>OZ010592.1:84783172-84788172 GCA_963932145.1 Acanthosepion lycidas | reverse complement strand
CAGGAGGCCTTTCAGCTCACTGTCATTTCTAGCATACAACTTTAAGTCATCCATATAAAATAGACGGCTTTATTTTCTTTTCAGATCTCTTATAGCCATATTCCGTCCTGTTAAGTTCACTGGTTACTGCTATTAGGGATTTACGAAATAGTAAAGGAGAAAAAGCAACCTTGAAATATTTCTCTGTTGGTATTTATTTCACCAAACTTATAGACTCCATTTATAAGATTGAGGTGAAGTGTTGTTTTCTATTTCGACATACTTTGTTTGATGAAATGGAAGACGATGGGTGATACCTTGTATATATTTAAGGAGTTCAAGATCCAGGAATAGGGTGCACTATCGAATGACTTACGGTAATCTATCCAGGCAGGACTGGGATTTTTCCTTGTATTGAAGAAGTCTTACAAGATCATCCTATTAATAAGTAATTAATCTTTACATCCGTAAAAGCCACGTTTGCACCCTTTTTGCTCAATGACATTTTTTTCTAAGAAGGAATATATCTGTTTTATCCACAGTTTGTAAGTAGTGGGAAGACGTGTGATTGGTCTGTAATTTCTTTTGGTCATTTGTTTTATCATTCTTGGGTAGAAGTAAAATTATTCCTTTTGTGGAGTTTTATTAGGATCATTGACCATTTCTTGAAGTTCTTTGGCTAGTTTTTTTTTTCGAGTACTGTATTTAGATAATATAACCAAAAGTTAGTAATTTTATTTATTTCTAAAGATTTCCAGTTGTGGTTTTTTTTTTTCAGTGCACATTCAACATCCTCTTCTGTGATCCCCACCCATGTTTCTTCTGGTTTATTTTTCATCCGGTGTCTACCCCTTGTGTAATCCAATCTGCTTTTTCTTATCTTTTTTCGGCAAGCCCATATTTTTCCCAGAACTGTCACTTCATTTTTTGTTTTTTGTCTAACTCTCTGTAAAATGTCTTCGCATCGGTTTGAAAGATTTTATTCTGTCTGTAGAATTTTGATCTTTTTTCATAGCGTCTGATTCTTTGAGTCTTAAGTTATATTGTTTCCTTTATTTTTTTTTCTTTAGCTGATAGGACTTCATTTTCATTCCTAATTTTGTATTTTCTTTTTACTCTTCTGACTTTTCTGGCCCTTTCATTTGTTCTTCTTTCCAATTCATCGAGTACTAACAATTCACTTCTAAATTGTTCAATTTCTTTCTCTATTTTTCTTTTCCAAGGTGGATTTTCATGTCTGCGAAACTGCTTTTTTTTTAACTCTGATGTTTAATGTTTTTAGTTGCTAATTGCTGATGCATATATTGCTTCGCTGACATATATGGGTCTACTTCTTTCAGAATTAATATAAGTGCTGCATTGTAGAGTTTAATCGTTTTAAGGTTTTGCTTTGTTGGTTTTAATTTTAGGTGTTGTTCTCGTTCCTCCATTTCAATATTTTGTGTCTCATGATTTCCTCCTTGGCTTCTTGTATACTATTCTTGTTTTCCGTAAAATAATTCGGTTCAATGTGTTTTGGACATATTTTGTTGTAGGCTTTTAAGCAACTAAGATCCCACCTTTCCAACTCTTCTAAACTTTGGTTGCAATTTTTTTTATTTCTTTAATTTCAGCATCTGTCGATCGGTTATTTTTCATGATGTACCTTCTTACATAGGCTTGTTTATTTTCTTCAATGTACTTTTGAATTGCTTGTCCAATCTTTTCTCGCCATATATATATTTGTCGAGTTATATTTTCTGAGATTTGTACGAATATATGTTTTGTCGGAATAGATGTCATTACGTTGTGAGAAGCGAGAAGACATGTAATTGGTCTGTAGTTTGTTTTTTTCTTTGTTTTTTTTTTTGACATTTGTGTCACTATTCTTGGGTAGAAGAAAGGTAACTCCTTTCGTTACCCATACCGGAATTTTAGTAAGAACATTGACCATTTCTTGACGTTCTTTGGCTATTCTTTTGCTTGCTGTATTTAGATAATAGAGCCAAAAGTTAGGAATTTTGTCTATCTTTATATTGATTGGTATGTATCTCAGTTTCTTCATTACGATCTGTGTTTGTGTGATGTTAGTAATTTTTATGTCCATTTCTGCTTCGCTTTCATGTCCTTTTAATTCACCTATTCTGGTTGTTCTTTTTATTTCTTTAATTTCAGCATCTGTCGATCGTTTATTTCTCATGATGTACCTTCTTACATAGGCTTGTTTATTTTCTTCAATGTACTTTCGAATTGCTTGTCCAATCTTGTCTCGCCAAATGTCATATGTTGTTTAGCGAGTGATAGCTTTATGAAGTTTGTGCAACCCTTCATAGAATGCAGTCATTACGAGTTCATTTTGCCTTTTCTTTCTTTAAATCAACGGCTGTGGGTCTAGTTGGATAATTCACATAGGATTTATCCCGGTTGTGGGGATCTGAAGATTCATTATTTGTGCAGGAGTTTGTTCCAGTGCCAGATTTTTCCACCTTAGATAGGCTCCCTCCTGTGAGGGGTCCATGTTTATCCACCGGAAGAGCCATACTGGAATTTTTGGTCTGAATTTTAGTTCACATATTGTTCCCACGAATGTCGCACGGGTCCATATGCCTACCCAAAGTTGCCCGACGGTCTTTTACAAACAGGGTTTCGAAGCCTGTAGGGTGTCTTTCACGACCTCATAACGCAGCAGCCATTAACTCCTCGGCACGATTAAAACTTTGATTTGCGGGTTGTTGTTCTGATATTTCCTTCTCTTGGCAGGGGACGACAGTGTCATTTCCCTCATACTGACGTTGTCTTCTCCTTATCACAGCCAGTGATCGCTAGTAGGCTTTTAGTTCGGAGATAAAAAGAGAACTTCAACAAAGGAGTTTTAACTTAACTATTATATTCAACACGTTGACGTGTACATTTTCTAACTAGGCAGTGGGGTCGCTCTTTCACCCCCGCTGGGTAGCAATTTCCCAGACACGAAAATACCAAAGTCTACATCCTATGACGTGTAAAACTCGCTGAAATCCCTTTCTATCTCAAACATTCCCACGTTGGTTTTAGCCAATCAGAAACGACTTCCTCTGTTTTCCTGTATCTGACCTCAAAGGTCAAAATGAGGAAATCAAGCGAGAAATACAATTCTCTAAAAATAACAGTCTCATAAACTGTAACATACTTTAAAAAAAAAAAATGACCATACTAAGTTTTAGCTTCGTATAAATCGCAATGACCACTACTAAATGAAATTTCATGTATACATATATCGGGAGTTATCATGAGAAAATAAAAAAAAGGAAAAATAGATAATCAGCCAATACGATACTTACCCAAGCGTACACACACACACACACACACACACACACACATATATATATATATATATATATATATATATATATATATATATATATATATATACACGTCGACAAATATGCATCATTCCGTGTTAAAAAGCATGAAATGTTCTGTTGGAAGTGTGGAAAAAAAATCAAATATCGATACAAAAAAATAAAAAAAAAATGAAAATAAAATAAGAATAAAATTAAAAAATTGAAGTTAAATAAAGTTAAAGAGATTTAAAATACAATTAATGACAATAAAAATGCAATTTCAAATGGTATAAAAATTCGCATAGCTCACATGATGAAAGACTGACCTAGAATGGTATCGGTCGAAAAATGTTCAACTTTCTGACCCCAGTAAGAGTGATCGTAATCACGCTTTATGCGGTAGATCAGCTCCAACCCTACCGCCACTACAAAATATCGGAACGGTCACTAAGGAATTCATTAAACAAAGAAAAAGAAAAAGAAACAGAAAAAATAAAATAGATTTTACATTTGGGGTCATTTCTCAACCTAATAAAACGGTGACCTAAAAATTAAATTATTATTATTTCCTTTGATTTCTGGCGTTTCCACATTTCTTTTGAGGTTCTGCCCAGGGACCTAAGGTTAGAAATGGCATCATGACACTTTCCACTGACAGAATATATATATATATATATATATATATATATATATATATATATATATATATATATATATATATATATAGATATAGATAGATAGATAGATAGATATATAAATATATAGATAGATAGATAAAGCCCTTCGTAAAGTGTAGGCTGTACTTATCAGAACAATTTTTTGTATCTCTTTGAGGCATGGACTTCCAGGAATTTCTTTCAATTAATCTACTGAAATTTTTTCCAACCAGTCCTATAGCTCCAACTACAACAGGGATTGTTGATGTTCCCATATGCAACATTTTTGAGATTTCTATTTCAAGGTCCTTGTATTTTGATAGCTTTTTGAATATCTTCAAAGATACATTGCAGTCAGCAGGGACTGCCATATCAATAAGGAGGCACTTTTTTTGTTTGTGGTCTTTAATAACAATGTCTGGGCGGTTGGCCTTGATTGTTCTGTCAGTGTGTATTGTGTAGTCCCATAGAATTGTAACAGGTCCTATCTCCGTAACCGGGTCTGGGTGGTGCTCATACCATTTTCTTTCAGGTTTCTTCCCGTAGAAGTTGCAAAGTTTCCAGTGCAGATACTGTCCCACTCTGTCGTGCTGGGTTATATATTCAGTGGGTGTCAATGTCGTGCAACCTGATACAAGACGATTAATTCTTTCTGGATATTTATCAGAGAATCTGCATTTTGGGCTAACACAATATTTTAGTATATGTGCTTGATAATTCCTAGTTAACAAGCATTGGTCCTGTGCAGCAAGGATAAAACCTTCAGTTTCAGCTTTCAACCCTGCACTACGTAGCCACTGATGGGTACGGGTTTATTATTATTATTACTATTATTATTATTTTCCTTGATTTCTATTTTATGAGCTACAACACACAAGTTCTTGGTTTCAATGACTGCTCTAGTTGAATGTCGATTTGAACTGGTTGAACACCACCTATATTCTCCTGATTTGACTATCATCTGTTCCCCAACATGAAAAAGACGTTTGGCTGCAAAAAAAATATCGCAGTTTTTAACGATCTCAATAGTTGCTATTGATGATTTGTTTGACCAACAGAATGA
>OZ010592.1:84675672-84778172 GCA_963932145.1 Acanthosepion lycidas | reverse complement strand
GTGATCTTAGGATTTCTTTTTGTGGTTGATTTATTTTTACAAAAAAGTGCTCAGTCGAAAATGTCATTATTCTATATCTAAGGTTGTGTCTCTGTTTGGGACAAGGGAAGACATGAGAATGCACCAGAAGTCAAAGGAAATCAAATAATAATAATAATAATAATAATAAAATGGCTTATGGCGAACTTATGACCTTAAACTTTAGGTAACCACCTCCCAACAAAATGGACAGCCTGCACAAATATATTAAATTCAGAAGGGTGATCCGGAAAATCTTTCCCTCTAGGGCAACTCCGTCCATATTTTATGCCGGTAAGGATTTCTCGCTAAGTATAGAAATTTAAATATTTGGGAAACATTTTAAATGTTTTAACAAATGATAAAAAAATGTGGCACAAAAATTCGACGATGTGTTGATGTATTGAATGAGGCTTTCCAAAGCTAAAAGTATTTGAAACAAAGAAAAGAGTGTTGGACGGCTAATATCTAATCTCCTATATGGCAGTGAATGCTGGACAATCTCCTCACAGATGAAGAAGAGACTTGAAGTGGCAGAGATATGGTTCTACTGACGAGGGTCCTTAGAAACAAAGAAAAGAGTGTTGGACGGCTATGTAATATCTAATCTCGTATACGGGAGTGAATGCTGGACAATCTCCTCACAGATGAAGAAGAGACTTGAAGCGACAGAGATGTGGTTCTAATGACGAGTGTCCTTAGAAACAAAGAAAAGAGTATTGGACGTCTATGTAATATCTAATCTCCTATATGGCAGTGAATGCTGGACAATCTCCTCACAGATGAAGAAGGGGCTTGAAACGACAGAGATGTGGTTCTACTGACGAGTTTCCTCACAGATGAAGAAGATGTTGTTCTCCGGAATTAATTGGCAGGTTTCTATAACATTCCTAGAACATTTCTAGAATAAAATTTAAAAATTGGTTACTATCATTGCTCATCGTCTATAAAACTCAAGAGTGTAAATCAGAAAATTCGTATATTAGTTACCCGATTGAGAAGATAGAATTGGGGGCGATAAAACTCTCATATGTTCATGGTCTGCTTCATTGAAATGGACGTGACGTAAACCGCTTTCAATCTTTTCATTTGTACCCTCTTATTTCTTTAAATAATGATTTGAATTCATGTTTACGTTTGTTATCGTAACCTTTTGTTAACGCTATTAAATATTTAATTTTTTTAATATAAAGTTGTTAAATACTTGACGATGCAATAGGGGGAGGGGGTTCTATAGCCGGGGAACTCGTTATGAGTTTATTCAATCGTTATATTTCATCAGATAATTCAAATTTAAAAAAAAAACGTGGATTTTTCACGAGCGTTTCTTCTTCTTTTAATTATTATTATTATTATTATTATTATTATTATTATTATTATTATTATTATTCCTTTTAAATTTGTGTTGTCTACTGATTTCCTTCCGGATCCCAAATAGAGATCTAAGGACAGAAATAACTTTTCCACTGATCATTTTCAACAACAAAAAACAATCTAAGATCACAAACATTTTCCATAGATAAAGCTCTTCGCAATTTGTAAGCTGTTCTTTGAGTATTTTTTTTTTGTATCTGTCTATATTTCTGAGATAAGATATTATGTACACTATTTACATTATTCGGACTATTGTCCTCATCTTTGTCGCCATATTTATTACAACTTTTCGGACTTTCAGTATCTGTCTATATATCAGAGATGAGATATTATGTACATTATTTACATTGTTTGGACTATTTGTCTCATCTTTGCCGCTATATTTATTAGAACGTTTCGGCCGCTGTACGCTCCGGCCTTATTCAGGTTGTTGGAATGTCGAACTGAACCCTTTATTTCGCTCACTGGGGTACTCTGTTCTATTTCCACGTGCTATGTTTTTAATGGATGTCAGTTATCTCCTGTTAATTTCCCTCTGAAATTTCTGCTAGTGGATAAAGGCGTTAGTTAGATCCAGTGACAGGACGCAAAGATTATGAGTTCAATACCCGGTTAAGGCAGTGGAGAACTTTCAAAGTGAAATTAACGCTTAAATTCATGCATTTGGGGTACCAGTAAAGGTAGCTCGTCAGAGCTGTTGCCATGAAAATATTTGTAGAAAATGACTGTACACGAGATACAAATCATGTATATTGTATAAAGAATAAACCTTTTAAGTATATTTTTACAATAATTTTCACCCTGTACAAGCCCAAAGAGCCATTTGAAACAGTTTGGTATGGAGTAAGATGCTCAGCTAAACTTGAGCAGATTAAGTTTTAGTGATTAGGTAATTATCCTCTTGGAAGTTGGTCCCACAAAGCAGCAGCCATTGGAAGAAATAGAACGAGATATGGTCGTAAGCGCTAACTTTCTTAGGTATCATATTTGTTTTATTGGCCTGTATCGTGCGAGGCTCACGACTACACAACACTGAAACACTGAACCCATTACCCGTTGAGCTAGATATACAACTTACGCGTAAATACCCTTGAAAAAGGTTTGTATTCCCCGGGTTAATAAGTAAAACTTGTAACACAAATTAGTTATTACCCATCAAAAAAATTGTTACAATCTAAAAATATTCTCTGGTTTAAATAACCTGCAATGGGTTGATAAACCGTACAAAATGAATGAATCAATCAGTCATCAAATATTGAAATATAAGTCATAAGCCCTGTCCTTCTCTATATGCTTTTTGCAAACAGAATTATTGCTTAATTCTCTCTGTAACCCTTTGCGTGCTAGTAGCTTTACTTGGGGTGAAATGCTTATATAACTGCGTTTTCTACTCCAACAGCTTCTTCTTGCACTTCCCGACGGTGGAATTCCCTTCCTCTTACTTGCTTCCCTGGTAGCTGTAATCTTCAAATATTCAAATGTAATGTCAATCGACATCTTCTGATGCATTGATCCTGATCGCCGCCCCTCTCCATATCCTTTCATCAAACACCCCCTCTTAACTCTTGTTCTCGCTCTCTGTAACCCCTTGCTGGCTAGTGGCACTGCCGCCTTTCTTGGGGTGAAATGCTTATGTAACCGTCTCTTCTACTCCAACAACTTCTTCTTGCACTTCCCGACGGTGCAATTCTCTTCCTCTTACTTGCTTCCCTGGTAGCTGTAATCTTCAAATATTCAAATGTAATGTCAATCGACATCTTCTGATGCATTGATCCTGATCGCCGCCCCTCTCCATATCCTTTCATCAAACACCCCCCTTAACTCTTGTTCTCGCTCTCTGTAACCCCTTGCTGGCTAGTGGCACTGCCGCCTTTCTTGGGGTGAAATGCTTATGTAACCGTCTCTTCTACTCCAACAACTTCTTCTTGCATTTCCCGACGGTGCAATTCTCTTCCTCTTACTTGCTTCCCTGGTAGCTGTAATCTTCAAATATTCAAATGTAATGTCAATCGACATCTTCTGATGCCTTCATCCTGATCCCCGTCCCTCTCAATATCCTTTCTTCAAACACCCCATCTTAACTCTTGCTCTCTGTAACCCCTTGCGCGCTAGTCACATCCCCGCCTTGTTTGGGGTGAAATGTTTTAAAAATATCAAGAAGGTAAGTGCTATTTCATCGACTGATTGAAACATTGAACAGCTCATCTACTCAGGAGATTTTTATCACTTTTAAAGAACATTCTAACGTTCTTTCTGGATATAGCCGAAAAGCATCTACCCGGGCTTGTGGGTGATGGATTATTTTCCAAAAATGAAACGTTGCTCTGTCGCTAGTCGAAGTCTTTAGACGATTACCATTCTTTAGTTCCACTAGTTTTAGACTTTACAGCTAAGACGAGCCATTTTATAGCGAACCACGCTCATTCCGTTCGTATTCCATTGATGAGATACAAGTTCCACTCGAACAGATTCTTCCAACCAACAGCTACTTTTTGAAATCGTCTCCCAAGAGGGTGCTTCCTTGATTAGTGTAATCTTAAACTACTCAAGTCTAGGCTCAACCGTTATCGTCCCCTCATAGATTTCGGCATTAGAGATGCTGATATGCCGCTAAAGAAAACAACCAACTAAAAATGCTATAAATTATTTTCAGTTTAGGAAGGGGTTACTGACTGGGGATTTGCCAACGCAGTTTGAAAGACTTGGTATTCAGATTTATACTAAGTTAAACCTTAATTACTGTATTTCATATTCTACTTCGCCCTTCTTCCGGCTCACAGGTGTGTATACAGGTTTGTGCCAGGGAATCTGCCTGCGGATCGCTGCTTGACTCTAAAAATAATAAGTTATCTGAAAGAAAGCTGAATCTTTCATTTAATTTACCTGGAAATCAAATCCAGGATTGTTTTCTACTTGTTTGGTTTGTTGATGTTTTTAATACTTAATAATCACTCCTATCGCCAGGTCCATACAACTGTCACTTCTCTTGAACAGGGTTAGTGGTTCATCCCTTGTTTCCTGTTTAGGATGGGGTTCACGGTTCCTTTCTTTTTCTGCGACCTTAATGGTACTGTCATGAATTTATTGTGGTGGTGGCAACATCTCTTTATAATAAATGTGACACCTACCGGTAGTCGCAGTCGCAGTCGCAGTCCAGTGCCAATATGTGACGTCCACTTGGTCGCGACGTCAATATATGACACTGCGCCGTCGGCCTGTGGTCAACTTCCAGTTGCGGCGCGAAGCTGTAAGGTTTCTTCCACCAGCGTTTGGGATGGACTCGTCGCTGACACCAGCCTGTGTCCCGGTCGATCTGGTCGTTACCAACTTGTCGTTCCCCGATCACTGTAATCTTAAACTACTCAAGTCTAGGGTTAACCGTTATCGTCCCCTCATATTTTCATAAGCATTGCTTCATAAAATTGTGTTCAAATGTTTAGATTTCGGCACTGGAGCTGTTGATATGCCGCTAAAGAAAACAAGGTAATAAAAATACCAGGACCGATGCTAAAAATTGTTTCCAGTTTAGGAAAGGGATTCACAATTCCTTTCTTTTTCTTCAACATTAATGGTGTGGTCATCAATTTATTGTGGTGGTGTCAACATCTCTTTATAATGAAAGTACCAGGTTGCAGTTTTCTAATTGCTGTTTCCGAGTGGTACTAAGGAGCCCGAACTCTTGCGTAGGATGCTCTGATCAAAAGTTGCATAATGTCGGAGTTCTTGCAGTGCCATGTCTCACATGGAAGGGTGTCTTTGCGATAAATAAGGCAATCGCTAAGCACAGAACTTACGTTCGTCGATTAGAAATGCGAACTAGGAGGAACGACAAGTGCTTATGGTTTTCTAAAGTCATTTTTGGATCGTAATATAATCTGGCTTTAACAGAAAGAAGAGTTCCAATTCACCTCTTCTACCCCCAGCTATGGGTTAATTAGTAAGACTTGTATCACTAAAACCATTATTATCTTCCAAATAAAAATAAATAAAATTACGCACAATACATTTAGATTTCGGCATTAAATAACCCATAGAGATGTTGATATACCGCTAAAGGAAAAAAAAACAACCAAATATACCGGGACTGGTGCTATAAAATAAAACTACGAGACATATCAGTTCAGCATTTAATTTCCTTCAAAGTAGTCCTCTACTGATTCCACACATTTTATCCAGCGTCGTTTCCATTAATGGAAGGATTCCTGGAATACTTTTATTGGGATAGCGAGCAGCACTCTCTTGGATTTCTTCGGTGTCTTGAAATATTATATATATAAATGGAATGAGAATGAATCAAATATAAATTCAAACGTCCACAAAATTAATTTAAAATGGGGCTTAATACAATAGCAGAGCAGTATTTTTTATTATAGGATATTATGTTCGAACACATGTAAGGCCGCTACATAAATGCATTCTTGTTTTGATGCATATCACATCTCATTATGATGGGATGCGATGAAATGCATCGAAATATGCATTTATGTAGCGGTCTTACATATGTTCAAATGTAATATCTTATAATAAAGTATATATATATATATATATATATATATATATATATATATATATATATATATATATATATATATATATCCCTACCTAACTTGGTCATCATCAAATACTGCAGGTCTGTCTAAACTTTCTATGGCTTCCAGATGAAAATTTCCAATTCTGAACGTAGCGAAAAACTCGCGAATTGTATTCTCAGCTATGGCACCATTTCCATAAACAGAACATATAGATTTTGCTGTTATTTTTTTCTTTCCGTATTAAGTAATAAAAATGTATTTTCCTTCATTTTCAGTTAAATGTAAAAAAAAGATTTAAATTTCACAACTTACAAACGAATCGTATAGAAAGGCACATTAAGTTGTCACCATTCAGAGTATTTCAGTCACGTTTGAAACGAAATCACGTACTCAAACATCACTTATTAAAAACGCTACGAACTTTTGTTCCCACCCAATACGTCATTGGCATTAAAAAGAATGCCTTGTCCTTGGAATTTCTTTTAGGTGCGGAAGATAAGTCAATGTGTAAATAACCAGTTTTGAAGAGGATGTTGACCAACCTATATACCTATGTACCTACCTACTTACCGCAGTCAGATATCGATGACCCGTTTTCTTCATATGTCAGCCTTCTATTGTGATTTTAATAGCCCCCCTGAGTAATTTGGGTTCTCCAATTTGTCAATGAAAGTAATTCCTGGTCTCCCACAAGATCTTTTTCCATAAAAAAAAACTGAGTGAATAATTTCATTATTACTTTTGGGCAATGTCCACAAACTGTTACAATCCGCTCCTGGACGATAAACTACTCCAAAAAGGAAGGCCTCTAATCAGGAGGTTTTGAGGAGCGTAGAACCCCCCCCCTTAATTGCTTGTGTTCCCAGGTCCACACTAACCCGGGGAGGTAGCACCTGTTACAGCCCCAGCTATGGGCAAATAGTTAACCCCCAAACTGGAGTCAAAACACTATGAAAGTGTAAAATGGTTTTAATAGCAGAAATACTCTGTAAAAAATTTTTTATCAGCAATATATTTTTGAAGGAAAAAATATTATCAGCAATAAAATTTTGTCGGCATTAAGGTTGATATACCGTAAAACAAAACAAACCATAGGACCCGCTCCATAATTGTAGCCATCAGCATTAGCAAGACCTAACAGATCATTTGGTTTGTCATATATTGCTGCTAATTAAGATTTTTTTTTTATTCTTAACGACTTGCTTTAAAACCCATCAAGTTTCTTCAAATTCTTCCATGCACTAGATTCAAGAGTCGTCAAGTTACATCTTCAATAACTTTCTTGGAGTTTCTTCACCGGAGACATTCACAAAAACTGTTTCCACTTTTGTTCTGAAGAATTCAAATTCTCCATCATTCTTTGGAGTGCTGACTAAGCGTTTCCGACTTTAAGTCCTTGCTACGTGAGCTGATCCACAATCCAAGAAAGAAAATATTAGTGTTTCTTCTTTATTTAATCTTAGTCCGAGAACTTCACGATGCAATCTCGCATATATATATATATATGATCGACTCTCCCGTCGAGATTCGACGTATGAGGGTCAAGCAGATCAGTTTCCAGGAAACCGACAGCCCGACACCGGCACATGAGATTTGATTATAGTGGTGAAGGCCTCGTGTAGGACCATCCACACTTTTGGGAGGGACGAATACAGAGACCTGGTGCACCGAATGCCACAAGATTCCCAAACGACCCTCCGCAGGTTTTGAATTCAGAGTTGTCCTTCTCCTAGACCAGTTGCCATCCAAGGCTATAGAACCCAGTCTGTCCTGCTATTTTAGCCATAGCTGGAGAGGATTGATACCTTTCCCAAGGGTATTAGCACGTGAGTGAATGTAATGGATTCTTCTGGAATTCGAACTCCGCTCCCCGATTCCTCAATCCGAGCCGCTATCCATTACTCTACAGTCCCATCCCCATCCACACACACACACACATACACACACACACACACACACACACATATATATATATATATATATATATATATATATATATATATATATATATATATATATATATATATATATATATATATATATATATATATATATGTCACACACACACACACACACACACATATATATATATATATATATATATATATATATATATATATATATATATATATATATATATGTATATGTGTGTGTGTCCGTGTGTGGATGGGGATGGTACTGTAGAGTAATATATATATATATATATATATATGGCAAAAAAAGGTATGAATCCTATTCTCTCGTCAGCTGTGGTTAAATAGCGGGATAAACTGGGTTCTATAGCCTAGGATTGGCAAATGGTCTAGGAGAAGGACAACTCTGAATTCAAAACATGAGGACGGTCGTTTGGGGACCTTATGGCACGAGGTCTCTTTATTCGGCACTTAGTGCACGAGGTCTCTTTATTCGGCACTTCAAAGGCTGTGGATGGTTCTGAGCAAAACCTTCACCACTATAATCAAATCTCATGTGCTGGTGTCGGGCTGTTGGTTCCTAGGAACTGATCACCTTGACCCTCATAAGTCCAATAGGAACGGATTAAATCCGACAATTTTTTTAATTTATTTGTTTAAGCGTTAGTTGTAATGGATACTCATATTTGAGTATACGCTCCGTTTTTTATTTATTTATTAAGTAGTATATTTATTTATTTATTTTCAATTCTGACCTCCTGACCCGACCTTAACTTTTTAGAAGTTTTTTTTTTTTTTTTTTTAATTGCCCTAATAAATCATTTTTTATCACAATCCATCTAAAATCACCTGCCGGAGTACAGTCATAGTATAGAAACATGAAAGCTGTTGTGTAAAATGCTTTTTTATAATCTTTATTAATAAAAATATTCTAATATATATATATATATATATATATGAAGAAAAATATACGGAAAAAACAAACAAAAATCCTTATATGCAATTATGCTGTTTTAATGTTAATATAATGTCAACGTCGGACGTTTCGGTTTAATAAACCATCTTCAGGACATATTCATAAAATATAATTAACATTATCAATTCAACATGACAAAGATGATGGACTTAAGAACAAGACTTATCCAAACAGATAACTGAAAGTTTTATATGATCAGCGTTCCGTTTTAAACACGGTCACGTTGTCGTCACGTGGGCGACGGGACATGTTCAATTGATAATGTTAATTATATTTTATGAATATGTCCTGAAGATGGTTTATTAGACCGAAACGTCCGACGTTGACATATTAACATTAAAACAGCATAATTGCATATAAGGATTTTTGTTTGTTTTTTTCCGTATATTTTTCTTCATACTGTCGGATCTATATCCATATATTTGCTTATATATATATATATATATATATATATATATATATATATATATATATATATATATTAAGAGAGAGTGAGAGAAAGAGATATTTTGAGACTGATAATAAACCATTTTATTTTCGACTTCCGTCTTATGCTGGCAATTTGTAAATCAGAAACTTGCATAGCATTAAGTGCATCGCTTTGCCTGTTCTGACGTCATGATAAAGCAAAAACGCTGGACATGAATAATTTAATTTAACATTAAACTAACCGCAAAGTAAATGAAGTCAAAACCCTAAACAAAAATAAAGTGTGACGGATTACCCTAAAAAGCCAGCTCTTTAGGAAATATTAGGTTGGTGCAAAAATAATGACGTAATAATGTCGTTTTTTGACGTCAAAAAACGACATTATTACGTCATTATTTTTGCACCAACCTAATAAAAGCCAGATTCTTATAAAAACAAAGCAAAATCCTTATAAAATCCTTATAAAATTTCTTTTGCACGAAATTAAATTTTCTTTATGTTTCATTCGTCAACCACTTCACATCTGTTATTTCTTTTTTCATGTGCCAGGTCCCTTCAAGACGTAAGAGATCATGGCTCTCCACTTCCTCCTATCCCTTGTGGCTCTCAATAAGTTACGTCCCTCTGCCACCTCCCCCAGAGCATGTTCGGTCATCCACTTGCTTAAGCCCGCCTAGTATGTCATGCGTTGCATTCCCTTCTGTCTTTACCCCTATTCGACTTGTGAGTATCAGATTCTCCGAGCCTTCCTTTATCATTACGTGTCTTCGAAATTTCATCTGCCTGCTTTCTCTTTGTTTGCATCCACTCAAGAACCTCGTCGTTGCTCACACGCACGGTCCATGATGACTACAAACACATACACACACACACACCTGTTTTAGAGATTTAATAAGCGTAGCTTAGATGCGGCTCAACGCCGAATGAATGACACTCTCAGTGAGGATCAATCTCACTACTCAGTTCTAATTGATACAGCGGGACGAGATAGCTAACCATTGCTCCACGTCGAAATGTTGAGAGGCGCAGTGCTAGGATTCTCTCAGAAGTGCTAGTTGGTGGTTCAATGGCTGGTTTCCGCGAGTTCCTCACAGCGAAGCCTACGCCGTGTTGCCTTGGGTCATCCTAAGGCAACAAAAGAAGTTTATGTTGCAACCATATTGAAAACACGAATTCATTCACTAGCTTAGTCACTAAATCTACTTTCAAAATCTACCACGATTCTAACTGTAGAAGTCATAACATAATTTACCTCCTAGAATGCACACTAAGCCAGAAACAATATGTAGGAAAATCTGAACGAATTAAGTCTACTCCCCATGAAAAATTATTACCTGTAGAACAACATTTCCGCCTGGAAAAACACGATTTCAAAACCCATGCCAAATTCACTATAATTGAGAGAATAGAAAAGTTCAGAGTAGATAACATTAGAAAGATTTTAGAGTCGCATGAAAATAAGTGGATACAACGTCTAAAAACAAAATATCCAGCCGGGCTAAATCACAAATTTAACAATATATAGATATAACTCAACAAATAAAAAAACCTACCCACATTTCTCACCCACACAAGACAGACAGGCTTACGGAGGTGTGGAGGCCTCACACTTATACACTCACCCACACGAATATACACACTTACACACATCATACGCACTCACTCCCTGATGAGCCAAATGATAACACACACCCACAGCAATACACACGCTTACACATATCATACTCACTCACTCCCTAGGAACCAAATAACACACACACAAACACTAAACAGAGACACATCCCCTCACCAAGTCCAATAAAACTGTCAAACTGACCAGAGAATTCATAGCAGCATGTATCTATCCAGCTCTTATCTCAAATAACGACTTAAAAGAGACTGTTTGACCAACACAAGGAATGTTAAAAGATTCATGTTTAAAAGATAAAAATATAAAAAAACAAATGAAAACTACAGACAAAAGTTCATTTTCTCCATCAAGACATTCATTTCTGTAGTTTAGTGCTAGCAGCAAGCAGAAATATTTCTCCTCCCGATGATGGCCATTTCAGCCGAAACTAGTCGAGGAATCTAAATGGAATAATAATAAAAAAAACGAAAGAATATTAATCTACAACCCAGTGTGTCTGAAGATTTTAATTTTTTAATTTTTTTTATTGTTCAAAAAAAAAAAAAAAAAAAAAAATATATATATATATATATATATATATATATATGAGATAACGATAGGTAAGACACACAAATAATCATATATAAAATGCAAATATATATAATATATATATATATATATATATATATATATATATATATATATATATATATATATATATATATATATATATATATGGTTGGATAGATGTGAGCTTGTGACCCTGGGTTTCACGCTTTAGCGATCGTCAGACTCTGACGATCGCTAAAGCGTGAAACCCAGGGTCACAAGCTCACATCTATCCAACCACATATGTTAGCTCTATCTCTGATATTGAGCGCTTTCTAATAAGTACCGCGCATATAATATATAAATAATTATACACATATATATATATTTATTTATATTTATATACACACACTTTTCACATATATATATATATATATATATATATATATATATATATATATATTAATTATAATTATTTTTAAAATATATAATTCATTCGTTAGATAAGAGTTCTCATGTTTCAAGAACAAGAGACAAAAAATTTAATATAATTATTAAAATTAAATTGAATTAAAGTACCAAGCTATGTTTCATCTACAAGCGAAATTCTTGGAAAAGCTACTCTTGAAATTTACGCATCTTTATAAGCATATTCATTCGTAAAATTAATTACGATAGAAACGGCTGAAGCAGTAATTTAAATAAGGGATGTAAGGGCTAACAATTTGTTTCAGCATATCAGCTACTTTCGAAAAGAGGTCAAGATAGGGTTGGGGTATCTAAATTAAAGCGAATGATGACATTCATTATACTCGAATCGTCTAGTCTGTTTCAGCGATAGAAAGTTTATTGGCGTTATGCATTATTGCTACATTGTTAAGGGTCTAAAGATTTTTTTTCCCTAAAATGCTAAAGAACTCCAGATTATTTACCTAACGTGTTCTTTCCTATTTTTCTATATATTTGCACACACACTTATATATATATATATATAGTTTTAAAGGCGTGATAAATTTACGGGATAAAGTGCTCAATATCAGATATAGAGCGTATGTAAATATAAATAAAAAAGTGAACATTGAAGTCAATACTCAGAGGCGACAGGCTGTTTCATGCTGGACGAAATCGTCAGGCGTTCTGGTTATTGTGTCTAACATGAAACAGTCTGTCGCCTCTGAGTGCTGACTTCAATGTTCATTAACGGATGTTAGATTTCATTGAAAAATACATCCCTACCCACTACCAAAACGTAACAATAACTGATACATTAAAATATAGACATATTGAACACACAGACACCCCTAGTCTAGCAAAATAGATTTATCTGTAACCTTGGAAACATGAATTTTGTTTTAGCTGTGTATTTAAAACCCGGTAATTTTTAAAGTTACTCCAAAATTCGCTTGAGGATGGAATGGAACTGATGTCTTTAATTTAATTACAAAATTAAATTCGGGGCTTTTAGCTTCCATTTTTGAAACATGGTTGGAACTGTGTAGCGAAAAACCATATTTTAAGTCGATTAATTTATAATATATATATATATATATATATATATATATATATATATATATATATATATATATATATAATGGACTCTCCCGTCGGTTTCGCAATATGAGGATCTGACACCTTATTGATTCAGTTATGAAAGTTTATGCCATAATCTTAAGTGGCATTTAAGACTCGCTAGTGACTTACAAAGGAGGCCACATATGGAGCAAGTGTGAGGATTGTGAGATGAGATCACTGTTAGATTACTGTTAGAATATATATATATATATGTTCGACTCTCCGTCGAGATTCGACGTATGAGGGTCAAGCAGATCAGTTTCCAAGAAACCGACAGCGCGACACCTGCACATGAGATTTGATTATAGTGGTGAAGGCCTCGTGCAGGACCATCCACACTTTTGGGAGGGACGAATACAGAGACCTGGTGCACCGAATGCCACAAGGTTCCCAAACGACCCTCCGTAGGTTTTGAATTCAGAGTTGTCCTTCTCCTAGACCAGTTGCCATCCAAGGCTATAGAACCCAGTCTGTCCTGCTATTTTACCCATAGCTGGAGGGAGAAGAAGAGGATTGATACCTTTCCCAAGGGGAATATATATATATATATATATATATATATATATATATATATTACGTCATTATTTTTGCACCAGCCTAATAATAATGATTGTTACAAGCAAACATTTGGATTACCAATGGGATCAACTCTTAGTGGAGTAATGGCATGTATCTTCTTAGAATTTCTAGAATCCGGACCTTTCCAAAATATTTTACTCAATTAATCAACATACTTCCGATATATTGATCCTACTCGACTTACATATGCTAGTTATAGTGATTTACCTGACCTAGAAGATCAACTAAACAAAGTCGAACACAGGATGGAATTTACATACGAAATGGAAGAACACAATTCCTTATTCTTCTGAGATATCAAGCTACAGAGTATTATCAGAAGTTTAAACCCCGGGGCTCACCGGAAATCAAAGAACAAAATCTTAATCGCAACATCATCTAGAGTAAATTTTCGCCCTGGAAATATTTCGTTTTTTGAATCCCGTTCATTTTTTATCCTTTTCTCATACTCTGTCTTTTCTCTCACTTTTACTCTCTGTAACCACCCCCACTGCGTACTAATACTATTTCCTCATTGCTTGGGATGAAATGATTACTATATATATATATATATATATATATATGTACAATCTTCCAAAATATAAATGCAACAATAACCGACATAATGTGTCTTCTTGAACACAGTTTTTTTTATCCTTTCCTCAATCCTCCCTATACCCAGTCTTTTCTCTCATTATAACTCGCTGTAACCCTCTGCTTACTTGTGGCATTTTCACATTGCTTGGGTTGAAATGACTAAAAAATGAAAGTAAAAGAAAAGAAGACGGCGTGCTGCTAGATTGGCAATTAGGTCCCACCCTTTTACTGCTGAAATAGCTATATGCAACCGCTACTTCTACTCCGCATGTTTCTTTAATCGCACTAACCGCTTGTGGAACTGACTTCCGTTTACTTTCTTCCCTGATAAATACAATCTTCAAAAATTTAAATGATACCTCAATCGCCATCTTCGATCTCTTTCAGTCCCGTTCATCTTTTATCCTTTCTTCAAACCTCCCTATTCTCAGTCTTTTCTCCCACTTTCACTCTCTGTAACCCCACCGCCTGCGTACTGTCAGTTCCTCATTGCTTGGGGTGAAATGATTACTATATACAGGGTGTCCATAAAGTTCGTGCGCATTTTAAATAATTTATAACTTTAAAGTGCAGATGAATTTTATGGATACCCTGTATCTGTATACATTTATATACATAAATACAATCTTCAAAACTGTAAATGTAACAACAACCGCCATCTTGTGTCTTCTTGAATTCCGTTCATCTGTTATCCTTTCCTCAAACCTCCCTATACCGAGTCTTTTCTCTCTCTTTCACTCTCTGTAACCCCCTGCGTACTTGTGGCATTTCCGCATTGCTTGGGTTGAAATGATTACTATACAATCTTTAAATATTCAATTGTAATGTCAATCGACATCTTCTGACGCCTTGCTCTTTATTCCACTTAGTCTCTTTATCCTTTCCTCAAACACCCACTATCTACTCTAAATTTCATTCTCTGTAACCATTTGCGTGGTAGTGGCCCTGGCGCCTTGCGTGGGGTGATATGCTTAAAAATAAAATAAAACATAAATACAATCTTAAAAAAATTAAATGCAATATCAACCGCCATCTTTTATCCTTTCCTCAACACCCCACTATACCCAGTCATCGGTTGTAAATTTTAACGTTCTAAAGGAAAATTGATTTCATTTAGCCATCATAGAGAAACTATCCTATCTGTAAAATACTACCGTATCTTATCCGATGCTCTTGCTTTAAATCTCGAGATTCTTGACAATCCGAAGATGGATTTGTAATTTAATCGATCCTAACCCGGCATCTCGACTTCACTCACATTCTCAACGACGTAGTGTGGCTATCCCCTGTCTTTTTTTATAAATATTTCTATACCAAATGCTTTAACAAACTGATTACCCTGGTCTCATAACTACATGAGTTTAATCATGCAGCTAGATTGGCATCTAGGTCCCACCCGTTTATACATAAACCTGACAGCTGCTCTTGAAAAGGGCCTCCAAACAGTGGTTAAAGAGAACAGGAAATGGCTTGTAAAATTTAACACCTCCAAAACAAGACTGACTTAATTTAATGACCACAGAGAACCGTTTCTGCATAGTTGATACTCATGGAGAACAACACACTGCGCCATCTTGACTTCACGCTTTCCAGTGGCTTTAGGGGGAGTGACTACATCGAATCAATAGCAGCATCTACCGCAAGAAATTCTTGGTCACTGTACCGTGCCAAAATTTTTCTCGTCAGAATCCGTCTTGCACATTTACAAATCTAACATCCGTAGGTGATATACCTGGTCTGGTGCTCCTGCTATTCATCTCGAGATTCTTGACAAAATCCGAAGAAGGATCTGTAATGTAATCGATCCTGACCTGGCATCTCGACTTCATTCATCCGTGCATTGAATACTGTTGCCATATCTGGTCTGGTGCTCCTGCTATTCATCTCGAGATTCTTGACAAAATCCCAAGAAGGATCTGTAATGTAATCGATGCTGACCTGGCATCTCGACTTCATTCATCCGAGCATTGAATACTGCTGACATATCTGGTCTGGTATTCCTTCTATTCATCTCCAGATTCTTGTCAAAATCCAAAGAATGATCTGTAATGTAATCGATCCTGATCTGGCATCTCGACTTCATTCATCCGAGCATTGGATACTGTTGTCATATCTGATCTGGTGTTCTTGCTATTTATCTCGAGATTCTTAACAAAATCCAAAGAATTATCTGTAATGTAATCGATCCTGTCCTGGTATCTCGACTTTATTCATCCGAGCATTGATTCCTGCTGCCATATGTGGTCTGGTACTCCTTCTGTCCATCTCGAGATTCTTAACAAAATCCAAAAAAAAAAAAAACACCTGACTCTAGACTCCAGTAGAGCAACACACTTCTCCTTCTCGAGTTCATGTTTTCCACTAACCGCCAAACAGTGTTTAACTGGGACAGAAAATTAAGAATTACAGAAATCAGTGTTTAACTCGGGCATTAGCTTAAAAATACAGACATAAGGATTTTAGCAGAAGATTTATTAAGGAATTAATCACTGCTGGCTTAGGAAGATATAACGAAACAATGTTATCATATCGACAGGTAAAAACTTGAAATAATCTCACTAAAAGTAAAGGAATTTCCAACACTTCCTCGGGCATAATATTAATATCTGCAATAAAAATATCAGTTTGTCTGAGATGCAAACTTTTATGAAGCAGATAAACAAGACATAATTTTCAAAATGCAATAATTCAATAAAACGCTTTATCTAAATTAACCGAATAACATCCTGATAGATTTCTTAAGCATTTCACCCAAAGCAATGCGGGTGCGCCACTAGCACGCAAGAGGGTTACGGAGAATGGGAGCAAGAGTAAAGAGGCGTGATAGAGGAAAGGATGAAGAGGAGGACGGGGAATTAGATCAAGGCATCTGAAGATGTCGATTGACATTGCATTTGAATAATTGAAGATTATAGCTATCAGGGAAGCAAGTAAGAGGAAGGGAGTTCCACAGACGGGAAGTGCGAGATATGAAGCTATTGCTGTAGAAGAGACGGCTACATTTAACTGTTTCGACATTGAAAGGGTGGAACTGAGATGCTAACCTAGTACCACGGTTAAATTCATGCAGTTTGGGAACCAGCAAAAGTAGCACGTCGGTGTAGTTACCGTGGAAGTATTAGTAAAAAAAAAAAAAAAAAAAAAAAAGGAAGAAAGAGGGAAAGCGACAGTGCGTCTGTGAGAATGTAATTGTAGACGAGATGCCAGATCAGGACCAATCATATTGCATATCCCTCTTTGCATTTTGTGGAGGACCTTCTGACGAACAGCGGGAGCTTCAGACCATATATGGCAGCAGTATTCCATGGTTCATTTATAGTTGTGAAGAATGGACTTCGGCGATAAAAACTTTCTGGCGTGACAACGAGAACAACTTTCATAAGCAAATTACCTACTGTGATTTATTTTACGAAGAGAAATGATCGACCTCACGTCTAGATTTATGTGCCATGTCCCTTCAGCCCGTAAACGACCATGGCCCTCCACATCTTTCTGTCTTTTGTAGCTCTTTATAAGGTTTGTCTTTTTGTTATTTTTCTCAAGCTCTGTTTTAAAATCTATTTACTCAAGTACATCAATATGTTACCCGCTGCTTTCCTCAGTCCCTCTTGCCCCTAGTCTGTCCTGTGAGTATCAGGTTTTCCAAGCCCTCCTTCCTCGTTATGTGTCCCATAAATTTCAGCTGTCTCTTTCTGATGATAAGTATCAGTTTCGTTTTTATTTTCATTTTCTACAAACCAAATAACATGTTACGTCCATGCTATTCCCAGCATCTTTATGTAGATGCGACCATAAGCCGATTGAACCAAACTCATATCTATGCTTACACCACCTGGTATCCTCATTTACGTACTGACCAGGTTCCCGTTGCTTAACTTTGGTGGTCGTACTGGAACCGGTGTTTCAAAGTGATTAGTCCATAAGCACATTGAACCAAACTCATATCCAAGTTTACAACACCTGGTATCCTCATCTATGCTCTGACCAGGTTCCCGTTGCTTAACTTTGGTGGTCGTACTGGAACCGGTGTTTCAAAGTGATTTGTCCATAAGCCCATTGAACCAAACTCATATCCAAGTTTACAACACCTGGTATCCTCATCTATGCTCTGACCAGGTTCCCGTTGCTTAACTTTGGTGGTCGTACGGGAACTGGTGTTTCAAAGTGATTTGTCCATAAGCCCATTGAACCAAACTCATATCCAAGTTTACAACACCTGGTATCCTCATCTATGCTCCGACCAGGTTCCCGTTGCTTAACTTTGGTGGTCATACGAGAACCTGTGTTTCAAAGTGATTAGTCCATAAGCACATTCAACAAAACTCATATCCAAGTTTACAACACCTGGTATCCTCATCTATGCTCTGACCAGGTTCCCGTTGCTTAACTTTGGTGGTCGTACTGGAACCGGTGTTTCAAAGTGATTTGTCCATAAGCCCATTGAACCAAACTCATATCCAAGTTTACAACACCTGGTATCCTCATCTATGCTCTGACCAGGTTCCCGTTGCTTAACTTTGGTGGTCGTACGGGAACTGGTGTTTCAAAGTGATTTGTCCATAAGCCCATTGAACCAAACTCATATCCAAGTTTACAACACCTGGTATCCTCATCTATGCTCTGACCAGGTTCCCGTTGCTTAACTTTGGTGGTCGTACTGGAACCTGTGTTTCAAAGTGATTAGTCCATAAGCACATTGAAGAAAAATCATATCGAAATTTACAGCTCCTGGTATCCCTAAATGGTCACTCATCTTGCTACCGACCAGGATCCACGTTGTTTAACTTTGGTGGTCTTACGGGAACCGGTGTTCTGACGTGATATGGCCATAAATGCATTCTACTAATCTCCTATCCAAGTTTACAGCATCTGGTATTTCCAACCAATGTTTTAACGTGATGTGGCTGTAAGCATTACTATTATAACGGAATATATCACTGTATGAACTACGAAAGACCAAGAGTGCGAAAAATTAAAACGGAATCAAACTGTGTTTTATAATATGTAACAGATAAAACCGCGTGGCTCGACAGTTAAATTGATTCTGTCAGTTAACTCTTCTGATATGTCAACTCGAGTGCGTAGCCGTTTTACGACAAGTGCGGTTTTTAGATAACATTCAGATTACAAAGCACATGTCAGCGCGTTTGAAGCTCTTAAATTGATGTTGACAACTAAATGTTCTATAAAAGTGAATCTGGTTTCCGTTTAACATAATTCGCCAGTTGTAGCAATTAATCTCGCCCGAATCTCTCTCATCCTGGGTATGACGATAAACTACATCCGGCAGCAAGGCCACTGATCGGAGGATCGGTGGATTCAAGGAGTGCGGAACCGCCTCTTAACTGCTGTTCTTTCCAACTCCAACCTAACCCGGGGGTGGTAGCACCTCTTAGGCTCCCACCTATGGGCAAATAGTAGACTCCCAAACAAAAATCAGTTGTACATTTTTATAGCAAAATGACCAGCAATATATTGTTTATAAAAAAAATTACGAACAATACATTTTATGATCTACAAACTATATATCTAAAAAAAGAAAAAAAAAAACATATCTTTACTCTGAAATTACGGACAAAATATTTTTATTTTCGGCATCAAATAATATGGCGCTTGTTATGGGACCTACCTTTATGGACTAAATGGACTCGTTCTATTACTATATATACGGGGAGATTATGCCTCTCAAGAGAGCTGTCTACAGTTGACCCGCAGTCTCTGACTGTGTACGTCTTCTGAGTACGACTTCTGTCGAACTCTCTGCTTTGGCAGAAAGGAACCCAGACGAAGCTTTGCCGAAGGGCAAGGTTTCGTCCGGGGAGGTAGACAGGCCCTGAACCCGTCTAGGCGGGTTTAAAGGGTATAATTTTGGCCGAGCCTACGGGCTCGGAGAAACCCACATTAAACTCGGCTTTGTGCCACATACATTCCTCGTGGGGGGACTGTTAAATATTGCTGTCTACAGTTGACCCGCAGTCTCTGACTGTGTACGTCTTCTGAGTACGACTTCTGTCGAACTCTCTGCTTTGGCAGAAAGGAACCCAGACGAAGCTTTGCCGAAGGGCAAGGTTTCGTCCGTGGAGGTAGACAGGCCCTGAACCCGTCTAGGCGGGTTTAAAGGGTATATTTTTGGCCGAGCCTACGGGCTCGGAGAAACCCACATTAAACTCGGCTTTGTGCCACATACATTCCTCGTGGGGGGACTGTTAAATATTGCTGTCTACAGTTGACCCGCAGTCTCTGACTGTGTACGTCTTCTGTGTACGACTTCTGTCGAACTCTCTGCTTTGGCAGAGAGGAACCCGGGCGAAGCTTTGCCGAAAGGCAAAGTTTCGTCCGTGGAGGTAGACAGGGCCTGAACCCGTCTAGGCGGGTTCAAAGGCTATATTTTTGGCCGAGCCTACGGGCTCGGAGATACCCACATTAAACCGGCTTTGTGCTACATTCGGTCCTCGTGGGTGGATTGATAAATACCGAGCTGTCTACAGTTGACCCGGAGTCTCTGACTGTGTACGTCTTCTGTGGACGACTTCTGTCGAACTCTCTGCTTTGGCAGAGAGGAACCCGGACGAAGCTTTGCTGAAGGGCAAGTTTTCGTCCGGGGAGGTAGACAGGCCCAGAATCCGTCTAGGCGGGTTCAAAGGGTATATTTTTGGCCGAGTCTACGGGCTCGGATAAACCCACGTTAAAATCGGCCTTGTTCCACATACATTCCTCGCGGGGGGACTGTTAAATATTGCTGTCTACAGTTGATCCGCAGTCTCTGACTGTACGACTTCTGTGGACCACTTCTGTCGAACTCTCTGCTTTGGCAGAGAGGAACCCAGACGATGCTTTGCCGAAGGGCAAAGTTTCGTCCGTGAAGGTAGACAGGCCCTGAACCCGTCTAGGAGGGTTCAAAGGTATATTTTTGGCCGAGCCTACGGCCTCGGAGATCCCACATTAAACTGGCCTTGTGCCACATGTAACCCTCGTGTTGGGGGGATAACTAAATATCACTGTCTATAGTTGACCCGCAGTCTCTGACTGTGTACGTCTTCTGTGTATGACTTCTGTCGAACTCTCTGCTTAGCAGAGACGAACCCGGACGAAACTTTGCCCTTCGGCAAAGCTTCGTCCGGGGAGGTAGACAGTTCCTGAACTCGTCTAGGCGGGTTCAAAGGGTATATTTTGGCCGAGTCTACGGGCTCGGAGAAACTCACATTAAACTCGGCCTTGTGCCACATACATTCCACTGGGGGGACTGTTAAATATTGCTGTCTACAGTTGACGAGTTGACTACTGTACTTTGCCGTCAGTCGGACGTGCTACACTTTTGTATTCGTTCTTTTTGTTTAATAATCTGTTTTCACTAAATTGCTGAGTTCGAGTTCTCTTTCGGACCTATTCTGGATCCACAACAGCGCTAAACAAAATCAACCAACCAACCAAAGATAAAGTATTCCTGAAATTTACCAATCCTTGCTACACAATCTCTGTTTCTATGACAGAATAACGTTCCATTTTTTGTTAAGCCAGTACAGACCTTTACGGCAAAGACACACTAGGCCACTTCCACAATATCGAATCACTCTCATTTCCCCTGTATTCAAAATGTAAGGAGAAGCTTTCCATCCCCAAAAGCTGTTTGTGCTGCAGGCTTCCGCAGTGTTGATTTTCTGAATACCGATATCTTTAACTTAAGAAGCAATCATTATCTTTCCTCCGTATCTTCACTTCCAACTAATTTTATAGTAAAATTACCAACAATAAATTTTATAATCTACAAACTATATATCTAAAAAAAACATACTTTTACACTGAAAATATAAAATTATGCGCAAGATATCTGCAATTGAAAGCATAAAATTACGTATAAAACATTTAAATTCGGGCAATAAATAATGTGGCAACTAAACGAAATCAATTCCCGTAACTTTCCAATCGTTGATATTCAATCCTTATTTCTATGACAGATGTTCAGAATAACGTTCCATTCTTTTGTTCCGCCAGTTCAGACCTTTATAGCTAGGACACGCTATGCCACTTCCACGGTGTCGAATCACCCTCATTTGCCCTGTATTCCAAATGTAAGGAGAACCTTCCACTCAGAAAGATTTTACTCAAAAGCAGTTACTTTGTGCAGCAGGCGCCCGCAGCGTTCATTTTTTGAATATCGATGTCCTTAAGCCAGAAAGAAAAATCAATCATACATATTTATAGTAAAATTACCTTTAATTAACTACATTTTAGGATCTATAAAAATATAATATATATATATTTAAAATAGACATACCATGACTTTAAAAGTTTAGAATTATGTATTAAGTTGTTGCAAAAATAATGTCGTTTTCTCATATATGTTACTATGTGAGAAAACGACATTATTTTTGCACCAACATAATAATATATCTGTCGTTGAAAGCATAAAATTAAGTACAAATATTTAGATTTCGACATTAATTACCCCATAGAGGTGTTGGTATGTCGCTAAACAAATTCAGCCAAACAAACAAGCGAATTTCTATTACATAGTTAAAAGTTAACCTTTCATCCAGGCTTTGAATAATACTGCCACGTATGATCTGGTTCTCCTGTTATATAGTACGTGACCCTTCATAAAATACAAAAAATGATCCGAAATAACATAGGTCCTGACCTGGCATCTCGGTTACAATCACTTTCTCACAGCTGTAATAAATCATCCTGGTGCCTTTTTTCTATAAATAACTTCATGGAAATTGATCAGATGAAATTTCCTCTTTGTTACCTGGACTCTATGAATTTAAGAGAAGTACTAGATTGGCAGATCGGTCTCATCATTTTAATTTTGAAATGGTTCGATATAACTGTAAGTTCTATGCTAAAATTCTCTTCTCTCGCACTTCTATCCTGTGGAGTTCTCTTCCGGTTTCTTACTTTCAAGTAAATTTCTTTCTTCAACAATTCAAATGAAATGTCAATCATTATTTTCTGTCTCCTAAATGTTAATTCTTTATCGATTATACTCCTTATAATGTCTTTTATTTTCTTTTTCTTATATAATTTCAAAATTATTAACCACCAATCCTGTGTATTAGTAGCTTTCTTGAATTGCTTGGGATGAAATGATTAAAAAAACCAAGTTAACAAGGTACGAACATTTGTATTAATGTTGTAAACAAACACTTCTTGGTCAGTTGAAGTATATAGGATTTTCTGTTATATAATTCGCATATCAAAATGAGGTTTTACGTCTAACATAGAATACGAGAAAAGATTAGCCATAAATCCACTGCACCAAACTCCTGTCAAAGTTTACAGCATCTGGTATTTTCAAACGGGATTTTAAAGTGATATGGCCGTAAGAATTACTTTTAAAAAGGAATATATCACGATATCAAAAACGGTGTCACACTGTGTTTTATGATATGTAACAGATAAAACGACACTTCCTGCTCAGCAGAATGAGATAGGATTCCGTGTTAAAAAATTCGAATATCAAAATGACGAAAAAGACATTAGATTCACTTATATGGGAATTATATTGAATATGTTCGATACACACACGGGGAATGTTGCTTTCCCAAACTATGTCAAAGATGAGTTTGAAAAAAAACGTAAAAAGAGAGTGGTAGATGTTCCGGTAGCACAATCGGTTAGAGCGCCGTACTTATAGATAATATGCGGGGATTGTGAGTTCGATCCTCGACCGGGGCAATTTTCTTTCCCAAAATATTCATTATATGATTCTGATAAAGAATGTAATTACCACCCGATCGATGCTCCGATAGCACAATCGGTAAGCGCGCTGTACTTATCAGTCAGATGCCGTACTTATAGACATTAGGTAACGACATCATAATGAATACAGAGGTTATGAGTTCGATCCTCGCACTGAGCATTTTTCTTTCCCAAAATATTCTTTATATGATTCTGATAAGAAATGAAGTTTGCGACAGGTGCGTCCTCCGGTAGCACTATCGATTAGTGCGCTGTACTTACAGAGAGTATGAAATGACAAAATAAGGAATGCGGGGGTTGTGAGTTCGATCAACACCCGGAGCATTTTTTTCCCAAAAATATTCCTTATATAATTCTGATAAAAGATGTAATTGAACGCCGATGGTTGCTCCGGTAGCACAATCGGTTAGCACACCGTATTTATAGAGAGTATGAGACGACACCTTAAGGAATGCGGAGGTTGAGACTTCAATCCTCACGCGGAGCAATTTTCTTTCCCAAAATATTCCCTAGAAGATTCTGATAAGAAATGTAGTTAACGACCAGGGATGCTCTGGTAGCAAAATCAGTTGTACTTATAGACAGTATGAGATGACATTTAAGGAACGCAGAGGTTGTGATTTCGATCCTTGTCCGGAACATTTAATTATCCGAAAATATTCGTTATATCCTTTCTGGTAAAGGATTTAGTAGACGACGGGTGGATATTCCGTTAGCACAATCAGATAGCGCGCCGTACTTATAAACAGAATACAACGAAAATGTAAGGAATGCGAGGTAGGGAGTTCGATATTCACCCGGGAAATATTTCTTAAACAAAATATATCATAGATGATTCTGATAAGAAATGTGGCACAATCGGGTAGCGTGCCGTCCTTATAGACAGTATGAGAAGACATCATAAGGAATGCGGAGGTTTTGAGATCGATCCTCACCCGGAACATTTTTCTTTCTCGAAATATTCCACATATGATTCTGATAAGGAATGTAGTTAGCACCTGGCAGATGCTCCGGTAGCACAATCGGTTAGCGCGCCGTACTTATAGACAATATGAGAAGACATCATAAGTAACGCAGAGGTTGTGATATCGATCCTCATCCGGAAAATTTTACTTTCTCAAAATATTCCATATATGATTCTGATAAGAAATGTAGTCACCAACTAGGGGATGCTCCGGTAGCAAAATCGGTGAGCGCACCGTACTTACAGACAGTATGAGAAGACATCATAAGGAATGCGGAGGTTGTGAGTTCGATCCTCACCCGGAACATTTTTCTTTCTCAAAATATTCCATATATGATTCTGATAAGGAATGTAGTTAGCACCTGGTAAATGCTCCAGTAGCGGAATCGGTTAATCCGGCGAACTTTCAGATTGTGTGGGAAAACATCGTAAGTAATGCGGAGGTTGTGAGTTCGACTATAACCCGGGGCTTTTTTCTTTCTCAAAATATTCCATATATGATTCTGATAAGTAATGTAGTCTGCGCACGGTGGATGCTCCAGTAGCACAATCGGTTAGTGCACCGTATTTATAGATAGTATGAAAAGACATAATAAGAAATGAGGGGGTTGTGTGTTCGATCCTCAGCCGGAGCATTTTTCTTTCTCAAAATATTCCATATATGATTCTGATAAGGAATGTAGTCAACACCCGCCAGATGCCCCGGTAGCACAATTGGTCAGCGAGCCGTACTTATTGACAGTATGAGAAAATCATCATAAGGAATGCAGAGGTTGTGAGTTCGATCATCACATGGACCATATTTCTTTCTCGAAATATTCCATATATGATTCTGACAAGGAATGTAGTCAATTCTCTGCGGATGCTCCGGTAGCACAATCGGTTAGCGCGCCGAACTTATAGACAGTATGAGAAGATCGCCATAAGGAATGCGTAGGTTGTGAGTTCGATCCTCACTCGGAGTATTTTTCTTTCTCAAAATATTCCATATATGATCCTGATAAGGAATGTAGTCAATTCCAGTCGGATGCTCCGGTAGCAGAAATGTGTTAGCGCGCCGTACTTACTGACTGTATGAGAAAATCATCATAAGTAATGCGGAAGTTGTGAGTTCGATCCTCACCCGGAGCATTTTTCTTTCTCAAAATATTCCATATATGATTCTGATAAGGAATGTCGTCGACTGCCGGTTGATGCTCCGGTAGCACAATCGGTTAGCGCGCCGTTCTTATAGACCGTATGAGAAGATCTTCGTAAGGAATGCGGAGGTTGTGAGTTCGATCCTCACCCGGAGCATTTTTCTTTCTCAAAATATTCCATATATGATTCTGATAAGGAATGTAGTCCATTCCCGGTGGAAGCTCCTGCAGCAACATTAATTAGCGCGCCGTACTTATAGACAGTATGTGAAGATCATCGTAAGAAGTGCGGAGGTTGTGAGTTCGATCCTCACACGGAGTATTTATATTTCTCAAAATTTTCCATATATGATTCTGATAAGGAATGTAGTCAACTCCCGGTGGATGCTCCGGTAGTAAAAATCGGTCAGCGCGCCGTACTTATAGAGAGTATGAGAAGATATTCATAAGGAATGCGGAGGTTGTGAGTTCGATCCTCGTCTGGAGCAATTTTCTTTCTCAAAATATTCCACATATGATTCAGATAAGGAATGTAGTCAATTCCGGGTGTATGCTACGGTTGCACAATCGGTTAGCGCGCCATACTTATAGACAGTATGAGAAGATATTCATAAGGAACCCGGAGGTTTTTTCTTTCTGAAAATATTCCACATATGATTCTGATAAGGAATGTTGTCTATTCGCGGTGGTTTCTCCGGTAGCACAATCGGTTAGCGCGCCGTACTTATAGAGAGTATGTGAAGATCATCGTAAGGAATGCGGAGGTTGTGAGTTCGATCCTCACCCGGAGCATTTTTCTTTCTCAAAATATTCCATATATGATTCTGATAGGGAATGTAGTCAATTCCCGGTGGATGCTCCGGTAGCACAATCGGTTAGCGCGCCATACTTATAGACAGTATGAGAAGATATTCATAAGGAACCCGGAGGTTTTTTCTTTCTGAAAATATTCCACATATGATTCTGATAAGGAATGTAGACAATTCGCAGTGGATGCTCTGGTAGCACAATCGGTTAGCGCCCCGTACTTATAAACAGTATGAGAAGATATTCATAAGGAATGCGGAGGTTGTGAGTTCGATCCTCACCCGGAGCATTTTTCTTTCTCAAAATATTCCATATATAATTCTGATAAGGAATGTAGTCAATTCCCGGTGGATGCTCCGGTAGCACAATCCGTTAGCGCGCCGTACTTATAGACAGCATGAGAAGATATTCGTAAAGAATGCGGAGGTTGTGAGTTCGATCCTCACCCGGAGCATTTTTCTTTTTCAAAAAATTCCATATATGATTCTGATAAGGAATGTAGTCCATACCGGTTAGATGCTCCCGTAGCACATTCGGTTAGCGCGCCGTACTTATAGACAGTGTGAGAAGATATTCATAAGGAATGCGGAGGTTGTGAGTTCGATCCTCACGCGGAGCATTTTTCTTTCTCAAAATATTCCATATATAATTCTGATAAGGAATGTAGTCAATTCCCGGTGGATGCTCCGGTAGCACAATCCGTTAGCGCGCCGTACTTATAGAGAGCATGAGAAGATATTCGTAAAGAATGCGGAGGTTGTGAGTTCGATCCTCACCCGAAGCATTTTTCTTTCTCAAAATATTCCATATATGATTCTGATAAGGAATGTAGTCAACTCCCGGTGGATGCTCCGGTAGCACATTCGGTTAGCGCGCTGTACTTATAGACTGTATGAGAAGATATTCTTAAGAATGCGGAATTGTGAGTTCGATCCTCACCCGGAGCATATTTCTTTCTCAAAATATTCCATATATGATTCTGATAAGGAATGTAGTCAATTCGGTTGGATGCTCCGGTAGGACAATCGGTTAGCGCGCCGTACTTGTAGACAGTATGAGAAAATATTCATAAGGAAAACGGAGGTTGTGAGTTCGATCGTCACCCGGAGCATTTTACTTTCTCAAAATATTACATATATGATTCTTATAAGGAATGTAGTCAATACACGCTGGATGCTCCGGTAGCACAACTGGTTAGCGCGCCGTATTTATGGACAGTGTGAGAATATATTCATATGGAATGCGGAGGTTGTGTGTTCGATCCTCACCGGAGCATTTTTCTTTCTAAAAATATTCCATATATGATCCTGATAAGGAATGTAGGCAATTCCGTAAGATGCTCCGGTAGCACAATTGGTCAGCGAGCCGTACTTATTGACAGTATGAGAAAATCATCATAAGGAATGCAGAGGTTGTGAGTTCGATCATCACATGGACCATTTTTCTTTCTCGAAATATTCCCTATATGATTCTGATAAGGAATGTAGTCAACTCTCTGCGGATGCTCCGGTAGCACAATCGGTTAGCGCGCCGAACTTATAGACAGTATGAGAAGATCGCCATAAGGAATGCGTAGGTTGTGAGTTCTATCCTCACTCGGAGTATTTTTCTTTCTCAAAATATTCCATATATGATCCTGATAAGGAATGTAGTCAATTCCAGTCGGATGCTCCGGTAGCAGAAAAGTTAGCGCGCCGTATTTACTGACTGTGTGAGAAAATCATCATAAGTATTGCGGAAGTTGTGAGTTCGATCCTCACCCGGAGCATTTTTCTTTCTCAAAATATTCCATATATGATTCTGATAAGGAATGTAGTCCATTCCGGTGGATGCTCCTGTAGCACCATTACTTAGTGCACCGTACTTATAGACAGTATGTGAGGATCATCGTAAGAAGTGCGGAGTTTGTGAGTTCGATCATCACACGGAGTATTTATATTTCTCAAAATTTTCCATAAATGATTCTGATAAGGAATGTAGTCAACTCCCGGTGGATGCCCCGGTAGCACGATCGGTCAGCGCGCCGTACTTATAGAGAGTATGAGAAGATATTCATAAGGAATGCGGAGGTTGTGAGTTCGATCCTCACGCGGAGCATTTTTCTTTCTCAAAATATTCCATATATGATTCTGATAAGGAATGTAGTCCATTCCCGGAGGATGCTCCGGTAGCACAATCGGTTAGCGCGCCGTACTTATAGACCGTACTTATAGACCGTATGAGAAGATATTTATAAGGAATGCTGAAGTTGTGAGTTCGATCCTCACCCGCAACAATTTTCTTTCTCAAAATATTCCATATATGATTCTGATAAGAAGGTAGTCAATTCAGGTGGATGCTCCGGTTGCACAATCGGTTAGCGCGCCGTACTTATAGACCGTGTGAAAGGATATTCATAATGAATGCGGAGGTTGTGAGATCGGTCCTCACCCGAAGCATTTTTCTTTCTCAAAATATTCCATATATGATTCTGATAAGGAATGTAGTCAATTCCCGGGGGAATTCTCCGGTAGCACAATCGGTTAGCGCGCCGTACTTATAGACAGTGTGAGAAGATATTCATAAGGAATGCGGAGGTTGTGAGTTCGATCCTCACCCGGAGCATTTTTCTTTCTCAAAATCTTCCATATATGATTCTGATAAGGAATGTAGTCAATTCTCGGCAGATGCTCCGGTAGCACATTCGGTGAGCGCGCCGTACTTATAGAATGTATGAGGTGAAATTCATAAGGAATGCGGAGGTTGTGAGTTCGATCCTCACCCGGAGCATTTTTCTTTCTCAAAATCTTCCATATATGATTCTGATAAGGAATGTAGTCAATTTCCGGTGGATGCTCCGGTAGCGCAATCGGTTAGCGGGCCGTACTTATAAACAGTATGAGGAGAAATTCATAAGTAATGCGGAGGTTGTGAGTTCGATCCTCACCCGGAGCATTTTTCTTTCTCAAAATCTTCCATATATGATTCTGATAAGGAATGTAGTCAATTCCCGATGGATGCTCCGGTAGCACAATCGGTTAGCGCGCCGTACTTATAGACAGTATGAGGAGAAATTCTTAAAGAATGCGGAGGTTGTCAGTTCGATCCTCACCCGGAGCATTTTTCTTTCTCAAAATCTTCCATATATGATTCTGATAAGGAATGTAGTCAATTTCCGGTGGGTTATCCGGTAGCACAATCGGTCAGCGCGCCGTACTTATAAACAGTATGAGAAGAAATTGATAAGGAATGCGGAGGTTGTGAGTTCGATCCTCACCCGGAGCATTTTTCTTTCTCAAAATCTTCCATATATGATTCTGATAAGGAATGTAGTCAATTTCCGGTGGATGCTCCGGTAGCACAATCGGTTAGCGCGCCGTACGTATAAACAGTATGAGGAGAAATTCATAAGGAATGCGGAGGTTGTGAGTTCGATCCTCACCCGGAGCATTTTTCTTTCTCAAAATCTTCCATATATGATTCTGAAAAGGAATGTAGTCAATTCCCGGTGGATGCTCCGGTAGCACAATCGGTTAGCGCGCCGTACTTATAAACAGTATGAGGAGAAATTCATAAGGAATGCGGAGGTTGTGAGTTCGATCCTCACCCGGAGCATTTTTCTTTCTCAAAATCTTCCATATATGATTCTGATAAGGAATGTAGTCCATTCCCGGTGGATGCTCCTGTAGCACCATTACTTAGTGCACCGTACTTATAGACAGTATGTGAGGATCATCGTAAGAAGTGCGGAGTTTGTGAGTTCGATCATCACACGGAGTATTTATATTTCTCAAAATTTTCCATAAATGATTCTGATAAGGAATGTAGTCAACTCCCGGTGGATGCCCCGGTAGCACGATCGGTCAGCGCGCCGTACTTATAGAGAGTATGAGAAGATATTCGTAAGGAATGCGGAGGTTGTGAGTTCGATCCTCACCCGGAGCATTTTTCTTTCTCAAAATATTCCATATATGATTCTGATAAGGAATGTAGTCAATTCCCGGAGGATGCTCCGGTAGCACAATCGGTTAGCGCGCCGTACTTATAGACCGTACTTATAGACCGTATGAGAAGGTATTTGTAAGGAATGCTGAAGTTGTGAGTTCGATCCTCACCCGCAACAATTTTCTTTCTCAAAATATTCCATATATGATTCTGATAAGAAGGTAGTCAATTCAGGTGGATGCTCCGGTTGCACAATCGGTTAGCGCGCCGTACTTATAGACCGTGTGAAAAGATATTCATAATGAATGCGGAGGTTGTGAGATCGGGCCTCACCCGAAGCATTTTTCTTTCTCAAAATCTTCCATATATGATTCTGATAAGGAATGTAGTCAATTCTCGGCAGATGCTCCGGTAGCACATTCGGTTAGCGCGCCGTACTTTTAGAATGTATGAGGAGAAATTCATAAGGAATGCGGAGGTTGTGAGTTCGATCCTCACCCGGAGCATTTTTCTTTCTCAAAATCTTCCATATATGATTCTGATAAGGAATGTAGTCAATTCCCGGTGGATGCTCCGGTAGCACAATCGGTTAGCGCGCCGTACATATAGACAGTATGAGGAGAAATTCATAAAGAATGCGGAGGTTGTCAGTTCGATCCTCACCCGGAGCATTTTTCTTTCTCAAAATCTTTAATATATGATTCTGATAAGGAATGTAGTCAATATCCGGTGGGTGCTCCGGTAGCACAATCGGTTAGCGCGCCGTACTTATAAACAGTATGAGGAGAAATTCATAAGGAATGCGGAGGTTGTGAGTTCGATCCTCACCCGGAGCATTTTTCTTTCTCAAAATATTCCATATATGATTCTGATAAGGAATGTAATCAATTTCCGGTGGATGCTCCGGTAGCAAAATCGGTTAGCGCGCCGTACGTATAAACAGTATGAGTAGAAATTCATAAGGAATGCGGAGGTTGTGAGTTCGATCCTCACCCGGAGCATTTTTCTTTCTCAAAATCTTCCATTTATGATTCTGATAAGGAATGTAGTCAATTCCCGGTGGATGCTCCGGTAGCACAATCGGTTACCGCGCCGTACTTATAAACAGTATGAGGAGAAATTCATAAGGAATACGGAGGTTGTGAGTTCGATCCTCACCCGGAGCATTTTTCTTTCTCAAAATCTTCCATATATGATTCTGATAAGGAATGTAGTCTATTTCCGGTGGATGCTCCGGTAGCACAATCGGTTAGCACGCCGTACTTATAAACAGTATGAGGAGAAATTCATAAGGAATGCGGAGGTTGTGAGTTCGATCCTCACCCGGAGCATTTTTCTTTCTCAAAATCTTCCATATATGATTCTGATAAGGAATGTAGTCCATTCCCGGTGGATGCTCCTGTAGCACCATTACTTAGTGCACCGTACTTATAGACAGTATGTGAGGATCATCGTAAGAAGTGCGGAGTTTGTGAGTTCGATCATCACACGGAGTATTTATATTTCTCAAAATTTTCCATAAATGATTCTGATAAGGAATGTAGTCAACTCCCGGTGGATGCCCCGGTAGCACGATCGGTCAGCGCGCCGTACTTATAGAGAGTATGAGAAGATATTCATAAGGAATGCGGAGGTTGTGAGTTCGATCCTCACCCGGAGCATTTTTCTTTCTCAAAATATTCCATATATGATTCTGATAAGGAATGTAGTCAATTCCCGGAGGATGCTCCGGTAGCACAATCGGTTAGCGCGACGTACTTATAGACCGTACTTATAGACCGTACTTATAGACCGTACTTATAGACCGTATGAGAAGGTATTTATAAGGAATGCTGAAGTTGTGAGTTCGATCCTCACCCGCAACAATTTTCTTTCTCAAAATATTCCATATATGATTCTGATAAGAAGGTAGTCAATTCAGGTGGATGCTCCGGTTGCACAATCGGTTAGCGCGCCGTACTTATAGACCGTGTGAAAAGATATTCATAATGAATGCGGAGGTTGTGAGATCGGTCCTCACCCGAAGCATTTTTCTTTCTCAAAATCTTCCATATATGATTCTGATAAGGAATGTAGTCAATTCTCGGCAGATGCTCCGGTAGCACAATCGGTTAGCGCGCCGTACTTATAGAATGTATGAGGAGAAATTCATAAGGAATGCGGAGGTTGTGAGTTCGATCCTCACCCGGAGTATTTTTCTTTCTCAAAATCTTCCATATATGATTCTGATAAGGAATGTAGTCAATTCCCGGTGGATGCTCCGGTAGCAAAATCGGTTAGCGCGCCGTACATATCGACAGTATGAGGAGAAATTCATAAAGAATGCGGAGGTTGTCAGTTCGATCCTCACCCGGAGCATTTTTCTTTCTCAAAATCTTTAATATATGATTCTGATAAGGAATGTAGTCAATTTCCGGTGGGTGCTCCGGTAGCACAATCGGTTAGCGCGCCGTACTTATAAACAGTATGAGGAGAAATTCATAAGGAATGCGGAGGTTGTGAGTTCGATCCTCACCCGGAGCATTTTTCTTTCTCAAAATATTCCATATATGATTCTGATAAGGAATGTAATCAATTTCCGGTGGATGCTCCGGTAGCAAAATCGGTTAGCGCGCCGTACGTATAAACAGTATGAGTAGAAATTCATAAGGAATGCGGAGGTTGTGAGTTCGATCCTCACCCGGAGCATTTTTCTTTCTCAAAATCTTCCATTTATGATTCTGATAAGGAATGTAGTCAATTCCCGGTGGATGCTCCGGTAGCACAATGGTTACCGCGCCGTACTTATAAACAGTATGAGGAGAAATTCATAAGGAATACGGAGGTTGTGAGTTCGATCCTCACCCGGAGCATTTTTCTTTCTCAAAATCTTCCATATATGATTCTGATAAGGAATGTAGTCAATTCTCGGCAGATGCTCCGGTAGCACATTCGGTTACCGCGCTGTACTTATAGACAGTATGAGGAGATATTCATAAGGAATACGGAGGTTGTGAGTGAGATCCTCACCCGGAGCATCTTTCTTTCTCAAAATTTTCCATATATGATCCTGATAATGAATGTAGTCAATTCCAGGTAGATACTCCGGTAGCACAATCGGTTAGCGCACCATATATATAGACAGTATTAGAAGATATTCATGAGGAATGTGGAGGTTGTGAGTTCGATCCTCACCCGGCGCGGTTTTCTTTCTCAAAATATTCCATATATGATTCTGATAAGGAATGTAGTCAATACCCGGTAGATTCTCCGGTAGCACAATCGGTTAGCGCGCCGTACTTATCGAGAGTGTGAGAAGATTTTCGTACGGAATGCGCAGGTTGTGAGTTCGATCATCACCGGGAATATTTTTCCTTCTCAAAAAATTCCATATATGATTCTGATAAGGAATGTAGTCCATTCCGGTTAGATGCTCCCGTAGCACATTCGGTTAGCGCGCCGTACTTATAGACAGTGTGGGAAGATATTCATAAGGAAATGCGGAGGTTGTGAGTTCGATACTCACGCGGGGCATTTTTCTTTCTCAAAGTATTCCATATATGATTCTGATAAGGAATGTAGTCAATTCGCGGCAGATGCTCCGGTAGCACATTCGGTTAGCGCGCCGTATTTATAGACTGTATGAGAAGATATTCATAAGATTGCGGAGGTTGTGAGTTCGATCCTCACCCGGAGCATTTTCCTTTCTCAAAATAATCCATATATGATTCTGATAAGGAATATAGTCATTTCGGGTGGATGCTCCGGTAGCACAATCGGTTAGCGCGCCGTACTTATAAACAGTATGAGGAGATATTTATAAGGAATGCGGAGGTTGTGAGTTCACTCCTCACCTGGAGCATTTTTCTTTCTCAAAATATTCCATATATGATTCTGATAAGGAATGTAGTCAATTCCCTGTGGATGCTCCGGTAGCGCAATCCGTTAGCGCGCCGTACTTATAGACAGCATAAGAAGATACTCGTAAAGAATGCGGAGGTTGTGAGATCGATCCTCACCCGAAGCGTTTTTCTTTCTCAAAATATTCCATATATGATTCTGATAAGGAATGTAGTCAATTCTCGGCAGATGCTCCGGTAGCACATTCGGTTAGCGCGCCGTACTTATAGACTGTATGAGAAGATATTCATAAGGATGCGGAGGTTGTGAGTTCGATCCTCACCCGGAGAATTTTTCTTTCTCAAAATATTCCATATATAATTCTGATAAGGAATGCAGTCAATTCGTGTGGATGCTCCGGTAGCACAATCGGTTAGCGCGCCGTACTTATAGACAGTATGAAGAGATATTCATAAGGAATGCGGAGGTTGTGAGTTCGATCCTCACCCGGAGCATTCTTCTTTCTCAAAATATTCCATATATGATTCTTATAAGGAATGTAATCAATTCCCGGTGGATGCTCCGGTAGCACAATCGGTTATCGCGCCATACTTATAGACAGTATGAGAAGATATTCGTAAGGAACCCGGAGGTTTTTTCTTTCTGAAAATATTGCACATATGATTCTGATAAAGAATGTATTCGAATCGCGGTGTATGCTCCGGTAGCACAATCAGTTAGCGCGCTGTACTTATAGACAGTATGAGAAGATATTCATCAGGAATGCGGATGTTGTGAGTTCGATCCTCACCGGGAATATTTTTCCTTCTCAAAAAATTCCATATATGATTCTGATAAGGAATGTAGTCCATTCCGGTTAGATGCTCCCGTAGCACATTCGGTTAGCGCGCCGTACTTATAGACAGTGTGGGAAGATATTCATAAGAAAATGCGGAGGTTGTGAGTTCCATCCTCACGCGGGGCATTTTTCTTTCTCAAAATATTCCATATATGATTCTGATAAGGAATGTAGTCAATTCCCGGTGTATGATCCGGTAGCACAATCCGTTAGCGCGCCGTGCTTATAGACAGCATGAGAAGATATTCGTAAAGAATGCGGAGATTGTGAGTTCCATCCTCACCCGGTGAACTTTTTTTTCTCAAAATATTCCATATATGATTCTGATAAGGAATGTAGTCAATTCTCGGCAGATGCTCCGGTAGCACATTCGGTTACCGCGCTGTACTTATAGACAGTATGAGGAGATATTCATAAGGAATACGGAGGTTGTGAGTTCGATCCTCACCCGGAGCATTTTTCTTTCTCAAAATCTTCCATATATGATTCTGATAAGGAATGTAGTCCATTCCGGTTTGATGCTCCCGTAGCACATTCGGTTAGCGCGCCGTATTTATAGACGGTGTATGTAGATCATCGTAAGGAATGCGGAGGTTGTGATTTCGATCCTCACCCGGAGCATTTTTCTTTCTCAAAATATTCCATATATGATCCTGATAAGGAATGTAGTCAATTCCAGGTAGATACTCCGGTAGCACAATCGGTTAGCGCGCCATATTTATAGACAGTATTAGAAGATTTTCATGAGGAATGCGGAGGTTGTGAGTTCGATCCTCACCCGGCGCGGTTTTCTTTCTGAAAATATTCCATATATGATTCTGATAAGGAATGTAGTCAATACCCGGTAGATTCTCCGGTAGCACAATCGGTTAGCGCGCCGTACTTATAGAGAGTGTGAGAAGATTTTCGTACGGAATGCGCAGGTTGTGAGTTCGATCCTCACCGGGAATATTTTTCCTTCTCAAAAAATTCCATATATGATTCTGATAAGGAATGTAGTCAATTACCGGTAGATGATCCGGTAGCACAATCGGTTAGCGCGCCGTACTTATAGACAGTATGTGAAGATCATCGTAAGGAATGCAAAGGTTGTGAGTTCGATCCTCACCCGGAGCATTTTTCTTTCTCAAAATATTCCATATATGATTCTGATAAGGAATGTAATCAATTCCCGGTGGATGCTCCGGTAGCAAAATCGGTTAGAGCGCCGTACTTATAGACAGTATGAGAAGATATTCATAAGACACCCGGAGGTTTTTTCTTTCTGAAAATATTCCACATATGATTCTGATAAGGAATGTAATCAATCCCCGGTGGATGCTCCGGTAGCCCAATCCATTAGCGCGCCGTACTTATTAACAGCATGGGAAGATATCCGTAAAGAATGCGGAGGTTGTGATTTCGATCCTCACCCGGAGCATTTTTCTTTCTCATAATCTTCCATATATGATTCTGATAAGGAATGTAGTCAATTTCCGGTGGATGCTCCGGTAGCACAATCGGTTAGCGCGCCGTACTTATAAACAGTATGAGGAGAAATTCATAAGGAATGCGGAGGTTGTGAGTTCGATACTCACCCGGAGCATTTTTCTTTCTCAAAATCTTCCATATATGATTCTGATAAGGAATGTAGTCAATATCCGGTGGATGCTCCGGTAGCACAATCGGTTAGCGCGCCGTACTTATAAACAGTATGAGGAGAAATTCATAAGGAATGCGGAGATTGTGAGTTCGATCCTCACCCGGAGCATTTTTCTTTCTCAAAATCTTCCATATATGATTCTGATAAGGAATGTAGTCAATTCCCGGTGGATGCTCCGGTAGCACAATCGGTTGGCGCGCCGTACTTATAAACAGTATGAGGAGAAATTCATAAGGAATGCGGAGGTTGTGAGTTCGATCCTCACCCGGAGCATTTTTCTTTCTCAAAATCTTCCATATATGATTCTGATAAGGAACGTAGTCAATTCCCGGTGGATGCTCCGGTAGCACAATCGGTTAGCGCGCCGTACTTATAGACAGTATGATGAGAAATTCATAAAGAATGCGGAGGTTGTGAGTTCGATCCTCACCCGGAGCATTTTTCTTTCTCAAAATCTTCCATATATGATTCTGATAAGGAATGTAGTCAATTTCCGGTGGGTGCTCCGGTAGCACAATCGGTTAGCGCGCCGTACTTATAAACAGTATGAGGAGAAATTCATAAGGAATGCGGAGGTTGTGAGTTCGATCCTCACCCGGAGCATTTTTCTTTCTCAAAATCTTCCATATATGATTCTGATAAGGAATGTAGTCAATTTCCGGTGGATGCTCCGGTAGCACAATCGGTTAGCGCGCCGTACGTATAAACAGTATGAGGAGAAATTCATAAGGAATGCGGAGGTTGTGATTTCGATCCTCACCCGGAGCATTTTTCTTTCTCAAAATCTTCCATATATGATTCTGATAAGGAATGTAGTCAATTCCCGGTGGATGCTCCGGTAGCACAATCGGTTAGCGCGCCGTACTTATAAACAGTATGAGGAGAAATTCATAAGGAATGCGGAGGTTGTGAGTTCGATCCTCACCCGGAGCATTTTTCTTTCTCAAAATCTTCCATATATGATTCTGATAAGGAATGTAGTCAATTTCCGGTGGATGCTCCGGTAGCACAATCGGTTAGCGCGCCGTACTTATAAACAGTATGAGGAGAAATTCATAAGGAATGCGGAGGTTGTGAGTTCGATCCTCACCCGGAGCATTTTTCTTTCTCAAAATCTTCCATATATGATTCTGATAAGGAATGTAGTCAATTTTCGGTGGATGCTCCGGTAGCACAATCGGTTAGCGCGCCGTACTTATAAACAGTATGAGGAGAAATTCATAAGGAATGCGGAGGTTGTGAGTTCGATACTCAACCGGAGCATTTTTCTTTCTCAAAATCTTCCATATATGATTCTGATAAGGAATGTAGTCAATTTCCGGTGTATGCTCCGGTAGCACAATCGGTTAGCGCGCCGTACTTATAAACAGTATGAGGAGAAATTCATAAGGAATGCGGAGGTTGTGAGTTCGATCCTCACCCGGAGCATTTTTCTTTCTCAAAATCTTCCATATATGATTCTGATAAGGAATGTAGTCAATTCCCGGTGGATGCTCCGGTAGCACAATCGGTTAGCGCGCCGTACTTATAGACCGTATGAGGAGAAATTCATAAGGAATGCGGAGGTTGTGAGTTCGATCCTCACCCGGAGCATTTTTCTTTCTCAAAATCTTCCATATATGATTCTGATAAGGAATGTAGTCCATTCCCGGTGGATGCTCCGGTAGCACAATCGGTTAGCGCGCCGTACTTATAAACAGTATGAGGAGAAATTCATAAGGAATGCGGAGGTTGTGAGTTCGATCCTCACCCGGAGCATTTTTCTTTCTCAAAATCTTCCATATATGATTCTGATAAGGAATGTAGTCAATTCCCGGTGGATGCTCCGGTAGCACAATCGGTTAGCGCGCCGTACTTATAGACCGTATGAGGAGAAATTCATAAGGAATGCGGAGGTTGTGAGTTCGATCCTCACCCGGAGCATTTTTCTTTCTCAAAATCTTCCATATATGATTCTGATAAGGAATGTAGTCAATTCCCGGTGGATGCTCCGGTAGCACAATCGGTTAGCGCGCCGTACTTATAAACAGTATGAGGAGAAATTCATAAGGAATGCGGAGGTTGTGAGTTCGATCCTCACCCGGAGCATTTTTCTTTCTCAAAATCTTCCATATATGATTCTGATAAGGAATGTAGTCAATTCCCGGTGGATGCTCCGGTAGCACAATCGGTTAGCGCGCCGTACTTATAAACAGTATGAGGAGAAATTCATAAGGAATGCGGAGGTTGTGAGTTCGATCCTCACCCGGAGCATTTTTCTTTCTCAAAATCTTCCATATATGATTCTGATAAGGAATGTAGTCAATTCCCGGTGGATGCTCCGGTAGCACAATCGGTTAGCGCGGCGTACTTATAGACCGTATGAGGAGAAATTCATAAGGAATGCGGAGGTTGTGAGTTCGATCCTCACCCGGAGCATTTTTCTTTCTCAAAATCTTCCATATATGATTCTGATAAGGAATGTAGTCCATTCCCTGTGGATGCTCCGGTAGCACAATCGGTTAGCGCGCCGTACTTATAAACAGTATGAGGAGAAATTCATAAGGAATGCGGAGGTTGTGAGTTCGATCCTCACCCGGAGCATTTTTCTTTCTCAAAATCTTCCATATATGATTCTGATAAGGAATGTAGTCAATTCCCGGTGGATGCTCCGGTAGCACAATCGGTTAGCGCGCCGTACTTATAGACCGTATGAGGAGAAATTCATAAGGAATGCGGAGGTTGTGAGTTCGATCCTCACCCGGAGCATTTTTCTTTCTCAAAATCTTCCATATATGATTCTGATAAGGAATGTAGTCAATTCCCGGTGGATGCTCCGGTAGCACAATCGGTTGGCGCGCCGTACTTATAAACAGTATGAGGAGAAATTCATAAGGAATGCGGAGGTTGTGAGTTCGATCCTCACCCGGAGCATTTTTCTTTCTCAAAATCTTCCATATATGATTCTGATAAGGAATGTAGTCAATTCCCGGTGGATGCTCCGGTAGCACAATCGGTTAGCGCGCCGTACTTATAAACAGTATGTGGAGATATTCATAAGGAATGCGGAGGTTGTGAGTTCGATCCTCACCCGGAGCATTTTTCTTTCTCAAAATCTTCCATATATGATTCTGATAAGGAATGTAGTCAATTCCCGGTGGATGCTCCGGTAGCACAATCGGTTAGCGCGCCGTACTTTAAACAGTATGAGGAGAAATTCATAAGGAATGCGGAGGTGGTGAGTTCGATCCTCACCCGGAGCATATTAAAGATTTCTCAAAATCTTTAATATATGATTCTGATAAGGAATGTAGTCAATTCCCGGTGGATGCTCCGGTAGCACAATCGGTTAGCGCGCCGTACTTATAAACAGTATGTGGAGATATTCATAAGGAATGCGGAGGTTGTGAGTTCGATCCTCACCCGGAGCATTTTTCTTTCTCAAAATCTTCCATATATGATTCTGATAAGGAATGTAGTCAATTCCCGGTGAATGCTCCGGTAGCACAATCGGTTAGCGCGCCGTACTTATAAACAGCATGAGGAGAAATTCATAAGGAATGCGGAGGTTGTGAGTTCGATCCTCACCCGGAGCATTTTTCTTTCTCAAAATCTTCCATATATGATTCTCATAAGGAATGTAGTCAATTCCCGGTGGATGCTCCGGTAGCACAATCGGTTAGCGCGCCGTACTTATAAACAGTATGTGGAGATATTCTTAAGGAATGCGGAGGTTGTGAGTTCGATCCTCACCCGGAGCATTTTTCTTTCTCAAAATCTTCCATATATGATTCTGATAAGGAATGTAGTCAATTCCCGGTGGATGCTCCGGTAGCACAATCGGTTAGCGCGCCGTACTTATAAACAGTATGTGGAGATATTCATAAGGAATGCGGAGGTTGTGAGTTCGATCCTCACCCGGAGCATTTTTCTTTCTCAAAATCTTCCATATATGATTCTGATAAGGAATGTAGTCAATTCCCGGTGGATGCTCCGGTAGCACAATCGGTTAGCGCGCCGTACTTTAAACAGTATGAGGAGAAATTCATAAGGAATGCGGAGGTGGTGAGTTCGATCCTCACCCGGAGCATATTAAAGATTTCTCAAAATCTTTAATATATGATTCTGATAAGGAATGTAGTCAATTCCCGGTGGATGCTCCGGTAGCACAATCGGTTAGCGCGCCGTACTTATAAACAGTATGTGGAGATATTCATAAGGAATGCGGAGGTTGTGAGTTCGATCCTCACCCGGAGCATTTTTCTTTCTCAAAATCTTCCATATATGATTCTGATAAGGAATGTAGTCAATTCCCGGTGAATGCTCCGGTAGCACAATCGGTTAGCGCGCCGTACTTATAAACAGTATGAGGAGAAATTCATAAGGAATGCGGAGGTTGTGAGTTCGATCCTCACCCGGAGCATTTTTCTTTCTCAAAATCTTCCATATATGATTCTCATAAGGAATGTAGTCAATTCCCGGTGGATGCTCCGGTAGCACAATCGGTTAGCGCGCCGTACTTATAAACAGTATGTGGAGATATTCTTAAGGAATGCGGAGGTTGTGAGTTCGATCCTCACCCGGAGCATTTTTCTTTCTCAAAATCTTCCATATATGATTCTGATAAGGAATGTAGTCAATTCCCGGTGTATGCTCCGGTAGCACAATCGGTTAGCGCGCCGTACTTATAAACAGTATGAGGAGAAATTCATAAGGAATGCGGAGGTTGTGAGTTCGATCCTCACCCGGAGCATTTTTCTTTCTCAAAATCTTCCATATATGATTCTGATAAGGAATGTAGTCAATTCCCGGTGGATGCTCCGGTAGCACAATCGGTTAGCGCGCCGTACTTATAGACAGTATGAGGAGAAATTCATAAAGAATGCGGAGGTTGTGAGTTCGATCCTCACCCGGAGCATTTTTCTTTCTCAAAATCTTCCATATATGATTCTGATAAGGAATGTAGTCAATTTCAGGTGGGTGCTCCGGTAGCACAATCGGTTAGCGCGCCGTACTTATAAACAGTATGAGGAGAAATTCATAAGGAATGCGGAGGTTGTGAGTTCGATCCTCACCCGGAGCATTTTTCTTTCTCAAAATCTTCCATATATGATTCTGATAAGGAATGTAGTCAATTTCCAGTGGATGCTCCGGTAGCACAATCGGTTAGCGCGCCGTACGTATAAACAGTATGAGGAGAAATTCATAAGGAATGCGGAGGTTGTGATTTCGATCCTCACCCGGAGCATTTTTCTTTCTCAAAATCTTCCATATATGATTCTGATAAGGAATGTAGTCAATTTCCAGTAGATGCTCCGGTAGCACAATCGGTTAGCGCTTCGTACTTATAGACAGTATGAGGAGAAATTCATAAGGAATGCGGAGGTTGTGAGTTCGATCCTCACCCGGAGCATTTTTCTTTCTCAAAATCTTCCATATATGATTCGGATAAGGAATGTAGTCAATTCCCGGTGGATGCTCCGGTAGCACAATCGGTTAGCGCGCCGTACTTATAAACAGTATGAGGAGAAATTCATAAGGAATGCTGAGGTTGTGAGTTCGATCCTCACCCGGAGCATTTTTCTTTCTCAAAATCTTCCATATATGATTCTGATAAGGAATGTAGTCAATTCCCGGTGGATGCTCCGGTAGCACAATCGGTTAGCGCGCCGTACTTATAGACCGTATGAGGAGAAATTCATAAGGAATGCGGAGGTTGTGAGTTCGATCCTCACCCGGAGCATTTTTCTTTCTCAAAATCACCATATATGATTCTGATAAGGAATGTAGTCCATTCCCGGTGGATGCTCCGGTAGCACAATCGGTTAGCGCGCCGTACTTATAAACAGTATGAGGAGAAATTCATAAGGAATGCGGAGGTTGTGAGTTCGATCCTCACCCGGAGCATTTTTCTTTCTCAAAATCTTCCATATATGATTCTGATAAGGAATGTAGTCAATTCCCGGTGGATGCTCCGGTAGCACAATCGCTTGGCGCGCCGTACTTATAAACAGTATGAGGAGAAATTCATAAGGAATGCGGAGGTTGTGAGTTCGATCCTCACCCGGAGCATTTTTCTTTCTCAAAATCTTCCATATATGATTCTGATAAGGAATGTAGTCAATTCCCGGTGGATGCCCCGGTAGCACAATCGGTTAGCGCGCCGTACTTATAAACAGTATGAGGAGAAATTCATAAGGAATGCGGAGGTTGTGAGTTCGATCCTCACCCGGAGCATTTTTCTTTCTCAAAATCTTCCATATATGATTCTGATAAGGAATGTAGTCAATTCCCGGTGGATGCTCCGGTAGCACAATCGCTTGGCGCGCCGTACTTATAAACAGTATGAGGAGAAATTCATAAGGAATGCGGAGGTTGTGAGTTCGATCCTCACCCGGAGCATTTTTCTTTCTCAAAATCTTCCATATATGATTCTGATAAGGAATGTAGTCAATTCCCGGTGGATGCCCCGGTAGCACAATCGGTTAGCGCGCCGTACTTATAAACAGTATGAGGAGAAATTCATAAGGAATGCGGAGGTTGTGAGTTCGATCCTCACCCGGAGCATTTTTCTTTCTCAAAATCTTCCATATATGATTCTGATAAGGAATGTAGTCAATTTCCGGTGGATGCTCCGGTAGCACAATCGGTTAGCGCGCCGTACTTATAAACAGTATGAGGAGAAATTCATAAGGAATGCGGAGGTTGTGAGTTCGATCCTCACCCGGAGCATTTTTCTTTCTCAAAATCTTCCATATATGATTCTGATAAGGAATGTAGTCAATTTTCGGTGGATGCTCCGGTAGCACAATCGGTTAGCGCGCCGTACTTATAAACAGTATGAGGAGATATTCATAAGGAATGCGGAGGTTGTGAGTTCGATACTCAACCGGAGCATTTTTCTTTCTCAAAATCTTCCATATATGATTCTGATAAGGAATGTAGTCAATTTCCGATGTATGCTCCGGTAGCACAATCGGTTAGCGCGCTGTACTTATAGACAGTATGAGGATAAATTCATAAAGAATGCGGAGGTTGTCAGTTCGATCCACACCCGGAGCATTTTTCTTTCTCAAAATCTTCCATATATGATTCTGATAAGGAATGTAGTCAATTTCCAGTAGATGCTCCGGTAGCACAATCGGTTAGCGCTTCGTACTTATAGACAGTATGAGGAGAAATTCATAAGGAATGCGGAGGTTGTGAGTTCGATCCTCACCAGGAGCATTTTTCTTTCTCAAAATCTTCCATATATGATTCTGATAAGGAATGTAGTCAATTCCCGGTGGATGCTCCGGTAGCACAATCGGTTAGCGCGCCGTACTTATAAACAGTATGAGGAGAAATTCATAAGGAATGCGGAGGTTGTGAGTTCGATCCTCACCCGGAGCATTTTTCTTTCTCAAAATCTTCCATATATGATTCTGATAAGGAATGTAGTCAATTCCCGGTGGATGCTCCGGTAGCACAATCGGTTAGCGCGCCGTACTTATAGACCGTATGAGGAGAAATTCATAAGGAATGCGGAGGTTGTGAGTTCGATCCTCACCCGGAGCATTTTTCTTTCTCAAAATCTTCCATATATGATTCTGATAAGGAATGTAGTCCATTCCCGGTGGATGCTCCGGTAGCACAATCGGTTAGCGCGCCGTACTTATAAACAGTATGAGGAGAAATTCATAAGGAATGCGGAGGTTGTGAGTTCGATCCTCACCCGGAGCATTTTTCTTTCTCAAAATCTTCCATATATGATTCTGATAAGGAATGTAGTCAATTCCCGGTGGATGCTCCGGTAGCACAATCGGTTAGCGCGCCGTACTTATAGACCGTATGAGGAGAAATTCATAAGGAATGCGGAGGTTGTGAGTTCGATCCTCACCCGGAGCATTTTTCTTTCTCAAAATCTTCCATATATGATTCTGATAGGGAATGTAGTCAAATCCCGGTGGATGCTCCGGTAGCACAATCGGTTAGCGCGCCGTACTTATAAACAGTATGTGGAGATATTCATAAGGAATGCGGTGGTTGTGAGTTCGATCCTCACCCGGAAGATTTTTCTTTCTCAAAATCTTCCATATATGATTCTGATAAGGAATGTAGTCAATTCCCGGTGGATGCTCCGGTAGCACAATCGGTTAGCGCGCCGTACTTTAAACAGTATGAGGAGAAATTCATAAGGAATGCGGAGGTTGTGAGTTCGATCCTCACCCGGAGCATATTAAAGATTTCTCAAAATCTTTAATATATGATTCTGATAAGGAATGTAGTCAATTCCCGGTGGATGCTCCGGTAGCACAATCGGTTAGCGCGCCGTACTTATAAACAGTATGTGGAGATATTCATACGGAATGCGGAGGTTGTGAGTTCGATCCTCACCCGGAGCATTTTTCTTTCTCAAAATCTTCCATATATGATTCTGATAAAGAATGTAGTCAATTCCCGGTGAATGCTCCGGTAGCGCAATCGGTTAGCGCGCCGTACTTATAAACAGTATGAGGAGAAATTCATAAGGAATGCGGAGGTTGTGAGTTCGATCCTCACCCGGAGCATTTTTCTTTCTCAAAATCTTCCATATATGATTCTGATAAGGAATGTAGTCAATTCCCGGTGAATGCTCCGGTAGCACAATCGGTTAGCGCGCCGTACTTATAAACAGTATGAGGAGAAATTCATAAGGAATGCGGTGGTTGTGAGTTCGATCCTCACCCGGAGCATTTTTCTTTCTCAAAATCTTCCATATATGATTCTGATAAGGAATGTAGTCAATTCCCGGTGGATGCTCCGGTAGCACAATCGGTTAGCGCGCCGTACTTATAAACAGTATGTGGAGATATTCTTAAGGAATGCGGAGTTTGTGAGTTCGATCCTCACCCGGAGCATTTTTCTTTCTCAAAATCTTCCATATATGATTCTGATAAGGAATGTAGTCAATTCCCGGTGTATGCTCCGGTAGCACAATCGGTTAGCGCGCCGAACTTATAAACAGTATGAGGCGAAATTCATAAGGAATGCGGAGGTTGTGAGTTCGATCCTCACCCGGAGCATTTTTCTTTCTCAAAATCTTCCATATATGATTCTGATAAGGAATGTAGTCATTTCCCGGTGTATGCTCCGGTAGCACAATCGGTTAGCGCGCCGTACTTATAAACAGTATGAGGAGAAATTCATAAGGAATGCGGAGGTTGTGAGTTCGATCCTCACCCGGAGCATTTTTCTTTCTCAAAATCTTCCATATATGATTCTGATAAGGAATGTAGTCAATTTCCGGTGGATGCTCCGCTAGCACAATCGGTTAGCGCGCCGTATTTATAAACAGTATGAGGAGAAATTCATAAGGAATGCGGAGGTTGTGAGTTCGATCCTCACCCGGAGTATTTTTCTTTCTCAAAATCTTCCATATATGATTCTGATAAGGAATGTAGTCAATTCCCGGTGTATACTCCGGTAGCACAATCGGTTAGCGCGCCGTACTTATAAACAGTATGAGGAGAAATTCATAAGGAATGCGGAGGTTGTGAGTTCGATCCTCACCCGGAGCATTTTTCTTTCTCAAAATCTTCCATATATGATTCTGATAAGGAATGTAGTCAATTCCCGGTGGATGCTCCGGTAGCACAATCGGTTAGCGCGCCGTACTTATAAACAGTATGAGGAGAAATTCCTAAGGTTGCGGAGGTTGTGAGTTCGATCCTCACCCGGAGCATTTTTCTTTCTCAAAATCTTCCATATATGATTCTGATAAGGAATGTAGTCAATTCCCGGTGGATGCTCCGGTAGCACAATCGGTTAGCGCGCCGTACTTATAAACAGTATGAGGAGAAATTCATAAGGAATGCGGAGGTTGTGAGTTCGATCCTCACCCGGAGCATTTTTCTTTCTCAAAATCTTCCATATATGATTCTGATAAGGAATGTAGTCAATTTCCAGTAGATGCTCCGGTAGCACAATCGGTTAGCGCTTCGTACTTATAGACAGTATGAGGAGAAATTCATAAGGAATGCGGAGGTTGTGAGTTCGATCCTCACCCGGAGCATTTTTCTTTCTCAAAATCTTCCATATATGATTCTGATAAGGAATGTAGTCAATTCCCGGTGGATGCTCCGGTAGCACAATCGGTTAGCGCGCCGTACTTATAGACCGTATGAGGAGAAATTCATAAGGAATGCGGAGGTTGTGAGTTCGATCCTCACCCGGAGCATTTTTCTTTCTCAAAATCTTCCATATATGATTCTGATAAGGAATGTAGTCCATTCCCGGTGGATGCTCCGGTAGCACAATCGGTTAGCGCGCCGTACTTATAAACAGTATGAGGAGAAATTCATAAGGAATGCGGAGGTTGTGAGTTCGATCCTCACCCGGAGCATTTTTCTTTCTCAAAATCTTCCATATATGATTCTGATAAGGAATGTAGTCAATTCCCGGTGGATGCTCCGGTAGCACAATCGGTTAGCGCGCCGTACTTATAGACCGTATGAGGAGAAATTCATAAGGAATGCGGAGGTTGTGAGTTCGATCCTCACCCGGAGCATTTTTCTTTCTCAAAATCTTCCATATATGATTCTGATAAGGAATGTAGTCAATTCCCGGTGGATGCTCCGGTAGCACAATCGGTTGGCGCGCCGTGCTTATAAACAGTATGAGGAGAAATTCATAAGGAATGCGGAGGTTGTGAGTTCGATCCTCACCCGGAGCATTTTTCTTTCTCAAAATCTTCCATATATGATTCTGATAAGGAATGTAGTCAATTCCCGGTGGATGCTCCGGTAGCACAATCGGTTAGCGCGCCGTACTTATAAACAGTATGTGGAGATATTCATAAGGAATGCGGAGGTTGTGAGTTCGATCCTCACCCGGAAGATTTTTCTTTCTCAAAATCTTCCATATATGATTCTGATAAGGAATGTAGTCAATTCCCGGTGGATGCTCCGGTAGCACAATCGGTTAGCGCGCCGTACTTTAAACAGTATGAGGAGAAATTCATAAGGAATGCGGAGGTTGTGAGTTCGATCCTCACCCGGAGCATATTAAAGATTTCTCAAAATCTTTAATATATGATTCTGATAAGGAATGTAGTCAATTCCCGGTGGATGCTCCGGTAGCACAATCGGTTAGCGCGCCGTACTTATAAACAGTATGTGGAGATATTCATACGGAATGCGGAGGTTGTGAGTTCGATCCTCACCCGGAGCATTTTTCTTTCTCAAAATCTTCCATATATGATTCTGATAAGGAATGTAGTCAATTCCCGGTGAATGCTCCGGTAGCACAATCGGTTAGCGCGCCGTACTTATAAACAGTATGAGGAGAAATTCATAAGGAATGCGGAGGTTGTGAGTTCGATCCTCACCCGGAGCATTTTTCTTTCTCAAAATCTTCCATATATGATTCTGATAAGGAATGTAGTCAATTCCCGGTGGATGCTCCGGTAGCACAATCGGTTAGCGCGCCGTACTTATAAACAGTATGAGGAGAAATTCATAAGGAATGCGGAGGTTGTGAGTTCGATCCTCACCCGGAGCATTTTTCTTTCTCAAAATCTTCCATATATGATTCTGATAAGGAATGTAGTCAATTCCCGGTGTATGCTCCGGTAGCACAATCGGTTAGCGCGCCGTACTTATAAACAGTATGAGGAGAAATTCATAAGGAATGCGGAGGTTGTGAGTTCGATCCTCACCCGGAGCATTTTTCTTTCTCAAAATCTTCCATATATGATTCTGATAAGGAATGTAGTCAATTCCCGGTGGATGCTCCGGTACCACAATCGGTTAGCGCGCCGTACTTATAAACAGTATGAGGAGAAATTCATAAGGAATGCGGAGGTTGTGAGTTCGATCCTCACCCGGAGCATTATTCTTTCTCAAAATCTTCCATATATGATTCTGATAAGGAATGTAGTCAATTCCAGGTGTATACTCCGGTAGCACAATCGGTTAGCGCGCCGTACTTATAAACAGTATGAGGAGAAATTCATAAGGAATGCGGAGGTTGTGAGTTCGATCCTCACCCGGAGCTTTTTTCTTTCTCAAAATCTTCCATATATAATTCTGATGAGGAATGTAGTCAATTCCCGGTGGATGCTCCGGTAGCACAATCGGTTAGCGCGCCGTACTTATAAACAGTATGAGGAGAAATTCATAAGTAATGCGGAGGTTGTGAGTTCGATCCTCACCCGGAGCATTTTTCTTTCTCAAAATCTTCCATATATGATTCTGATAAGGAATGTAGTCAATTCCCGGTGGATTCTCCGGTAGCACAATCGGTTAGCGCGCCGTACTTATAAACAGTATGAGGAGAAATTCATAAGGAATGCGGAGGTTGTGAGTTCGATCCTCACCCGGAGCATTTTTCTTTCTCAAAATCTTCCATATATGATTCTGATAAGGAATGTAGTCAATTCGCGGGGTATGCTCCGGTAGCACAATCGGTTAGCGCGCCGTACTTATAAACAGTATGAGGAGAAATTCATAAGGAATGCGGAGGTTGTGAGTTCGATCCTCACCCGGAGCATTTTTCTTTCTCAAAATCTTCCATATATGATTCTGATAAGGAATGTAGTCAATTCACGGTGGATGCTCCGGTAGCACAATCGGTTAGCGCGCCGTACTTATAAACAGTATGAGGAGAAATTCATAAGGAATGCGGAGGTGGTGAGTTCGATCCTCAACCGGAGCATTTTTCTTTCTCAAAATCTTCCATATATGATTCTGATGAGGAATGTAGTCAATTCCCGGTGGATGCTCCGGTAGCACAATCGGTTAGCGCGCCGTACTAATAAACAGTATGAGGAGAAATTCATAAGGAATGCGGAGGTGGTGAGTTCGATCCTCACCCGCAGCATTTTTCTTTCTCAAAATCTTCCATATATGATTCTGATGAGGAATGTAGTCAATTCCCGGTGGATGCTCCGGTAGCACAATCGGTTAGCGCGCCGTACTTATAAACAGTATGAGGAGAAATTCATAAGGAATGCGGAGGTTGTGAGTTCGATCCTCACCCGGAGCTTTTTTCTTTCTCAAAATCTTCCATATATGATTCTGATGAGGAATGTAGTCAATTCCCGGTGGGTGCTCCGGTAGCACAATCGGTTAGCGCGCCGTACTTATAAACAGTATGAGGAGAAATTCATAAGGAATGCGGAGGTTGTGAGTTCGATCCTCACCCGGAGCATTTTTCTTTCTCAAAATCTTCCATATATGATTCTGATAAGGAATGTAGTCAATTCCCGGTGGATGCTCCGGTAGCACAATCGGTTAGCGCGCCGTACTTATAAACAGTATGAGGAGAAATTCATAAGGAATGCGGAGGTTGTGAGTTCGATCCTCACCCGGAGCATTTTTCTTTCTCAAAATCTTCCATATATGATTCTGATAAGGAATGTAGTCAATTTCCGGAGGATGCTCCGGTAGCACAATCGGTTAGCGCGCCGTACTTATAAACAGTATGATGAGAAATTCATAAGGAATGCGGAGGTTGTGAGTTCGATCCTCACCCGGAGCATTTTTCTTTCTCAAAATCTTCCATATATGATTCTGATAAGGAATGTAGTCATTTTCCGGAGGATGCTCCGGTAGCACAATCGGTTAGCGCGCCGTACTTATAAACAGTATGAGGAGAAATTCATACGGAATGCGGAGGTTGTGAGTTCGATCCTCACCCGGAGCATTTTTCTTTCTCAAAATCTTCCATATATGATTCTGATAAGGAATGTAGTCAATTTCCGGTGGATGCTCCGGTAGCACAATCGGTTAGCGCGCCGTACTTATAAACAGTATGAGGAGAAATTCATAAGGAATGCGGAGGTTGTGAGTTCGATCCTCACCCGGAGCATTTTTCTTTCTCAAAATCTTCCATATATGATTCTGATAAGGAATGTAGTCAATTTCCGGAGGATGTTCCGGTAGCACAATCGGTTAGCGCGCCGTACTTATAAACAGTATGAGGAGAAATTCATACGGAATGCGGAGGTTGTGAGTTCGATCCTCACCCGGAGCATTTTTCTTTCTCAAAATCTTCCCTATATGATTCTGATATGGAATGTAGTCAATTCTCGGTGTATGCTCCGGTAGCACAATCGTTTAGCGCGCCGTACTTATAAACAGTATGAGGAGAAATTCATAAGGAATGCGGAGGTTGTGAGTTCGATCCTCACCCGGAGCATTTTTCTTTCTCAAAATCTTCCATATATGATTCTGATAAGGAATGTAGTCAATTTCCGGTGGATGCTCCGGTAGCACAATCGGTTAGCGCGCCGTACTTATAAACAGTATGAGGAGAAATTCATAAGGAATGCGGAGGTTGTGAGTTCGATCCTCACCCGGAGCATTTTTCTTTCTCAAAATCTTCCATATATGATTCTGATAAGGAATGTAGTCAATTCACGGTGGATGCTCCGGTAGCACAATCGGTTAGCGCGCCGTACTTATAAACAGTATGAGGAGAAATTCATAAGGAATGCGGAGGTTGTGAGTTCGATCCTCACCCGGAGCTTTTTTCTTTCTCAAAATCTTCCATATATGATTCTGATAAGGAATGTAGTCAATTCCCGGTGGATGCTCCGGTAGCACAATCGGTTAGCGCGCCGTACTTATAAACAGTATGAGGAAAAATTCATAAGGAATGCGGAGGTTGTGAGTTCGATCCACACCTGGAGCATTTTTCTTTCTCAAAATCTTCCATATATGATTCTGATAAGGAATGTAGTCAATTCCCGGTGGATGCTCCGGTAGCACAATCGGTTAGCGCGCCGTACTTATAAACAGTATGAGGAGAAATTCATACGGAATGCGGAGGTTGTGAGTTCGATCCTCACCCGGAGCATTTTTCTTTCTCAAAATCTTCCATATATGATTCTGATAAGGAATGTAGTCAATTCTCGGTGTATGCTCCGGTAGCACAATCGTTTAGCGCGCCGTACTTATAAACAGTATGAGGAGAAATTCATAAGGAATGCGGAGGTTGTGAGTTCGATCCTCACCCGGAGCATTTTTCTTTCTCAAAATCTTCCATATATGATTCTGATAAGGAATGTAGTCAATTCTCGGTGTATGCTCCGGTAGCACAATCGGTTAGCGCGCCGTACTTATAAACAGTATGAGGAGAAATTCATAAGGAATGCGGAGGTTGTGAGTTCGATCCTCACCCGGAGCATTTTTCTTTCTCAAAATCTTCCATATATGATTCTGATAAGGAATGTAGTCAATTCCCGGTGGATGCTCCGGTAGCACAATCGGTTAGCGCGCCGTACTTATAAACAGTATGAGGAGAAATTCATAAGGAATGCGGAGGTTGTGAGTTCGATCCTCAACCGGAGCATTTTTCTTTCTCAAAATCTTCCATATATGATTCTGATAAGGAATGTAGTCAATTCCCGGTGGATGCTCCGGTAGCACAATCGGTTAGCGCGCAGTACTTATAAACAGTATGAGGAGAAATTCATAAGGAATGCGGAGGTTGTGAGTTCGATCCTCACCCGGAGCATTTTTCTTTCTCAAAATCTTCCATATATGATTCTGATAAGGAATGTAGTCAATTCCCGGTGTATGCTCCGGTAGCACAATCGGTTAGCGCGCCGTACTTATAAACAGTATGAGGAGAAATTCATAAGGAATGCGGAGGTTGTGAGTTCGATCCTCAACCGGAGCATTTTTCTTTCTCAAAATCTTCCATATATGATTCTGATAAGGAATGTAGTCAATTCCCGGTGTATTCTCCGGTAGCACAATCGGTTAGCGCGACGTACTTATAAACAGTATGAGGAGAAATTCATAAGGAATGCGGAGGTTGTGAGTTCGATCCTCACCCGGAGCATTTTTCTTTCTCAAAATCTTCCATATATGATTCTGATAAGGAATGTAGTCAATTCTCGGTGTATGCTCCGGTAGCACAATCGGTTAGCGCGCCGTACTTATAAACAGTATGAGGAGAAATTCATAAGGAATGCGGAGGTTGTGAGTTCGATCCTCACCCGGAGCATTTTTCTTTCTCAAAATCTTCCATATATGATTCTGATAAGGAATGTAGTCAATTCCCGGTGGATGCTCCGGTAGCACAATCGGTTAGCGCGCCGTACTTATAAACAGTATGAGAAGAAATTCATAAGGAACGCGGAGGTTGTGAGTTCGATCCTCAACCGGAGCATTTTTCTTTCTCAAAATCTTCCATATATGATTCTGATAAGGAATGTAGTCAATTCCCGGTGGATGCTCCGGTAGCACAATCGGTTAGCGCGCCGTACTTATAAACAGTATGAGGAGAAATTCATAAGGAATGCGGAGGTTGTGAGTTCGATCCTCACCCGGAGCATTTTTCTTTCTCAAAATCTTCCATATATGATTCTGATAAGGAATGTAGTCAATTCCCGGTGTATGCTCCGGTAGCACAATCGGTTAGCGCGCCGTACTTATAAACAGTATGAGGAGAAATTCATACGGAATGCGGAGGTTGTGAGTTCGATCCTCACCCGGAGCATTTTTCTTTCTCAAAATCTTCCATATATGATTCTGATAAGGAATGTAGTCAATTCTCGGTGTATGCTCCGGTAGCACAATCGGTTAGCGCGCCGTACTTATAAACAGTATGAGGAGAAATTCATAAGGAATGCGGAGGTTGTGAGTTCGATCCTCACCCGGAGCATTTTTCTTTCTCAAAATCTTCCATATATGATTCTGATAAGGAATGTAGTCAATTCTCGGTGTATGCTCCGGTAGCACAATCGGTTAGCACGCCGTACTTATAAACAGTATGAGGAGAAATTCATAAGGAATGCGGAGGTTGTGAGTTCGATCCTCACCCGGAGCATTTTTCTTTCTCAAAATCTTCCATATATGATTCTGATAAGGAATGTAGTCAATTCCCGGTGGATGCTCCGGTAGCACAATGGGTTAGCGCGTCGTACTTATAAACAGTATGAGGAGAAATTCATAAGGAATGCGGAGGTTGTGAGTTCGATCCTCACCCGGAGCATATTAAAGATTTCTCAAAATCTTTAATATATGATTCTGATAAGGAATGTAGTCAATTCCCGGTGGATGCTCCGGTAGCACAATCGGTTAGCGCGCCGTACTTATAAACAGTATGAGGAGAAATTCATAAGGAATGCGGAGGTTGTGAGTTCGATCCTCACCCGGAAAATTTTTCTTTCTCAAAATCTTCCTTATATGATTCTGATAAGGAATGTAGTCAATTCCCGGTGGATGCTCCGGTAGCACAATCGGTTAGCGCGCCGTACTTATAAACAGTATGAGGAGAAATTCACAAGGAATGCGGAGGTTGTGAGTTCGATCCTCACCCGGAAAATTTTTCTTTCTCAAAATCTTCCATATATGATTCTGATAAGGAATGTAGTCAATTCCAGGTGTATCCTCCGGTAGCACAATCGGTTAGCGCGCCGTACTTATAAACAGTATGAGGAGAAATTCATAAGGAATGCGGAGGTTGTGAGTTCGATCCTCACCCGGAGCATTTTTCTTTCTCAAAATCTTCCATATATGATTCTGATAAGGAATGTAGTCAATTCCCGGTGGATGCTCCGGTAGCACAATCGGTTAGCGCGCCGTACTTATAAACAGTATGAGGAGAAATTCATAAGGAATGCGGAGGTTGTGAGTTCGATCATCACCCGGAGCATTTTTCTTTCTCAAAATCTTCCATATATGATTCTGATAAGGAATGTAGTCAATTCCAGGTGTATGCTCCGGTAGCACAATCGGTTAGCGCGCCGTACTTATAAACAGTATGAGGAGAAATTCATAAGGAATGCGGAGGTTGTGAGTTCGATCCTCACCCCGAGCATTTTTCTTTCTCAAAATCTTCCATATATGATTCTGATAAGGAATGTAGTCAATTTCCGGTGGATGCTCCGGTAGCACAATCGGTTAGCGCGCCGTACTTATAAACAGTATGAGGAGAAATTCATAAGGAATGCGGAGGTTGTGAGTTCGATCCTCACCCGGAGCATTTTTCTTTCTCAAAATCTTCCATATATGATTCTGATAAGGAATGTAGTAAATTCCCGGTGGATGCTCCGGTAGCACAATCGGTTAGCGCGCCGTACTTATAAACAGTATGAGGAGAAATTCATAAGGGATGCGGAGGTTGTGAGTTCGATCCTCACCCGGAGCATTTTTCTTTCTCAAAATCTTCCATATATGATTCTGATAAGGAATGTAGTCAATTCCCGGTGGATGCTCCGGTAGCACAATCGGCTAGCGCGCCGTACTTATAAACAGTATGAGGAGAAATTCATAAGGAATGCGGAGGTTGTGAGTTCGATCCTCACCCGGAGCATTTTTCTTTCTCAAAATCTTCTATATATGATTCTGATAAGGAATGTAGTCCATTCCCGGTGGATGCTCCGGTAGCACAATCGGTTAGCGCGCCGTACTTATAAACAGTATGAGGAGAAATTCATAAGGAATGCGGAGGTTGTGAGTTCGATCCTCACCCGGAGCATTTTTCTTTCTCAAAATCTTCCATATATGATTCTGATAAGGAATGTAGTCAATTCTCGGTGGATGCTCCGGTAGCACAATCGGTTAGCGCGCCGTACTTATAAACAGTATGAGGAGAAATTCATAAGGAATGCGGAGGTTGTGAGTTCGATCCTCACCCGGAGCATTTTTCTTTCTCAAAATCTTCCATATATGATTCTGATAAGGAATGTAGTCAATTCCCGGTGTATGCTCCGGTAGCACAATCGGTTAGCGCGCCGTACTTATAAACAGTATGAGGAGAAATTCATAAGGAATGCGGAGGTTGTGAGTTCTATCCTCACCCGGAGCATTTTTCTTTCTCAAAATCTTCCATATATGATTCTGATAAGGAATGTAGTCAATTCCCGGTGGATGCTCCGGTAGCACAATTGGTTAGCGCGCCGTACTTATAAACAGTATGAGGAGAAATTCATAAGGAATGCGGAGGTTGTGAGTTCGATCCTCACCCGGAGCATTTTTCTTTCTCAAAATCTTCCATATATGATTCTGATAAGGAATGTAGTCAATTCCCGGTGGATGCTCCGGTAGCACAATCGGTTAGCGCGCCGTACTTCTAAACAGTATGAGGAGAGATTCATAAGGAATGCGGAGGTTGTGAGTTCGATCCTCACCCGGAGCATTTTTCTTTCTCAAAATCTTCCATATATGATTCTGATAAGGAATGTAGTCAATCCCCGGTGGATGCTCCGGTAGCACAATCGGTTAGCGCGCCGTACTTATAAACAGTATGAGGAGAAATTCATAAGGAATGCGGAGGTTGTGAGTTCGATCCTCACCCGGAGCATTTTTCTTTCTCAAAATCTTCCATATATGATTCTGATAAGGAATGTAGTCAATTCCCGGTGGATGCTCCGGTAGCACAATCGGTTAGCGCGCCGTACTTATAAACAGTATGAGGAGAAATTCATAAGGAATGCGGAGGTTGTGAGTTCGATCCTCACCCGGAGCATTTTTCTTTCTCAAAATCTTCCATATATGATTCTGATAAGGAATGTAGTCAATTCCCGGTGTATGCTCCGGTAGCACAATCGGTTAGCGCGCCGTACTTATAAACAGTATGAGGAGAAATTCATAAGGAATGCGGAGGTTGTGAGTTCGATCCTCACCCGGAGCATTTTTCTTTCTCAAAATCTTCCATATATGATTCTGATAAGGAATGTAGTCAATTCCCGGTGTATGCTCCGGTAGCGCAATCGGTTAGCGCGCCGTACTTATAAACAGTATGAGGAGAAATTCATAAGGAATGCGGAGGTTGTGAGTTCGATCCTCACCCGGAGCATTTTTCTTTCTCAAAATCTTCCATATATGATTCTGATAAGGAATGTAGTCAATTCCCGGTGGATGCTCCGGTAGCACAATCGGTTAGCGCGCCGTACTTATAAACAGTATGAGGAGAAATTCATAAGGAATGCGGAGGTTGTGAGTTCGATCCTCACCCGGAGCATTTTTCTTTCTCAAAATCTTCCATATATTATTCTGATAAGGAATGTAGTCCATTCCCGGTGGATGCTCCGGTAGCACAATCGGTTAGCGCGCCGTACTTATAAACAGTATGAGGAGAAATTCATAAAGAATGCGGATGTTGTGAGTTCGATCCTCACCCGGAGCATTTTTCTTTCTCAAAATCTTCCATATATGATTCTGATAAGGAATGTAGTCAATTCCCGGTGGATGCTCCGGTAGCACAATCGGTTAGCGCGCCGTACTTATAAACAGTATGAGGAGAAATTCATAAGGAATGCGGAGATGTTCCGTCCAAGGTACCCTTAGCATCATACATATTTTCTTTGTTTCTATGGACACTCGTCAGTAGAACCACATCTCTGTCGCTTCAAGTTTCTTCTTCATCTGTGGGAAGATTGTCCAACATTCACTGCCATATAGGAGATTAGATATTACATAGCTGTCCAACATTAAAACTACATCCGCGTCCTGTATAAGACGCTAAACTACATCCGCGTCCTGGATAAGACGTTAAACTCCATCCGCTTCCTGGATAAGACGGTAAACTACATCCCCGTCCTGTATAAGACGTTAAACTACATCCGCGTCCTGGATAAGACGATAAACTATGCCCAACAGCAAGGCCTCTGATCAGCATGTATTGAGGAGAGTGTAACCACCTCTTAATTGCTGGTGTTCCCAGGTCCACCCTGATCCAGGGTGGTAGCACCTATTATTGTCCCAGGTATGGGCAAATAGTTCACCCCATCAAACTGGGTTCAAAACATTACGAAAGTATAAAACTAGATATTAATACTAGAAATACATTTTTGTTAAAAAATATTACTAACAATGAATTTTAAAAGAAAATTTATTACCAGCAATACATTTTTGGAAAAAAAAAAATATTGCCAGCAATGCATTTTTGAAAAGAAATATTACCAACAATAAAAATCTTTTTCGGCATTAAATAACCCATTGAAGCTGATATACCGTAAAACAAAATAAACCAAACCAAACCAGACTTACATTACAAAAATATGTCAATGAAACCTGATCTACAAAATGATTTCTTACACAGAATACATATTCTATTCATACGAATCAGTCAGTTATGTGCCAAACGTGATACATGCATAGGAGATCATGAATCTTTCGATACATGAGTGGCGAGGCAATTTTTTTCCCGCAGTAGTTTGCCATTTCTTTCTGCAGTAGCTCAATTGTCATCCAAGCCTATAGAACCCAGTCTAGTATGAATCCTCTTCTAAAAGAAGAGGATTCATACTTTTCCCAAGGGTATTAGCACATTGATTCTTTAATCCGAGCTGCTATCCATTACTCCACCGTCTATCCCCAAAACTTGCCGGCATTGATATGCCGTAAAACACACCAAATCAAAGCAGTATAATGTAAAACTACTAGAATATTTCTGTTATTATTATGACGTTGTCAGCGTTCATTATATCATTTAATCATTAAAATAGTGTGTGTGCTTTCTTACATGTAGCCATAGAATTAATTTTTTCGATAAAAATCCTAGATTTCCCATATGGAAAATGTAACTACTGCAAAATATGGCCAACAATTTCGATGGTCTCGTTTGTATTTTGTTTCTTTGGAGAGTTTTACTTTTAATAATTTAAAATGTTAAATTATTTCTTTACATTTGAAAATATAGAGATTAAAAATCCTAGCTTATTCATGCAGAATATATAACCAGTGCAACTGAAAAATTACTTAACAATTGCCACCATTTTGTGAAGGGATGGATAGTGTTAGCTTTCTTTAGATATTTTTTACTTTTAATGATTTAAAAAAAAGTAGAAATTCTTTCTTTCAGCTGACAATAGATTTAATTGTGTATATAAAAATCCTAGCTTACTCATGCAGAACATGTAACCAGCGTAATTGAAAAAATTACTTAACTATTGCCACCATTTTGTGATGGGATAGATAGCGTTAGGTTTCTTTTAGATATTTTTTACTTTTAATGATTTAAAATAAAAGCAGAAATTCTTTCTTCCAAGTGACAACAGAATTAATTGTAGAGAGAAAAATCCTAGAGAACTCGTGCAGAACATGTAACCAATATAATTGAAAAATTAATTTAACGATTGCTACCATTTTGTGACCTGATGGGTAGTATTAACTTTCTTCGGACATTTGAATTAATTCATTTCTAAAATAATCTCAATATTAATTCACACCACATATATACGCAATTGTAATTTTATTTCGATGTCAAGACCGTAGATCTTACTATATATAATTAGAATGCGTACACCTGTATGTATGGATGACTGTGTGTATGAGAGTGTCATCCCAAACAGACACGGAGGAAAATATGCCCTCCCACCACCATAATCAAACAAGCATAAATAGATTCATATTCTAAAAAATAAACCAGTTTGCTGATGATCGCAAAAGCATGAAATCAAAGATCACAAACTCATGTCCATACAACTGAATATATATATATATATATATATATATATATATATATATATATATATATATATATATATATATATATATTATGTAAGCAAATATATGGATATAGATCCGACAGTATAAAGAAAAATATACGGAAAAAATAAACAAAAATCCTTATATGCAATTATGCTGTTTTAATGTTAATATGTCAAAATCGAAATTATGATCTGCTTTAGTTGTGTGTACAACTAAAGCATAGTTTAAATTTCCGAGGCGAATATCTCGTTTATGTTCGAAAACACGAGATTTTACGGACCTACTAGAACTATCCGTAGTTTATTAAATAGCACCAGCAAACAACATATTACATCCGATGCTTGCATCTACCAAATCTCATGCAAAAACTGTGACTTAAAATATGTGGGTGAAACATGTAGGTCTGTAAAATCTCGTGTTTTCGAACATAAACGAGATATTCGCCTCGGAAATTTAAACAATGCTTTAGTTGTACGCACAACTAAAGCAGATCATTATTTCGATTTTGATTCCGTGAAGATTTTAAAATATTTTCATAAAAATCTTAGGAGGATTTATGAAGCAGGCATAATATCCATCTCACGCACGGTGAATATAAGACCTGGCTTCTTTAATATTTCCCCTTTTCTAGCGAGATTAATGCTCGACAAGCGTACATATAAATTTTAGATCAAAATAGAATTCTTTTCATTTTTCAATTTTCATTCAAAATACTCAAATTTTAGGAATACGTTTTCACAGCGTCGCCCATTTGACGACAATGTGACCATGTTTAAACGGAACGCTGATCCTATAAAACTTTCAGTTATCTGTTTGGATAATTCTTGTTCTTATGTCCATCGTCTTTGTCATGTTGAATTGATAATGTTAATTATATTTTATGAATATGTCCTGAAGATGGTTTATTAGACCGAAACGTCCGACGTTGACATTATATTAACATTAAAACAGCATAATTGCATATAAGGATTTTTTTCCGTATATTTTTCTCCATATATATATATATATATATATATATATATATATATATATATATATATAACTAGTTAGATTTGCTCTTTAGTGTATTCTTTTGCTTTACTCGTGTTGGAGGGGTTTTTTTTGGGACTCTGAACTTGTATTCTGGATGATTGTCTTCCCCTCAATTACATGTTCTTAGTTCTTTCTGTTTTCATGCCTTATTTTTCCTTGGGTATTTGTTTGTTCATTTACAAGCCAAAACACCTAAGGTTTATCCAGATGAGTATAATTATTTTATATATATATATATATATATATATATATATATATATATATATATATATATATATATATATATATATATATAAGTGAACATTGAAGTCAACATTCAGAGCCGACAGGCTGTTTCATGCTCTAGCAAAGTACTTTAATTCAATTTAATTCAAATAATTATATTTAAGTTTTCGGCTCTTGTTTTGAAACATGAGAACTCTTATGTAGCGTGTTGGAATCATATTTTTAAATAAATATATTTATGCTCTACTTTTTTATCGAGCACTATTTTTTTAAGATAATAACAAAAATACTAAAGAACTTTGGGTTATTTACCTAACGAGTTCTTTCCTATTTTCCATATATTTTTCATATATATATATATATATTGACCACTAATAAATTATAACAATGCAATGCAGTGTTTGAGCCTTATTTATATATATATATATATATATATATATATATATATGATGAGGATGATGATGATATATATATATATATATATATATATATATATATATATATATATATATATATATGTGTGTGTGTGTGTGTGTGATGGTAAAGTATTAGATTTTGAAGTTTATTTTTATTACTTTTAATGAGTTAAAAATATTAATTCTTGTTCTACGCTGTCGTTCAGTTATGTGCCATGCGTGATACATGCTTAGGCGATCATGTATCTTTCGATGCATGACTGACGAGGCAGATTTTTTTTGCCGCAGTGGGTTGCCATTTCTTTCTGCGGTAGATCAGTTGGCATCCAAGACTATAGAACCCGGTCTGTCGTAATATTTACCCATAGCTGGGGGAGGAGGAGGAGGAGGAGGACAAGTGTATTACCACGTAAGTGAATGGATTTCACTCGAACTCGAACTTGGCTTTCCGACTCCTCAATTCGAGCAGCTGTCCATTACTCCACCGTGCCTCTTTGTTCTGCTATTTTCCATAAACCGAGCAGGGAGAGATGGGTTTATGCCTTTCCAATAGTATTAGCTATTGTTTTGGGTGAAAATTAGTATAAAAAGGTTCGTCGTTGCTTAACTTCGGTGATCGTTCGAGAACCAGTGCTTCAGCCTGATATGGTAATGGAAATGGTAGAATTAACCGTTTCCCTATAAGGAAACATTTGACATTTATTGATCGAGCAGACGGTACTGTTTTCGGCTGAAATTTATAAAATCTTTCGCTTAAAAAATACTTTTTTTCAGGAATGTAGTTTTTTTCAAGTCCGGTAGATGTTATCGCTCTTTCCAGTACTGATGGTGGTATTTCCATGTTAACCTTTTATTTGAAACACTGTTAATATTTCCTTATAAGGAAATATTCAGGATTCATTGATCGAGAAATCACTGCTGCTTTCGGTTGAAATTTATTAAATCTTTCTCTTAAAACACTTTTTGCATGAAAATACGTTTCTCAAGTCCATTGTTATCGCTCTTTTCAGTATTGATTGGGGTTTCCATCCTAACTTTTTATTTGAAGTAGTGTGTAATGTCATCATCCTGATTATATGATTATTTTATCTTCGAGTTTCATGTGCTATCCATTTTAGTTGTTGTTGCTGTTGGTAGTCATCAATTGATGTGGTTTATATTATTTGGTACGGTTCTTTCTTTGTCAATCTGTAGCGCCAGTTAGCAATGTTTGAAGAAATATTATCTTCACCAAGACTTTCTGGCTTTACTCGCTCAAAGCCTTTTTCACCATCGATCTTAGGAAGCAGTTGTATACGGCTAACTTTTTAGACATTGCTGAAAGGGTTTGGTGCCAGGTATATGGCATCCATATAAAAGTTTGAATCTAACAATGTTATTTAAGAACATGACTCCGGTTGATGTTTTGGTTTTGTAGCAAATTGTGGTGTTGGGAGAAACTACTTCTGGCGCTATACATTCTATGTTCAATTCTAAGAATATGACTCGATTTTTCAGGTTGATGTTTTGGTTTTGTCGCAAATTGCGGTGTTGGGAGAAACTACTTCTGGCGCTATACATTCTATGTTCAATTCTAAGAATATGACTTGAGTTTTCAGGTTGATGTTTTGGTTTCGTAGCAACTTGTGGTGTTGGGCGAAACTACATCTACCGCAGCCATTTTATATTCAATTTCCTTTTCCCTTGTACTAAATTTGTTATGACTGATCCTGAGGACGAGGTATTTGAAGTGTTTAGTATTTACTTATTCTAAATCCTGAATTTTTATGATGAATTCAGGGTAGGTGTCATGGCCGTTTCCATTCCAATTCCAGATCATAGTTTTGGAAAGGTTTATCTCCGAGTCCCCATTTTTTATTTTTTTTAATTCTTAAGCCTTGTTCCCCCACTGAATATCTATGGGATATGATGGCGCTACGTCTCACTCGCTCAGTAGCCCATCTACAACCCATGCTTGTATTGCCTCTGCAAGGAAAATAAGCATAGATAATGGTCTTCTTATCGAGTCGCTACAAACCTTTAATTTGAAGTAGTGTAGAATGTTAATACTTGTTTGTCATTATTTTCTTTTAGAGTTGTGCTGTCCATTTTAAACATTGCAGCTGTTGGTAGTCCTTAAGTGACGTGGTTTCTCTTATTTGGTACAATTCTTTGTTTGTGATCCTGTAGCGCCAGTCCACAATATTCAAAGAAGAATTGTCTTTTCCAAGAGCCTCGGACCTTATTCGTTCAAAGCCTTTATTAACCATTGATCTTAAAAAGAGTTTGTATATAACTGACAGTTTAGATATTTCGGAATAGGTTTGACACTATGCATGACATTTATATGAAAGTCTAGATCTGACAAGGTTATTTAAGAATATGACTCAAGTTTTCATGTTGATGTCTTGGTTTTGTAGCAACTTGCGGGGATGGGAGAAACTATCCCTGGCGCTACACATTTTATGTTCAATTTTCTTTTCTCCTATACTAAATTTGTCATTATAACTGATCTTCAGGTCGAGATGTTTGAAGTGTTTAGCATTTATTAATTTCACATATGGCCGTAAGCCAAGAAGAAAAGAAGAGTGTCGGTGGAGTTAGTCGTCATATTAAAAGTGGGTGATGTTTTCAATGTTCAAACAAAAGAATTGGATGAAAGGCAGGTAGAAGAAAAAAAATATGTCGTTTCACGCCAGGGAAGTCTAGATTAATCTCTAAGATATAGCGGGAATGGGGAAAAAATAAACAAAAAAAAACAAAACAAAACAAAACAAACTGAGAATTAGTTCCTGAGGAATATAAATTGTTTTAAGTCAGAGACCGAGAGAGAAAAAAACAAACAAAAAAGCCGCAGAAATAAGAGAGAGAGCGAGTGAGTGAGAGAGAGAGAGAGATAGAGAGTCACAGGGTGACATTCAATGTCCTCTCGCAACGGATACGACTGACAAAAGAAAGAGAGAAAGATAGAGAGAGATATATATAGTAAATAGCAACAAGGAGGGAAGAGAGAGTCGCTAAACTTTGTGTGCCGTGAGGCGGGTTATTATGTGAACACGTGTTAATGCCCTGTGTGCATAGGCTCAAGTTCATTCGTCGAATAGCCGAGTGACGTCAGAGATGCCATATAAAGACATTTAGGACACTTGCTCTCCAAGTCTATACGCCCCTACAGTAGTAGGTAACTAAATAAAACATTTACCAATCACACGCACACACAGACACACAAAACACACATACTATATATATATATATATATATATGTGTGTGTGTGTGTGTGTGTGTGTGTGTGTGTGTGTGTGTGTGAGTGTGTGTGTTTGTCGCATACACACAAAGAGGAGAGGGCGATGTATAAGAGGGGAGGAGAGTGATGTGAAAAAGTGGACAAAAACTGAGGCCAAACTTTAAAAAAAAAAAAAAAATTGATATATATATATATGTGTATTACGTGGAAGCTGTTTGCGCACGGTGTTCGTTTTAAAAACAAAAGTTATATCTGCCAAAACCCAGAAAGTTCACCACGGAAATTGCATAACCGGAGAAGCGAACCATTTTAAAAAAAAAATATTATTATTAACCAAGGACCTGTACACATTGATATTTATTTATTTATTTATCTATTTATTTGTTTATTTATTTATTTATCTACACTCGCTCAATTAGACTTTTCTCAGACAAAAAAAAAGAAAAGAAAAGACACTCCTACATATGAAATCTAATCGACAGAAAAAAAATCGTTTTCGTACAAGTTTTTATGGTAGCTATATATATCAGTAACGATAACAACGTACAAGTGAACCGACAAGGAAAACCGTCAACTATTATTTATATCTTTTTAAAGTAACAAAAAAGAGGTGAGAGAAGCGATACAGAAAGAATCAAATAATAATAATAATAATAATAATAATAATAATAATAATAATAATAATAATAATAATAATAATAATAACAGTTACGCTATCCAAAAGACTTTCTCTTTCTTTGTAACTTTATATGTCTTTATTTATATATATTTATAAAAACGTCCATAATGTGTGACACACTTAATTTCGGTTCTAACAGCGGAGAGTGTGGCAGCCCCGGAGTCGTAGAGAAACGTTGCAAGAAACTTTCGTCTTTTCAACCCAAAAGTAACCGGTGGTCACTGAAGGAGCATCAACCTTGTTTGGATTTATCTGCGATTTCAACCACGCAAAACAACCATCTAAGTTATGACACCCTCGACAGTGCATCGAGTGGATTAAAATCACCAACAAAACGACAGGCAGGGACTTTACTTACCAGGCGAAAATCGCGACCCCCCAAACTCCGGATAACAGCACCAAGCGTTGAAATGATGCAATTAAGTTTCGATAAATCGTAAGTATTTATTTTTTATTTATATAACATATGGCGCACTCCAAATATTATTATTATTATTATTATTATTATTATTATTATTATTATTATTAATAATAATAATAATAATAATAATAATAATAATAATAATAATAATAATAATTTATCCTTGGTAAGAATGAAGGAATTGGCAAGTGAACAGTGAAGGAATTTGATGTACCGACTGGTATACATCATACGGACTTCATGTATAAAAACACGGTAATAATAATAATAATAATAATAATAATAATAATAATAATAATAATAATAATAATAATATTAAACAAAATTATTGACGTAACTCTTAGGATATTTTACAATATTTAAGAGAAGAGCACGATGTGAGAAATGTAAAAGAAAAGACACAGTATTCGGCACTATCTAAAACTTGAAGAAGACAGGCATACTGTCGAAACACTGTCTTGTCTTTTCTTTTTCTTTTCTTCAATTGAGCACTTTTCTTAAGTGTAATAATAATAATAATAATAATAATAATAATAATATAACTGACTGAATGAACGAATCGGCGATTGTTGAGAGCGGTATTCATCATATAAACTTCATGTATAAAGATGGGGTAATAATAATAATAATCACAATAATAATAATAATAATAATAAGCTGTCAAAATACAAGGACCTTGAAATAGAAATCTCGAAAATGTGGCATATGGGAACATCAACAATCCCAGTTGTAGTTGGAGCCCTAGGACTGGTTGGAAAAGATTGCAGTAGACTAATTGAAGGGATTCTTGGAAATCCATGCCTCAAGGAGATACAAAAAATTGTTCTGACAAGTACAGCCCACACTTTACGAAGGGCTCTATCTATGTAATTATTATTATTATTATTTTTTTTTTTTGGCAGTAGAAAGTGTCATGATGCCATTTCTAACCTTAGGTCCCTGGGCGGGACCCGGAAAGAAGAAATGTGTAAACGCCAGAAATCAAAGAAAATAATAATAATAATAATAATAATAATAATAATATCGCAAAAAATCATTACCAGCTGTTAGTAGGACTTTGAGAATTATCAAAAGGCGCAAACAAATATGTGGAACAAATTCCTAGTAAACCAAAAAGTTATGCCCAATGGGTACTTCACGGGTACTATATCTTACGTAGATGTCTCCCCATGCAACGATCACAATTATATATTTTTCTCCTTGTTTGCACGGCATCACATCTGTTTGCATCTTCTGATACAAAAAAATGAAAACCTTATTATTCCACGAAGTCTCTGTTTGAAACGTGGTGGCAACTCTCACTACACAGATGAAAGGGAAAACAACAACAATAATAATAATAATAATAATAATAATAATAATAATAATAATAATGAAAGCCAACCGCCCAGACATTGTTATTAGAGACCGCAAACAAAAAATAATGCCTCCTTATTGATATGGAAGTCCCGGCAGACTGCAATGTATCTTTGAAGATCTTCAAAAAGCTATCAAAATACAAGGACCTTGAAATGGAAACCTCAAAAATGTGTCACGTGAGAACATCAACAATCCCTGTTGTAGTTGGAGCCCTCGGATGGATTGGAAAAGATTCTAATAGACTCATTGAAGGGATTCCTGGAAGCCCATGCCTTAAAGAAATACAAAAAAATTGTTCTCACGAGTACAGCCCACACCTTACAAAGGTCTTTATCTATGTAAAATATGTGTGTGTGTTTAAATTGCTCAGTGGAAAATGTCATGATGCCATTTCTGACCTTAGGTCTCTGGTTGGGACCGGGAAAGAAATGAGTTCACACCAGAAAACAAAAGAAATATAATTGTGATGATAATGAATTAGGGAAAAGAATTAAGAAATCAACTGAAAACAGTAGAGATTTGATGTTACAAATGCTAAACACCAGGCACTTTAGGCATAAAAAAACACGGTAATAATAATAATAATAATAATAATAATAATAATAATAATAATAATTTGTATTAAGAAGAGATGATTTTCATTCCACCACACACTCTCTGCGTGTCAGTTTGCATGTGTGTACATCATGTATATGTGTATGCGTCTGTTGCGTATGAGTGACTTACTTATGTCATTTGATATACCCACAAGCCAACGCAGAAATGTATATACTGGGCTGAGCAATAAATTTGTATACAAGAAGAAAAAAATTAAAATTTTTAAAAGATCAGATAATTATAAATTTTTATTAAATTTTTCGGAAATTGTATTCGCTAATAAATAGACTTATTTTTTAATTATTATTTTTTTTAAATTCCAGAAATAATTTTAGGGTGTGTTATTAAATTAGAATATACACGTAAAAGAATTTGAATTAAATTATTATGGACATCTGCATCTTGGGAGCTAATTTTCTTTCTGCCAACAAGCACTAGGTAAAAAGGACAAAGATTATAAGCGTTTTTAAATCATTTTTTATTACTTCTGTATTTAAACTGATTGTAATTTCCTATAAATTTTAAATGGGCAAACGATTTAAATTTCAAATTTGATTATCTTGCGGCCAGCGAAGCTGCAAGTGTCGAACGATAATAATAATAATAATAATAATAATAATAATAACACATGAACTGAACAACAGTAGCTATGGTTACAAAATAAATAAGAAAATATTCAATCACCTACTATACATGGATGATCTCAAACTCTTTGCCAAAGACGACAATGAGTTGAAAGGCCTCCTCAATATTGTAAAATACTTCAGTGACGACATAGGTATGGACTTCGGATTAGATAAATGTGCAAAATTAACATTCAAGAAAGGTAGAATTACAGAAACACCCTCAATAGATTTAGATTTTGTCACAAAGATTAGGGAATTGGAGCATGATGAAGCTTATAAGTACCTAGGAATTAGCGAAAGAGATGTCATACAACACCCCCAAATGAAAGGAAAAATAAGAAAAAAGTACTACAGGCGCATCCGTCTGATACTAAATACTGAACTAAACCCAAAAAATAGAATATCAGCTATAAACACATTGGCTGTCCCAGTGGTCCATTACAGCTTTAATGTCCTTAACTGGACCATAGCTGAAATTAAGCGAATGGACGCCAAAACGAGAAAGCTTCTCACTTGCTATCGCATGCATCATCCGAAAGCTGATGTTGATCGTCTGTATGTGCCCAGATCCGAAGGAGGCAGAGGATTAGTTCAACTAGAACTGTCCTACAAAACTACAACAATTGGCCTCCAAAGATACTTGGAAACTACAGAAGACTGGATGATGGTATGCGTCAAAGAACATGAAAGTAGTAAGCATCTTTACTCCGTAATGAAAGAAGCCAACAAATTCAAAATGGAGCTTCAAATGGGCGTAGAGATGCAACTACAGCACAATACACCGGCTGAAACTGCAAAATACTTAAAAAAGACAGCAAAGACGAATGTAACCGACCAGATACAGAAGCGATGGCAAGATAAACCGCTTCATGGCCAATACTCTGCCCGTATCAAACAAGCTGATGTAGACAAAACCCGTACCCATCAGTGGCTACGCTGTGCAGGGTTGAAAGCGGAAACTGAAGGTTTTATCCTTGCTGCGCAGGACCAATGCTTGCTAACTAGGAATTATCAAGCACATATACTAAAATATTGTGTCAGCCCAAAATGGAGATTCTGTGATAAATATCCAGAAACGATTGATCATCTTGTATCAGGTTGCACGATGTTGGCACCCACTGAATATAAAACCCGACATGACAGAGTGGGCCAATATCTGCACTGGAAAATCTGCAACTTCTCCGGGAAGGAAACTGAAAGAAACTGGTACCAACACCACCCAGACCCGGTTACGGAGATAGGACCTGTTACAATTCTATGGGACTACACAATTCACACTGACAGAACAATCAAGGCCAACCGCCCAGATATTGTTATTAAAGACCACAAACAAAAACGGTGCCTCCTTATTGATATGGCAGTCCCTGGGTGGGACCCGGAAAGAAATGTGTAAACGCCAGAAAGCAAAGAAAATAATAATAATAATAATAATAATAATAATAATAATAATAATAATAATAAGAAGAAGAAGAAGAAGAAGAAGAAGAAGAAGGAGCAGATGTGGATCAACAGAAAACACATCAGTGGCTGAGGAGCACCGGATTGAAAGCTGTGACAGAAGGCCTAATTATTGCAGCTCAGGACCAAAGCCTCGCAACCAGATCCTATCACTGTCATATAATCAAAGATGGAACTAGCCAGGAAATATGATGAAACTGTCGACCACATTATTTCACAATGTCCGGAACTAGCAAAAATGAATGTACCCACAGACATGACAAGGTAGCGATATATGTGAACTGGAAGATATGCCAGAAGCACAAAATCGAAACAACTGAGAGATTGTACGAGCACCAACCAAAACAACGATGTAACTACCATCTGGGACGTGCTAATTCAAACTGACTGGTAAATAAAAGCCAAAAGACCTGATGTTATCATAAAAAACAAGAAATTCAGGAAGTGTAGGCTTATTGACATAGAAGTACCCTCTGAGAGAAACACCTCCATAAAAATTATCGAAAATTATCTCAGAACCTGAAGATCAAGATTAACAGGATGGGGAGAATGAAGACTGAGACTGTACAAATAATATTCGAAGCTCTGAGTCTCGTGAAAAAAGAAAAGAAAAGGACAATTTTGCTAAGTGTCCCAGACAACGTCAACATACACCTTGCCCAGAAGATTGCACTACTAGGAAGTGTCATCAATTAAATGACAATTCTCTTATAGGGCCTAAGGACCATAGCTTTAACCCGGCTCTACAGTATACAAAGCAGGAAACATAACATACACAAATAATACATACATGGAAACAACTGGAAAGGACTGGATGATACAATTCGTCAAACAACACGAAAGCAGAAAGAAAAATATTCAATCATAAAAGGTTGTAAATACAAATGCGATTTACATTTAGCAGATTCTATAGAAAACCAAAACAGAATCCAAGAACCAACTGTTGCAGTAAAAAAATATGAAAAAGAAAGCCAAGGATAAAGTTCTTGAAAGGTGAAACAACGCAAACAAGAGAAACCTCTCATGGTCAATATCCAGAACGAGGCTAATAAAGCCGATATTGATAAAGTTAACACTCATCGATGGTTACAAGCATCTGGATTAAAGGCTAAAACGAAAGGCTTTATTTTTGCAGCACAAGACCAGAGTCTTTTCACTAGAAGCTTTCAGGCAAATATACAAAATAGTGTGGATTCAAAATGCAGGTTCTGTGACAAATATCAGGAAACTAAAGACTATCTAATCTCAGGATGTAATTGCGCCAAATGAATATAAAAATCATCCCGATAGAGTTGGGCAATATTTACACTGGAAAATGTGAAAACACTTTAAAAAAGATGTTAACAAACATCGGTATCAACATCACCCAGCACCGGTTACTGAATTAGAGGGCATTATAATTCTATGGGATTATATCATCTTTACAGACAGGAAGATAGAAAGCAAATAGACTGGACATAATGGTCAAAAATCGAAAAGAAAAAAAAAATTACCTACTAATTAATATGGCTTGTCCAGCGGACTGTAACATAGCAACCAAATAATTTGAAAAACTATCAAAGTATAAAGACCTGGAAATCGAAATCATGTGGAAACTGAAAACAAGAATAGTACCAATCCTGGTAGGTGCGCTTGGAATGATAAAAAAAAGGAACACAACAACGCATTGAAAAAATACACACACTAAGAAGAACTTAGAACGTAAGAATGTAACGCTGGTGATGTTACGGGAGTTAGAAAAACAAATCATGAAATGTAGACATAAAACACACCACGACCTGCCTAAAGTCTTTCCACAGACTTGGGAGGTATGATGACCATGGCAGAAAACTAATAATAATAATAATAATAATAATAATAATAATAATAATAATGTATTGTATAATAGCTTTGAAGATCTTAAAAATCTTAAAAAAGACTATTATTACTACTACTACTATTACTACTAATAATAATAAGCCCACTTAGCACTTACATGTTTCAAAAGCCTGATCATAACCATTTACGCATGTTCCCCAGGGGTTGACGCCTTGTGTATCTATGTTCATGAGCGGGAGTACTTAAGAAGTATCACGGGTAAGTGTCGAGTTTTAAGTTTAAAGAATGGATCAACCGAGTTACCTAGGAAGAGGATCAAGATATTTGGGAACATCATCAACCAGAGACTGCCTGAACAAACCTGGCTAAGCAACCTGAAATTATATCTTATGAACCACTTGCTAATTGGTTTCTGAAAATCTGTTATCATACTGTGCACATTTGGCTGTTCTGCATGCGCCTCGTATACACCTATCTAACTGGGTGTCATGATGGGTATAAAAATTTAAAAAATAATATAAAGACCCTTGAAAATCTCACGGTTTTCTTATTTGAATTGTCTGATGAATCTTAATTCTTAAGTTAATGAGTGAATAAGCTCATGGTGAGTTCTGCCGCAATAACCTATCCGTAAAACTTTCTATACTGAATCCTTAAATATTTGAGTTTAACAACTTTAATAAAATATTGCAATAAAAATTATAAATATGAATGATGAATGCTGGTCATTATTTTAAGAAGTAAGGGGATACAAATGAAAAGATTTTAACTTTACAACATTTTCCAGTTAATTGAAATAGATTTTAGATCTATCTATCTATCTATCTATCTATCTATCTATCTATCTATCTATCTATCTACAATATCCAGTCCATACTTAATAATATATCTATGTCCATCTCTTTATATCTCACTCCGTTCATATTTATATTAGTCTGTTCGTATCTATCTATCTATCTATATATCTATCATCTGTCCATATCTATCTATCTATCTATATATCTATCTATCTATCTATCTATCTATCTCTCTCTCTCTCTCTATATATATATATATGTGTGTGTGAAGAAATATAGTCTTAAGGTGTGTTATATTTATGGGATAAAGTGCTCAATATCAGAGATAGAGCGTGTATAAATATAAAAGTGAACATAGAAGTCAACACTTAGAGGCGACAGTCTGTTTCATGCTATATGCAATCGTCAGGCTATATATATATATATATATATATATATATATATATATATATATATATATATATATATATGTTGTGGATTCCGCGTGAAAGATCGGTCTCCAATAAATAACAAACGCAAGTATTTAAGCTAAGAAATTAAATGTATTTACACAAAATACAAAAGGTAATGCTGTTAGTAAAATCCAGGAACGCCGGTTAGTATTAATCAAAGATCGCTATATACAGTCTCGAAGTAAACTTCCTTAGAGTCGGGCGTCCTTGTAAGTGACTTCTAACGTCAACTCAATCACAGTGTCTATGTACTTTCCACTCTGTTCCTCCACCCTTATCTCTGACTGACTGTGGCTATTTTATGGCAGCAGGACGAATCCATTTATATCAGAAAAGGGTGGACCCCATAACAATATATATATATATATATATATCCTTAAAAAGTAGGTCGCCGAAAGAAATAAAACCAAACTGGTAGACCAACACTCTCCCTGCCGTATGACCGTGGTGCCTCAATCAGCTGAAGTCCTCTTCTCTTCGCCGCTGTTTTTTTTTTTAATTCCCCTGATCAACTGCCTTCATTTAAATAGTTGAACAACTTTGTTCTGTTTAGCCATAACCCCAGCCTCCAGTCAACTTCACAGCTTAAGAATTCCTTTTAAGGGGGGGGATTCTTCAAATGCCTTTTGTCTATGCCTCCATTATCTTAATCAATCACAGTACCATAAATAAAAAAATTTAATGAGTGTTGTTGAAGTTAGTTAAATTTCAAGCATAGCCAAGACAGAGGGGAGTCATGCCTGGTCTTCGACAGTTCCTCACCGATATTCCTGTGTATACTGAAACACAAAGTGGCTGGCGGTGCAAGATTGGTGCAGGGCGAGTTCACCGGTGACGAACCAACGGACAGGGACCAGAGTAAGAGTGTCATTCAACGAAGAACGCGGCAACAGGGTCATTCTTCAGGTGACATACGTTGGAATTTCGAATCGAATCTTTTATTTCGTCCACGAGAGTAGATGGTTCTAATTCCACGTGCCATGCCATAAAGGGTTCGGTTCGACATTCCAACGAATATCACTTGCAGGATGAAGTTGAAATAACAGACAGAGAGCATCAATGGTAATTATGAAAACTTAAGGAATCAGCGCATATGCTGAGCCACAAAAATCTCCTAAGCCAATCAACCATAGACATGAATACAATATGGGAACCAGTAATACAAAGAGCTAGAGAAAAATATCAATAACAATAAATTGTAATATGAGATCTGGCAAAAAAAATTAGTTTTATAAGATCCAAAAATTTATGCGCTGATGTCCTCAAGGAGAAAAGCGTTGGTTGAAATAATCCAGTGACTTGACCCAAAGAAGTTGTGAATTCAATTCCTTAAGATTAACTGATTTAAAGTTTAATTAATCTGAATTAAAACAAATATTACTTTTAATGTCTGTCTATATTTCTGAGATGAAGTATTTAATTATTTACACCATTGGCATTGTTCGGACTATTATCCTCATCTTCGTTGCCTTAAGCATGATGTTTCGGCCGTTGTTCGCCCCGGACTTCTTCAGGATCTGTCTATATTTCTGAAATGAAGTATTGTAATTATTTACACCATTGACATTGTTCGGACTGTTATCCTCATCTTCGTTGCCTGATTTGCGTTGTTTCGGCCCATGTACGCCCCGGCCTTCTTCAGGATCTGTCTATATTTCTGAGATTAAGTATTATAGTTATTTACACTGTTTACATTGTTGGGACTGTTGTTCTCATCTTTACTGACATATTCATCGAATGTGAATCTGAAAATAGAGATGAGTTTTTCTAATGTCTTTTTTCATATTTGTCTTTTGAGAGATTTACTTTATGTATATCTGTAGAATCTCTGACTGACACCAAATCGGTTGGGTTTCGATCCCCGCTTCAAGAAATCGGGCGTCTAGCCACACTGATGAGTTGTGATATAGTGGAACAAGCTTGTATGTGTATGATTATATATATATATATATATATATGTTTGTGTGTGTGTGTGTGAGTGTGTGTGTGTGTGTGTGTGTGTGTGTGTGCATGACCAATCAATTTGGACCTTACAGAAAATCAATATTATTCATGAGTTTACATCTCCTTTAAGGATCAAATTCATGAATTTGGACATACAACTACATGCCTATCAAGAAGACTCACCTTACATCTCTCGGAGCATAGCTCAATTAGGTCTCATTTAAATAGACACGGAGACCTACCAAACTCTATCCGTAACATACTCTTAGAAAATGCAAGTATAATAGCCACATGTAAAAAAAATGGATAGCCATTAATAATAACAAGAAAAAAGCCAACAATCAAAAATATTAACTATGAACACAGCCACAATGTGCTTACAGTGATTAGAAAATAAAAAAAATATTCCGATATCTCTAGATACATACATAAATATCTGTACATTCACTTAAAAATCAAAATCAATCTTAATAATGGTTAAAGGAATGGCCGAAAGCGCTGGCAAATATAGAACTTTCTCTCAATTTTTTCCATACTTTATATCCAGATAAGAAAAAAAAATGTACGAACACAAGAAAAATTAAATAGAAAACATAATTAGTCGTTTTTAATGAAACTTATATGTGTGCTTGTGTTTGCGTATATATATATATATATATATATATATATATATATATATATATATATATATATATATATATAGTATATATAGTGTAGTATAGTATATATATATATAGTATATAGTATATATATATAGTATATATATATAGATATGTAGTATATATATAGTATGTAGTATATATATATATATACTATATTATAGTATATATATATATACTATATTATAGTATATATATATATATATATATATATATATATAATTATTTATTTAAAAATATGACTCCAACACGCTACATAAGAGTTCACATGTTTCAAAACAAGAGCCGAAAACTTCAATATAATTATTTGAATTAAATTGAATTAAAGTAAGCTCTGTTCCATCTTCCATCTTATGTGAGGTGTTGGAATCATATTTTTAAATAAATAATTATATTTATGCTCTACTTTTGTATCGAGCACTATTTTCTAAAAATAATAACAAAAATTCTAAAGAAATTTGGATTATTTACCTAACCTCTTTCCTATTTTCTATATATTTTCACACACACGCACACACACACACAGACACACACACACACACACACACACATATATATATATATATATATTTAAATAGCAAGAATTCATCATTTTGTTAAATTCAGCTGACAATAGTATTTCCAAATATTTAATTTCTAAATTGAAAAAACTTCAACAAAAATGATGATTTTAACAAAAATTAGCAATATATATATATATATATATATATATATATATATATATATGGGGGTGCAATTATGTGGAAAATAGGAAAGAACACGTTAGGTAAATAATCCGAAGTTCTTTAGTATTTTTGTTTTTATTTAAAAAAAACAAAACATTGCTAAATAAAAAAAAATAGAGACTAAATTATAATTATTTCTTAAAAATATGATTCCTTCGCTACATAAGAGTTCTCATGTTTCAAAAACAAGAGCTGAAAACTTCAATATAATTATTAGAATTAAATTGAATATAAATTATCAAGCTCTGTTTCATCTTCAAGCGAAATTTTGGTAATAACTAATCCTGAAATTTTTCCTTATAAAGACACAAAATTTCAAATTATTTATTTTATTTTTTATTTAGTTTTTCCAGCATCCTTACATTTTATTTCGTAGGAGTAAGTACCGAAAATTATATATATATATATATATATATATATATATATATATATATATATATATGTGTGTGTGTGTGTGTGAAAATTTCTCAGAGTTAACCTGTAGAAAAGACAATATTTATAAATATAAATGACAATAGGGAAACTGTAATAGTTGCCGACGCGTTTCGTCCAGTTGGTCCATATTGGACGAAACGCATCGGTACCTAATAGTTTTCCTATTGTCATATATATATATATATATATATATATATATATATATATATATATATATATATATATATATATAGAAAGAGGTTGTAGTGGTTCCAACGAGAGAAAAGTATGTATATTAAAAAGAAGAGAAGAGAGGTGCCGTAAACGTTTTTGGTTGTAATGTGGATTTATTTAGAAAAAAAAATATTATGCTTTGTTTTACATAATGTTACACTACACGTGTTTCTGGTCTCGTGACCGTCTTCAGGTAAAAGCGGAGATTTCCACATATTATTAAAAATAATTTATTTTTTCTTTTGTTTTTCAATGTTAAATATTCTCGATATGAGACATTTTCTGTGTTTGTAATCCGAATTTCTTTCTTGAATTGGCAATGCAGAGTTATATATATATATATATATATATATATATATATATATATATATATATATGACTGTTTGTGTGTATTTTTGTGAATCTAATGTCTTATTTTTAAAAAGTAATCTCGACAGAATGTGTCATGGAAAACCCCATATGTTCACACCTTCTAAAGGAATTTCGAGTGTTGCGTGCGTTGAGCTAGTTTCCCGAGTAGAAAAGGTGTGTTTGCCTTTGGGGGAGCAGCATTCGAAACACTCGTCTCGGTCAAAGAACTATCCAGTTTTTTTTTGTTTTATCAAAAGTTGATATTGACACCAGTTTTTCTAAGTAATATTTCTGGATGTTCTACTTTTCACGATGATGCTATCACCGAATTAACCGTCTTGTTGACGACGTGCCCGGAACAGAAGGACTGAGACTGAGACCAGCAGTGGTGCTTACTGCAGTCAATGTAATATCGTTTCAGCATGGCACACCGGAAAGTAAGGAATCTACTAATGACTGCGCTCAGCCCCATCGTTGGATATCTCTTTCATGCAAGAAGATGCGAATGAGTAATTGAGGAACCACTCTCCAATCAATATTCTAGCACCTTAGGATGTATTAACAATAAAAAAGATCTTAACATGTTATAATTTTTTAAAAGAATATAAAGGTAATTCTCAAAACATGATATATTAATGAAATAATTACGAGAGCGATGTTTTCAAGAGGGTTTTCTTTATACCTAACGTATAGATAGATAGATAGATAGATAGATAGAAACAGGCTAAGATAGATAGATAGATAATGAACAGATTGAGATTGATAGGTATATAGATAAACAGATAGACAGGCAAACAGACAGAAATATAGTTGCGTTTGAACAGATTGAGACAGGTACATATATATATGTATATATATATATATATATATATATATATATATATATATATATATATATATATATATATATATATATATGTGTGTGTGTGTGTGTGTGTCGAGAGAGAGAGAGAGAGAGATGCACGCACACACACGCATATACAGAGAGAGAGGGAGAAAGAGACAGATATGAACAGATTGAGATTGATAGATATATAAATAAACAGATAAATAGATAAAATGGCGGATAAACAGATGCGTTTGAACAGATTGAGACTAATACACACACACACACACACACACATATATATATATATATATACATATATATATATATATATATATATATATATATATATATATATATATATGAATAGATAGATAGAACGTATGTAAATATAAATATAAAAGTGAATATTGAAGTCAAAACTCAGAGGCGACAGGCTGTTTCATGTTGGACGCAATCGTCAGGCGGCTTGACGATTGCGTCCAGCATGAAACAGTCTGTCGCTTCTGAGTGTTGACTTCGATATTCACTTATATATATATATATATATATATATATATATATATATATATATATATATATATTATATATATATATATATATATATATATATATATATATATATAAAGAATAGATAGATAGATAGATAGATAGATAGATAGATAGATAGATAGATAGAAAGAAAGTAAAACAGAAAAATAAAATCAATAGATGGATAGATGAAAGGAAATAAAGATGAATAGGTGATGATAAATGATATATATTAAATAAAAGATAGATAGATAGATAGATAGATAGATAGATAGATAGATAGAGAGATAGATAGATAGATATGAATACGCCGACGTAGATAAATCGTATGTAGCTGACTTGAGCCTTGCCACATGCTTGCACGTGCCTATCAGAACTTGCGTCATTAGTTGTGCCTAAGTGGGTCGATATATGTACGTCTGTCTCCGTGTGAGATACATATGAACGGACATTTAAATGATACTTGACTCAGCAGAATTCTCTTTTACAAAGTAAAAAGAAAAGAAAAAATATAGCTATGTTATATACAAGACAGCTAAGTTATATTGCAAGTTATTTTAAAGAGTCTTTTGTCGATGTTTTAAGTTAGGTAATAAACATCGCAGATTTTTTTAAACGCTTTAAAGAGACTTAAACATTCCAGGATTTAGTATCATTGAATATAATCTGGTAAACTGGTTTGAATACCCTTGAGAATGCTATGAATACATCGATAAACCAATGGATAAATAGAAGAACCGAATGGGTTGGTAACCAGTTTAGGAGAAGGAAAACTCTTAATTCAAATCACCCTAGAGAGGACTGAGCACTGTTATAAAATCTTGCGAAAGACAACACTTGCTACAGTTTAAATTACATGGGATGCTCATACGACCTCAACGGGTTACGCAACACTGAAAAGTGAAAATAGCCTAAGAAAGGCTACAAGAAACACATTATTATTAAGCAAATATTCATTCGTTTAATCGAAACCTCAAAAAATGATGGCCTTATTTAAGCAATTTTTCAGTCGAGTTCGTGTATCACGTATGGGTTTTAGCTCATTGACTGAACGATAGCAACGGAAAACATGTGTTAAAGCTTCTCAATTGAAAAATTGCTTAAATAAGGCCGTCATTTTTGACATTTCTATAAAATTAATATATGCTTAATAATATTCAATATGTTTATTTTGCCTTAGGTTATTTTCACTTTTCATTGTCCCATTGAGGTCGTAGGCACACTGCATATACTTCAGCCGTAGCAATAAGGTTGTCTTTCACAAGATATCATGACAAATCTCAGTCCTCTCTAGGCTGGTGGTGAATTAAAAAAATATTCTTCTAAACTGGTTACCAACCCATTTAGTTCTGATGATTATCCATAGATTCATCAATGGATTCATATTCGCTAGGTTATTTAAACCAGTTTACTAGATTATATCCAAAAATATTAAATCCTGGAATGTTTAAGCGCAAAGTTTATTAACTAATTTAAATCAGCGACAGAAGACTTTAAAATAACTTCCAATATAACTTAGTCATAAATCGAAGGAGACGTGATCGCTCAAGTGTCTATCACGTATATGTTGAATAGCAGGATAGAGTATCCTGTTATTCAACACATACATTCATTGATTTACTTTGGAGTTTTCATTGTACTAACAACTGGAATTTCCAGACATTTAGTAGCTCAACACATGTTTTCCGTTGCTATCGTTCAGTCAATGAGCTAAAACCCAGACGTGATACACAAATTCGATTGAAAAATTGCTTAAATAAGGCCATCGTTTTTTGAGGTTTCGATTAAACGAATGAATATTTGCTTAATAATAATGTGTTTCTTGTAGCCTATTTTCACTTTTCAGTATTGCGTAACCCATTGAGGTCGTATGAGCATCCCATGTAATTTAAACCGTAGCAAGTGTTGTCTTTCGCAAGATTTCATAACAGTGCTCCGTCCTCTCTAGGGTGATTTGAATTAAGAGTTTTCCTTTTCCTAAACTGGTTACCAACACATTCGGTTCTGCTATTTATCCATTGGTTTATCGATGTATTCATAGCATTCTCAAGGGTATTCAAACCAGTTTACCAGATTATATTCAATGATACTAAATCCTGGAATGTTTAAGTCTCTTTAAAGCGTTTAAAAAAATCTGCGATGTTTATTACCTAACTTAAAACATCGACAAAAGACTCTTTAAAATAACTTGCAATATAACTTAGCTGTCTTGTATATAACATAGCTATATTTTTTCTTTTCTTTTTACTTTGTAAAAGAGAATTCTGCTGAGTCAAGTATCATTTAAATGTCCGTTCATATGTATCTCAAACGGAGACAGACGAACATATATCGACCCACTCAGGCCCAACTAACGACACGCGTTCTGATAGGCACGTGCACTCATGTTGCAATTCTCAAGTCGGGTACAGGTCATTTTTAATTTTCACTGTCCAGTGACCCGTTGAGGTCGTAGTGGTATCACATGTGCTGCAGTCGTAGTATCAGTGTTGTTTTTCACAAGATATCCTCATTGCTCTCTAGGCCGGTTAGAATTAAGAGTTTTCCTTCTCCTAGACTGGTTACCAACACATTCGGTTCTGCTGGGAGAAGAGATGGATACATACCATTCCCAAAGGATTTCCTACGTACCTCTTATTATATATCTATGTTGTTGTTTTTTTAATCGTTTCACCCCAAGCAAGGCGACGTGACTGGTACCCAAGTGGCTACAGTTAGTGAAAGTGAAAAGAGAATGAAAAGATTCTGAATACCGAGGATTGAGGAAAGGAAAAAAAACATGACAAAAAAAAAAAAAATAGCGTTTGGCGTTGTTCTTAAACTTTTGAATAATGTACTTATCAGGGAAGTAAGAAATCGGGAGTTCCACAAGTGGGAAGTACGAGAAAAGAAACTGTTAATTCAACAGAAAAGCGGAGATTCGAAGACGTTTTGGGATGCGCAAAATGCTTTTCAAAAGTTAAGCAGAGTATTAAGAAACAGAAAAAAACTTCGTTAGAAACAAAGAAAAGTGTACTGAACTCTTACGTGATATCTGTCCACCTGTATGGCATTGCATGCTGGAAAATCTCCTCAAAGATAAAAAAAGAGACTTGAAACAACTAAAATATGATTCTACAGGAGGATGCTGAGGATACCATGGATCGAATATGTGAGCAAAAACGAAGTTTTAGAGAAAATGAAAACAAAAAGGAAAATTGTACTTATAACATCAGGAAAAGACGGCTGACGTTCTGGGGTAAATAATAAGGAAATAAAGCTTGGAAAATCTGATACTCATAAGGCAGTTTCAATGGGACGGAAGAAGAGAATGCTTAATAAACTTAGTGAGCCTCAGGAAGTGGATGGCAGAACAATGTTTAGAAAAAAAAATGGCAAAAATACAAGATTTATAAAGAGCTATGAATGACAGGAAACTGGAGAGCCATAGTCTTCTACGTGTGAACTGCTCTCTCGAGTAGTTTGTAACACATCTATTTATAATCTCTTATTTGCTTTGGGCAAAGTGCACTCAGAGGCGACTGCGTCAAAGGACAGAGTCGCAACTGAGGAAAATTATACTGAGAGGTGCCCAGCGCTGGGAAACAGCTGCCGGAGGCCGCGTCCTATCATTGGACCAGGGAGAGAGGGATCGCTGTTCGCACCGAGGCCAGCGCAATCCACGGTTGCGGAGGCTGTGTTTAATTTTTGTTCGTAGCCCGGCTGTCCACGGTCGCGTTCCCACCTTAAAAACTGACCTTGTGTCACAACTCGTCCTAGTGGGGAGACAGAGTAAAAACCTAGTCTTCTATGCCCTGATGGTTCACGACACACAAAGGCAGAAGAAGAATGAGTTGCTTTCGGGTATGTAGCATCCCACAACTTTCTTTTCATTTCTGAATAATTTTTTTGATGTGTCACGTTATCGTGTACTTTTAACTCGCACTGTAGGGCCGCTGAAACTCGCGTAGGAGGAGACGAATTGGATTTGTTTTAATTTTCAGATGTTAGAGAGTAATGGGGTAGAACCCCCGCCCCCCACCCCCCCAAAAAATTGCTTGCCGGTTCGGGAATGTCAGTAGTGGTAGGCGCATATTCAAACACATGAGACGACGTTACACAGACGTGCGCACACTCCTACACGCACTCACACACATACACACAAACATGCATCTTCACATACACATCGACACTCACCGATATAAGCTCACGCATACATACGCTCTCTCTCACACACACACAAGCACACACACACACATTCAAATGGACTGATTTGTTTGTTTTTTACGGCTTTGAACTAGTGGTGAAACTTGTAAGAATAATTTTTTCGAGCACATGTTGTATTAATTATTTTTTGGGGATACAGGTCATGCATTTAACCCATATTTGAGGGGCATGTGTTGATAACTTAATTGAATTGAATCTATTGTTTTGAATGGTAGATGTTAAGGTAATATTATATGTCTATATTTATCTTTTTTTAATATTATCCTACTATAATTGAGCTTCTATCTCTCTTGGTTAGTTCGCACGACCGTTACGCCCTGCCAATAGCTAATAAATAACGGACTATTCTGTTTTAATCATCGTAAGAAGAGAGGAAAAGACATTTCTTTTTTTTTTACAAAAAGAAAATGGAAGAAAGAAAGAAAAAAGGAGGGAAGGAAGAAATGTTTAACTCAGTAGTTCTCAGATGGTGCGCCTGGACGCACTGTTGCGCCTTGGAAGATGTCTAGGTGCGCCCTGGCATTCCAGCGAAATATATGTCCAGATATAAGAAATAAATATATTTACTTTATTATATTGCGGTAACCGTCTATTTCATATGTAAATTAGGCTTTTCTGCTCTCACCACAATTAAGGGCAAAAAGAGAGGAACTCTTCAATGCATTGAGGAGGAAATGAAAGTTTTCCTATCAAATATACGCCCAAACATTGAAGAAATCGCTAAGACTTATCAAGTTCATGACTAGCTGAAATCTTTTTGGGCTTGCTGTTCGAACTCTCTGCCTCTGAGCAGAGAGGAACCCGCACAAGGCTATGCCGAGGGGCAGTGTCGTTCGGGGAGGTTGACCAACCCGATCCCGTTTATGCCGGTTCTACGGGGAATTTTTGGCCGAGCCTAAGGGTTCGGATGTCCCACATTAAACTCGGCCTTGTGCCACATCTACCCTCCTGGGGAGGTGGGGGCTAGTAAGTACCGACTCATCAAGTTCATGTTTTTCATAAACACAAGAATGAATAAACTTACGGCATGTTTCATTTTATATTTTTTTTATTCTATTATTTCTTTTCTGGAATATTTGACTTCCGTATAACAGATTTTTCCGAAATTTGCATATAGTTCGCCTACAATTTGCATATTTGCATATAGTTTGCATATAATTTGATTATAATTTGCATATAGTTCGCCTACAATTATTGGTAGGATTTCAAGTGCCCCTTGACTTCAAAAAGTTTGAGAACCACTGGTTTAGTGTTTGTTTCAGCGAAGTGGAAAAAGTTGTAGATTTAAAATCTTTTGATTTGTACCCCCATACTTCTTAAAATAACGACCGGCATTCATATTTTTGATGGTTATTGCAGTGCTTGCTTGTTGAGATCAAATATTTACCGATGCGTTAGAGGAATTTATACGGATATTTAATTATCGTAAAACTCGTCATGAGTTTATTCAATCATTACTTTAAGATTCATCAGAAAATTTAAATAGAAAAACTTTTCTCTGGGCAAGACTAGTTGTTATTTTGTATTTAGTTGTAGATTTTGTAAGCTTTTCTCCTAGCATTAGAAACAAAATTGTAAGGATAAAATGCAACTTTTAACGATTATCATTAAGAAATGAGTTTATACAAAACCGCAAATACAGTAGAATCCCTTACAACCGGACTAAGAAGGCCTTCCGGATATGAGGGATTCCGGATATTAGGGATTCCGGATATGAGGAATTGGTTACAAACTCCTGATATGAGGGGTTATATTTAGATTAAAATAAAAGAATTGAAATCAGGTTTAACACTTATTTTCAATATTTTATAGTAAACAAAATAAGCTAATGGTGAGTGAAATATAACGGAATTGATTTTAAGGAAAAAAAGAAATAAATTACGTTATTGCAATCGTCATAGCTGAATGCTGGCTTTCTTTCCATAAAACTGACAACCTTTTCAATGGCTTTTTCAATTTCAGTCCAGGTTTCACCACAATCATGCATCTCGTCGCTATCTTGTTGAAGATGTGTCTCGTTGTCATCCTTTCCTCTTATTCCCATCATCTTTTGCACCAATACAAGCCATTAGGGTGAAATAAGCATAAGCAATTATCCAAAGTAAATTTCCTGAAAAATCAGAAAAATTTAAAAAATCAGTCACATATCGCCCAAATAGTTCAAATATACACATTAAAATCAGGTTCATATATGAGGGATTCCAGATATGAGGGATTCCGAATATTAGGGATTCCGGATATGAGGTTATTGTACTGTATAAATAAAAGTATTTGAGATAATGTAGACAACGCCATCTCCCTACATCCGCTAACATATTCGTGTTCGGTGACTTTAATTCCCGTGATACGACGTGTCTTAAACACTCTGTCACTGATCTCGCTGACATCCAAACTCTTAACATGTCAATCACTCTATCTCTCACGCAATCGGTTGATTTCTCCGCGCAATTTCCCAAGTTACTGAACACGCTTCCCTTCTCGATCACTTCTTTTTATCTCTATGCCTGAATATTGCCGTACTACGCAGCTCTGACCATGCGGTAGTGTCGGTAAACATCTTTTTACGCTCCCCACCACCAGCCAAGAACCTCCTACCAACAGAATATAATTTTTTTTTACAAACGAGCAGATTGAGACTCGTTCCGTGATCTCCTTCGTGACGTCACATGGGAAGAAGTTTTTAATCATCCTGTTCATAAATGCGCCCTGGGTATGACGGTAAACTACATGCAACAGCAGAGGTCTCTGGTCAGGACGCTTTGAGGAGTGTGGAACCACCTCTTAATTGCTGATGTTCCCAGGTCCACCATGACCCGGGGTGGTAGCACCTGTTAGGGTCCCAGCTATGGGCAAATAGTTGACACCCAAACCGGGGTCAAAACACTATAAATGTGTAAAAATAGGTTTTAATACATATCAGAAATATTTTCTCAAAAAAAAAAAAAAATTACCAGCAATACATTTTTAGAAAAAATATTACCAACTATAGTTTATATTGAAAGAAAATATTACCAGCAATAAAAAAAATGTTGGCATTAAATAATCCATTGAAGTTGATATGCCGCAAAATAAAACAAGCGAAACCATTATTTACTAAGATAGATAGATAGATAGATAGATAGATAGATAGATAGATAGATATGACGAGACTGAGATAGATAGATAGATAGATAGATAGATAGATAGATAGATGGATAGATAGATAGATAGATAAAAAATATAACCAGCAATAAAAATTTTGTCGGCATGAAATAACCCATTGAGGTTGATATGCCGTAAAATAAAACAAGCCAAACCATTATTTACTAAGATAGATAGATAGATAGATAGATAGATAGATAGATAGAAAGATAGATAGATAGATAGATAGATATGACGAGACTGAGATAGATAGATAGATAGATAGATATGACGAGACTGAGATAGATAGATAGATAGATAGATAGATAGATAGATAGATAGATAAAAAATATAACCAGCAATAAAAATTTTGTCGACATTGAGGTTGATATGCCGTAAAACAAAATAAGCCTAACCATTATTTACTTAGATAGATAGATAGATAGATAGATAGATAGATAATGAAGAGACTGAGATAGATAGATAGATAGATAGATAGATAGATAGATAGATAGATAGATAGATAGATAGATAGATAGATAGATAGAAAAAAATATAACCAACAATAAAAATTTTGTCGGCATTGAGGTTGCTATGTCATAAACAAAACAAGCCTAACCATAATTTACTTAGATAGATAGACAGATAGATAGATAGATAGATAGAAATAACCCATTGAGGTTGATATGCCGTAAAATAAAACAAGCCAAACCATTATTTATTTAGATAGATAGATACAAAGATAGATAGATAGATAGATAGATAGATAGATAGATAGATAGATATGACGAGACTGAGATAGATAGATAGATAGATAGATAGATAGATAGATAGATAGATAGATAGATAGATAGATAAAAAATATAACCAGCAATAAAAATTTTGTCGGCTTTGAGGTTGATATGCCGTAAAACAAAACAAGTCTAACCATTATTTACTTAGATAGATAGAGAGAGAGAGAGAGGGGGGGATAGAAAGAAAATATAATCAGCAATAAAAATCTTGTTGGCATTAAATAACCCATTGAGATGTTGATATGCCGCAAAATTAACCAAACCCATGACATTGAGAAACCCAAACCCATGTTCAAAAATGTACGTCAGTGGTCCCCTCCTGGGTGAAAGCTGGCCCCGCTGCTTTTATTCCCGCAAGGAAATACCAAGTTCATCTCCCTGGTTCTCACCTCCAGCACTGGGCGCTATAGCCGACGGAAATCACTTTTTCCGTCTGTACTAGACCGATACGACTGATTGCAACAGACGTCCTTTTGTCCCTGCTCGTAATGAGTGCAATCTTTTCCTCAATGAAGCGAAGTTACAGTTTGTTGATTGTTTGAAACGACAATGTATAGTATCTGGCAAGTTCGGTCTCAGAGATTATTGGCGGCTCTGCAAAAGTGTGCTAAACAACAGCAAATCTTTAATTCCTCCCCTATTGAATCAATTCGAAGTTCTGACGTCTGCAGCAGATGAAGTGCAATACTTTGCTCGGGAATTCTCTCACAACTCAATCCTCGATTCATCTGGAGTACCTACACCTGATTTCCCCACCTTAGAACTGAGACTATACTGAGTGAGATGCGTATAACCACCTCACTGGTCTTAGACATCATTTCTAAATTAAACTCCCATAAGGGAAGCAGAAGGGATGGGATCCCAGCCGTCGTCCTAAAGCAGTGTGCTCCCGAACTGGCTGTAGTTTTCTCCAAACACTACAACTGTTGCCTCGCTGCTTGCTGTTTTCCAGCTTATTGTAAGTCATCCTCTGTAGTTCCTGTTTTTAAGAACTCAGGATAACCTTCTGACCCCTCTAACTATCGCTCTATTAGACTCTTTTTCAGCAAAGTATCCTGAACTGGTTAAGCATCATGACTCTCACCACCTATTCTACAATAAGTCTTCTGTTTCGCCAGGTTTACCACTGATGTGCCATCAATGAATATCAACCTCTTGATAATAACGGCGAAACTGGTGCTGGGGTTCAAGATATCTCAGAGTCATTTGACAGGGTTTGGCATGCTGGGCCTCGACGTAAGCTTCAGGATTACGGTATTACAGTACGATTGTTTAATTTAATTCAGTCATTTTTATCAAATCGTGAAATGAAGATAGTCCTGAACGGCCTCGCTTCCAGATCTTTTCAGACGAACGTAAGGCTCTACTAGGTCTTAGGCTGTTTCTGATCTTCATCAATGATTTTCATGTTATCAGTTCCCAAGTAAGCCTGTATGCAGATGGCACAACCATTTGTTCCTGTCTCAATAACAAATCCGTCAGAGCTGACAAAGTTAACCAGGTCGCTTCTGCTGTGAAGGACCGCCAATCAGTGGTTATCGGGGGCAGAAAATGGCAAATTTTAATGCTTCCAAAACTGAAGTGTTCCCATTTAAATACCATAGAGAAACTTCCCTGGCCGCCATCAACATGGCTGATGCTCGACTCCAGGAGAACGTCTCACTGCGCCTTCCTGGTTTCACGTTTTCAACTGACTTGAAGTGGAACAACTACATTGAATCAATAGCTGCATCCACTACAAGGAAAGTTGATCTATTGTATCATTCCAGAAAGTTTTTCTCGACAGAGTCCATTTTGCACATTTACAAATCTATGTCCGTGCATTGAATACTGTTGCCATATCTGATCTGGTGCCCCTGCTGTTCATCTCGAGGTTCTTGATAAAATCCAAAGAAGGATCTGCAATTTAAATGATCCTGACTTGGCATCTCGACATCAGTCACTTTCTCACAGACGTGATGTAGCTTCACTCTGTATTTTCTGCAAATATTTTCATGGCAACTGCTCTGACGAGCGTTTTTCCCTGGTGCCCAACTACAGCGTGCTACTAGATTGGCATGTAGGTCCCACCCTTTACTGTTGAAATAATTAAATGCAATCGCCACTTCTACTTCAACAGTTTCTTTTCTCGCACTTCCCAACTGTGAAACTCCCTTCCGCTTACTTGCTGCCCTGATAACTTCAATCTTCAATTATTTAAATTCAACGTCAACCACCATCTTCTGTTGACTTGAAACTCGTTCATCTTTCATCAATCTCCCCTATACCCAGTCTACTCTCTCACTTTCACTCTCTCTAACCTCCTGTTTACTAGAAGCACTCCCACCTTGCTTGGGGTGAAATTATTTAAAAAAAAAAAAAAACGAAAAAAGCTAAATTTTAACCCCCCCCCCAAAAAAAAAAAAATCAAACAAGTTTCATCGTGACTGGTGGTAGTTTGCAGTTCGATTGGCGGTGATGGAATCTAACCAATTTAGTTTCCAAGGCATTGAATGTAACCAACCTGGTTTTCTTCCACTGCGAAGTTAGTTTCAGATCGGAAGAGACATCAGCTGTCAAATTCTGATCGTCGTATCATCGGCGTAGATATTTAAATATGTATTTAAATATGATCTGAATATATTCTTAGGGAAATCATTTATGTAAATAAAAAAAAAGGGTTGATCCTAAAAGTGAGCCATGGGGAACGGCTGCTTTGAACGCCAGAAGTGGCTTTTAATAACTAACTTCAGGGATCTTCCTGGTATGAAGGATTTTACAATTGAGAAGAACCTTGCATTCCGTAGCTGGTGAGCGCTTGTGTCGTAAATCTTTGTGGCATACCTAAATTCCGATCCATATTGAATTTAGATTTGATTTGATCTCAGTTCATATATATATATATATATATATATATATATATATATATATATGTGTGTGTGTGTGTGTGTGTGTGTGTGTGTGTGTATATATATATATATGTATATATGTACTTAGCATATTGAGCACTCTACGTTTTAGCCATTATACTCGCTTGTTTTTTTTTCTCTTTAGACTAAGGACTTAAGACACTTGACGATCTTTTTCGGCTTGTTCTGATGTTTTTAGTTCGTTTCATTTTTTACTTCCATTTTTTTTCTCGGGTACCGATTTGCCCTCAGGTGTCTACAAGTTGAGTCATCCGAAGTTTTTCAAGCGAGTAATACAGTTAATATATATATATATATATATATATATATATATATATATATATATATATATATATATGAAGAAAAATATACGGAAAAAACAAACAAAAATCCTTATATGCAATTATGCTGTTTTAATGTTAATATGTCAACGTCGGACGTTTCGGTCAATGAACCATCTTCAGGACATATTCATAAAATATAATTAACATTATCAATTTAACATGACAAAGACGATGGACATAAGAACAAGACTTATCCAAACAGATAACTCAAAGTTTTATAGGATCAGCGTTCCGTTTAAATGTTGTCACGTAGACGTCATGCATAATTGCATATAAGCATTTTTGTTTGTTTTTTCCGTATATTTTTCTTCATACTGTCGGATCTATATCCATATATTTGCTTACACACACAGACACACACACATATATATATATATATATATGAATAAATATATTCTTACGGTGTGCTATATTTATGAGATAAAGTGCTCAATATCAGAAATAGAGCGTGTGTAAATACAAAAGTGAACATTGAAGTCAACACTCAGAGGCGACAGGCTGTTTCATGCTAATCGCAATAGTCAGGGCACGATTGCGTCTAGCATGAAACAACCTGTCACCTCTAAGTGTTGACGTCAATATTCAATTATATATATATATATATATATATATATATATATATATATAGGGTGACCCAAAAGAACGGGAACTTTTTAACAATCCATTAAAACCAAGAGTGATGGAAGAAAAATATTTTATTCATAGTAATTGAAACCTTAAAATATGCCATTTAAGAAACAATGATAGAATTTTCATTTTTTAAAAATTACGTCCTGTTTATGGCGTCCTCCTGTACGAATGCATTCTTGAAATCTGCTGTTGAGATTCCTCATTGACTGCTGCAACATCTCAGCTGGGATACTGTAAATTTCATCTTGAATTCTAAATGGCAAAATGTTTACTTCCTCAAGGTAACTGTCTCGCAGTGTTGCCACTTGCTCATGTCTGGCAATACGCACTTCAAAAATTGACGATTTTTTCGGTCACCCTACATATATATATATATATATATATATATATATATATATATATGAATTTCATAAAAAACAACTGACAAATTTTCTGTATGTTCGAGCACTTTCGGATATACTTTTAGCCATTATCAAGGATTATTTTATTTTTGCTTTTAACTGAATGTATGGATTGTTTATATATGCATCTAGACTTACAATAATGTTTTATTTTCCAAACACGGTCAGCACACATTGCGGCCGTGTTCAAAGTTGATGTTAGTAAATGTGTCTTTTTCTTTTTTACTAATAAGTTTTCCATTATTTTTAGCCATTTTTACATATCGATGACAATGTTATATTTGTATTATCAAGGTGTATGTTACGGAGAGAGTTTAGTAGGTCACCATGTCTATTTAAATGAGACCTAATTGACCTATGATCTGAGAGATGTAACGTGAGTGTTCCTGTTAGGTATGTTGGAGTGTATCTAAGATAATTATTAATGAATTTGGTTTGAGCCAATATCCTTAAGGGACATGTGTATTCGCAAATAATATTGGTTCTTTGTAATTTGGATCTTGCAAGTAAGATATTGTTGTTGACGAAGAGGTTTGCAGCTTTTTTTTTTATAGTCGGCAATTAACATAAAGAACATTCGCACAATTTCTACATTATTTATATCCAGAAAAGAAGAAAATTATAAGAACGCATAGGTCATTTTTTATGAAACCTATATAAAAAAGGGAATGGTACCCAAATACTCAATTATACATATATATATATATATATATATATATATATATATATATATATATATATATATATTTAAAAATATGATTCCAACACGCTACATAAGAGTTCTCATGTTTCAAAACAAGAGCCGAAAACTTCAATATAATTATTTGAATTAAATTGAATTAAAGTAAGCTCTGTTCCATCTTCAAGCGAAATTTTTTTGGGGGAATAACTTATTTCTGAAATTTACGTGTTTTAATAGCAGATTCATTATTGAAGGCTGATATTTAACATCTACTCTCATATAGATATTATTCAGATTTTTACTGCTTAAGCCTGATAAAATGATAAAGCCACTGCGCATTGGGAAAGGCCTAAAAATAGTTTTTAGGTGAAAAATTCCGTTCTGGTTTAGAATTTCAAACAATAAAGTCCACATTTTTTTGTTTTACTTCCTTTACCGTACCTACAATCCCACAGATCTACCTCTCCTTACCTCCACGCATATATATATATATATATATATATATATATATATATATATATATATATATGTGTGTGTGTTACCGTCACTCCTGCCTTAATTTCCTCTATATTTGGGGCTTTTGTTCGTGGTTGACCTACATCCGTTCCTCCTTAATGAATTCCCACTAGCACAAAGATAGTGGAATTTTCCGTCCCACTCCCGGAGAAAACACAGCTTACAACATAGACATTCCATAGAGTTACTCTTCTTCGAAATGACTATTTTAGCGTTAAAAAAAAATGAAATAAAATATTTCAATATGAACAAGATAAGTATGTATTGAACAGACGCTAAAAAAAAAACGTTCAGATAATTTTTTTAAGCATTCCACCCCAAGCATGGCGGGAAACCACTAGCACGCAAAGGGTTAGAGAGAGTTGGAGCGAGAGCAAAGAAGAGTGATAGAGGAAAGAATGAAGAGAAGGATAGGGGATAGATCAGGGCATCTGGAGACGTCGATTGACATTACATTCGAATAGTTGGAGATTATAGCTATCAGGGAAACAGGAAAGGTGGCGGAGTTCCAGAGGCGGGTAGTGCGAGACATGAAGCTATTGGATTAGAAGAGACGGCTACATTTAACAGTTTCGGCAGTGAAAAGGTGAGAGCAAGATACCAGACTAGTTGAACACTTAAATTCATGAAGTCTGGGAACCAGCGAAAGCAGCTCATCGAACCATGAAAATATTTGTAAAAAAGACAGAGGGAGGCAACGGCACATCTTTTAGAGAGCGACTGCAGACGAGAAGCCAGATCAGGGCCAACTGCATTGCATATCCGTCTCTGGATCTTATCAAGGACCTTGAGACAAACAGAAGGGGCACCAGACCGTATATGGCAGCAATACTCCACCCAAGGGCGAATAGTTGATTAGTAGAGTTGAAGGATCGACTCCGGCGGGAAAATTTCCTGGCACGGCACGGGGAGTCAACTTTCCTTGCGGTGGACGAAGCTATTGACTCAATGTATTTGTTCCATCTCAGGTCAGCAATCAATGTGGGACCGAGCAGCCGCAAAAAGATGCTCTCATGGAGTTGAGGTCTCAGACATTCTAATGGGGGGTGCAGGGATGGTTCTCTGTGGTGATTAATAGAGAGTAGTTTTGTTTTTGAGGCATTAAAGTTAACCAGCCAATTCCTGCCCCAGTTCACAATCGATTGGAGGTCCTAACACAACCGATTCAATATTCCGTATAACAGTAATTCGGAGAACCAACTGCTTTCTCGAGAGCCTGTACTTTACAATGCTCCATAATTTTTCTATGGGGTTGAGGTCAGGAGATTGGGGCGCGCATGTCATAACACTCACCTGCTTCTCACCAAAGTGTTCCTTCGTCAAATTTGATTTGTGACAGGAAGCATTATACTGCATAAAAATGAGCCTGGTGGGGGTCGATTTGCCCCCTTTCAGCAGAAGGGAGCAGACAAGACTCTAAAATTCTCTTGTACTACTCGCTCCTGAGGCTCTTTTCAATAGGTTTCAAGAAACCAGTTCCATGAAAGGAAAAGCATCCCCAGAACATTATACTGAAAGGATGCTTGACAATACTTCCTGCTAAATTCAAAGAGCTTTCAAAGCTTCTTCTTCGGATTTTAGATCGCTTATCCTTTGAATTTAGCTCAACTTTCGTTTCATCGGAGAAGAGAACATTTAGTAAAGAAAATCAGGTGAGTCACTTTTATCGAACAGCACTGTGTGTGTGTATATATATATATATATATATATATATATATATATATATATATATATATATATATATATATATACAGGGTGTTCCGAAAGCCGCATATATATATTTAAATATATATATATATATATATATATATATATATATATATATATATATATATATATACAGAGAGAGACAGAGAGACAGAGAGAGAGAGAGTGAGATACGTAAAAGTCGCATTATATATATATATATATATATATATATATATATATATATATATATATATATATATACAGGGTGTTCCAAAAGTCGCATTATATATATATATATATATATATATATATATATACTTTATACACACACACACATATATATATATACATAATTATTTATTCGAAAATAATAACATGAATATGTTATAAAATCACTACAAAAATAACCATTTTGTTTCAATACTTCTGTTGTCTTATCAAGTGATGGTGTTGAATGTAGATAAAGTATACTTGTATATATATATATATATATATATATATATATATATATATACATACATATATATATATATATCTATAAGTCGCATTATTTATATATATATATATATATATATATATATATATATATATATAGCCTTCCAGTACATAATTCTGTATGCGAATCGAGTGGGCCTCTTTATGTGTATATGTGTGTGTATTTATGAGTTTGAATGTGCACTTACATTTGGGCAATCGTTGGTTCTTTGCACACACGCATATCTATTTACGCTGTCGAAAAATAGAAATCTGAATACTAAACATTATATCGGAATTTCCGGTTGCCTTCGCTCCGTTTCCGTATCAGCAGGAACCTTTCGCACATATTGTGTTTATGTTTTTTTTTTTTACTTAAATATTGGTGTTTGTCTTAAACCAAATTTAAAATGAATGTGACCAAGATGGCTTCCCTCCGATAGCAGACATTTTCCTCTGCACCGCAAAGATCTTCCTTCCTGGTGAGAACACGTATATAGCTACTGTATTCTCAGGAACGTAATCAGCAAAAGAAACAGATCCATATGTAAATTACAAATAGGATGTATTAAATTCGAACAAGCATAACAATTTAATATCTGGAAAGTGTCTTAACGGAGGGCGAAATTGTGACACTGAAATCTGAAGCCGCATTGGGATAACCAAAGATGTCTTCCAAAAGCTAAGCAGAGTATTAAGAAGCAGAAAGAAAAGAGCACTGAACTATTACGATAAATCAGTCATCCTATATGGCAGTGAATACTCGACAATTTCCTCAAAGAATAAGAGACTTGAAGCAACTGGAATGTTGTTCTGCAGAAGGATGTTGAGGATACCATGGATAGAACATGCGACCAAAGACGAAGTTTGAGAGCAAATGAAAACAAAAAGTACCTCATACTTAACGTCAGGAGGAGACAGTCGACATTTCTAGGGCACATAATAAGGAAAGATGGCTTGGTAAACCTGATACTCACAGGGCAGATCAAGCGGGACGGAGGAAGAGATCACATAGCATATTTAGTAAGTTTGAGTAAACGGATGATAGAACAATCTTTAGGAGAATTCCTAACTTCCATATCTGATAAGGCTGAATGGTTTGCTCGGAAACTCTCATCCAACTCAACGGAGTACCCACACCTAATTCCCCGCTCCCTAGAACTGAGGCTCCATTGGCTGAGATGAGCATAACCCGGTTGATTGTATTAGGCATCATCTCTAAATTAGACTCTCATAAAGCAAATGGTGATGACGGGATACCAGCCATAGTCCTAAAGAAATGTGCTCCTGACTTGGATCTAGTTCTCTCTAAACTCTATAACTATTGCCTCGCTGACTCCTACTTTCCAGCCCGTTGGAAGACCTCATCACTGGTACCTGTTTTTATGAACACTGGAGACCCTTCTGATCCATCTAACTGCTGTCCTATCAGTCTCCTACCACAATTCAGCAAAGTCTTTTAAGGCTTTAATCAATGTTGGAATGGTTAAACACCTTACCTCCCATGATCTACCCTCTGACAAACAATATATGGTTTCCGCTTTGTCCGGTCTACCGCTGACCTGCTTACGACCATAAATGAATTTATATACGAAGCTTTTAATAGTAACGGCGAAGCTCGAGCGATGACTATATATCTCTAAGACGCTTGACAGGATTTGGCATGCCGGCCTTCTACGTAAACTTAAGGGATACAGTATTACAGGACGATTATTTGATTTAATCCAGTCATTCCTGACAAACCGTGAAATGAAGGTCGTCTTAAACGGGTTCACTTCTAGTTCCTTTCATACGAAAGCTGGTGTTCCCCAAGGCACTATCCTGGGTTCTACACTGTTTCCGATCTTCATCAACTATCTTCCCAATGTCATCAGTTCTCAAGTAGGCATCTACACAGACGACACTATCACTTACTCCTAACTTGATAGTAAATCCAGCATTGCTGGCAAAGTTAACTTGGCCGTTGGTCTCGAAAAAGACCTCCAATCTGTGTTTGACTGCGGCAGGAAATGGCTTGTAAATTTTAACGCTTCCAAAACGAAACTTCTCTCATTTATCCACCATAGAGAAACCTCCCTGCCTCCTGTCAGCGTGGCTGAGGCTCAACTTCACGTAAGCGTCTCTCTGCGCCTTTTGTTCTCGCTTTTTTTCCCACTGACCTGAGGCGCAGCAACTGCATTGAACCAGTAGCTGCATCTACCGTAAGGAAAATTGATTCACTGTGTCGTGCCAAAAGATTTTTCTGAGTCCATCCTTCAAATCTACAAATCTACCATTCGTCCTTGCATTGAATACTGTTACCATATATGGTCTGGTGCCCCTCTATTCATCCTGAGGCTCTCGACAAAATCCAAAGACGGATATGTAATGTGATAGGACCGCCAGTCGCTTTCTCACAGACGTTATGTGGCTTCCCTCTGTCTTTTCTACAAATATTTTCATGGCAACTGTTCTGACAAGCTATTTTCACTGGTGCTCCAACTTAAGCGTGCTACTAGTTTGGCATCTCGGGCCCACCCTTTTATTGTCGAAACACTTAAATGTGACCGCCTTTTCTACTCCAACAGCTTCTTCTCTTGCACTTCCCGACAGTGGAACTCCCTTGCTTCCCTGATAACTATAATCTTCAAAAATTTAAATATAATGTCAATCGATATTTTCTGATACTTTGATCTTGATCTCCGTCTTTCTGTTATACTCTCCCCAATCACTTCCTTTTACTCTTACTAGCATTTTCGGTAACCCCTTGCGTGCTAGTGGCTCACCCCCTTGCTTGGGGTGAAATGCTTAAAAAAATGAGAATAATACAAAATTTATTCGGAGCTACAAGGACCCACCCTTTTACTGTCGAAACAGTTAAATGCAACCGCCTTTTCTACTCCAACAGTTCAGTATTAATATTTTTTTTTCTTTAAATAGCGGCTTATTTCTTTTCTTTTTTTTACTCTTTATATAATTGTTATTGTTCTACGTACTGGTGAAGGCTACTGCGTCCATGGAGGCATGAAACTAAATATAACCTGCCGCATTCTTTAAATTTTTCTATTTTTATTTTCTTATTGCCGTTTTTTTTTTTTTTTTTTGTTTTTTTAATTTTTATTTATTCCGTACTTTCTGACGGCGTGTTTTAAATTACTGCGTCCATGGAGGCATGAGCCTAATTATAAAATTCTGGATTCTTGAAATAAATTTTCTTCCAATCCTATTTTTTTATTTCTTTTATGTTTTATTTCTTTTTTTTATATTCTTTCTTTTTTTATTAGAATTTTTTTTAATTTTCTTTTATTTTTTCTTTTCTTTTTTTTCTTTTCTTTATTTTTTATTTTGAATTTTTTTTAATTTTCTTTTATTTTTTCTTTTCTTTTTTTTCTTTTCTTTATTTTTTATTTTGAATTTTTTTTATTTCTATTATTTCTGTTTTTATTTACTTTTATTTTTATTTTTTAATTCTTTTTATTCAAATTTTTTAAATCTTAACATTTTTTTTGTTTTTTATCTTTTTCTGGTTTTCTTTTCTTATTTGTTTTAGTTTTAGAATTAAAATCTAAAATCTAAAAGGAATATAAAAAAATAAAAACAGAAAAATAAATATAATTATTTTCTTCATTTTGACTTTTTAATTTAAAGTTATTTTGTTTTATTTTCTATTTTTTTTATTACTTTTAGTTTTTTAATCAGTTTTTTTCCTGTTTTTTTTTTTCTCCCTTCATTAGACGATTTTTTAAAATTACTTTGTCTTATTCTTTTACCTCGTTTTGACATCAAACACTTCCCTTCTTCAAACGAGTTTTTTTTGTTTTTTGTTTTTTTTTGGGGGGGGGGTCATTTTCTTTTGTTATATCCTTCCTTCCTTCCCTCCCTTTTTTTATCACTTGCTTGATTTTTTTTAAAACCCACTTGCGATTTTCTTAAGACCTGGTGGGAACTACTGCATCCATGGAGGCATGAAACGAAATATAACATGCCGCACCCGAACACGTTAACATATCTTCCCCGCTTCACACACCCACAGTCACCCACGCACATACAGAGAATCAGACACGCACATACACTGATGTATGAGTGTGGAAACGAGGTGCAACATAAAATTTTTAATTCTAGTTACTGAATTGAAAGTCCGTCCTGGGTAAGACGATAAACTACGTCCAGCAGCAAGGCCTCTGATCAGGAGGTTTTGAGGAGCGTGGAAACCACCTCTTAATTGCTGGTGTTCCCAGGTCCATCTTGACCCGAGGTGGTAGCACCTGAAAGTGTAAAAATAGGTTTTAATACCAGAAATACTTTGTAAAAAAATTACTACCAGCAATAAAATTTTGAAAAAAAAAAAATATTTCAAGCAACAAAAATTTTGTTGGCACTATATAACTCAGTGAGGTTAATATGTCACGTAACAAACTAAACTATACATTTCAAAAAAAAAAAAAAATTACCAGCCGTACGTTTTTGAAAAAAAATATTACCAGTAATGAAAATTTTGTCGGCATTAAGTAAAAAATTGTGGTTGATATGCCGTAAAACAAAACAAATGAAACCAAACTGAATTGAATTGAAAGTAGTTCAAATCTAATTTCTCTAACAAAGCTTTTAAAGTAAAAATCAAGTGTTCAACCTCTTAACTTGAAACGCAGCCTCGCTAATGTAAATTTTCTTGAAATAAAATTAATTTTCATGATGACACCGTTACACCGGCGAAATAAGTCCAAATATTGGTTTTCACGATTGTCTTAGTATATTCAGGGTGGGTTTACACTTAGTAGATACGCACTTTACATTTTTTTTAAATATTTTATTATTTTTATATTTATTTGTCGCAATCATAATTGTCCAAAACTGTTTATATATTAGGCTGGTGCAAAAATAATGTCGTTTTCTGACATAAAGTTGAACGTCAAAAACCGACATTATTTTTGCACCGACCTGATGCATTTACTAGGTTGGTGCAAAAATAATGACGTTTTCTGACGTTAAAAAATACGTCAAAAACGTCATTACTTTTTGCACCAACCTAATATCTAAGACTTAGATTATTTTTTTTCTACTCCATACATTCTGATATTACTGGGTGCTGACTTTTATTAGTAATGCTTCCATTATTAATAAATAAGAAAAAGTCAGCACTCAGTAATATCAACTATGAACACGGCCATAATGTGCTGACCATGTTTGTAAAATAAGATTCCTTTAACTTCAGATACATACATAAAGTTTAATATTTTAAGGGATCAAAATATCCTCCGTCAACATTGCAGCATTCCTCGAACCTGTCCAGAACACTATGACAAACAGCACACCACAAATCCTGATCTGTATCAGTTTCAATAAATACTTTTGACATGTACTCTTTTAATTCGTCTACTGTGTGAGAATTTCTCCCATAATCCTTGTTCTTTACTACACCCCCCCCCACAAAAAAAGAAATCCATTGGTGTTGCCATTCAATGCTGCCCCGTCTTTCGAAGCAACGCCGGGGAAAGTTACTGGCAAAGCATAATGGGGGTTGGGTGGGTACTCTATCTTGCAGAAGATATAGTGAGGAATTTAGAGCTAAAACATGAAAAAAAAAAAAAGTGAAGCATCTGTAAGCCTATTTTTGGCCCTTGGATTCTCATCCAACTTTACACACACAAACGCGCTCGCGCGCACACACACACACACACACACAGATATATATATATATATATATATATATATATATATTAAAAACAACTAACTAACAAGGTACTGTGGTTAAGTTTATTGAATTCTGAAGCATTAATGTATTTTTTTTTATTAATAATGGAAACATTAATAAATTGAGAAAAAGTCAGCACTCAGTAATATCAACTATGAACACGGCCACAATGTGCTGACCGTATTTGTAAAATAAAACATTCCTTTAACTTCAGAGACATAGATAAAACAATCCATACATTCTGTTAAAAGTAAAAACAAAATCATCCTTGATAATGGCTAAAAGTGTAAACGAAAGCGCTCGGACATACAGGTGCATTTTTACAATTTGTACATAATATATGTGCTGAAAAAAAATTATATGAACTCATGAGAAATTACAGTAAAAACTTAACCATAGTAACTGGTAAGTCATTTTTAATGAAACTTGTATAAAAGAGGGATTGTTCTCGAAATACACTATAAGTATTGATTTGCTCGTTTGAATTCACTATACTGTGAAATTAAATCGTGGAGAAGATAACGAGAAACCATTGTATTACGTTTCCGAAGATTGTATGGCAATTCATAGATAATAATGAAAAAGGAAGCTATGGAGAGCCATCGTCAACAACGTTCGGAAGGGGAAAAAAACTGTATTTGAAACCGTGGAGAAATTAACGAGAAACCACTTTAGTATGTTTTCGAAGAATTTATAGCAATTCACAAATAATATCGAAAAGGAAACTGTGGAGAGCCATGATTATCTACGTTCTGATGGGACGTGGCATTAAAAGAAAAACTCAAGAAGCAAAACGCCGACGATTTAAAACTAAGACTAAATGAATTATGTCCTAAATTTGCGTTGCGACGTTCATCAGCTACTGCAAAAGCTACGGATACAGGATATATACAAGGTCACGTGACTAGAACAAACAAGTGAATGCTGATAAGGCTTATCTCTTTCCGGTGCACGTTGCAAATGGACCTGTCAATTATTTTCTTTTTAATCTCGCTTACACGTTATTTTTTTTTTTTTTATTTTATTGTGTTAATCACATCACGCCATGCAAGGCAGTGAAGCCACTGGGACAAGTGGTTACTGAGTGTGAAAGAATAATAGAAGAGTAATCAAGAATACAGTAGATAACGAGTAACATTGCATTTAACTTTTGAGAATTGGCGTTGTCTGGCAAGCATGGAGCTAGGAAAGAGTTCCACAAGCGAGAAGTGTGAGAAAAGAAATTGTTAGTAGCATAGAACCTATGGTTACATCTATAAAATTATGAGGCCTTGCCGCTAATCTAGTCTTTTTTTTCTTTTTATGCGCCGTGTCCCTTCAAGGCATAGACGATCATGGCCCTCCACTTTCGCCAATCCATTGTAGCTCTCAATAAACTTTGTCCCGTTGCTACTTTTCCCAGGCCACGTTCTGTCATCCACTTGCTTAAGCCTGTTAGGTACATCATGCGTTTCTTTCTCTTGTCTCTCTATTCGACTTGTAAGTATCAGATTCTCCAAGCCCTCCTTTCTCATTACATGTCCCAGAAATTTCAGCTGCCTCTTCCTGAGAGAACATCAGAACAAGAGAAAGACCACACCAGAACAATTGCCATGAAAATATTTATAGAAAAGCCACAGGGCAGCTAAGTTACAGTGGTGGGAAAATGGATTAAAGCCGAGATGCCAGGTTAGGATCGATAACATTGCAGATTCTATGGATTTTACCAAGAATCGAGATATATAGCACTTCAACATGGTTTAACGGTTAGCAAGCTCGTCTTCCTAAATCACGTAAAGACTAAGTAGTGAGTTCGATCCTCACTGGGTGGTCCATACTTTCGGCCTTGTGCCACATTTAAGATTTGCTTAGTAAATCACTATAGCAACAGTAGCAGTTTGTTATATAGCAACAATAACATATTTATGGTCTATGCTTAGAAAAATGACGATATAAGAGTCATCCCCCTTTTTCAAATCATTTCACCCTGAGCAAGGCAATAAAGTCACTAAGACGCAAAGGGTTACTGAGTGTGAAAGAATATGAGAAAACATTAGTGAAGAGAATGGACAATAAAAGAACGCGATTTTCAAAAAGTCAGAAGACGGCGATTGTATTTAAACTTTTGAGGATTTTAATTTACAGGAAAGCAAGAAGCTGGAAGAAAATTCCACCAGTGTTAGGAGAAATCATAAGAATGTTACTATTTTCATGCTAAAATGATGTGACCTAACTGCCAATCTAGTACTACGCTTAAACTTATGAAGTCAAGGTATCAAAGAGGAGAACACACCAGAAAAATTGCCATGAAAATATTTATAGAAAAAGCACAGGGAAGCTACGTTATGATGGCGGGGAAAAGGATTAAAGCTGAGATGCCAGGTCAGGAATGATGATTGCAAATTCTTCAGTAGACAACTCATTGATTCTCTCAGCCGCCCCCCACCATCCTGCTTTCAGGATGTCTTGTGAGGCTGTAATTCTTCAAGCCAATTTTCTTCACTGTGTTTCTGAAATATCTTAGGTTTTTGCTGCTTCTTAAGTGGTGTAGGATTTCTTGGTGATTGTTTGCATTGCATTTGGATGGCTTCTTTTGGCCGTGTTTATGTATTTGCTCATTTAATTGCTTTATGTAGGATTGACCTCTTTTTACCGTGTTCAGCTGACCATTTTTTTAACATGTCAGTGTGATTTTTTTACGCCATAGGTCTTAGTAGTTGATAGTCTTCAAGAAATGACAATAAAGGAATAGGATTTTAAAAAAAAAACAGATGGAAATTGATGATGCATTTAAATTTTTGAAGATCATAGTTGACAGAAAAGTAAGAAGTTAGAAGGGAGTTCCCCGAGCAGGAGGAAAATCATAAGAATTTTACTATTAGGTTGGTGCAAAAATAATGACGTAATGATGTCGTTTTTTGACGTATAACGTCAAAAAACGACATCAT
>OZ010592.1:84638172-84670672 GCA_963932145.1 Acanthosepion lycidas | reverse complement strand
TTGCTCTGTCATATATTGCATACACACCCATACAAATATCACATATATACACGTTCCTTTACATGTTCAATCACTCATACAGGTACCCATGTGCCGATATACACAGGTAACTTCTACTTATATATATATATATATATATATATATATATATATATATATATATATATATATACAGAAGTAGAGCGTAAATTATAATTATTTTCGCTTGAAGACGAAACAGGGCTTAATTCAATTTAATTTTAATAATTATATTGAGGGTTTCGGTTCTCGTTTTTGAAACATGAGAACTCTTATGTACCGAAGGAATCATATTTTTAAAAATAATTATATATAGATATATATATAAATATTGTTCAATATATATATATATATATATATATATATATATATTAGTGGGCTGACCTATTCATGGTGCAGTACCCAGCAATAATATTCAGAATCCGTGCGCGGCCCAGACTACATGTGCCAACCTCATCTCGACCGTACCAACAGGCTTCAAAGGCATTGCATTTGGGACCGGCTTGACTGCATGAGTTGCTGAAAAGTTGTCAGTGTTGACGCTAATCGTCTTCGGGTCTCCACTTCGGATTTTCTGTATGGATTTATTTCTATAGTCTTTTCCACAGTGGCACGATGGAGTAATGGCTCGGATTGAGGAATCGGAGAGCCGAGTTCGAATTACAGTCGAATCCATTACATTCACTTATGTGCTAATAACATTCGGGAATATATGAATCCTCTTCTTTTCCCCCAGCTATGGGTAAATTGCAACACAGACCGTTTTCTATAGCCTTGGATGGCAACTGGTCTACTGCAGAAAGAAATGGCAACATACCGCTTGAAAAAAATCTGCCTTGTCAGTCATGCATCGAAAGATACATGATCGGATAAGCGTGTATCACGCATGACACATAACTGATTGACCCTTGAAAAAGGTATGACTCCTCTTCTTCTCCCAACAGCTATGGGTAAATAGCAGGACAGACCGGGTTCTCTAGCCTTCAATGTCAACTTGTCTACTGCAGAAAGAAATGGCAACGTACGGCGGGAAAAAAATCTGCCTCGTCAGTCATGCATAGAAAGATACATGATCGGATAAGCGTGTATCCCACATATCACATAAATGACTAACTGACGTGCTAATGCCTTTGGGAAAGGTATGAATCCTCTTCCTTTCCACCAGCTATGGGTAAATTGCAAGACAGACCGGTTTCTATAGCCTTGGATGTCAACTGGTCTACTGCAGAAAGAAATGACAACATATCGCCGGAAAAAAATCTGCCTCGTCAGTCATGCATCGAAAGATACATGATCGGATAAGCGTGTATCCCGCATTTCACATAACTGACTAACGGACGTGCTAATACTCTTATGCAAGTAATGAATCCTCTTCTTTTCCCCCCAGCTATGGGTAAGTTGGAAGAAGGACCGGGTTCTATTAAATAAAACAATCTGCTTCGTCAGTCATGCATCGAAAGATACATTATCGGCTAAGCGTGTATCACGCATGGCACATAACTGACTTCTTGCAATTATGTGACAATGTGTCACGGATAGATAAGCAAACAGAAAAAAAGCGATACTGTCCCTTTTTTTCTACTTTACTCATGTCGTTTAAAACAAAATATGCCTGCGTATTTTATGAAGCACTTTTTATATCGTTTCACCTCAAGCAAGGCAATAATGCCCCTAGTAGTTAAGGAGTTACGGGGAGTAAAAGTGAGAGAGAATGAGAAGAATGAGGATTGAGGAAAGGACAAAATAGGAATATGGTTCAAGAAGACGATGATTGACATTGCATTTGAATTTTTGTAGATTGTATTTATCAGGGAAGCAAGTAAACGGAAGGGAGCTGCACAGGTGGGAAGTGTAAGAAAAGAAACTGTTAGAGTAGAAATGACTGTTACATATATCTCGTTCAACAGTAAAGCGGTGGGACCTAGTTGCCAATCTAGTAGCACGCTTAAATTCACGTCGACGGGGGCCCAGGACAAAAAAAAAAAAAAATGAAAAAAACAAAAAAAGAAGCTCGCCTGAGAAGTTGCCATAAAAATATTTGTAGAACATACAGAGGTAAGCCACGTCACCTCGGTGAGAAAGTTTTTATCCGGGACGATTGTATTGCAGACCTTTCTCTAGAGCTTGCCAAGAATCTCTAAATGGACATTGGTAGCAGCAGACCCCAGATATGGCAATGGCATTCAATGCACGGACGAATGGTAGATTTAGGTATGTGCAAAATGGATTCTGACAAGAAAAATTATTTGGCACGACACAGTGAGCCAACTTTCACTGCATTAGGCGTCCTAATAGCAACTGAGACTTCACATCTATTCAAACGGCCATCTCATAAATCATATCAAACCTCGCATTATTATCTGTTTTCATGCCGTTGCTATAACTACTGGACTACATGTGCAAGTATGATTTCAGGCTTGGTTGTTTAGAACTTATGTAATATTTGTCGTCGGCGTTTCTTATCAGGCTCATTGTCAGCTTGCTGGTAGGTTAACCTAGATTTTAACTCGCTATATTTCCCTAGTCGACTTGGCGAGACAGGCAAACGCGGTTGACAAGTTTAGAAAGAGGAGAATAAATATCACTCGAATCTGTGGCTAGGAAGGTGAGGTATCGTTAACTCTCGTTGTAAAACACGTTTTTGCTGAGACTGGAAAACTCACGCGAATTTCTTGGCCTTTATATCGTTTGAACGAGTTTCAAACAAATCACACGCTCTATGGTTTAACCTTGTTTTTAATTTTGTTTATTTAAATGTTTTTGTTTTTTTTTTCTTTTTTTCTTCGGGAGTTGAATGTTGGCATATTCCTCGTTATGCTAAAATGTTTGTGAAGAAGAATTTTAAAAATCTATATAAATTAAAATACGCTAAAAAGGACAAATTAGATAAAATTATAGCGGACACTTTACATATTTCATTAATAAACTTCAGACAAAATAAAAACCGCTTTTTATTGGAAACTTGCAGGCTTCGCCCGCTCTCTATCCGATAATTTTTCAAGGAAAAAAAAATTATATGGGGTTAACGTTCACTATTTATGAAATACTGAATGTTTAATATATTTGTTCAAAGAATACCTACTGTAAAGACAGAAGAAATCAATTGGTTGGGTATGGGCGCAAGCTTGTTTTACATAAGGAAAGTTTTATAAATAGACTAGCAGTAGAGCTCGGCGTTACCCGGGGATGTAACAGTAAGAGATAGATCAAGTATCGACCATCATAAAGACTGAAAAATAAAATTGACAAAGATTATTGTTTAAGGTTGACGGACACGCATGTCTTAATTAGTTTTATTTTTTATTTTTTTTTTTTATTTACGAATTGATCAAACCCAAACAAAAACATTGTTTTCAATCGTTATGAGTCTATCGATTGAATAGAATTTTATTATAAACAATTGTCTTGTAAATGGAATTTTTAAAGCATTCTGAATGTAAAAATAAAGAAAAAAGTGTGCAAGACAATAAGAAACACTACCTGCCAAAAAAAAAAGTGAAGTTTTGTTGAAATCGGTTGAAAAATGTAGGAAATCCGATCCCATATATAAACGAACACACACACACACATACACACACACACAAAACCTGGGTTTTATAATAAGTATAACTCTATATGAGTTGTCCCCCTTTCATTCTCGCGATACCTCTTAATAGTGTTTTCAAATTGATTTCGTGCAAACAAAATTGTGTTTTTCCAATTTTTGGTGCTGTCAGAACCACCGCAAGGTAATTTTACGTAGTCCTGTGAAGTTTTGTTGAAATCGGTTGAAAAATGTAGGAAATCCGATCCAATATATAAATGTACACACACACACACACACACACACACACAGAGCCTGGGTTTTATAATAAGTATGATGCCAACTTGTTGAAGGCCAAGTAAAGTGCTATCTATCTATCTATCTATATATATATATATATATATATATATATATATATATATATGTGTGTGTGTGTGTGTGTCTGTGTGTTTATATTGTGCTGCATGCATGAGTGTGTATCAATCTTAACCCGTTCAAGCCTAGGGTTAACCATTTTCTTCAACACATTAACTCTTACTCTGCAAAAATCTACCTCGAGTGGCTTTCAAGTCATGTACAAGGTGAACATCATTGTAAAAAATGAAAAAGAAAAATTACCCTCGTCTGTTAAAAAAATTCCCACGTATTTAAACTGCTGCGCCTGCTTTTATTTTGGCATCTGCAATTTGTACTTTGCATGATGGACTGTCCCTTTTGGTAGCAAAATTGCATTTGTCCTTCCTGGTAATAATGTCGTTAGCCTATCTGAAAATCCGCATAGGATCACATGCTTAACCCGAGGACGGAATTCCATGGAACGAATAATAATTAAATATAAGCATTATATATATATATATATATATATATATATATATATATATATATATATATAATTAGTTATATATATAATTAGTTATAAATTTAAATATATATATATATATATATAATTAGTTAATTGCTGTTAAATATATTAATAATATAAAATATTAAATATAAGCATTATATATATATATATAATTAGTTATATATATATATATATATATATATATATATATATATATATATATATATATTAGTTATATATATAATTAGTTATAAATTTAAATATATATATATATATATATATATATAATTAGTTAATTGCTGTTTGTCGCATAAATCTTAATGATAATCATTCACGTACACCAAGTAGACAGTTATCTTATATATATATATATATATATATATATATATATATATATATATATATATATATATATATATGCTTATATATGTGTATGTGTATAGCGAGGGAGAGAGAGAGAAAAAAATATGACAAACTGGAAAGTTTTTGGCCATATTTTTCTAAATACTTTTTGTTGATATATATATATATATATATATATATATATATATATATATATATATATATATATATCGTATATACTCGAAAATCATGCAACTTTTGAAGACCTAATTTTGAAGGTGTCGCATCATACGCGAGATATAAAATAAGTGTATATACTGCTGGCCCTGTCTACGCCATTGACCAAACTATTTATCCATTTACTTTAGTAAAAAAGTACAACTGTATTTCAAATAAACATGATTTTAATAAAACTGATGTTTTACTTAACTGCATTTAATAATAATGCATGTAACATTCACATTAATATCATATAAAATACAAACATATGCATCTTCCATTGTTTACGTTTATAAGATGTTTAGCTGTTTCTCGTTCCGTTGTTTATGGCTGTACGCGTTTACGCAAAGAGTATAGCGTTACGAAAGATACTTTTATCATTCTCTTTTACTTTTTTTAAATTATTTAATTAGAAGTTGGGCTAAAGAGATAGAAGAAAAGAGATTAGTCTATTGTAATTTGATCTCTCAAAAAAGGGACTTGCATGATACACAATATACATTTTTAATCATTTTTATAAATGAAATATTAGTGAAATATTACTCAATATCCCCTCTACTATATAGTACCGTATTATAAAATACAAACATGGCGGATATGCATCTTTTCCATTGTTTACGTTTATAAGATGTTTAGCTGTTTCTCGTTCGGTGGTTTATGGCTGTAGGCGTTTACGCAACGAGTATAGTATTTTCTATGAAAATTTCTCGGACATTCAGGCCTGTAAATGTTATTTAATACTGTTTATTATAAACAGAGCATTTACTTAAATACTTGTATCTATAAAAAGAACGTTAAACATAAAAATGTCTTTAATAAATAAATTGTCGGTCTTTGTCCATTTCGTAATATATATATATATATATATATTTCAATGAAAAAAAAAAAAAATATATATATATATATATATATATATATATTGTAACATTTTGAGTTTGTCGAGGGTTATAAATGCCTGTACAGAGTGAGCTAAAAGTAGGCTTATACTTAGTAGGTATGCACTTTACATGTTTTTTTTTTAAATATTTTGTTACATTTGTATTTATTTATTAGGTTGGTGCAAAAATAATGACGTAATAATGTCGTTTTTTGACGTTAAATAGTACGTCAAAAAACGACATTATTATGTCATTATTTTTGCACAAACCTAATATTAGAAACATATTTGCGCAGAACTATTTATATGAATTTATTTAACACTTTAATTAGGTTTTTTTAGTACCGTTTAATCTTTTAAGAGCTCAAAATGTCCTCCTTCAACATTGCAACATTCCTCAAAACTCTCGGAAACTCTCCTGAATTAAATCAAATCGAGAGTCTGTGGTCAATCTGCAAGGAACGACTTTGTGGAATCGACATACGAAGTAATAACATGTATACTGGGTCATATTTCATTGGAAAAATATGAAAAACGTAAATAATTATGGAATTATTCGTTTTGTTTCAATTAATTTGCACAATTTGCACTGATCACCATCAGAAGTCGGATTCGAATCCAGATAGCAACCTTTTTGAATGTTAATTTTCTAGCTACGTATTCCTATATATATATATATATATATATATATATATATATATATATATATATATATATATATATATATATATATATTACATGAATCATTCATACTAAAAGTAGATTAGCAAAGTTAATGATATAAATGACGAAAGACATCTTCGCAAACAAAGTTACATTAACCTACGAACCACTCGCTGAATGGTTGTATAAGGTCTTTTTTTTTATTCTGCTAGTACTTTCGGTTGTACATTCAGCCATCATCAGGCACGCTCCATAAATTTTTATCCGTTAACAATAACACATTTCTAATAAAAACACATTTCGTTTCTCATTTCATTTTTCGTTTCCGCTATTACCTGGATCTACTAAAAAAACAAAATAATTTCCATGCCTGAGGATGGTTGAATGTACAACCGAAAGTACTAGCAGAATAAAAAAAAAGACCTTATACAAGTTGAATTTATTAAAAACAAGAATCATAACATTCATCGAGTGGTTCGTATTTTAATGTAACTTTAATAAATTTGTTTGCGAAGAGTTTTCGACATTTTATATCATTAACTTTATTAATCTACTTTCTGTATGAATGATTCATGAAATATAAATTGAACTGCACCACATATATATATATATATATATATATATATATATATATATATATATATATATATATATATATATATATATATATATATATTATTAGAATCCTTCATATCCAGAATGTCTCGTATCCGGAATCCCGTATATCCGGACATGATTTTGATGTGTATATTTGAACTATTTGGGTGACATCTAATTGATTTGAAATTTTCTTTTTTTTATCAGGAAATTTACTTTGGATAATTGCTTATGCTTATTTCACCCTAATGACTTTTATTGGTGCAACAGCTGATGGGAATAATAGGGAAAGAACAACTTTGGAGTTATCGAAAAAAAAGTGTAAATTTTTAAACCGACTAGACGCTGGTGAAAGTCCATTGTCAATAATGGCTGAGTTTAGCATAGGAAAGTCAACATTGAAATATTCCATTAATGTGACTTTCAATATCAGATTTCATGAAATGTTTGTCCCACTTGATAAAAATTGACCCGTAAACTGTTGGAAATATTTGACTAAAGTCATTCACCAAAGCTTCCCAGGGTTGTATAATGTCTTTCTTGATAACATGACGGTTTAATGTTTCGTATGAATTGCACAAATTGTACAGAAGTTTAAATACAGTCAACGACGTAATTGTTCGTATACCCGTCAATTTTGAATATTTTATCTAATTCTCAAAATCTAATATCCGGATAATGCCAGGTTTTTTATATGTTAATAATCAGAAAAAAGAATATAAAACTCAATTTTCAGAACCATAGTTTAAATACAATAAATTTGATAGGCGAATTATGCAAAATAAGAAAAAGACAAAATTATTCTTATAGTAGAAATTATTTTTATCTGTGGAGGTAAAAAAAATATATAATTCAGATTTCCTGTGTCTAGACTTTAGAGACAGCATTTATATTTGGATCACCAGACTAGAAATGGCATCAGTATTTTTTTTACAGTTTCATTTAGCTATTTCAACTGTAAAATGATGAGACCTTACCGCCAATCCAGTACTGCGCTTAAATTCATAAAGTTTAGGTACCATAGAGAAAAGTTCACTAGAACAATTATCATGAAAGTATTTATAGAAAAAACACAGGGAAGCTACGTTACGACAGTGGGGAAGGCTCTGAAGCCGTGATGCCAGGTCAGGACCAATAATATTGCAGATTCTCCTTTAGATTTTATTAAGAATCTCTAAATATATACCAGGAGCACCAGACTAGATGTGACAGCAAAATTCAAAGCATGGGTGAATAATCAATAAAATAATAATTTTAATAAAATGCACAGATGAATCAGTCAGTCGTGTGTCATGTGTGATACACACTTAGGCGATCATGTATCTTTCGATACATGACTGATGAGGCAGATATTATCCCGCAGTAGGTTGCCATTTTTTTTTCTGTGTTAAACCAGTTGCCATTCAAGACTATAGAACCAGTCTGTCCTGCTATTTCCTGGGGCGGGGGTAGAAGAAGAGGATTCATATCTTTCCCAGTGGTATTAGCACATAAGTAAATGTAATGGATTCGACTGGAATTCGAACTCAGACCTCCAGTTCCTCAATCCGAGCCACTATCCATTACTCCACCGTGCCTCCTCGCACAGATGAATGGTAGATTTATAAATGTGGAAGATAGATTTTGATTAGTGAATCTACTTTCCTAGCAGCAGACCTAGCAACTGATCCGATATTAACTCTAAAATTGTTCCTCTCCTACACTATATGACAAACAGGGCTAGAGAGCCCAGTCTGTCCTGCCATTAACACCTAGTTAAGAGATGGATTCAGAGCATTCCCAAGTGTATTTGTGTGAAAGCGAATGCAGTGGCCTCGAATAAAAATTGACTCACTCGACCAAACCGAATTTTTGTATCTATAACCACAAAAGTATCGGACACCTCGATCTGGTGTAATTGTTAGCAAGCTTGTCTCGCTAGAACAATTAGGTCCAAGTAGTGAGTTTGATCCTCACAGAGTGCTCCATACTTTCGGCCTTGTGCTTATCGCGACCACGAAGCTATATGCGTATCCAACATGGCTACACGCTTAATAAAAGTTTTGAGTTCTACTTATTTTGATAATGCTATTTGTACATTAGAAACTATCTTTGTTGACATCTTATTTTGCTAAAATTTTCTTTCTCTTGTCTTCTTTCAGATTTGATCCATATCAACTTTTTGAGGTGAGTACAGATTCTTTGCACTTTTGTAGTCATGTAAAGGATAGGAAAAAAGAAGAAAACATTAAATACAAAACAGAAGGCTAGGCTCCATTAAGTTATCTTGCCCAAGACACACCACGATATTTATAGCTGCAGTGATGCCCCTACGTTGAATAGGCATCTATGTATGAAACCATGATGAGATCGTTGAAAACGAAAATCGCTGGAAAAAAAGAAAGAAAATCATAAGTTATGCTTTATTAGGGCAGGAAAGGAGATAGAGAATAAATTTAAAGCTTTTGTTTGTGGGCAAAAAAGTTAGAGTAAACGATCAATATTTTTCATTTAAGTTCGGGGTAAGAAACATTTTATATATTTTAAAGTAAAAGTGATTTTAATTGATTGGTACGTTTTCTACGGCTTATCAACCCTTTGAATGTTATTTAAAGCCACAAAATATTTTTAGATTCTAAGAATATATTTTAGCGATAATAATGGTCTAAAAGTCATACTAATTTCTTTTAATTTCTTCTGCTTAATCAATAGATTGATTGATTGATTCGTTTTTTACGGCTTATCAACCATTTGCAACGAATATTAACTAGCATGCAAAAAAAATCGATAGCTGCATTCGTCACAAGTGGGAAAAATTTAAATCGGCATTGCACTTTACTCCAATTGGCTCATTCGCTTGCTTAAACTCAACATTGATTCTGATTTCGCAGAACTGGGTTGGGTGTGAAAAAGTATTTGTTGTTAACATTCTTTTTCATTTAGTTTTTCCAGTTACGAGTCTTTTTTTAAAGCTGATCGTTTTGTGTTCATTTTGTTTAGTTCTTTTTTCGTAACAGATTTAATGTTTAGTATAGAACTTAGAAAAATTCACAGTGTGAGATAGGCAAGAAGTAAGGTATGTAGCAACATCAGTACGGCAAAGGGCCCTCCTTTAAAGGCAAGGAAGGGCAAAAATATTTTAAGTCAAGTGATAGCGATTGCTGCATGAGACGTACGATTTTTGAATCAAGCACGGGCAACGCCGGGCCATGCTGCTAGTACAATATAGTTTTGACTTTATAAATTACTTTCATCGCCTTTAATTAAAACTTTTTTAATGTCGAAATGTGTTGGGAATTTTTCCAATTTGTTATTAGAATAACTGCTATTAGTTTGATATATAGATTTTCTAATCAAATCTTTAATATATTTTAATAAAAGTCATATTTCGTTTTTATTAATAAAAGGAAACGAGTCGTAAATTGTAATGCCTCCAAAACAAAAATGCACTCATTCAACCAATATCAAGAATCTTTCCTGGTCGCCATCAGCATGGCCGATGCTAGACTCATGGAAAGCAACAGACTGCTTCTTAGTCTTGCGTTTTCCACTGAGTTGAATCTCCTGCAAAGAAAGTTGGGTTACTTCGCGTCTCGTCTTTAGTCTTTTTTTCACCGACGTGACATGACTTCCTTCTGTTTTTTCTAGAAATATTTTAATAGCAACTGTTCTGACGAGCTTTTTTTTCCTGGTGCCCGGAGTATGTGAATTTAAGCATGCTACTAGATTGGCATCTAGGTCCCACCCTTTTACTGTTGAATTAGTTAAATGTAACTGCTACTTCTACTCCAACAGTTTCTTTTCTCGCATTTCTCGCCTGTGGAACTCTCTTCCATTTACTGGTTCCCTGATAACTATAATCTTCAAAACTTTAAATGCAACATTAGTTGCCATCTTCTACCTTTTTGAACCTCGTTCAGCTTTTATCCTTACCTCCATTTTCCCTTATACCCAGTAATTTTTCCCACCCTCACACTCTGTAACCCCACTGCGCACCAGTGGCATTCCCGCCTAGCTTGAGGTGTAATGATTAAAAACAGAATTTAATAAGCTAGTTTATTAAAAAAGATAATTACTGTAAATATATGAGGTGTATCAAAAATACTTTTAAAAACTTTGGGGGCCGGTTCCTCACACCAAAACAAGGGCAAAAGTTCATATGTCCGCTAATGCCAACATTTAGTCTATTACAATAATAATTATTTCTATTTTTATAATTTGATTGTCCATATTTTGGGGTATTACATATTATTAAAATATTTAAATTATTATTATAATTTCAGTCCAAATCCTAAGCCCTGTTAGCACTACATCTCTCTAACTGACCATATCGCCAGAAGTGTAGGGTACTCTCCATTCTGGTCAATTTGTGTGTTATTGAGACTATTTAACCCATAGTTGGGGGTATGTGTTCAAAGCTGTGTTAGTTTTCTTAGATTGGTTGCCACCCAAGGCTATAGGCCCCATTATAACCCATTCTCTGTGATAACATTCATTAACTTCTTATATGTGATTTGGCTCTTCAGGACGTGGGCGATCATGGTCCTCCACAACTAAATGCCACTTGTATCTCTAAGCAACATTTGAATCTTTACTATTCCTCATTGTCTCTGTTCTGACATTTATTATCTTCTTCTTGTATGTGATTTGGCTTTTCATGACGTGGACAATCATGGCCCTCCACAACTACCTGTTACTTGTATCTCTAAGCAACATTTGATTCTTTACTATTCCTCCTTGTCTCTGTTCTGAGATTTATTAACTTCTTGTATATGATTTGGCTTTTCATGACGTAGGTGATCATGGCCCTCCACAACTTCCAGTCCACTGCATGTCCCAGTAACTCTTTAAGATCCTTCCTTGTTCCTGTTCTGCTATACATTCACCATTTCTTTTATGCAACATGACTCTTCAGGATATAGGTGATCATGGTCCTCCACAACTTCTGTCTCTTGTAGTTTTAAGCCACATTCAATTCTTTACCATCCCGTTTTGTCCTTGCTCTGCCATCCATGTTTCTTTGTCCGTTACTACACTTCCCAGATTGTTAAATTTTTGTAACTGCTTAATTCTGATATCTCCAATTCGAAGTTCACACCGTGGGCTGTCTCTTTCGCAGATGACCACACATTTTGTCCTCACTGACTTCGAACGTGTACAATTTGGCGTCACTGGGAAATATCTACTTATTTAGTAATGTTTAAATCGCCAGTTATACGAGCGACTGAGTCCTAAATATATATTTGCGTATGACCTATATTCTGTGGTATAACAAGTCTTTTGTTTACATTTCTCTGAGAAATATTTGAAGATCACTCAGTCTATGATTAATTATTCAAATAGGGGCTTAGTAATCGGGCTGCTTGTGAAAGAGGAGAAAAATACTGTAGATTTGTGTAAAAATGAAAGGGGAACAAATATCAAACGAAAGAAAGAAGCAGAGTGAAAACAAAAGAACTTCCAGAAAGAAAGAAAGAAAAGGAAAGGAAAGGGAAAGAGAGACGCAGAAGGTATATAAATAAAAAAGAAAGAAAGATAGAATAAAGAATGATAAAAAGAAGAAAAATAACATGGAAGAATGAAAGAGAAAACAAACATTGAGAATGAAAAGAAAAAGAAGAGATAAGGTGCAAAGCAGTGAAAGAAAGAAAGAAAAAAAGAAAGAAAGAAAGAAAGAAAGGAAGAATAAAAACAATGGAAAGTAAAAATGAAAGAAAGAAAAAAAACTAAGGTAAAATGAAATAAAATGATAAGAAAGAAAGAAAGAAACATAAAATGTGAAAAGGAATGGAATAAGAAAGAAAGAAAGAAAGAAAGAAAGAAAAAAATATAATGTAAAAATATATGAAATGATAAGAAAGAAAAAAAGAATAAAGAAAGATAGAAAAATGAAATGTTAAAATAAACATGAAGTGATAAGAAAGAAAAAAAATGAAATGTGAAAATACGTGAAATGATAAAAAAGAAAGAAAGAAAGAAAGAAAGAAAGAAAAAAGAAAGATTAAATGAAATGGAATGATGAGAAAGAAAGAAAAACTGAAATGTGAAAAGAAATGAAATGATAAGAAAGAAAAAAGAAACAAAAGAAAGCTTAAATGAAATTAAATGATAAGAAAGAAAGAAAGAAAGAAAGGAAGGAAGGAAGGAAGGAAGGAAGAAAGAAAAAACGAAAAATGAAATGTGAAAAGAAATGATTAAATGAAAAAGAGAAAACGAAAGAAAAAACATTAAGAAAGAAAAAAGAAGAGAAGGTGAAAAAAGAGAAATAATAAGAAAGAAAGAAAGAAAAAAAGAAAGAAAGAAAGAAAGGAGAAATGAAGTTCTCATGTGTTCCTTTTTGTTTTTTTCTTGCCATTCTTTTTCATTCATTTCATTTATCATTTTATTTTTTGTTTCTTTTTTCGTTTCAAACTTCCACCATTATGTTTTAAATCTCTTTTCGCATTTCTTCTTTCATATTCTTTCTTTTTCTTTCGTTTTACTCAGTTACATTGTAAAATCTTTGCAGCTATAGCTACATATCTCTGTCAATCATTTTCTTTCTTTCTTTCTTTCTTCTCGCCTTTCATTTTTCTTTCTTTCTTTCTTTTTTTCTTTCTTCCTCCTCGCCTTTCATTTTTCTTTCTTTCTTTCTTCTCGCCTTTCATTTTTCTTTCTTTCTTTCTTCTCGCCTTTCATTTTTCTATCTTCTCGCCTTTCATTTTTCTTTCTTTCTTTCTTTCTTTCTTTCTTTCTTTCTTCTCGCCTTTCATTTTTCTTTCTTTCTTTCTTTTTTTCTTTCTTCCTCCTCGCCTTTCATTTTTCTTTCTTTCTTTCTTCTCGCCTTTCATTTTTCTTTCTTCTCGCCTTTCATTTTTCTTTCTTTCTTTCTTTCTTTCTTTCTTTCTTTCTTTCTTCTCGCCTTTCATTTTTCTTTCTTTCTTTCTTTTTTTCTTTCTTCCTCCTCGCCTTTCATTTTTCTTTCTTTCTTTCTTCTCGCCTTTCATTTTTCTATCTTCTCGCCTTTCATTTTTCTTTCTTTCTTTCTTTCTTTCTTTCTTTCTTTCTTTCTTTCTTTCTTTCTTTCTTTCTTTCTTCTCGCCTTTCATTTTTCTTTCTTTCTTTCTTTTTTTCTTTCTTCCTTCTCGCCTTTCATTTTTCTTTCTTTCTTTCTTCTCGCCTTTCATTTTTCTATCTTCTCGCCTTTCATTTTTCTTTCTTTCTTTCTTTCTTTCTTTCTTTCTTTCTTTCTTCTCGCCTTTCATTTTTCTTTCTTTCTTTACACTGCTACTGTTATCTATTTCTTTTCACTACTAATTTGCATTTTATTTCTTTGAAAATTTTTTTATTACTTACAAAACGAAGGATTAGCGGACATATGAACTTTTGTCCTTGTTTTGGTGTGAGGAACCGGCCCCCAAAGTTTTTAAAAGTATTTTTGATACACCTTATATATATATATATATATATATATATATATATATATATATATATATATGATGTGATGAATAAATTGTCATCTAATTGACGCAAAAGTAAAAATAACACTAACATCTCATTTTAACAGATATATTTACCAAAATTACACAAACATATTTTGAAACACTAAAAAGTAAAGTTAGTCAATAAAATCGCCATTGGCTTCAACCACGGGCTTCAGACATCGGAATCTCCTGCAACTCTTCTAGTCGGTCTTCTTGTTTAAGCTGGTGAATGCTGCCATAATCATTGTCTTCAGTGCACCTTTGGTGCTTCAAGGAGTTTGTTTCTCAGTCAATTGCGCCCCATACGTAATAATCAAGATCGTTTCAGTCTGGGGAGTTAGATGATCAGATGTAAGGGGTGATATGGTTGCAGAAATTGTCTGACAGTCCTGGCTGTGTTCTCATTCTTGTGCGGTATGGTGCAGAGTCCTGTTACTAGATATAGGGTATTCCAGCAGCCAGTCTCTTGAGGCAGGACAGCACTACCTCCTCAAGACACTTGATGTAGGCCTCCGTGTTGAGTCTGAGGGAAGATGAATTAAAAACTTTACAAATTATTCTAATTAAACAAAAAAGAAAACAATTCTCGTAAAAATTCATTATTCATCGAAAAGTTTTTTATTCAATAAACAGTGTCTATTATATATCTTATTCATAAAATAAATTAAAAGCTTTTCCAATTAAATAATGTCTATTGCATGTTTATTTTACGATTCAGAGCAGATTTTCGGTAATTGGGAGTCCTGTTTTGCGAAAACAAAAAATGATTCAAGTTATTCAAATACTTCTGTGCAAAATTAATATAGATATTACGTCCTACAAAAATAATTTCGTAAAATTAAAGAAAGTGGGAGCAACAAATGTAAAATTAATTTTACTCAGATTTTCTAAAAAAAAAAAAAAAAAAAAGGAAGAAACCTTTCTAAAATAATTTAATTTATTTGTAAATAAGTTCTGAAAGTTCGGAGTTTTGAAAGAATTTCCAAATCAATGTGTTTTTCACCGCAAAAATATGATAAACATTCCTATGCTAATCTTTGGTCACTCACTGACGGAAGAAAAAATAACCACAATATGGAAGTTTCTAAAAAAGGATTAAAAAGGATAATTTAATAATCCAAAATTTACTTTGGTCTTTCATCTTCGGAATGACATGTAACAGAGAATCGTGTCAGCCCAACAAAAGACCCTGAGTTAGTTGTATATGGTGTTATAAGTACCAGGAGTTGCGTCCCCTTACACTATGGGCTGTTGAGAGAAGACCTACTTAAAGTAGGTGGCGATGTTGGGCAGGTATTATCCAATGGTTGGCGTGGTTCTAGGACTGGGAGAGCCATAAAATACCAGTTTTTTTTTTTGTTTTTTTTTTCTGTCGAGAAAAGACGCTCTCGACGTGTGGACGTGTGAAAAACCAGATATGACGAACTCATAACATAAAGATTTTGACGATTAAATTTTGTTTTCAGTTTGGGACATCATTTTTCATCGTTCAGTATCTGTTTTCAAGGACACATGGCACAGTGGATAAAGGCGTTGGTTAGATCCAGTGACAGGACCCAAAGAGTGCAAGTTCAATACCCGGTTAAGGCAGTAGAGAACTTTCAGAGCGAAATTAACAGAAGATAACTGACATCCATCAAACATGGCACATGGAACTAGAACAGTCTACCTCAGTGAGCGAAATAAAGGGTTAAGTTCGACATTCCAACTACCTGAAGAAGGCCGGAACGTACAACGACCAAAACGTTGTAATAAATATGGCGACAAAAATGAGGACGAATAATGTAAATAATGTACATTTTTTCATCGTGTATGCTCATTCTATATATATATTAATAAACAATGTTCATCTATAGTTAAAAAAAGACATGAACAAACATATGCTCTGAAACATTTGTGAATATATGAAATTTAAATGAGTATAAACTTATAAAAAAGCAATTTCCATTTGCTTATTGTATTTGCAGGTTGATCATACAGCATGTGTGTTAATTCACGTAACTGTTCTCGATGCGCAAAATGTTACAAAAGGATGGGCCTCAGATTTCCGTAAGTAAATCTTTTTTTACAATTGTTTGAGAGACTTTTACAAGACCAAACGTGGATAAATTATCAGTATAAAATATCAGTATTACAAAAGTTTAGATGCAATGTCAATCGCTATCTACTCTCCTCATGATTATTCTTTTCTCCTTATGCGCACTGTTAATGTTTCTGTTCCTAATTCTTCCACACCTTGTAACAACTTGCGTTCAAGTGGCTTTATTGCCTTGCTTATATTGAGACTTATATATGCGCGGTACTTATTGGGAAGTGGTCAATATCAGTGATTGAGCTAACATATTCAATTGTATGAATATGAGTTTGTGAGCCTGGGTTGTATTGATATGAGTTTGTGAGCCTGGGTTGTGTGGATATGAGTTTGTGAGCCTGGGCTGTGTTGATATGAGTTTGTGAGCCTGGGTTGTCTGGATATGAGTTTGTGAGACTGGGTTGTGTGGATATGAGTTTGTGAGCCTGGGTTGTGTGGATATGAGTTTGTAAGCCTGGGCTGTGTGGATATGTGTTTGTGAGCCTGGGTTGTGTGGATATGAGTTTGTGAGCCTGGGCTGTGTGGATATGAGTTTGTGAGCCTGGGTTGTGTGGATATGAGTTTGTAAGCCTGGGTTGTGTGGATATGTGTTTGTGAGCCTGGGTTGTGTGGATATGAGTTTGTGAGCCTGGGTTGTGTGGATATGAGTTTGTGAGACTGGGCTGTGTGGATATGAGTTTGTGAGCCTGGGCTGTGTGGATATGAGTTTGTGAGCCTGGGTTTTCCCCTCTCACCACCAAATCAGACACAAACAAGCATAAATAATGTGTATATATATGTATGTATGTATATGTGTATATATATATATGTATGTATATGTGTATACATATATGTGTACACATATATGTATGTATATGTGTATACATATATGTATGTATATGTGTATATATATGTGTGTATGTATATGTATATATGTATGTATATGTGTATATATATGTATTTATGTATGTATATGTGTATATATATTATGTATATATATGTATGTATATATATGTATGTATATATATGTATGTATATATGTATGTATGTATGTATATATATATGTATGTATATGTATGCATATGTATATATATATATGTATGTATATTTATACATGTATATATATATGTATATTTATATATGTATGTACCTATGTATATGTATATTTATATATGTATGTATATGTTTATGTATATATATGTATGCATATGTATATATATATATATATATATATATGTGTGTGTGTGTGTGTGTGTATGTATATATACATGTGTGTGTGTGTGTGTGTGTACTGGAAATGCTATTAAGATAATACAGAATGATCCAGAAATAATACAAAACAGATTGTATTGTTTGTTTTTTTTGTATTTATTTGATATCTCTTTTTACAGTCGACACACCAGATCCATACATCGAGTTACGGATTCGAACGGCCCCCGACGGAAAGAAACGAACGCGAACGATAGACAACGACACGAATCCGAACTGGAACGAGTCGTTCACATTTCTACATGATCCCAGATTGGAATGTAAATTAGGTAAGTCAACATGAAGGATAATGATATTCGTTAATGACTGTGCCTCTATTCGTGAAGCAAGCTCCAATTTAACTCGTAACCGAAAACTCAAATAATGATCATAATTTGATTAACCTGGGTTAGATTTCAATGAAAGGAGACCAACATTTCAAAGATCGTTATTTAGCTTTTGCGCGTGATGAATTTGTTTTTGATTATAATCGCTCGTTGTTGATATTTGGAAAACGTTTTTTCATCCAACAAAATGCCAAAATGGGAAAAATAAGAGCAAAAAGCGTCTGGGAAGCAATCAGAACAGCGAATGTCATTTGCAGGAAAATTGGCTTCACCGAATGACTTAAATCGATATGAGGCCCGCCCAGGTTAGTACTCCTGACTGGTGATCCCGGGAACTGCTTTTTGACTCTCGCTATCTTACTAACATTTTCTTATTCTACGTACATTTATATACGTTATAAATTAAAGTAAGCACTGAGGAATCGGAGAGCCGAGTTCGAATTCCAGTCGAATCCATTACATTCACTTACGTGCTAATACGCTTGGGAAAGGTATGAATCCTGTTATTCTCCCCCCACCCAGCTATGGGTAAATAGCAGGACAGACCGGCTTCTATAGCCTTGGATAATAAACTGGTCTACCGCAGAAAGAAATGGCAACCAACTGCTGAGAAAAATATCTGCCTCATCAGTCATGTATCAAAAGATACATGATCACTTAAGCGTGTATTAGGTATGGCACATAGCTAAATCGGAGGGCCGAATTCGAATTCCAGTTGAATCCATTACATTCACTTACGTGCTAATAGCCTTGGGGAAAGTATGAATCCTCTTCTTCCCCACCCTCAAGACCGGGTATCGAAAGATACATGATCGCTTAAACATGTATCACGAACAAAACACTATTGAAGGATTTGACGTCATTCGTTTTTTTTTTTTTTCATTCATATACGGGAATTTGTTTTAATCATGCTAAGTGTCGAAATAATAATAAAAAAAAACTCTAGAAAATTCACTAATTTTTAACCATAATGTTGAATGTGTTGGAATTATTGAATTTTTTTAACAAGAAAATCTCACGTTGATGTTAAAAATTTTCCGCGAAGCATTGTTGCTTTATTTAAGATGGAATGACCTGGTCTTTCGGCTTCAGTCAGTTTTCCCCCGCCTTAAGGTTACCTCCCCGTCAGCCAGTTATGCCATACACGTTTAGGCGATTATGTTTACATGACAGACGAGGCAGATTTTTTTTTAGTTGCCATCCAAGGCTATAGAACCCAGTCTGCCCTGCTATATAACAGGGGAGAATAACAGGATTCATACCTTTCCCAAGGCTATTAGCACGTAAGTGAATGTAATGGATTCGACTAGAATTCGAACTCGGCTCTCCGATTCCTCATTCATTCAGTTATGTGCCATGAGTGATACACGCTTAGACGATCATATATCTTTCGATTCATGATTGACGAGGTAGATTTTTCCCCGTAGTAGGTTGCCATTTCTTTTTGCGATAGACCAGTTGACATCCAAGGCTATAGAACCCGGTCTATTTACCCATATAGCTGGGGGAGGAGAAGAGTATTCATACCTTTCCCAAGGGTATTAGCACGTAAGTGAATGTAATGGATTCGACTGGAATTCGAACTCGGCTCTACGATTCCTCAATCCGAGCCGCTATCCATTACTCCACTATCCTTCTTCTATAAATATTTTCACGGTAATTGTTCAGATGAACTCTTCGCTATGATTCCTAGACATTTTAAATTTAAGCGCATTACTAGACTGGGGTGAAGATATCACTCATTTACATTTGAGCTGGGTAGATGTAACCGTAAATCCATGTTTTCAAGCCAACTTTAATCTGCAAAAAATTTAAATGCAATATCAATCGCTATCTATTGTCCTCCTGATTACTCTTTTCTCTTCCAGCTCGTTATCAATGTTTCTGCTCTTAATTCTTCCACACCAGAGAGAGGGAAGGAGAGAGAGGAGAAAGAGAGAGAGAGAAAGGGAGAGATAAAGGGAGAGGGAGAGAGAATGAGGGAGAAAGAGAGAGAGAGAGGGAGCGAGAGAGAGAGAGAGAGGGAGAAATATTGTCCTAACACCTCATTTTAGCTAAACATAATGATTATCTAGAAAACTATTTTTCTCTATATTAAAGGCTGTGTAATGGTTATCAAGCTTGTCTCGCTAGTAAAATTACGTCTGAGTAGCGAGTTCGATCCTCCCTGGGTGCCCCATACTTTCGGCCTTGTGCCACATCTAAAAAGCTTCGGGCACCTCGAGGTGGTGTAATGGTTAGCAAGCATGTCTCGCTAGAACAATTACAACTGAGTAGTGAGTTCAATCCTCAATCGGTGCCCCATAATTTCGACCTTGTGCCACATCTAAGCTACGATTGGAAAATCACTATTAAAGTTCACCCAATTTAAGGCTCGGGAACCACTTAAAGTAGAGCGCAACTAGTAAAATGATTATGATGACTGTGGGATGTGATATGAATGAAATATCTTGATGATTGGAAATGAATAATATAAGGATACAGTAGACAGATAAAGATTAACCCTTAACTTGAAGGGGGGAAAGAAATTATCAGGAAAGCATCCTCGTGGGATTCTGTTAACAAAATCTCAGTTCTTGGTGGAAATACACTTAAAATAAGACAGAAAAAAAGAAAAATAATTATTATTAAATAAATTTGATACACTCTTGCCAAAGTTGATTGCATCTTTACCTGCGATACTAAATCGCTGTGTTCGAACACAGGTGAAAAGTAGAAATGGAGATGCTGATTTTCAAGGTAGCGCTTTGAGGCGGGAAGAGAACATCGATCTCGAATTATTCCTCCCATGTAATCTGATAGCCTAAATAAGTTTTTTTTTTTATCACCATGGACTTTCTCATTTCTCGGTGGGATAGGCAACATATATAACGTGACAGATTGTATTGGGTTATATGACACCCCAACAACATATGAGGCTTAGTAAATATCAAAATGAAAAAGAGTGCGTGATTTAAAACCTCACCTACGCCCAATTTAGTTTATATATGGAAAGATTAGTCATGTTGTATTTGACCTATGATAAGACGAAGAGATTTTCTAAATTGCCTATGTCGAAACACTCACATTAAAGATTATATACATGAAGCCTAGAATCCTTTTTTCCTATTTTGGGCTCTTAGACTTGGTGTAAGTTTCTTTTGCTAAAGCAATTAGAATTGAAAGTGAGTTCGATCCTCATTGGATGCCCTATACTTTCGGACATGTGTCACATCTAAGCTAAGCTTAGAAAATCATTATATTAGGTTGGTACAAAAATAATAACGTAATAACGTTTTTTGACGTATTTTTTAACGTCAAAAAACGACATTATTACGTCATTATTTTTGCACAAACCTAATAAAACCAAAGCTTTATTAAAAAATACATCAACTCTTGCATTTCCTCAGATGTTTACATATATAAAAACAAGGGATTATTTAAAAACTACGTCAAAACCTTAATTCCGTCTAATGATTGCATATATAACGCCAAAGATTTAAAAAGTGCGACAAAACTTTCATTCCCTCTAATGACTACATATATAAAAGATCGGATTTATTAAACAAATCCGTCAAAACTTTTATTCCCCTCTAATGGTAATCTACAACCTTTTTCAAATTAATTGAAACGAATAATTCCATTATCATTTACTTTTTTCGTATTTTTCCATTGAAACATGACCCAGTGCACATGTTAGATATTTGTATGTCGATTCCACGAAGTCGTTCCTTGCAGATTGACCACAGATTCTCGATTGGATTTAAATCAGGATAGTTTCCGGGCCAGTCTAGTCAGGCTTGTCAATGTGTTCGTGCAGCGTTACAATTTTCATACCCTTCCTTAGAGTAACGCCCATCGCAGACAATAGCCGTAGGACAACTAATCGACAGTCGAGAGAATAGTGTCTGAGGGTGATAAAAATCTGATACAATCAAAGATGACGCAATATTTTTATATTTTTTCATCATAGACCCGAAAATTGATTTATTTTACTGCCTACCACTGCAAATGACCTAATCTGAAGAATAATAGAAATAGATAACACCCTGTCAGTCCAGTGGGTCTAAAACTGACCGTATGGTGAAAGAAAGGAAACTAAAGTGGCTGTTTAAATTAATTTGCGCAAGGATGTATATACTGGGCTGGATTTATTTGAAAAATACGTCAGAACTTTCATTCCTTGAAATGATTATGTATACAATGGCCAAGATTTCTTATATGTATCCTTCAAGCTTTTCATTTCAGATATTAATAGTGATTTTCCAAGCGTAGCTTAGATATGGCACAAGGCTGAAATTAGGGGGCCCCAGTGAGGATCGAACTCACTACTGAGTCGTAATTGTTCTAACGAGCCATTTCAGCTATTAATAGTGCTGATTTTTTAAACCATTACTTTAAACTTTCAATCAGGTTTATTATTACATACACAGTGACACAGTAAATTTGGGTAAAAAGGAAAACGTAACAATGATCATGATTCTGTGGTGGCTTTGGTTACATTTTCAACTATTATTTACGTAGACAATGCTTCTTCTTTTTTGCTTTCCTGACTTTAAAATAATCTCTGCTCAGCGTAAGTCATTTTCGAAGATGACCTAACAAAATGTTTCTATCACGTCGGTAGGAAAGTGGCCGATGTCGAGATGCCTAGTCAGATTCGATTACGTTACAGAATATTCTTGGGGCTTTGCGGAAAGCTAAAGTAAACTAAACTTGGTAATTAACAAATAAAGCTTCGGCATAGAGTAATGGTTAATGAGTCAGTGTGGTTGATCATTAAAACTGAATAATAAATTTTAACAGTAAGTAGGTGTCTCATACTGGAAGCCCTCTGGGTAAAAGAACTTATGGCCTTGTTCTAAACTAAGCAAGGCTTAATGAATGAGAACATTCGATGTGCCGTAGTGGTCAATGAGCCAGTCTAGCTAGTATGTTACATCTAAATAGCAAGTAAGAATTACACTAGGTTACACATAGTTTTGTCTTTTCGCTAATGAAAGCTATTGGGTGATTGATTTGTTTTTACGGTTTATCACCCTTTATGAGTAGCTTAAACATATTTTGAATTTGACGAATAATACCTATTTTTGCAAGCGAATCTTGCATAAAAAATTTTGGGATATTTTTTCAGATACAAGTCCTACTATTTAACCCATAGCTGGAGAAGAGAAGAGAGGGTTCATATATTTTCCAAGAGTATTTGCGCGCGCCTATGTGAATGTTATCAACTCGATTGTAATTTGAACTTGTATTTAGCACTAGTGAGGCTCGAACCCACTTTTCAACAGATCGTTTACCATTACCCCCACCACAAGGTGCCCATTTTGAAGAAAAGTTATAATGAAATTATAAGTAATACAATGATTTTGTTTTACAGTGTTGTTCACCCTATACAAGGCTCGAGACCTCTCGAGGTAGAGGAATACAGAGTAAGAGTCACAGATGCTGTTATGCGTAGAAGACAACGGTTGACCCTAGACTTGAACAGGTTGAGATTTTAGTGATCGGGGATGCAACCTATGGGGAGTTGGTTATATATATAGGAAAGTTGTATACAAATAACTCAAATTTTTCACTTCAAACTTCATTTATTTTATTTATGCAAATATGTAAGTAAGATAACGGTTAATCCTAGACTTGAACAGGTTAAGATTGTAGTGATCTGGGAAGCATCCTCATGGGAGTCTGTTTGTTCTACCCTGAGGTAGAGTGATACAGAGTAAGAGGCACAGTTTATGAGGATATATGACGACGATAACGGTTGACTCTAGACTTGAGCAGGTTAAGATTGTAGTGACCGGGGAAGCATCCTCTTGGGAGTCGGTTCTACCTCGAGGTAGAGGGTGACAGAGTAAGAGGCACAGTTTATGAGGATATGTGAGGAAGATAACGGTTAACCGTGGACTTGAACAGGTTAAGATTGTAGTGATCGGGGAAGCATCCTCTTGGGAGTCTGTTCTAACTCGAGGTAGAGAGTTACACACAGCTTATGAGGATATGTGGGGAAGATAACGGTTAACCCTAGACTTGAATAGGTTAAGATTGAAATAATCGGGGAGGCATCTTCTTGGGTGCCTGATCTACCACGAGGTAGAGGGTTACAGAGTTAGAGGCACAGTTTATGCGGATATGGTGGGTGGTTGACCGTAGACTTGAACAGGTTAAGATTGTAGTAATCGGGGAAGCATACTCTTGGGAGTCAGTCTGTCCAGCCTCCAGATAGAGTTTTACAGAGTAACAGGCAGAGTTCATGCGGATATATGGGGAAGATAATGTTTGATCCTAGACTTGAGCAGGTTAAGATTATAGTGATCGGGGAAGCATCCTCTTCGGAGTTACTTTTTTCTACATCGAGGTTGAGGGTTACAGAGGGTTACAGAGTATCCTCAAACAGGTTTATAAGATAACGCTTAACCATAGACTTGAACAAGTTCAGATTGTAGTGATCGGGGATGTAACCTATGGGGAGTTGGTTATACGTAGGAAGGTTGTACAGAAATAACTGGTTACTTGTCTCCAATTTCTCACTTCGACCTTCTTTTCATTATTCCACCTGCACATCCACAGATGTAAGCTAACCTTAGTCACTAACAAATAGAATGTAAAATGAAGTCTCTTTTCTGGTGAAGTATACTTTTTCTGTTGAAACGTTGACGATGATTTTGTATTTTCAGAAATCTCTTTAATGGAGGCAAATTACACCAGTGACCAAGTTTTGGGCACAGAAATCATCAACTGTCATGAACTAGAATACGACAAATTGCAGAAAAGGACACTCACATTTAATGAGGTAGGCAATTAGCCGTTTTTTTTCATGACGATATCTTTTTCCTTGGTTTCCTTTGTTGAACAATACTTTTACAAACATAATAATGCGAATATTTACGTCAAAATATTTATGAGTTACATTTTAGCATCCATATCCTTATGATATATATTTATATATATATATATATATATATCGAATATAGATAAAATATATAGAATACAGATAGAATATATAGCATATAGATAGATTATAGAGAATAACGTTCAAAGTGATTAAAATCTGTCGTATTGCTAATAATAAAAAAAATCATTAATACAAGGTGTCCATAAAGTTCGTGTGCAATATAAAAAATTTATAACTTTATTTGTATTTGCGATAGAAATAATTTGTAAAAAGGATTAGAAAGAAGTAAATTTATATTTTTTGAAGGTTTTATTGAAATTTAATTTAAGTTTTCACATGTCCTCCATCATTAGCAATACAAAAGGTAATACGATTTTGCAGTTCACGGAAAACATTTTCCAACTTATTTAGAGTAATGCCTGAAATCACATTAGTTATTTTAGCTATACTTAAAACTAGGTACATTAAAATTTATAACATTTTTTACAGATTATTTCTATTGCAAATATAAATAAAGTTATAAATTTTTTAAAGTGCACACGAACTTTATGGACGACTTGTATATATTAGGTTGGTGCAAAAATAATGACGGTTTTTGACGTATTTTTCAACGTTAAAACCGTCATTATTTTTGCACCAACCTATTATTATTATTATTATTATTATTATTATTATTATTATTATTATTATTATTATTATTATCATTATTATTATTATTATTATAAAAGATTATAATAATAAAAATAGTAATAATATATTGTTCTACTTTATATTAAGCACTTTTTTAAAAGTAAATTCTACGAACAGTGGAATTTTACACCATCTCTTCTTTTTCTTATTTGGATATGTAAGAAAGAACAATATAATTATAATATTATTTTTATTATTAAAATCTTTTATAATAATAATGATAATAATAATAAATACACACACACACGTACACACACACACACACACACACATATATATATATATATATATATATATATATATATATTAATTAATTTTTACTTAGTAATACGACAAATTTTATCACTTTAAGCGTTATTTTTATTGAATAAATATGTAACATAGATTCTGCAGAGAAAAATTGTCTATCACGACAGAGTGAACCAATTTTCCTAGCAGCAGATCTATCGATTGATTCAATATAATCTTTGCATTTCATGTCAGCAGAGAACGTTAGCCCAAGAAGTCGCAATGAGTTAATCTTCTGGGGGTTAGCATCAGCCATACTGATGGAAAGCAGAGATTGGTCTTTTAGATGACAATTATACGATTTCGCTTACATTTTGTAGAATGCGTTCTTTGGAATTTCAGTACTGAATCTCGATATATATATATATTTTTATTTTTGCAGAAAACAAAACTCAGGATTGAAATAAAACTTGAATACAAGTAAGTAAACAGATTTAGATTTCTTCTGTTTATTTTGACATGACGTTTTTTTTAACAATGCACATCCTCTAGTTCAGACCTTCTCTAAATCCCAGATATGTTCTTTTTCGTAAACAAAGTAATTTGTAAACAATTAATAGACTAATAGAAATTAATTAATCGGATCTATTAATTAACAATTAATAGATCCGACATTATATCCGGTTTCTCCAAACATTATTTTGCCGATACCCATGTTTGAGTAGACACCCTGATTTTTTTTTTTTTTTTGACAATGTAAATTACATCTATCGGCCTGCACACCTGATAGACTTAATAAAGGCGATATACTTTATAGCAAGGCTCGAACCTAGGACCCCCTTTATAGGAGAAACCACCGACTGATCATGTAAGCTCTCCGTAGGCGAACGGTGTAAAGGACATCGAATCAGCGTTCGGTTTCTCCTACAAAGGGATGCAGTGGTTCAATGCTAAAGGCAGTGGATTGACAAGGATAAATCTTTACCGGTTCGAACCGGGTTTTCTCTGTTTTCGAAAGTTCCACAGGCGAGAAGTGCAAGAGAAGAAACTATCAGAATAGAACTTACGCTTGTGCCTTGAACGCAGTTCTGAGAGACTCGGTAAGAGAAATCCTCGAGCCGAGTTCAAATATTGGTCGAGTTCTTTACGCTCCCATTCGCCAAAGCTCGCCGCCCCCAGCTATCGAATAACAAGCACCTCAGTGTAAGATAATGATTAACCAGGGCAGACCGCACTCACTTGCCTTAGCTGACAACCAGTCTAGGAGAAGAAAGAACTGAATTTGAAACCAACGTGAGGAAAGAAGGTCTCCGTCAGGCTATCTCGCTCTAGATACATCAGGGCTGCCATGTCTGCGATACTTGTGCCCCAACAACCTTGATCGGCTACGCTATTGTTCTGTGCGCGATGTGGTGTAATGGGCAACGGTTCGGGGTGAGAAATCGGAGAGCCGAGTTCGATTTCTAGTCGGGTTCGTTGCATTCACTTACATGCAAATAATCTCTCCTCCCCCAGCTATGGATTAAATAGAAGGACGTACTAGATCCTATAGCTTTGTTTGGTGCATCAGACTGTCGCAAAAAGAAACGGCAGCCTACTGCGAGAAAATTTTTATGCCTAGGGAAAAATTTCTGCCTATCGAAAGAGACATAATCGCGCAAGTGTATGTCACGTTAGGCACTTGACTAACTGAATGCGTGGTTCGATTGTGAACTGACTATTTTTACGTCAGAAAAAAAAATGTCTTCCTCGAGCGATGCGTATCAACGAAATGAAGATGCAAAACAGATTCAAACATTCGGAGCTTTGTTTATGGTCAATGTCGTGCGCGCATGCGTGTTGTGGTTTCACTTAACGTCTGCTCAATTTCGTCATTTAATAGCCACACCTCGTTTCTTCTTACAGAGCTGATTATTATCGATTACTATTTTATTGTTTTCTTATTCTATTTTGGCAGCTCCAACCCCGATCTAAGATATAGTCTGTGCATTCCAGACGAAGAAAAATACTTTTTAAACAACCGGAAGTGTCGTGTATATGAATCAATGTGTAACTTACTTGACGAAGAAGGCCCGCAGAGTCTTAATGAGGTAGGGTAGATCTTTTATTTTTTTTTCTATTTTTAAAATTGGGAGTGCAGATCATAATCTCGAAAAACAAAATCCTGAACGCCATAAGTTTAGACAGTGATCATTTAATTAGCCTTGATTTAGCGCAAGGTGACACGTATGAGAAACTTAGTAAAAATCTAACTCATTATTAATGTTCAACCTGACTAGCTCGCCAATCATCACTCGACATTAAGACGTCATTGATTTTATAGTATGTGTTATAATGTGCTTTTTGAGGATGAAGAAAAAAAAGCAAGCTAAAAGGGTGTGCCACAAGCGAGAAGGGCAGAAGAAACTATTGGCATAGAATTTACGGTTACAACTAGTAATGCTGTCAGTAAAATGATGAGACCTAGCTACTAATTTAATATTTGGCGATGTACTAAAGAGGGAAGCTAATCACAAAAAGATAATAAGAGATATATGGGGAATAGAGACCACTCATGCAAATGTGATGGGCAGGTCCATTCTTGCAAAATGGACCAACCTAACTGGTGCATTAGGTACTCTCCTATAAAATGAGGTAAAATCAGCTGGCCTTCTTTTTCAAGAAGACACAAGAAGGCAGCTATGTTAGCAAGTAAGTCACTTGACTTCTACAATATTTATAGAAAAGCTACACTACGGCGTTGTGAAAGTAACTGAAGTCGAGATACCAGGTCAGGACCGATAACATTGCAGATGATTTTTTTTGGATTTTATCAAATATCTCTAGATATCATAGTAGAAGCACCGGACAAGAAGTGGCAGAAATATTCGATGAACGGACAAATGACAGACTTTGTCGGCATCCACTCGTATCCGAGCATCGACATCGTCATCTTCCCTTCCTATACCCTTTCTGACATCCCGGTTAGCTGTGGCGGAGTTGGCTGCGAATCAAAGAGATTTTGATGAATCCATTCGCGTGAATTTGATTTAGAAGTCTTTGAGGGTTGATCGTGTCCAGTCTGGTCTTTACTCTCCGAACTTACAGCCATGGGTGGCCCTTCAGGTGTTGAAACTCCAGAATGCTTCGCTCTTGGGATCACTGAGACAAGTAAGCCCCGTTTTATGACATGGAACGACGATATATATTATACACTTGATGTCGGAGTGAATAGTTCGTTATCAAATGTACCACTTATTATTACTTTGATGGCAGTAATAGAAATGTGCCAAATAGATCCTGGCGAGAAATTTTGACTAGCACAACATAGTGAGCTGATATTTCAAGAGGCAGACCGAGCAACTCATTCAATATAATTGTCCCATTTCGTGTTACATGAGAGGGAAGAGAGAGAAAGTGTGAGAGAGAATGTGAAAGAGAGAGAGAGCGTGTATGTGTTGTCATGTGACAGGCTTGCTCTGTGAATGTCGACCACACACTGTATTACTTTGGACAAAAAAGAAAAAAGAAAATGAAATAGTGTTGAGACACTAAACATCTTTTTTAGCTAATTTTAAAGCGCTGAATCTGAAAATGACCTCAATTTTTCTTAGTTAGATACTGTTTTTGCTGTACACAAATGGCTCAATTTTGAAAAAAACAATTTTCTGTATATATATTGACCGATGGCGCACCTCAGCGTGGTGTAATGGTTAGAAAGCTTGTCTTGCTAGATCAATTACGACTGAGTAGCGAGTTCTATCCTCACTGGGTACCCCGTACTTTCGGTCTTGTGCCACATCTAAGCTGGGCTTAGAAAATCACTATATATTGACCGATGGCAATATTTCTCAAAATAAATTCGTAGAAACCTCTCAATGCGTAAACAAAAATTGGTCTGCTTACTGAGAAATACTATTTTTGCAATAACAATCAGACCCTAAGTCTTTTAAAATAACACGATTGAATATATAAAGACCAACAAATATTTTCATTAAATCATTTAATAAACTAACAGCAGAAATAAAACCTTCGTGAACATAGGAACTGTTAAATATTCTCATTCTTGATTGTGTGTCATGTTCAATATTATTGAAGTCCCTTTTGATACACCAGCAGTATCATGTTCAATGGAATAGGTGCATTCATTTGGGATGTCTTTAGTTGGAGTTTCTTTCCAACTGTGAAAACAAAATACTCTCAATGTGCTTGGTTTCTTTTTGTAGTGAAGGGATAAAATTGACGGAATAAATTTATGAATATCAAACAGAAGATTTTAGGGTTTCATTTTTTTATGTCACCTTAATTATCAGGTTGTGTGAGGGAGAGAGAGAGAGCGAGAGGAAGAGAGAGAGAGAGAGAAAGAGAGAGAGAGAGTTGTAACGTGATAGGCTTGCTAATAATAGGTCCGTGACTGGCGATTACACACTCTTATTGAACGAAGTTTAGCTTCATCATCAATGTTCTCAATTTTCGTTTTCATTTCATATGATTTTGTTTTTCGTTCGTCACCAAAAAAATAATCTCACATGCTTCCTACGGAGCTAAATCCGTTCTACATTTACATCATTTCCTGTAGCCAGCTGGGTAAGCATCGTGACAAGTTTGAGCAAAGAGGTTGAAAGGCCTGTGCCAAAAAGAGAACGAAGATCGAGAGGGAATAATGAAACATGTTTTATTGCCAACACGCAAGATAAAAATCTCCAGAGAGCCATCATAGTTAACACCCTCAAAAAGATAAGACAACATGATTTTTGGTGCGAAGAAACAAAATACGTGTTTTAGCTAATTTGATGGCGCTGATTCCGAAAATGACCTTAGTTTTTCATTGTTAGCTACCATTTTTGCTGTACTGAAATTGCTCATTTTTGGAAAAAAAGATCAATTTACGATCTTGGCTGATCACAAAATTTATTTAATAAAAGTTTTAGAACCCCGTCAATTTTCAGGTAGGTTGAGCAATCTATGTCAGCCACGTGAGATAAACTTTTGAAATAGATCTAAGTTTTCTAATTTATCGCCAAAATTATAATTACCTGATGAACTTTATCAGTAATACACTTTAGTAAACGTGATAATTAAGGTGACATTAAAAAATGAAACCCTAAAATCTTCTGTTTGATATTCATAAATTAATCCCAACACTTTTATTCCTTCACTACGGAAGGAAACCAAACACATTAAGAGTATTTTGTTTTCATAGTTGGAAAGAAACTCCAATTAAAGACATCCCAATTAAAGGGACTTAGATAACATTGAACATAACTTAATAATAACCAGTTTTTACTTCTTATATTTACGCCTTCACAATAACCTCATCTCATAATACTCTACCTTGAGTGGCTCTTTGGACTTTGGTGAACAATAGTAAAAGGAAAAATGTTTCGGATTTTTTGAATTATTAGAAGTCATTTTAAATCTATTTTCTTTTATAGTTCAAGTAAAAACTTGTCGCGAAAAACAAAATTAAACAGAAAAGATTAAGTTGTCCGAATTTCTTAGTCTTTAATAAATTAAGTTAATCTTTCTTTCATCTGATCGGATTAAAGATTACACTGGTCAACAAAAAAAATCATTTTGAAATGGTGTCGAGACACCAAACTTCTTTTTTTAGCTAATTTGAGAGCGCTGAATCTGAAAATGAGCTTATTTTTTCTTGGTTACCTACTGTTTTTGCTGTTCAGAAATGCGTCATTTTTGGGGAAAAAAAGCATTATTTTTCATTTGTTTTCCGTATATATGATACTGACCGATGGCATATTTCTCAAAATAAAATCATAGAAACCTCTCAATTCGTTTTTAAACCAACAAGTATTTGTGTATTTATTGAGAAATACTATTTTTGCAATAACAATCAGACACTAAGTCTTTTAAAATAACACGATTGAATATACCAAGACCAACAAGTATTTTCATCAAATCATTTAATATACTAACAGCAGAAATAAACCTTCGGGGACATAAAGACTATGGTAAATATTTCCTCTTTGAACATAAGAACTATGGTAAAAATTTTCGCTTTCTTTATTGTCATCCTCAGGTATGAAATAGATTGTGTTCTTGTTTTTACTCTCAGTAATAAGTGGACAAATGAAAACAAGGTTGTAATCCGAAAAATGCTATGAGAAATGTGTGTTATTGTTTTGGAACGTGCAGTCACAACGCCGAGTTTGAATTTAAATTTTAAGGTTAAAGTTCTGCGTTTATGTACAAATTTAATGATAAGAGAATTCTTTTTTACTGGTAAATTTTCCGTCGCATGAGTGGCATGGACTATATTGTTCAATAATTACAGTAATGTCGCACTTATTATCCGAAAGTTGCACTTGAACACAATCTATTTCATACATGAGGATGTCTGTAGGAACAGACGAAAGCTTGTAAAATAAAATGATCTAATGCAATGGAAATTTATAAAACAGGATCTTTTCATTCATAGACAGATTCGGGGTTTTTGTATATTATTGAATTGTTCGCAAAGATGGATTTCTCGCCATTTAATCATTAACCTTTGTATTTGTTTTATGTATGAATAATT
>OZ010592.1:84628172-84633172 GCA_963932145.1 Acanthosepion lycidas | reverse complement strand
CTTTTTTTTACTTTTAAATGAAGTGGGGTTTTTTTTCTCCTTTTTCGCTAAAGAAAGAAACACAACTGTCAGGTTTTAAAATGTCTGACGATAGACGAGTTTAACTATATTTTCAGAAAAAAGTAGGCGTTAGGATGATTCATATTTTTAACAAACTTCCCCAGCGAAAAGGCGTTGGAGACTTCAGTTCTGTTTAGGCTTCCGTGAGATAGCAATCTTTGTTGTCACGTAATAAAAAAATTTCTTTTCAGCTGAAACATCTTATAAAAAATACCTGTAATGCCACGGCAAATGTCTGACATGGGATAATACTGTCTCTGCTAAAATTTCTATAAGGAAATTAATTTAAGACGTGCCTTTCCATTTAGCAAAACTCACATGATAAAGACGGTGAAATAATAGATAGAGGCGAGATCGAATTCCAGACGAGTTCTTTATATTCACTTCGGAAGCAATTTTTCTCTTCAGAATTTATCCTACATATCTATAAGTCTACCATTCATTTATTCTGAGAAAATTTCTGCCACATATGGTCCGCTGGTGCTGCTATTTATCTAGAGTTCCTTGATAAAATCCAAAGAAGAATAAGCAATATTATTGGTCCTGATCTGGCAGCTCGGCTTCAGTCACTTTTCCACCGTTGTAAGGTTGCTTCTCTGCATCTTTTCTACAAATACTGTCTTGTTAATTGTTAGGATGAGCTCTTCACTATGGTACCTAGACATTTTCAATTTAAGTGCAGTACAAGACAGGCGTCAAGACATCATCAATTTACATTTGAGCTGGCTAAATGTAGCCATAGATTCTAGAGTAACAGTTTCTTTTCTCGCACTTCTCGTTTGTCGAACTCGCTTCTGGCTCCATGCTTTCTGGCCAACTTTAATCTGAAAAAATTTAAATGCAATGTCAATCGCTATCTACAGTCCTCCTGATTACTCTTTGTTCTTGCTCATCATTAATGCTTCAGTTCCTACTTCCTACACAGCCTGTAACCCCCTTGTGTCTTAGAATGCCTAAAAACACACGTAAACCAAGAGATAGCTTATTCCTAAAATTTCGCTTGAAGATGAAACGAGACTAAACACCTCAATTCAACTTAATTTTAATAATTATTTGGATGCTTTCGGCTCTCGTTTTTGAAACACGAGAACTCTTATGTAGCGAAGGAATCTTATTTTTAAACAAAAATTATAATTATTTTATTTAGTTTTCATACAATTTCTCATGAGATCTAATATTTTTTTCTTTTCAGATGATAAATTATATAAAAACTGTCCGAATGTCCTTTTTATCCGAGCGTTTTCGGCTATACATTTAGCCATTTTCAAGGATGAAATATTTTAACTGTTAAAACATTATATAAATACATCCATACAACAAACTATTTTCTATTTAACAGTAAAAATATTTTAAAAAATTCGACAGTCTAAATTCTCTTAGGCAAGTTTTCTTGTAATAACTTTAAGTAGTTTCTGGAATGGTTCTCATTCCAAAGATCTTCATTAAATTAAGTCTTTTGTTGTGTTCTCTGTCAAGATGATTCTTGATCACTGACGAGATCCAGGCTTTAGGATGGCTAATCCATGACCAAAAGTGTTCCGTCATCTGTTTTTCTATCCAGGTAAGCTTTTATGGCATTGGCAGTGAATAGGCAGTGCGTTGTTGCAATGCCATGCTGAAGAATGAAGCTGCTATTCGTCAAACATTTTCCAGATGTCAGCACGCGGGGGATCAAAATGTGGCTTTAGTTTTTTTTTTTTTTGCATTTATAATTCCATCAATTTTGATAAGACTTCCAACACCACCAACTGAAATGCAACCCTAAACCGTGTTTTACAGACGGCTGTAAGAATTGATTGATCCCTGACCTCATTCATACATACGAGTAGCACAAAAAACCTTCAAATCTGGATTTATCACTCTGTAAGACATATATTGCCACTGATTTTTAATCCAATTCATTTTTCCTGCTCAACAATGGCTTCTTGATAGCCAGCCTCTCATTAAGACCATATCACATTTTTTTCTCGAAATATTTTCGTAGTAATTGTTTTGATGAAATAAATACTTTCATTTTAATTGTTCTGATGGACTTCCGTGATGAACTCCCCTCTAAAAGTGCGTATAATAAATATTGACTTTCAAGCATGTGGAATGGGAAAAACCTTGTTTTAGTTTCGTATCCGCGATGAGGCAAAAGTCGCGCACTTTAGGGATAATTTATTTAAAGTATAATTACACATGAAAATTTTATTTACTATTTATTTTAATTGTTATATGTTTTGTTTAAAATGTCCTCCTCCTTCTTCTTTTTCTTCTTTTTCTTCTTCTTCTTCTTCTTCTTCTTCTTCTTCTTCTTCTTCTTCTTCTTCTTCTTCTTCTTCAAAACATTTTAATTCTGTACCTGCAAGATTCATTAACACATCGGAGACTTTCCTCTGTCATTTTACAGCATTCATATTAACTTCTATGGTGCATGACTGTTGGTTGCTTAGTTATTTTTCTTAAGTTTACAAATTTAAGCGCAGTACTAGATTGGCGGCTAGGTCTCATCATTTGAAAGTTGAAATGGTGAACACTTTTATGTGGAACTCTTTTATGCTTATTTTCTGTCTTCTTCATTCCTCTTCTTTTATTGTTTTCTCTGTTTAATTTTTTTTTTTTTTGTCATATTCTCCGACACTCAGTAGAACTTTGCGTCTTTCTTGTTTTCCTTGGGGGTCAAGCTTCAGCGATCAGTAGATGTATAAAGTAACAAGCCAAGAAAATTTTTTATTGTTCTCTCTGTTTAATAGCTTATTTCTCATATTCTCTGACACTCAATAGCACTTTGCGTCTTAGTGTCTTTATTGCCTTCCTTGGGATGAGGCTTCAGTGAAAAGTAGACGTATCAAGTAACGAGCCAGATGTATCTTCCAGATCGTGTGGCATGTCTTTAATGGATTCTTTTTATATTTTAAGGACAGTGATTAATGTTTGCTGTTGTTGATAGGTTTTGTGGGCTTTTTACTTCTTTTGTCCTTTTCCTCAAATTTTGTCCAATTTCCTCCATGTTTTTAAGGAAACACTACACAGCATGCTAAGATAAACTCATTTTTGCCTAATATCTCCTGGGAATCACTTTGTTGGTGTATACAGAGTAAAAATAAATATACGCAAGATTGAATGCTTTTTAAAATTGACCTGGTAATGATACGTTATTTATTTGTAACACATTGAATTTATATAAGTTGGGTGTTGTTCAAAATGTCCTCCTTGGTTTTCAAAACATCTTTTAATTCTGTACCTGCATGATTCATTAACACATCGGAGACTTTCCTCTGTCATTTTACAGCATTCATATTAACTTCTATGGAGCGTGACTTTTGCCTTACCCTGTACTGTTGGTTGCTTAGTTATTTTTCTTAAGTTTACAAATTTAAGCGCAGTACTAGATTAGCGGCTAGGTCTCATCATTTGAAAGTTGAAATGGTGAACACTTTTATGTGGAACTCTTTTATGCTTATTTCTTCCAAATCAGTTTTGATGGTCAAAAAATTTAAATGCAATGTCAATCGTTATTTTCTGTCTTCTTCATTCCACTTAGCACGTAAGTGAATTTAATGGCTTCGACTGGAATTTGAACTTGGCTCTCCAATTTCTCAATCCAAGCCATTATCCATTACTCCACCGCTGCTCCACTGTTGGTGTATACAGAGTAAAATTAAATGTACGCAAGTTTTAATGCTTTTTAAAATTGACCAAATCTGGTAAGGACACGTTATTTATTTGTTATTTATTTGTAATACATTGAATTTATATAAGTTGGGTGTTGTTCAAAATGTCCTCCTTGTTTTTCAAAACATATTTCAATTCTGTGCCTGCATGATTCATTAACACATCGGAGAGTTTCTTCTGTCATTTTACTGCATTCATATTAACCTCTATGGAGCGTCACGTTTACTTTGCAAATTTCTTGCGTGTACAAAATGAAGCAAATATCGCAGACCATATGGATAATTTATTAAAAGTATAATTACCCATGAAAATTGTATTTACTAGTTCTTTAAATTGAATGTGTTGTTCAAAATGTCTAACTCTTTGAGGTGCGTGACTTCAGTCGGATTTATTTTCCAAATCTGAAAAAAAGATTTTGGCTGATTTTTTTTCTATCTATCTATCTATCTATCTATCTATCTATCTATCTATCTAATCTGTGGCGGACTTCCAAACATTAATTTAACTTTAGATTAGGAAACAAAACTGACGTGGAAATGGATAAGCAAAAGACATCATTACAGATAAAATATGTATTTAACAAGATGTACAATAGCAAACATTTTTATATTATGCAAAATAAATATTACTTTCCTCTATGGTACGTAGACTTTATGAATTTAAGCGCAGTACTAGATGGGCATCTAGGTCTCATCATTTTACAGTTGATAAGGCTAGATGTATTTGCTATCAGTTTCTTCTCTTGCACTTCTCCCTTATTGAATTCTCTTATAAAAAAAGTGAAATGGACTGACATCGTCGGCTGAATTTCACAAACATGTTTGATACACACACATACATAGATATTTTTAAAAACATACTGCGCACAATGCTAAGATAAGCTCAGTTTTTGGATAATATCTCCTGGGAATTACCTTGTCGGTGTATACAGATAGAAAAGAGATATGCAAGTTTTAATTTTTATTTATTTTTATTTTAAATTGACCAATCAGGTAATGACACATTATTTATTAAATGTATATAAGCTGCGTGTTGTTTTAACAAATCATTCTCTGGAAAATATGTCAAAGCTTGGTTGAAACTGACGACTATATTACGTTAATCATGTGAGTTCAGCGTCAATGATGAGAGCTTATAAAACAAGGAACAATTTAAAACAGGATTCTTTGGCTCTATCAACGATTACTTGTCTGCTAGAAAAATTTGGACCAATAAAGACATGGCATAATATTTCTACAAATGGAAGACTGTTGTAGGATACCTACGGACGATAATGGATATGC
>OZ010592.1:84580672-84623172 GCA_963932145.1 Acanthosepion lycidas | reverse complement strand
ATCGGGCAGATATGAATGTATGAGAGAAAATTATGGAGTATTTTGGTTTAAAAACAGTAAAATCGACCTTCCTAACGGAAATGCTCGTCTGTGGCTCAATCGGTAAAAGTACGTCAGGCTATATGACGGTTCCATATAGGATACATGTTCGATTCCTGTCGGAAGACGCATATTTTCTATGACAATCTCTCGGACATTCAGGCCGGTAAATGTTGTTAATACTGTTTATTATAAAGAGGGCATTTACTTAAAATATTTGTATCTGTTAAATGAACGTATAAAAAAAAAATGTCTTAAAATAATTGTCGGATATATACAGGGTGACAAAAAAAAAAACGGGAACTGTTTAACAATCCAATAAAACCAAGAGTGATGGAAGAAAAATATTTTATTCATACTAATTGAAGCCTTAAAACATGCCATTTAAGAAACAATGATGGAATTTTCATTTTTTTAAAATTACGTCCTATAGATGGCGTCATCCTGTACCAATGCATCCTTGAAATCTGCTGTTGAGATTCCTCATTGACTGCTGCAACATCTCAGCTGGGATACTGTAAATTTCATCTTGCATTCTAAATGGCGAAATGTTTACTTGCTCAAGGTCACTGTCTCGCAGTGTTGCTACTTGCTCATGTCTGGCAATATGCACTTCAAAAGTTCCCGTTTTTTTGGGGTCACCCTATATATATATATATATATATATATATATATATATATTTAAAGATATCTTTATATATAAATATATATATATATATATATTCCCGTTTTTTGGGGTCACCATATATATATATATATATATATATATATGTGTGTGTGTATATATATATATATATATATATATATTATAAATTAATTGATTTAAAATATGGTTTTTCCGCTACACAGTTCTAACCATGTTTCAAAAATGGAACGTCCGATAAGAACACCGGATTATATATCTTACTGTTCTTTCTTTTTATTTATTTATATATATATATATATATATATATATATATATTTAAAGACATTTATATATAGAGAGAGAGATTTAAAGACATTTATATATATATATATATATATATATATATATATATTTATATATATTTAAAGACATTTATATATATATATATATTTAAAGACATTTATATATATATATATTTAAATACATTTATATATACATATATATATATATATATATATATATATATATATTTAAAGACATTTATATATATATATATATATATATATATATAGATAGATAGATAGATATAGATATAGATATTTCTTCGTCGTATATATATATATTGTTTTATTACAAGGAAATAGTATATATTCATAAACACTTTGAATGATGTTCAGAGTTCGTGTGTGTGGTCCGATTAGTCTGTTTGGTCACTATGTATGGTGTGTGTTTATGTGTTGGGGTTATGATTTGTTTAGTGGTGCTTTAAATTTGTCTATGAAGTTTTTTTTTCTTTTTTTATGAAGAAAAATATAGCTGGGATGTAAGAAAAGATGGATTCATATACAGTGGCCTAAGAAAAGATTCTTTTTAGCCAGGAGAAATAAACTACGTCCAATTTCAAAATTTAATTACTTAAGGCTACTCAACATAAACAAACAGTATTTGAAACTAGCATTTTCATAGATGAGAATAGCTTCATACTAACACGGTATTGTCCGGAAAAAAATGAAGAGACATTATTAAACAAGACGAAATTTCTGTAATGAAGGGTCGCTAAAAACTTATCAAAGCCCCCTGTATCTCTACTGAATATCTACACGTAATATGAAAATAAGGAAACCGACTGGAATTCCTTAATCTTGAGCTCAAACTGTTGTCCGGTGGGAATATTAAATCAAAATATTTTAAATTAGTATTTTGTTCATTTTCTCACAGATGAGAGGGTTGTAAAAAATTTTACTTAAATTTGAACAGAGATTTCTTTTTTTTTTTATGTCAATGATTTTGTGTGTATATGCTCATAAGCATTAAAAAAGATTTCAGTGTGTAACGTTTGTTTCCGCCTGTTTTACAAGATTCAATCATTCGTTGCTAAGAATCCGTGTTTTGCAAAAGTCTGAAAAAAAGAAGAAATATCAAATGTAGAATGTTCTTAGTAAAGTACACTTACTTGAGTAAATTAAAGTACAGCTATTTCTGCAAATTAAAGAACAAATTTTGCAACAAATTAAAATATAATCAATTCCATAAAATTAATGTACAGTCAGTACAGCAAAGGGCAAATAGTTAACTCCCAAAAATAGTCCCGCCAAAATAGTAACCCCTCAAATAATTAAACCCACAAAAATATTCCCCCACCCACAAATAGTTAACACCCGCAAAATAATTACCCTCCCCCCAATAGTGGTCAAAACACCATGAAAAAAAAAATATATTGCCAGGAATAATTCGTTGATTTTTTCTTACAGCATATCCACCTCAAAGGGTTATTTAATGCCGACAAGATTTTTATTGCTGCTAATATTTTTTTATCTATCTATCGCTCTCTCTCTCTCTATATATATATATATATATATATATATATATATATATATATATATATATATATATATATATATATCCTTGTGCAGGTATGTAGAAAATAGAAAAGAACACGTTGGGTGCATAATCCGGGCTTCCTTAGTATTTTTGTTTTTATTTTTAAGAAGACAGTGCTCCATACAGAAGTAGAGCTTATATTATAATAATATTTTTTGTTTAAAAATATGATTCCTTCGCTACATAAGAGTTCTCATGTTTCAAAAACGACAGCCGAAATCATCCAAATAATTAATAAAATTAAGTTGGATTGAGGTGTTTAGTCCCGTTTCATCTTCAAGCGAAATTTTAGGAATAAGCTATCTCTCGGTTTACGTGTATTTTTACAGAATTTGTTATTGTGGGAGTGGCTAGACTATTTTCCTTCTTTAAGTGGTCAGGGAGTTAATTCTTATCAGTAGATTCATCATCCTCTGAGAGGTTTTGCTAAGGTTGGGTAGGGTATCTATTTCAAGGCTAATGTTTACGGTCATCCTTTAGTTGGTTCCCAGTGAGGGATATTTTTATGGCGCGCCTACAGTCGTTATGTGTCTGGAGAATTGTCTTTTATTATTGTCTATCTGATTATCTGTTTATTTATTTGTTTATTTAAGTGGGTGTTTAATATACAGATCGCTTTGCATTGAATTTCAGTTTGTTTTTTTAGTTTTTTTGACGACGACAAAAAGGGTTTTTCCTATTTAAGGGTTTGGCTGAGCTTTTTAGAATTTTACTTAGCTATGTTTTTTTTTTTTTTTTTTTTTTATGCTAATTATCTAATGCGAAAGTCTGTTGATGTCGGCAAAAAACCGTTAACTCCTGCCTATGGTTTAATAATTTTTCATTATTTAGGAATTTAATGATGTGTAGTTTATACAGGAAAAACTACACATCATTAAATTCCTAAATAATGAAAAATTATTAAACCATAGGCAGGAGTTAACGGTTTTTTGCCGATATCAACAGACTTTCGCATTAGATAATTAGCATAAAAAAAAAAAACAAAAAAAAAAAAACATAGCTAAGTAAAATTCTAAAGGATGACCGTAAACATTAGCCTTGAAATAGATACCCTACCCAACCTTAGCAAAACCTCTCAGAGGATGATGAATCTACTGATAAGAATTAACTCCCTGACCACTTAAAGAAGGAAAATAGTCTAGCCACTCCCACAATAACAAATTCTGTAAAAATACACGTAAACCGAGAGATAGCTTATTCCTAAAATTTCGCTTGAAGATGAAACGGGACTAAACACCTCAATCCAACTTAATTTTATTAATTATTTGGATGATTTCGGCTGTCGTTTTTGAAACATGAGAACTCTTATGTAGCGAAGGAATCATATTTTTAAACAAAAAATATTATTATAATATATATATATATATATATATATATATTTATATATATATATATATATATATATATATATATATATATATATATATATATATCAGTATATATTGGTTTGGTTTATTTTGTTTTACGGCATATCAACCTCAATGGGATATTTAATGCCGATAAGTTTTATTGCTGGTATATTTTGTTTTTCAGAAATGTATTGCTGGTAATACATTTTTTTCAAAAATGTATTGCAGGTAATAATTTTTTCTTCAAAAATCTATTGCTGGTAATAATTTCTTACAAAAATGTATTGCTGGTATTAAAACCTATTTTTACATTTTCATAGTGTTTTGATCCGAGTTTGGGGATTAACTATTTGGCCATAGCTGGGACCCTAACTGGCTCTACCACCCCGGGTCAGGGTGGATCTGGGAACACAAGCAATTAAGAGGTAGTTCCTCACTCCGCAAAGCCTCCTGATCAGAGGCCTTGCTGTCGGATGTAGTTTATCGTCTTACCCAGGACGCGGATGAAGTTTATCGTATTACTCAGGACACCATATCTGTGTATGTGTGAATGTTTGTGTGTTTGATTATCAGTGTTTTGTAATTATAATAATTACATTCACTTGCGAATTTACAAATTGCCTAGTAGAGCAAGTCGCCAGTGTTCGAGTCAAGGTAAATGCTCAGATTTTAGATGCTGATTTTAAAGACAGGCATCCTCTGTTTATCTATGACTTACCACAGTTGTCTTACTGGCAATTTCTCCTGTTGTAGTGTGATTCGAATTTCAAATCAACTCACTCTTTCCTTTCCACACCACTTTTTTTAATCTGCCAGTCTAATATAAAAATTTGTAAAGATCCAAAATAGCTTTTCAAATCTAAAGGTTCTCACGTTTGTTATTACAAATTAACAAAATAATATAAACCAGCTTATTGATTAATCAGTTTTATATTTCAGGTTCCTAATATTGCCGTCATCGGATCTGGGGGAGGCTTTCGTGCCATGGTTGGATTTAGTGGCGTCATAAACGCTTTATACAAAAGCAAATTATTGGACTGTGTTACTTATGTCGGCGGATTATCAGGATCAACGTGGTAAGTGTTATGTCACACATCCATGGTTCTTGACTCCTGTTCCCTTTTTACAGGTTTCAAAGGATCATTTACAATCTGTTCACAAATGATTTTGCTCTTCTTCATATATTAGAATTTAATTACCCCGTCACTTCCAAGATTATAAGAACCAATTGCTTTTCAACGTTTACTGGTCAATCAACATCCTTGCATTGCTTACATTATTCGGACTGTTATCCTCTTTATCATTGCCATATACACAACGTTTCGGCAGTTGTACACTTTGGCCTTCTTCAGGTAATTGGATTTTTTTTTTCAATATCTGTCTATATCTCTGAGATGAGGTATTATGATTACTTGCATTATTTACATTATTTGAACTGTTATCCTCCTCTTCATTGCCATATTCACAACATTTCGGCCCATGTACGCCCCGGCCATATTCAGGTGATTGAATTTTTTCTTCAGTATCTGTCTATATCTTTAAGATGAGGTATTATGATTACTTGCATTATTTACATTATTTGGACTGTTATCCTCATCTCCATTGCCATATTCTGAGTTTTTTTACCAAACGAGTATTACTATTAGTACCCCCCATATATATATATATATATATATATATATATATATATATATGTGTGTGTGTGTTTGTGTATGTGTGTGTGTCTATTTATATATATATATATATATATATATATATATATATATATATATATATATATATATATATACAGGGTGTTCATAAAATTCCTGTGCATTTTAAAAAATTTATAACTTTATTTTTATTTGCAATAGAAATAATCTGTAAAAAAAATGTTATAAAGTTTAATGTACCTAGTTTTAAGTATAGCTAAAATAACTAACGTGATTTCAGGCATTACTGTAAATCAGTTGGCAAATGTTTTCCGTGAACTGCAAAATCGTATTACCCTTTGTATTGCTAATGATGGAGGATATGTGGAAACTTAAATAAAATTTCAATAAAACCTTAAAAATATAGATCTACTTCTTTCTAATCCTTTTTACAAATTATTTCTATCGCAAATACAAATAAATTTATAAATCTTTTAAAGTTCACACGAACTTTGTGACAATCTGTATATATATATATATATATATATATATATATATATATATATGTGTGTGTGATGTATTCTTGACAAAACCTGAAGAGCACAACAGCCTAGACGTGATAAAAACAACAAAGATTAGGACACTAGTCCGAATATAAATAGTGTAAATTATGTTTTATTTATTTTTTCGTATGAACTTCTCTTTCTCCAATATCTTATTCTTCTGGTTATTCTTTTTTATGTGTGTTTTCCCCTAAAGACCCAGGCGGTCAAGGCTCTCCACAATTTCCTGTCCCTTATAGCTCTTAATAAACTTTGTCTTGCTGTTATTTCTCCTAAGCCCCGTTCCACCATTCATTTACACATGCTTACTATGTGTGTTTTCCTTTTTTTTTTCATGTTCCTCTTTCTCTCAGTCTGTCCTGTGAGTATCAGGTTTTCCAAGCCCTCTTTTCTCATTATGTGCCGTAGAAACCTCAGCTGTCTCTTCTTGATGCTAAGTATTAGGTTGTTGCAAAAATAATGTCGTTTTCTCACATAAAGTTGAACGTCAAAAAACGACATTATTTTTGCACCAACCTAATATTACTTTCCTTTTTGTTTCCATTTTCTCCAAAACTTCGTTGAGCTTACATGTTCGGTCCACAGCATCCTCCGTATTCTTCTTGTTATGGCCCTCTTCCTTGTACCACGGTGATAGTCCAAGGTAGAACCAATAAAGAAGAACTCGAACACAGGTATGGAATAACACAGATATATTATAAACAGGAATATATACAGAGAAGTAGAAAGTGTTAGTACGAACAATCAGGTTTAGTAGTAATTGTCTGAACGCGACTTCTGTTTCGGACTGCCTCTGACTCGACTGACACTCGCTCGCTCTGACTGACTGACAGATTTCTGACGGACCTCACTCCAGACTTCAGACTGAACAGTATTTAGTCACCCTCCCACGAGGGGATCATGTGGCACAAGGCCGGTTTAACGTGGGATCTCCGAGCCCGTGTTGTCGGCCAAAAAATATGCCCTTTGAACACGTAAAAACGGGTTCAGGGTCGGTTTACCTCCCCGAAAGAGACTCCGTCCTTCGGCGTAGCCTCGTTCGAGTTCCTTCCCGCCCGTAGGCAGAGAGTTCGACCGATCAGCCGATCAGCCGATCAGCCTGTCGTCCGACTTCGGACTGAACGGTATTTAGTCACCCCCCCCCCACGAGGGCATCATGTGGTACAAGGCCGGTTTAACGTGGGATCTCCAAGCCCGTGGGATCTCCAAGCCCGTGGGCTTGGCCAAAAATATGCCCTTTGAACCCGTAAAAACGGTTTACCTCCCCGAAAGAGACTCCGCCCTTCGGCGTAGCCTCGTTCCAGTTCCTCCCCGCCCGAAGGCAGAGAGTTCCACCGAGCAGACGATCAGCCAGTCGCCCGACTTCGGACTGAACTCGCTACTTCTTCTTGAGGCGCAGTATTTATTACGTATGGAATAGTCCATTTTTTTATTATTATGGGTAAGGTCCCATAACACTTCTGTAGAACCACGTTTCAGCTGCTTGAAGTCTCTTCTTCATCTTTAAGAAGATCGCCCAATACTCACTGCCATAAAGGAGGGCAGATATCCCATAGAAGTTTAGTACTCTTTTCCTTGTTTCTAGTGAAGTTTTTTTTTCTTAGATTTCTGCTTATCTTTTGCAATACTTCTCAATACGTCTTCGGATCACGGTGTCACACATTCCGTCTTCTGTTAAATCAACTATGATTTCTGTCTTCTCGCAGTTGATGTTTACTCCTTCTGATACTGATGTAAATAAACATCGAAATATCAACAATGTGAACCATTATTTTTTTTAATGCATCTTTTTTTTTTAGGTATTTGTCGACGTTGTACTCGCATTCAAAATGGCCATATATTCAACCAGAGAAAGTTCAGGAGGAAATGAAATATAACATCGACTCGAGTCTTCTTTGGCTACTGAAACCACAGAGCATTTACCGCTACTTAGACAGGATCCTCCACAAAAAGCAAAATGGCCAGCCAGTCAGTTTCACGGATTTTTTTGGTCACATGGTCGGCGAAACGATACTGAAAGGTGTAAGTATAAAAATAAGCAACTTATTATATTTTTACAGATGCTTTTTCATTTTTTGTCATTTTTTTTTTATTGTTTTTAATTCTCGTTTACATTTTTAAGAGAACCTGTAGAATACTTCTTTCCAACGCGATATCTTGACAATGAACAATAAACGCAAAACCAAATATATGCATATACATCTATATATGGACAATTTCTACAGTATTACGCAAACGCAGAATACCTTTTGCAGGACACTGATGGCGAGAAAAACAAGAACTACTGCTCTGGATACTACCCATGGTGCAAGAGGGGTTGGTCGCCTAGCAACCACTTACATTGACCAGCTATATTACGACAGAATACCTCCATAATGAGCGTGATGGTTGGCGTGATTGACTCATGAATACCCGAGATCACTCGACCATATATATTAGGTTGGTGTAAAAATAATATCGTTTTTTGACGTTAAAAAATACGTCAAAAAACGATATTATTTTTGCACCAACCTTATATATATATATATATATATATATATATATATATATATATTAGAGTGCGCAGCTCATATATTACATCATAAAGAAGTAATTTATATAAAGAATTAGCAATGTTAATGTGATTAATGGCGAAATCACTTCTCTAACAAGAGTTAATGAGACATTAACTCACTATCAATTCCTTGAATAGTACAATCCTTTGATAATTTATTACCCTCATGAACGCAGAGATTCTTTTGGATTCTACCGAAACTGGAAACTGAAAACTGCGTAGCTCCTGTTCATATATGGCAGAAGTACTCTATTTTCGTCTTGATTTGGCTCTTGTAATGCCAGCGGATAACAGGAGTCAGGTTCTTACTGGTGCGATACAGGGAACTGACCATTTTTCCAGCATCTTTAGCGATCGATCGTATGTAAGACTTAAACTTGTGGTCGACGTCGAGTTTAAGTTCTGGTAAACGCTCATGGTACGGCCTTCCTTGATACAACATTAATTCATCGCCATAGGTAAAAAAAACAAAAATCAGTACCCGCTCGGTGATTATGAAACATGGCAAGTTTGGTTTACGAGGCATTAAATGTGACCACCAAGTTTTTCCCCACTGAACTTATGAAAAGAGATCATATGCCAAGCTCTGGTCATCTAGATATATAATGTTTTACCATATCCCTCCTATGGAGGAGGCCAAAATTGAAGGTTAATTAATATATGACCTGTGTATGAAGTTTGCTGTTTTAACCCGATAGCAGACAAAAAATTGATAATGCTTCTTTTTTTTTCCTCCCCAGAGACTTGAAAGCAAATTGAGTGACCAACAGGAAAAAATTGTCTCAGGTGACGTACCTATGCCACTGTACACATGCGTCCATGTAAAGAAAGATGTATCCGCTAAATCCTTCCAAGGTAAGCTTTATCTGCCCTGTTTCTTTTTTCGATTACAAAAACTAAGCAGTGCCGAACCCCACTAGTACTTTGTACTAGTAGAACGCTTGGGGTAAGGGGTACTGTAAGTGAACTTATACAGTTCGAAATTGGGCACCTCAATATGGTGTAATGGTCAGCGAGCTTGATTCGCTAGAACAATTACGACTGAGTAATGAGTTCGATTCTCACTGGGTGCCCCTCTGCTTACGGCCTTGTGCCGCATCTAAGCCATACTTGTAAAATCGATATACAATTCTGCTATGGTCCGATTCCTTGTACCACTGTGATAGTCCACGGTAGAACCAATAAAGAAGAACTCGAACACAGGTATGGAATAACACAGATATATTACAAACAGGAATATATACAGAGAATTAAAAGTGTTAGTATGAACAATCAGGTTTAGTAGAGAGAACAATGTAGTCTCGACCAGTATCACTATTCCAATGTCTTGCAGTAATTGTCTGAACGCGACTCTCTTTCGGACTGCTTCTGACTCGACTCTTGACTCGACTTGAACGACTGACTCACTCCCTGCCTACTCCTGAGGCGCAGTATTTATTAAGTATGGAATAGTCAATTATTATTATTATGGGTAAGATCCCATAACAAATTCGAAAATATTTCGGCTTTAAATAACTCGCAAAAAGTTGATAAACCGTAAAAAATGAATCAATCCATTAATCCCACAATAAAATCCACTAGAGCCATTCAAGATAGAGGGTGCTGAATTAAATTTGTAGACGAGCGAAGAAAGAGGAGAATTTGATGAATAATTAAGTCTTTGCATTAGACTTGAAAGAATAAAAAAAATTAAGATCACATTGATTGGGAAAGTATCCATTTGGAAGTCTGTTACACAACTGAAGAGGAAGGGTCTCTCTGAGTGGTACTTCCTCCTTACAAATTTAATAGAAAAGGAATGAGTATAAGTCACTTTCAGTTCAATCGTTTTTGTTTTTGTTGCAAAAGTTTCTCAAAGTGTAAGTTCGATAATTGATTCCATTCTTTTTTCAATGACTCTAAGAACTCTTTTTCATTTTTATTTCACTCTTCTGTCAAGTTCCTCCCATGTTAATTATGGAGGTAGCTTCAAACTTTTGTGTGCATGTGTGTATTTCTTAATTCAATTTAATGGACCTTTAAAGTTGTTTGTTTTCTATTTAAATTGAATTAATAATTGCTCTGTTTTGACATTAAGCTCTCTGGATTTTATCCATACGCATTACCAAACATTTCATTATATATATATACGCACACACACACACACACAGATATATATATTACACACTGTTAAATTACAACATGTAAGCAATAACTACAAAACTGTACATTTTGTTTAAACAAAATGTACAGTTTTGTAGTAATTACTTATATGTTCTAATGTAACAGTGAAGAATAAATATTTATTGCTCCACTCTTGTATTGAGTCCTGTTTTAAATTAATGTTTTGAAAATTGTAATATTCTTCATTTTTTACATTTGGATATGTATATATTTTAAGACATTTTTATGTTTATACATTCTTTTTATATATACACATATTTAAGTAAATGCTCTGTTTATAATAAACAGTATTAAACAACATTTACTATTATAAACAGAGCATTTACTCAAATATTTGTATCTATAAAAAAGAATGTATAAACATAAAAATGTCTTAAAATAATTGTCGGATTTTTTTCCATTCCATAATATATATATATATATATATATATATATATATATATTGTGTGGTCACCAAAATCATCAGACTTAATAACACCAAATGTTTGTAGGGTGTGCTGAACGATCTTGTTTACAGACCGAAACTAAAAATTATTCAATGAATTAAAACAATTTCTGATAAATTTTCTGAAATTAATTAAAAGATTTGTAGAAGTGTTGCTGATAGTTTTAATATTGTATTGAACATGAAGGGAAGCAATTTTGAACATGAAGGGGAGCATTTTGAACCTGAAGGGGAGCATTTTGAACATGAAGGGGAGCATTTTGAACATGAAGGGGGCATTTTGAACAAGAAGGCGAGCATTTTGAACATGAAGAGGAGCATTTTGAACATGAAGGGGGCATTTTGAACAAGAAGGCAAGCATTTTGAACATGAAGGGGGCATTTTGAACATGAAGGGAAGCATTTTGTACATGAACGGGAGCATTTTGAACATGAAGAGGAGCATATTTGAACATGAAGGGGAGCATTTTGAACATGAAGGGAAGTTTTTGAACATGTTAAACAGTTGGTTAATCATAAATAATCATGTTTTGATTGGACGATACTTAGAAAAATTTTCTTAAACTACTGTAATATATTTTGTTCGAAAAAAGTTAATAAATAAAAAAAGCCATTATTTTGCTGCTCCCTCTCTCTTTCTCTGTGTCTCTGTCTGTCTGTCTGTCTCTCTCTCTCTCTCTTTCTCTCTCTCTCTATACATATATTCATATATATATATATATATATATATATATATATATATATATATATATATATATTAACAATTATAACAAAACATAGTACCACCTGAGGAGTCACACACAGTGTCGAAACATGATTGCATTTATGTAGCGGTTTATAACAGGACTTTGTTCTAATTGTTAATAAATATTATTATTATTATTTTAATTATTATTATTAAGTTCTTCTCTATATTGAGCACTTTTTTAAAAAGATATAATGTCTGTACACTAACCTACCTTACACTTATAATTGTCAAAAGCTCATGAATGTAGATCCATGTCTCTGTGTCAAGGGAAACGAAAGAGGCGCAAACAGATGTAGTGTTAAAAGGACAGTTTTTCCTATGACACCGCTTTTTTACCTACTTCCACTCTTTGGCAATATTTATTATAGATACCAGCATTGATTCTCTAGAAAATATCATATCAATGATAAAAATACTCCAAACTTAATACTGAATTACCCTATAGGAGTTATCGCCCCTTGTACAAAATCCCCACTCTCCCATAGTTCGATTGAATAAATAACAAACATGAAGAAACGTGCCTGCATGTAATATAACGTCAAAAGGACTGTTTTTTCCATGATACAGCTATTATTTTAACTACCTTCACTCCTCGACAATGTTTATTCTTTTAAAAAGCGACGATTTGACTTGTAACAAAGCCTAAACATATAAAAGTGAATTTATACATTTTTTTGTTTTTGAGATTTGACAACAAAAATAATAAACACTATTTACATGTGCGTATGTCTAATGAAATTTTAATCTTTTCTTTTGAAACATTACCATGTTTCAATAATTTCTTCCTTATAGCGTTTTGACTATTTTCATGTTTCGATTTTGAAATCAACGAATTTCTAATTTTCAAATGTTTTATCTTTCCGCATTCTGTAGAATGGGTGGAATTTACACCATTTGAAATTGGTTTGCCGAAATATGGAACATATATGAAGGTGGAACAATTTGGCAGTAAATTCTTCTTGGGAAAGCTTTGTCGAAGTTTTGAGGAACCGCCGCTCCATTTTTTACAAGGTAAGAAGACCCACACTCGTTTTTTTTTTTTTTTTTTTTTTTTTTTTTTTGCTTATATGCATTCTGCTTGTATTTCGTTATTGATAGATTTCTTTCTTCAAAGCTTTCATTCATTCGTTATTGATATACATTCTGTTTTTTCTTGCTTTCACTTTCACTTTCAGTTTCGCTTTTCTTCCTTCATTCATTGCTTATTCCTTGCATTCATTTTAATGAATTGGTATCAAATAAGGTTCAAATATGGATAAAATATATTTGTTAATATTTATTTATTTAAATTGTATGATTTCCTTTTCCGTTGGCTCATACGTGTCGGCCAAATTTGTTTGTGAGCCAAATTTACCAGGAGCATAAAAATCTCATTAAAAGTGTCAAATCCCCGAAACACAAACAAAAAACTTCCCAGTCTCTTGATTTTCAGTTAGGGTAAGTTTAATCAGTTTTCTCTTTCAACATTATTAAAAAAAGTTTCTTCTTAAGGACGTAGGCCAGGATGGCTTTCCCCAATTTCATATTTTTTTTGTTCTAATTAATTCTTCCTCCCTTATCCCCAGTTGTCCTTGTTCCCTCCTCCCATTCACTCGTACAGGTCAAGTAGGTTACTGTGGTGAACAGTCCAGTGGAAGCAAGGGAGAGAGAGTGGCTTGCATCTGGTGCAACGGAAAATAAGCTTCTTACCTCAACGTGCGGCACGTGGCATCGGCAATATTGCTCCGTGAAAATGGCAATAATCTCCCGTCTAGCCATTCCAACAGTATGTGCGGTAACAAGGGTTTTTGTACAGTTTAGCATGCTTCAACCAATAGCAAGTCGTGCCCTGATTGGTCGAACTGGAGGAGGCGATTTACCTGGATAACTGAGAATAAAAGCGAAGAAAGCTGATTGGTTGGTCGACCGCTGTGTTGGCCTAATAAAAGAGAGTTGAAGCAGTGAGAAGAGAGAAAAAAGACGTTTTGAAGTGTGCGGAAAGCAAGAACGACGGATTGAACCAGTGGTATCTTGAATTGTACGAACAATGTCCGAATAATAGACTCATTTAAGCTACAGTTACTTACCGTTTCTCACACTCTCCCTCTTGCTTTCAATGTCCTAGACAGTGTTAAATTCAAGACCACTTATTTCCTCAACGCATTCCAGAATGCCCAGCTGTTATTTTCTGAATATAAGTTTTTTTGTATTTTCTGTTTCCGTTAAAACTTCCTAGTTGCTCACATGTTGAGTCCATGGTATTTTCAGCAGTCCACGGTATGAATGTGTGTAAATCGATTCAAGTTCATTCATCAGGCGATTGTCCATCATATATGAGATTTGATAGGGCACTTTGTCATGGGTCCTTACCTATAACTACAGAATGAACTCTTCCTAACACTATGTATACTACGCCTCTCAAGAGAGAGGGTCGAATCGAGTCGAGCCGATAGTAGTTCACTCCAAACCAGACTGACAGTCATACTAACACCTTCCGCATCTTGTATTATTATTTCGTGTACTACACCTTCGTTATTTCTACTCTTGTATTCATGTTGTTCTTCCTTGGTCCTAACTGCACCATAACACACTTCGACGTAGTGTAATGGTTAGCAAGCATGTTTCGTTAAATCACTTATGACTGAATAGTGAGTTTGATCCTTACTGGGTATCCCATAACTCCGGCCTTGTCCATTCGAAGATATACCAAGAAAATGTAGGAGACTAAATATTGCATAACAGTTCATCTTTCTTTCTTTCTACGGACACTCGTCAGTAGAACCACATCTCTGTCGCTTCAAGTCTCTTCTTCATCTGTGAGAAGATTGTCCAGCATTCACTGCCATATAGGAGATTAGATATTACATAGCCGTCCAACACTCTTTTCTTTGTTTCTAAGGACACTCGTCAGTAGAACCACATCTCTGTCGGTTCAAGTCGCTTCTTCAGCTGTGAGTAGATTGTCCAGCATCCACTGCCATATAGGAGATTAGATATTACATAGCCGTCCAACACTCTTTTCTTTGTTTCTAAGGATACTCGTCAGTAGAACCACATCTCTGTCGCTTCAAGTCTCTTCTTAATCTGTGAGGAGATTGTCCAGCATTCACTGTCATATAGGAGATTGGATATTACATAGCCATCCAACACTCTTTTCTTTGTTTCTAAGGACACTCATCAGTAGAACCACATCTCTGTCGGTTCAAGTCGCTTCTTCAGCTGTGAGAAGATTGTCCAGCATCCACTGCCATATAGGAGATTAGATATTACATAGCCGTCCAACACTCTTTTCTTTGTTTCTAAGGATACTCGTCAGTAGAACCACATCTCTGTCGGTTCAAGTCGCTTCTTCAGCTGTGAGAAGATTGTCCAGCATCCACTGCCATATAGGAGATTAGATATTACATAGCCGTCCAACACTCTTTTCTTTGTTTCTAAGGATACTCGTCAGTAGAACCACATCTCTGTTGCTACAAGTCTATTCTTCATCTGTGAGGAGATTGTCTAGCATTCACTGCCATATAGGAGATTAGATATTACGTAGCTGTTCAACACGATTTTATTCGTTAATTTATGTCACTTCTTCAGCTGTTAGAAAATAAAAATACATAGTTTATAAAGTTTAGTTTTCCATTTTCATACTGTATTGATTAAATATATTACCTATTAACTTTCCCTTGTAACTAAGTCTAAAATATTAGTGTTTAAAAGTATCCGCTTTAAACTATTACCTAAACTCTAAACAAGTGATCTAATATAACTTTATTTTCCAAATCCCGTCTTGATAGACATCTGGGAAGTGTTTTGACAGAGGACGGTAAGTGCAACGCTGAGATCCGAAGACGTATTGGGATGGCCAAGGACGCATTCCAAAAGCTAGGTAGTGTATTGCGAGACAGGAGAATCTTTGATAACAAAGAAAAGTGCTGAACTGCTACATAAAATCTGTCCTTCTTTAGAGCAGTGAATGTTGGACAGTCTCCTCAACGATAAAGAACAGACTTGAGGCAACGGAGGTTTGTTTCTACAGAAGGATGCTAAGAATATCATGGACCGAGAGTGTGAGCAACGATGAGGTTTTGGAGACGATGCAAACAAGGAGGAAGCTTATACTTAATATAAGGAAAAGGCAGCTTAAATTTCCGCGACACGCAATGAGAAAAGATGGCTTGGAGAATCTGATATTCACTGGTCGAATAGATTGAAAGAGAGGCAAGGGAAAACAACGCATGACATACCTAGCGGTCTTAAGCGAATAGAGGACAGAACGTGGCCTGAAGGAAAATGGGTCAAAACTTATTGAGAGCTACAATGGATAGGCGGAAGTGGAGGGCCATGATCGCCTACATCCTGATGGAACACGGCACATGAAAGAATTAGGGTTTTGGAGGCACTATATTTACAGCATAATTAGGGGCGCTGTACAACAATATACCCAGGGCCGGTGCAAGGATCTTGTAGGCCCACCTCGAATCTATGATACTGGTCTCCCTATTCTACCACATCTCAATTTTCATACAGTAGTATTGATATGAAACAGAACTTTTATCGTTACCTAATTATGTACAATAATGGATCATATGCAATATAAATGGGAAATTCAACTACAATAATTGAAAATAAATATAGTGTATTTATTAGAGACATGTTTCAATAATGTTTAATAATTAATGTTTCCATCTTAAATAAATCAACAATATATTGCAGAAATTCTAACGATCTATATTTACAACAGCTGAGGCAACAGTGGGTATGTCTGTAGGAAGATAATGGTGACCATCACTCTTGGATTGGCTTTATGTTGTCTCCCATTATCTTTCACTATTGTTGAGCAATTTCAAATTTCTGTATCACACTTTTCGCCATCTGTTATTCTGATGTCTACATATTTGTCGTTGATCTGCGTACCAGTTGCTTCAATTACGAGAAAAATTGTCCAGCTTCCATTGCCATAATTATCAATAAAGTTATCGGCACATTTGTATAACATATTCTCTTTTACATATATTTTGCAATTTTTTGCAGGGATTTGGGGAAGTGCCTTTTGCATTTTATTCAAACGATTATTTGAGGACAACAGGAAACTGGATCCGGTAGAAATGATTCGTCAGAATATATGTAAGTAAACTAATGTCGGTAAAATTAAATTTAATTTATTGAAAATAATTACAAATAATGTGCCGACTTTCTTGCAGAAACGAGTAACCGAATTAACTCGCATTTTCTCTCGTTATTTATATTATAGTACAATAGTATCCCTGATAACCGGACTAAGAAGGCCTTCCTTATATGAGGGATTCCGGATATGAGGAATTGGTTACAAAGTCCGGATATGAGGGGTTATATTTAGATTAAAATAAAACAACTGAAATCAGGTTTAACATTTATTTTCAATGTTTTATAGTAAACAAAATAAGCTAATGATGAGTGAAATATAACGGAATTGTTTTTAAAGAAAAAGAAATAAATTATGTACTGTTAATGAAAATTCATTAAGTATGCCACGTATGCAAAACAAATAATGTAACGAGGATTTTTTAATCGCTGTTGCATGACGATTCTTTCTCTTTTAATGTAATTCTCAACTTTTTCCACATTTCGTGTTCCTTTTCTGTGTGTGTTATTGCAATTATCATAGCTGAATGCTGGTTTTCTTTCCATAAAACTGACAGACTTTTCAATATGTTTTTTTAATTTCAGACCAGGTTTCATCATAAACATGCTTTTTATTTCCTTGTTCATTGTGACAATGTGAACGCTGGAGAATAGTTTCTTTGCAAGATTTTATATCATACAGTGTTGACTTTCTTATGTTGAACTCCGCCATTAGTTACAATGAACTTTCACCAGCGTCTAGTTTATTTAAAAAAATCCTCTTTTTGCGATAACTCCAAAGTTGTTCTTTTTTTCTTATTCCCATCATCTTTTGCACTAATAGAAGTCATTAGGTTGAAATAAGTAGAAGCAATTATTCAAAGTAAATTTCCTGAAATACAGAAATTTCAAATCAGTTACATATCACCGAAATAGATCAAATATACACATCAAAATCATGTCCAGACATGCGGGGTTCAGAATACGAGGCATATGAGGGGTTCCGGATATGAGGGGTTCCGGATATGAGGGGTTCCGGATATGTGGAATTTCGGATATGAGGGATTCTGCTGTAGTACTTTATCCAATACAGCGAATTGCTAAACAAAACAAAGCATTAATATGAGATCACCAATTATACTCTTAAATAATCTCATCAGATCTAGACTCTCACACGGATGTCACGCTTAACATCAAACTAGTGAAATGTCTAAATAATCAGATATATATATATATACATATATATATATACATATATATATATATATATATATATATATATATGTGTGTGTGTGTATGTGTGTGTGTGTGTGAATTAACTCTCTAATCTTGAAGAAGGCAATTTTCCATTATAGATTCGCGCTACATAATCACCAAGAAATAACTTTGCCAAATAACAAAATATATTACTTGCAATCAAGAAGTTGAGTTCCCACATGCGCTTAAACGAAAGTTTAGGAAGGAAACTCCTATCTGTCGTAGAAAGAGCTATAACAGTTAGTGAACATGAAATGTCCATTTTCTTGGAACACTGTTTAAGGAAATATTATAAATTACAACTGATAGTAATGCCAACTGTCTGATCAACGAATGTTCTCTGTATAGAAACGGTTAATTTCTCCGTTAGCATTGCCATTTATTTCTTTGTGTGTCAGTTTTTATCACAATTACTTAGATTGTGATTCTATGAACCTTAGTTAAGAGCAAGTCGTAAATAAAAGATTTGGACTTATTTCATTTTTATCTCAAAGAGCACTCATTAAAATATTATTAGGTTGGTGCAAAAATAATGACGTAATAATGTCGTTTTTTTGACGTTTACGTCAAAAAACGACATTATTACGTCATTATTTTTGCACCAACCTAATAATATATTAATGCAAAAGCTGATTTTATCAACTGAGATCTTACCTGGCTGAGAAATATATCAAAAATAAATAATGCTTGACAAGGCTTCATCAAATTCCACAAAAAATATTCCATATTATATTAGTACTAATACTACTACTAGTAGTGTTAGTACTGATACTACTACTAGTAGTGTTAGTACTAATACTACTGCTAGTAGTGTTAGTATTAATACTACTACTAGTAGTGTAATTAAAGCAAATGAAATGAAGATGAAAGAAATCCTCGTCAAAAATGAATAATGATTGACAAGGCTTTATCTAATAAAAATTCCAGATAATATTACTACTAATAATACAACCAATAAAAATAAAGCGATTGAAATTAAAGTGAAAAAAATCCTAGTCAAAAATGAATAATGCTTGACAACTATTCATTTAATAAAAGTTCAAGATATCACGACTATTAATAATACTACTAGAAATGAAGCAAGTGACATTAAAATAAAAGAAATACCAGTTAAAAATGAATAGTTCTTGGGCAAATAGTTAACCCCTAAACTAGGGTCAAAACACTATGAAAACAAAACGCTATTTAATATAGCAATACGTTTTTGTAAAAAAATTACCAGCAATAAATTTTTGAAGAATAGTTATTACCGGCAATACATTATTACCAGCAATACATTTTTGAAAAGCATATTACCAGCAATACATTTTTGAAAAGCATATTACCAGCAATACATTTTTGAAAAGCATATTACCAGCAATACATTTTTGAAGAATAAATATTAGTTGCAATACATTTTTGGAAAAAGATATTACTAGCAATAAAAATGTTGTCGGCATTGAATAACCTCTTGAGGTTGATATGCTGTAAAACAAGACAAAACAAACAAAAATGAAGATGAAAGAAATTCTAGTTAAAAATGAATAAAGTTTGACAATTCTTCATCTAATACAAATTCTCCATGATATTCTTACTACTAATACGATTAGTGGACATAAAACAATTTAAATGAAGATGAAAGAAATTCTAGTTAAAAATGAATAATGTTTGACAATGTTTATTCTAACAAAAAATTCCTGATAATATTACTACTAATAATACAACCAATAAAAATAAAGCGATTGAAATAATGATGAAAGAAATCTTACTACAAAATGAACACTGATCAAATGTTTACTCGTAGCCCCAAGTATAATAAAAAAAAAAGCTGATTTCAACATTAAATAACGCAATAAGAATTGATAAATCGTAAAATCGACGAAGCAACCAACTAAAATTCATTTATCCGAAATCGACATAAGTCATTCATAGAAATGTTTTATTAATTTTCTCGTGGCTCAGATTGAAAAATAGGAGAGCCGAGCTCGAATTCCAGTCGAAGCCATTACAATTACTTACGTAGTAATACTCTTGTGAAAGGTATTAATCCTCTTCTTCTCCCCTCAGCTATGGGTAAATTGCAGGACAGACCGGGTTCTATAGTCTGGGATAGCAACTGGTCTATCGCAGAAAGAAATGGCAACCTACTGCGCGAAAAAATCTGCCCCGTCTAAGCGTGTATTACGTATGGTACATAACAGACTGAATTTTATCCATAACAGTTGGAGTTATCGAAAAAAGTAGAAATTTTAAACAGTCTAGACGCTGGTGAAAGTTCATTGTAACTTATGACTGAGTTCAACATAGGAAAGTCAACGTTGTATGATATAAAATCTTCCAAAGACATTATTCTCCAACGTTCACACTGTCGCAATGAACAAGGAAATAAAAAAAAAATAAAAAATAACGTACGCTGAGTTAAAAAGTGTCTTACATTTAAAAAAAAGAATTCAAGAACAAAAGCAAAACGAAATATGGAAAAGTTGAGAATGACATTAAAAGAGAAAGAATCATCATGCAACAGCGATTAAAAAATCCTCGTTACATTATTTGTTTTGCATCCGTGGCATACTTAATTTAAGGAATTTTTATTAACATTACATAATTTTATTTCTTTTTCCTTAAAATCAATTCCGTTATATTTCACTCACCATTAGCTTATTTTGTTTACTATAAAATATTGAAAATAAATGTTAAACTTGATTTCAATTCTTTTATTTTAATCTAAATATAACCCGTCATATCAGGAGTTTGTAACCAATTCCTTACATCCGGAAGGCTTTCTTAGTCGGTTGCTTAATATTCGCCGAGATCAGAAGATAAAATACACTTATACACTGTAAATACATTTTCAGCTGATGAACTGGATAAGAAGCAGGAATGTTCCTCAACGGATAGCAGTGATTCAGAAGAGGAAACTGAAAATAACGACAGCCGGCGGGAATCGAACGAATCCATACAGAGTGACGTCACTATGATGTCAGATGGCAGTTGTGTGTCTGACCAGGACAAGGACCTGGACGCAGTTGACAACTTTCAACCAAGTTTTCGTCGAAACTCACAAGACAACATTTTGGATGTAGAAACAGCTCGGCGGAATGCGTTCGAGAGCCTGAATAAGTGTATTGCACCAGACGACACGCTAAATGATCTCTATGAGTACAATGATGACGACGAGGAGAAAGAGGAGGATGAGGAGGAGAAGAAAGTGTTAAATTGTCGTCTGGTCAGAAAAAATGGACGACGATATCGACATAAATTAGACAGATCAGAAGTAAAACGAAAACAGTCGACAAAGAAAGAATATGGATTCTGGAGAAAAGTCATGATAGGTCTCGTTGAAAAGTAAGTACTTTTCATTTCGATGGGTTTTCTTTTAATTTAAGTCACCTGTAGGTAATCTGCGGCCCCACTGGCTTTCTGAATAGCATGCATAATTTCATATGGAAAATATCGTTTATTAAAATTTTGTTGTTTTCATTTCGTTCTCACTTGTTCGCTCACATATTCTCTCATACATAACCAAATACGTAAATAATGATTACATATATTCTTTCTTGAATTTTTTAACCTTTTGTTGATGATAACTGTTTCCTCAGTTTAAACCATTGGCGATTTTCACTATGGAAGATTATACACGTAAACTTGTTTTGTTATAAAAAGAGAAAACTTTCATAATATTTATTTTTTCCTCTGGAGAAAAAATATACTTTAAAAAGATGAATGTTTATATTCAAATGAATAAATTGAAAACAAATAACACGCAGCTATAGAGTTGAAAGCTAAACATTTGCAGGCATTTAATTTAAGAATAACGAAACTTTCATTCTAGGGTCTAAGGGTCAGGAGAATTAAAAAAACAAGGAAACTTACATTCGAAGGTCTAACGGCCAAGAGAAATAAAAAATAAAAAATAATACTTTCAAAATCTTCTCTTGTGTGCCGTGTCCCTTTACAACGTCGGGATCATGACTCTCCACAACTTCCTAGCCTTTGTAGCTCTAAGCTGATCATGGGAAAACTGCGGGCCAATTGGATTTCTGAATGGCACGCATATTTTCATACTGAAAATAACGTTTATTGAAATTTTGTCCTTTTCATTTCGTTCTCACTTATTCATTCACATATTCTCTCGTCTATAACCAAACACAGAAACAATTATTACATATAATGTTTCTTGAATCTTTTCTAACATTGGCGATTTTCACTAAGGTAGGTCATACGCGTAAACTTGATTTGCTGTAAAAACAGGAAACGTTCATAATATTTTTGACAGCAATGATGGCTAAATGGCAGCAATACTAGCAATAAAAAAATCAGTTTGAATGTTTTAATAGTGCGACCCGCGCTATGACGAATTACATCTCATGCGGCCCACTAAACGAAAAAGGGTGTCCATACTTACTTTGAGTGATAGGAACGTTGTCATTTAATGCCGTAGTTCAAGCATTAATACTGTGGACACCTGTTTATTCTTGTGGTTAAACAAGATACCCAGGGCCGGTACAAGGATCTTGTAGGCCCACCTCGAATCTATGATACAGGTCTTCCCACTCTGCTACATCTCAATTGTCATAAGCTAGTATTCCTATGAAACAGGACTTTTATTGTTGCCTAATTATGTACAATAATGGATCATATGTAATATAGGGGAACAATTCAACTAGAAAAATTGAAAAATAAATTCAATGTATCTAAATGCAAATTAGAGACATGTCATAATAGATCATTCCATCTAAAATAAATCAACAATGTTTTGCGGTAAATTTTGACGTCAACTTGAGAGTTTTCTTGTTAAAAAGTTGAAGAATTATAACAGATTTAACATTATGAATAAAAACAAAATGAATTTTATATAGTGCTTTTTTTAGATTTTTTTAGATTTTTTTAGATTTTTTTTATACAGTGCTTTTTTTAGATTTTTTTTATACAGTGATTTTTTTAGAATTTTTTTATACAGTGCTTTTTTTTAGACTTAACGCGTGCAAAACAAATTTGGGAAAGATATGAATCCTCTTCTTCTCCCCTCCAGCTATGGGTAAATATCAGGACAGACCGGGTTCTATAGCCTTGGATGCCAACTGGTCTGCCGCAGAAAGAAATGGCAACCTACTGCGGGAAAAAAATCTGCCTCGTCAGTCATGTATCGAAAGATACATGTTCGCCTAAGCGTGTATCACGCATGGCATTAAAAAATCGATCATATGCAATATAGGTGGGATATTCAATGGAAATAATTGACTATAAATAAAAAGCATCCATTAGAGAATATGTTTTAATAGATGTTCCACGTTTAATAAATAAACAATATATTGCAGAAATTCTAACGATCGTCTTGAATTTTTTTCTTGTTAAAAATGTTGAATAATTTTAACATATTCAACGTTATGGGTAAATAGTAGTGAATTTTTTATAGTATTTTTTTTTCTTTTCAGAGTATGAGCAAAACAAAAAAAAAAGGCCCTAAATGACGTCAACATATTTCATGCTTTAATAGTTGTCCGTTTAACTTGTAACATATGGAAATGTCGGTATTGGCAACTCAAGGTAGTGTAATGGTTAACAAGCTTGCCTCACTAGAACATTTATGACTGAATAGTGAGTTCGATCTTTACTGGGTGCCCTATGCTTTCGGCCTTGTGCCACATCTAAGCAGCGCTTGGAAAATCACTATAAATGTAGGTAAAAAATATTAAATGTCGATAAGAAAGGGAGGGTCACCAAGTACAGCCCAGGGACGTCAATCAAGCTTGTCTCACCGCCCCCGGCCAGGGAGTGGTATGCACTGGTCCTCCATATATAAATTAACGTCCAAAATGAGATTGTTGTGTATGTAGATTTCATCCGATTTTGATGATAATATTTTTGATATATTAGGTTGGTGCAAAAATAATTTCGTTTTCTAACATATGTTACTATGTGAGAAAACGAAATTATTTTTGCACCAACCTAATATATATATATATACATACAGACAGAGAGATACATTGTTTTTATAGATACAAATATTTAAGTAAATGCTCTGTTTATAATAAACAGTATTAAACATTTACTGGCCTGAATGTCCGAGAAATTTTCACAGAAAATATTCGTCTTCCGACAGAATTCGAACCAGTATCCTATACGGAACCGTCATTTAGTTTGACGTTATATATATATATATATATATATATATATATATATATATATATATATATATATATATATATATATATATATATATATATATATATATATATATATATATATATATATATATATATATATATATATATATATATATATATATATATATATATATATATATATATATAATATATATATATATATATATTCCACAGTTTTCATCCGATTTTGATGAAAGTTTTTGTTCGATAGATAATTCTTCAGTGACGGTTTTGAGTCCAAATTGCTGGCGACAATGGCTCTCCACTACTTCCTGTCCATTAAAACTGTCAACAACGTTTTACTATTTACTGTCTGTTCTTTGATATATATCTTTCATAAAAACTTTAATAAAAATAGTTTAAATTATTACAATAATATTATTTATTATTAAACAGTTCCCTTTTCAGGGCCACCCCCGTTCAAATTGTTAACCCCGCATTTGGGGTGTGCCTCAGTTGCACCCAAATGTTCTTACTAATATTGATTTTCGGGTGGGTTGACTTTAAGCTTAAACTGCTCCAAATAAACGGCAATAATTCCCAGGCATGTGAAAGGACCCCTTGGAAGTGCCGATGAGCAAAGACAACTTCCGCCACCGGAGGTGATTTGATATGACGCATATGTGACAAGAAATGCAGTCGTTTACAAAACCGTTCAGTACAGTGTTGCTGTGGGGGAATTTAGCTGAAGGGCTGGACATACTCGCATCGTGAGTCAACAGCCCCTATATATATAAATATATGTATGCGTATATATATATATATATATATATATACATGATTTGTTCGAAAATTATAAAATAAATATCTTATAAAATCACTTATCAAGTGATGGTGTTGAATGTAGAATTTAGATAGAATATAGTTGTAGGCTCTACATTCAACACCATTACTTGATGAGACACCAGAATGGCTGTTTTTGTAGTGATTTTATAAGATATTTATGTTATAATTTTCGAATAAATTATATTTGTTCTACTATTTATTGATCACTCTTTTAAGAATAGTAATTTTTTTGATTTTAGGAATTTATTCCGTATACACTAATCCTATACTTGGGTATATATATATATATATATATATATATATATATATATATACGTTAAAAAATACGTCAAAAAACGACATTATTACGTCATTATTTTTGCACCAACCTAATATATATATATATATATATATATATATATATATATATATATAGGTAATAAATCCGTTGGCATATAATTCCAATACGAGCCCAGTCCATCGGTGTTGAATAAGACCGACGTATTTCGCGTCGGCTGAAATAGATCTGGTCCCCCATATGAGTTGTGTAATCTATATATATATATATATATATATATATATATATATATATATATATATATATATATATATATATATAAAACCATCTGGAAATGCAGTTTATAACCTCAAACGAGTCTATATTAAGGCCGATTGGAAAACAATATATAGCCCATTGCCTCTAATGGAACTCCTTATCTAAGGACCCTTCATGCTAGGACATTATTTCATAAGCCTAACATTATATCGTCTGTCATCCAGAACAGCTACAATTTTACTTTACTTCTTAAAAAGTCAATTGATAATTTTGTAAATAATTTTAATTTATTTGAATTAAAATTTTATTTATTACAATATCGCATAAAAAAAACCTTGTTCTGAAAATGTCTACCAATCCTAATTTAAATATGTTCCTGATAGCTTTTAAAAATCTATCAAGTACTAAAATTTTAATTTATTTTTGTAAATGGCTGACTGCTTCTTTTTGAGCACTCCTTGATATGTGTTCACGTGTTTGCTTAGTCATATTTCTTCTGCTGTCAACTGTCACGGAGACAATCTGTGACATACAATGTAACTATGCTTAGCAGTTTGTATGTACTTGACCTTCTACCCCCTCTGAGTCAGGTTGTGACACAAGATCGATATTTATCATGGGGACCCGAGTGTCTTCACTCGGGCCACTGGTCTTAGCTTGACAGAGCTTGTCTAAGCTAGTCATAGCTGGTCTTGGATGGCCAGAGCTGGTCCATGATGGCCATAGCCGGTCCATGATACTACCGGCGCAGGGATGGATCCTTGCGCCAGGTAAGTATGAATGTGTTACAAACTACACGAGAGAGTAGTTTACGCAAACTATGCTTTAGCAATTAGTATTAGGACGAGATAGCTTGATCAGTACTTGAAAAATGCCAGCATGTTCCAGCTGTAGGTCCCGATGACTTTGGTTCGAACAATTTGCTAGAACAATTACGACTGAGCAGTGAGTTCAATCTTTGTGCCACATCTGAGCTACGCCTGGAAAATCACTGGGGCACCTCAGCGTGGTGTAATGGTTAGCAAGCTTGTCTGGCTAGAACAATTACGACTGAGCAGTGAGTTCGATCCTCACTGGGTACTCCATACTTTTGGCCTTGTGCCACATCTAACCTACGCTTGGAAAATCACTGTAACCTCTAATGAGTCTATATCAAGGCCGATTTGCAAAACCTCTACCCACTGTCTCCATTTACTCAAATACCCACTAAAAAACACTTTTCAACTAGTAAGTATTTTTTGCAATAATGTTTACTTTGGATATGGCCCAAGAGTCACTCGAGATAGAGGATTACAGAGTTAAAGGCACAGTTTATAGTGATATACGTGGAAGATAAGGGTTAACTCTAGAATTGAACACGCTAATAGATTAACAATCGAGAAAGCATCCTCTTGGGAGTCGGTTCCACAAAGTAGCGGTTTGTGTGGAATTGAATGCAACTCCTTATCTAAGGACCCTTCGTGCTAGGCAATTATTTCATACCTAGGTTTCCTGGTTAGAAAGCAATCTTTGTAAGATTTAGATATACAGTGTAACCCGGATATAAGAGAGTTGTCGGGACCGGATAAGAAGTCTCTTATATCCGGGTTTTGTCTATTTTGTTTAGGTAAGTATGGCTCTAATTTGGGACCAGAGAAAATCTCTCTTATATCCCGGTTTATCTTATATCCGGGTCTCTTATATCCGGGTTATACTGTATAAATCTAGATAACGAAAACATACAATTGCTTCTGCTGTTGTTGCTACTGCTAAATCCCATGCCGTGAAAGGCGCTGAGAACCCACGAGATCTCCCTTGTTCCTCCAGTCCCTACAGACTTGGCAGGGCGTTGAAATGTCTTCGAGATTAATCTGCTGAAGGTCCTGGTAGACGGCGTCCTACCAGCAGGTTGCGTGGTTTTGCCGTGCGGCTGTCTGCGCACCTTACTCTCTTTTCTATCCACAAAATATGCTCGAAACGGACCCAGGTAGCTCCTAAGGCCGCTCCAGATATGTATTAGGTTGGTGCAAATATAATGACGTAATAATGTCGTTTTTTGACGTATTTTTTAACGTCAAAAAACGACATTATTACGTCATTATTTTTGCACCAACCTAATATTTATACAAAGAAAATGAAATAATTCCATCTATCAATTATTTAATTTATTTTATTTTTTTATTGTTTTTAATTTCAGTAAAAACATTGAAATCTTGAGTACGCGGGCTGGACGTGCTGGCATTGTTCACAACCCCATGCGTGGATTATCGTTGCAAAAACTCTACCCACTGTCTCCATTTACTCAAATACCCCCTAAAGAACACTTTTCAACTCGTAAGTATTTTTTTATAATAATCTTCACTTTGGATATGGTCCAAGAGTCACTCGAGATAGAGAATTACAGAGCAAAAGGCACAGTTTATAGTGATACACGGGGAAGATAAGCGTTAACCCTAGAATAGAACACATTAAGAGAGTAACAATCAGGAAAGCATCCTCTTGGGAGTCGGTTTCACAAAGCAGCGGTTTGTGTGAAATTAGCATCTCACTAATGGAATATGAAGGCTGGTTCGCTACAGTGTGCTTTGCTTGACAGATCTTAGCTGTAAAGTTTAGAACTGGTGGGGAACTAATGAATGGAGGTCGTTTGAACCTTTTTCCATGGAAATAGTAATGGATCAGTGAGAGGCATTCGTCTTTGTGGAAAAGAGAGTGTAGGGTGGAAAATAACCCATCACCTGCAAGGACGCGGTAACGCATTTGAACTCTATCGAGACTGGAATGTGAAGATTGGGTAGCGCCAGTCTATATATGGCAGCAGTACTCCATTGTCGGACTGTTATATTTATTATATTTTAATGAAAAGAAAATTTATCATTACTATTACTACTACTATTCCTAATAATAATTATTACCACTACTATTCCTAATAATTATTATTGTTGTGGCCTCGTTAGGGCCAGAAATAAAGACACAAGAGAGGAATTGAGTTAAACAAATATTAGGTTGGTGCAAAAATAATTTCGTTTTCTAACATATGTTACTATGTGAGAAAACGAAATTATTTTTGCACCAACCTAATATATTAACAGAAAACAGTAATACAAAACATATACAAACGAGAGTGTTACAGCAAGAATGTTCGGTCCAACTGTCAGAGCTGACTGCTGGAAACTTGTCCTCTAAAAGGCAGTACCTGCTCCTATTTTCAGCTGAGAGAGTCTATGTGTGCGTGAGTAAATTACCATAACATTATCTATCTATCTATCTATCTATCTATCTATCTATCTATCTATCTATCTGTGGTGACCTCGTTAGGGCCAGAAATAAAGACACAAGAGAGGAATTGAGTTAAACAAATATATTAACAGAAAACAGTAATACAAAACATATGCAAACGAGAGTGTTACAGCAAGAATGTTCGGTCAAACTGTCAGAGCTGACTGCTGGAAACTTGCCCTCTAAAAGGCAGTACCTGCTCCTATTTTTAGCTGAGAGAGTCCATGTGTGCGTGAGTAAATTACCATAACATTATCTATCTATCTATCTATCTATCTATCTATCTATCTGTTGTGGCCTTGTTAGGGCCAGGAATAAAGACACAAGAGAGGAATTGAGTTAAACAAATATATTAGCAGAAACAGTAATACAAAACATATACAAATAAGAGTGTTGCAACAAGAATGTTCGGTCCGACAGTCAGAGCTGCCTGCTGTAAACTGTAAAAAGGCAGTATCTGTTCCTATTTATAGCTGAGAGAGTTCATGCGTGCGTGAGTAAATTACAATAATAATAATAATAATAATGATAATAATGGAATATCTCAGGATTTTCCTATATGTGCAGAAGTTCAGTAATCCTTATTTGAGAATGGATTCTGTTTTTTCCAGTAAATGATAACTATGGCCGTTTTCGTTGGATAATATAAAAAAACCCTTTTCATCACCGTTGATGATTCTCTAAACTTTGATAACGAGCGGAAGGTAACTCTTTAACCTAAGAAGCAGGAAGAGGATGCGTGAATAACCGACCAAGTTGTGACACAATTCAGAGTCCATAAACTTTTTTTTTTCTTTTTTTAGGATCGAAGTGTGAATCTATTGAACAGCTTTTCCTGTTCTTGTGTTGTTACTTTTCAGACAGACCTCTTATATTCATCATTTCTAACGAATGAATGGATTTATTTTTTTAAATCGATATATTTTTATTGCTTCAAAGTATTTTTTAGTGGATGCCCGTATCTGAGTAGACGTTCCGTTCCTTTTTTTTAAGCAGTATTTTGGTTTACCGGCCTGCACGCTCGACATTCGATTGGTGCAAGGTATGACGGGATGTGTTGAACGGACCAATCATGTTCCAGAATCTTTCCTGCGTCATTGACTTTTCATACAGAAGAACAACATGTTATACGCTATTTATTCTTTTATGTTATACGCTACCACTGTTGCTCAAGACTAAAGTATGTTAGTGTACCAAAGATGAAAGTCAATTAGAACAAATCCAGATAGAGGGCCTTCTCACTCCTTGACGCAAACCCTCTCTCAATTTCCATATTCGTGGCTATATGTGCATTGAATCATGTCTCATTGGAAAATACGTGAAAAAGTAGATAATATTGGAATTATTCGTTATGTTTCAATTAATTTGTACAAGGGTGGTGGTGATCATGGCCTTCCACATCTTCCTGTATAATTAATTTGAACAAGGGTGTAGATTTTAATAAAGAAAGATTTGTTTCGAATTTCCTTATCAAACTGAACCGCTTCTAAAAGATACAATGCTTTGATATCTAACTAGAATGTCTGTTGGCAAAATTTGTTATATTATTTTGTGTCCAAAATAATTTCCGTTTTGGAACAACGAATTATAATAACGACGAATCCATCATTCTAACTTATTGTTCCTTTAATATATCCATGACAGGTGATGAAACATGGGGTATCCCATGTTTTATCACCTGTCATACGACAATGTTCATGATAGAAAGGCAACAGATAAACTTGTATTAATATAACATTCTATTGGGCTTAAAGTGGGAGAATACGAAAATTGAACTCTGGCAAGCTTTACCAGTGAGCAAACCAAAGTACTAGAGACTGGCACAGAAACTCTCTTGATTTAAATCCAATCGAAAATCTGCAGTCATTCTGCAAGGAATGACTTCGTGGAATGGACATACGAAGTACTAACTTATGCCGCAGGTCATGTTCCATTGGAAAACATCCGAAAAAAAGTAAATAATAACGGAATTATTTGTTTTGCTTCAATTAATTTGCACAAGGGTGTAGGTGATCATGGCCCTCCACATCTTCCTGTATAATTAATTTGCACAAGTTTGTACTTTATTAACTTTATATTTTCTATTTCTAGTTCTGTCCAAATTCAAAGGTTCTTTTATGAAATGATAAAAATCAAAACAAAACTACGTGTCGTTTTTGCTCTCCTAGATTTTGTCAGAATAGACTTTGAGCAATTTCGCATCAGGCCAACAATATAGCCGAGTATATGTGGTTAACCTGCAAATGTCATCTCTCGACCGCCGAGTGCAGATTCACTTAAACAGATTATTGATTGTCAGCGTGAAAAAGAACTTCATGCTTAGAGATAAGATATATAAACACATAACGGAACGACAAGAAGCAGTCTCTAGATATCGCAGACGAGGATGTAAGATCCACGTTTCGGGCGAGTGTGGGGGGGGGCACACACAGAGACAGAGGCGCTCACTCAAGCTGACAGTTCTTGAAAATGTTCGAAGTTGAAATAGAATGTAATGTTAAATATAAATTAGTAAACCTCCCCTGTTATCATTCGAGGTATCGGTTCAATTTAATTGCATACGCCAATACTCGGGATAAATCAGTTAAATAAAATATATCCTCAATTAAAACAATACTTTATTTTTAATAAATCGCGATTGTCTGCGTAGTTATCTCCCTTTAGAACATTCTTGCTTGAAAGTTATTTCCCTTTGTGAATAAACGATTTTTTTTTCTTTTTATCTTGTACAGCTGACGAATTTGATGGAAATTTTGAGATGCACAGCACTGAGATAAAGAAGTTATACATGGTTGATGCCGGATTGACTTTTAACTCACCGTATCCACTAGTTTTGCGACCACAGCGAGCTGTCAGTCTTATTTTGTCCTTTGATTTCAGTGCCCGACCGACAGACGATCACCCTCCTTTCTATGTAAGTTTTAAAAAAAAGATATGTTTTGAATTTAGCCTAGAATAGATGGAATTTTTATTAGAAACTAGCAGTAGAGCCCGACGTTGCCCGGGGATGTAACAGTAAGAGATAGATCAAGTATCGACCATCGTAAAGACTGAAAAATAAAATTGACAAAGATTATTGTTTAAGGTTGACGGACACGCATGTCTTAGCTTGTTTTTTTTTGTTTTTTTTACGAATTGGGCAAACCCAAACTCAAACAAAAACATTGTTTTCAATCGTTATGAGTCTACCGATTGAATAGAATTTTATTATAAACAATTGTCTTGTAAATGGAATTTTTAAAGCATTCTGAATATAAAAATAAAGAAAAAAGTGTGCAAGACAATAAGAAACACTACCTGCCAAAAAAAAGTGAAATTTTGTTGAAATCAGTTGAAAAATGTAGGAAATCCGATCCTATATATAAACGAACACACGCACACACACACGCACACACACACACAAACAAACAAACAACCTGGGTTCTATAATAAGTATAACTCGGTATGAGTTGTCCCCCTTTCATTCTCGTGATGCCTCTTAATCGTGTTTTCAAATTGATTTCGTGCAAAAACAATTGTGTTTTTCCAATTTTTGGCGCTGTTAGAACCACCGCGAGGTAATTTTACGTAGTCCTGTGAAGTTTTGTTGAAATCAGTTGAAAAATGTCGGAAATCCGATCCAATATATAAACGTACATACACACACACACACACAATCTGCGTTTTATAATAAGTAAGATGTTAACTTGCAATTGAATTCTATCAGAATTGGTAACTGAATATCAAAATTGGTAAAATATCTTATTTCTTTCTTAATACTCTTTAGAAATTTGACCAGTGAGCTCTCTCTCTCTCGCTCTCTCTCTCTCTCTCGCTCTCTCTTTCTTTCCGTATTCACTATGTATTTTAGAACATTCGAGGGTCTAAGGGTCAGGAGAATTAAAAAATAATGAAACTTACACGGACCAGGAAAACTTTTTTTTTAAATTATAATTTCCAAATCGTCTCCTATGTGCCGTGCTCCTATATGACGTCGGGGATCATGGCTCTCCACACATCCCTAGCCTTTGTAGCTCTTAGCCGGCCATGGATTTCTGAATGGCACACATAATTTAAGAAAAAAAATGTTTATTAAAATGTTTATTGGTTTCATTTCGTTCTGATTTGTTCACTCACACATTCTCTAAATAAATTTTTTTTAACTGTTTGATGATGAAAACTGATTCATTTCAAACGATTTTTACTATGGAAGATCATACGTGTAAACTTCATTTCATTCTTTTGAGAAGAAATATATTTTTAAAATGATTTGCATATTCAAATAAATAAACTGAAGACAAATAACACGCAGCTATAGATTTGAAAGCTAAGCATTTGTAGCATTTCATTTAAGAATAACGAAACTTACATTCGAGGGTCTAAGGGTCAGGAGAAATAAAAAAAAAATAGTTTCAAAGTTTTCTCTTGTGTGCTGTGTCCCTTTACGACGTCGGGATCATGACTTCCACACCTCCATAGAATTTTTAGCTCTCAATTTTCATAAGGAGTAATTCATATAAAATACACATTTTATTTGAACTTAATTATGTACAATAATGGATCCTATGCAATATAAGCGGAAAAATTCAACTAGAAAAATTGAAAATAAATACAATGTATCTAAATGCAAATTAGAGACATGTCATAATAGATCATTCCATCTTAAAAAAAAGAAAATGTTTTGCGGCAATTATTGACGTCAACTTGAGATTTTTCTTGTTAAAAAGTTGAAGAATTATAACACATTCAACATTATGGATAAAAAATAGGGAATTTTATATAGTGCTTTTTTATAGACTTAGCGCGTGCAAAACAAATTTACGTAATTTGACGAACTAAAATATGATATGATATACCCACTCCACTTACATCTCAATTTCCATAAAGTGGTATTCTATAAAATACAAATATTTATTGTAACTTAATAATGATTACATACAATGTTTTTTGATTTTTAAAATCCTTTTGTTGATGATAGCGGTTTCATCGTTTTAAACCATTGGCGATTTTCACTATGGAAGATCATACATGTAAACTTCATTTGCTGTAGAAATAGGATATGTTCATAATATTTTTTCTCTGGTGAATAAATATATTTTTAAAAATGTCTGCTTACTCAAATGAATAATACATCAGAAACGAAGTAACATATGTTAATCACACTTGTTATCAGGGAAAATAATATACCAAGACTTCAATCTATTTTTATTACAGAAATAATCTGTTGTTTTTTTTTTCATACCAAACAACAAAAAAATGACAATTTTTCCCATTTTTTTTTTTTGTTTAATCGGTATCACCCCAAGCAAGGAAGTAATGCCATTAACAAAAAAGGGGTTGTACGGTGTGGGGTAATTAGGAACAGAAACATTAGTAAGTTAAATTTATGCATTTGCTTGATTTTTGACAACATAACTTTGGGGAGAAGTGTGGATTTATAGCTATATGTATTTGCGCGTCAGTCAATATAATGAACCCAGCTAGAAGAGGAACTCGGTTCTCTGATTTCCATTGCACCACCTGCACACCCAAGCTTACAGCACCTGGTATTTCTAATCGGTCACCCATTTAGGTACAGACCTGCCTCGACGTTGCTTAACTTCTGTGATCGTACAGGAATCGGTGTTTCAACGTGATATGGCCATAAGCCTTAAAGTGCTGGGAAGTCAATATAGTTTCAAGCATCCGTCGAGGATCTTAAAAACCTACTCAGCGCTTCTATACACTGTCATGATATTAAAAAAAAAGCTGTTTTTTTTTTTTTAATTTTCTGTTTAAAATATGTCACTTTTATCATTGCAGGAATTGTTGTTGGCAGAGAAATGGGCCCGTATCAATAACATCCCGTTTCCTCCAATCGACACGTCTGTGTTTGAAAAAGAAGGAATGAAAGAGATGTACGTTTTCAGACATCCCAACGATCCCTACTGCCCAGTGGTCATGCATTTTGTCCTCTGCAATAAAACATTCCGTGAATTTAAAGCTCCCGGTAAGTCCTTATTTATTAACACAGCGTGACTATTCTTGCATAATACGCACTTTTATTTCGAGGTTAGGAGCGCACATATAGTTTGTTTTAAATATTAGGTTGGTGCAAAAATAATGACGTAGTAATGTCGTTTTTTGACGTTAAAAATACGTCAAAAAACGACATTATTACGTCATTATTTTTCCACTAACCTAATAGTATTTATTGCGTTTACCGGCCAGTGAATTTGAGAAAACTTAAAGGGCAAGTTTTCATTATTATTTTTCATAATTATTTTTTCATTATATTCATTATTTTCATTATTAATTTTTAACTATTTTTCATTATTGATTTTCATTATTATTTTCATAATGTTTTCATTATTTCATTATTAATTTTCATTATAATTTTTTTCATTATAGTCATTATTAACTGTCATTATTAACTGTCATTATTACTTTTCATTATTTTTCATTATTAATTTACATTATTATATTTTATTATTTTTCAGTATTTTTCAGTATTGATTTTCATTATTAATTTTCATTATTAATTTTCATTATTTTCATTATTAAATTTTCATTATTAATTCTCATTATTATTATTATTTCATTATTTTCCAGTATTTCATTATTATATTATTAATTTCAATAATAATATATTATATTATATAAAAATTAAATCATATTATATATATATATATATATATATATATATATATATATATATATATATATATATATATATGTACATATGTATGTATAAATTATCCATATATAAATGTATAATTTTATCTTAAATTTTTATTCTTTAATATAATTTTTTTATTTATATTCATCCTCTTTGGATTTACCAATTCGGTTTACCAAATTCCTTATAACTTAAATATATATATATATATATATATATATATGTGTGTGTGTGTGTGTGTGTGTGTATATTGTGTAGAGACATTTCATTATGCTTTATTTTTGGAATTTGCTTTTACAGGAATTCCTCGAGAGACCCCTGAAGAAAAAGAATTCGCCGACTTCAGCATTTTCGAAGACCCGGCCGCACCATACTCGACCTTCAATTTTAAGTACAGTCATCTAGCATTCGATCGCCTGGCTAAACTGACCGAGTTTAATACGCTGTTGCATGTGGAAGAAATCAAGAAGTGCATAGCCGAGCAGATTGAGCTGAAACGCTTCCTGCCCACCAGGGTACCGGTCGATTCGAAGAACGTGAAGCATTTGCCAATCAAAGATGTTAACCGGCAGGCCATTCTAAAGAACTATCTACGTCACATAAAGAATCGAAACAGTGCCGATGTGGCCGAGCTTGAGAGAAAATACAGCATAAACGGTACCCCGCCGAGCACTTCTAGTCCGATGGAAAGGTCGAAGAAGTTGTCGTTCTGCCTGCCCAGTCGACACGTTAATCGATACTCTTGTCAGTCAATCTATTTCGATGCACTCGATCTGTCGGAGGGTGAGGATCAATATGACAGTTCAGACGAAAGTTTACCGTTTCATTCTCCCCTAACAGGACCCTCACCGACAGACCTCAATGAACTCCCTTAAAAAAAAGAAACATTAATAATTTATCAGCTTCATACTGAAGAAAATGGACCGAACGTGCAAGAAGTCTTATTTTTTTAGTAGCCATTTATTCACTGAGACTAGCTTCATCACTTTTATTACCATCATCACAATATTCCAGCTGCTAATTACATATATATATATATATATATATATATATATATATATATATATATATTGACCCAAGTATAGGACTGGTGTTTACGGAATAAATTCCAATAACAGAGTAGAGCAAATATAATTATTTATTCAAAAATTACAACATAAATATGTCGTAAAATCACTACAAAAATAGCCATTTTGTTTCAACACTTCTGGTGTCTTGTCAAGTGATGGTGTTGAATGTAGAATAAAGGGTTTATTCTTTATTCTATACTCAGTACCAGCAGTTGATAAGACACCAGAAGTGTTAAAACATTATTGTAGTGATTTCATAACATACTTATGTTAGAATTTTCGAATAAATAATTACATATATATATATATATATATATATATATATATATATATGCCGACATTTCCGCGTATAACACTACCTTTAATTCGGCAAAATTCATACTTAAACATTAGGGGTCGTCTTACAGTACAATTCTAAAATAGAAAACCTAAATTCTGAGTGATGTTTGTCGATTTTTGTTCCTAAAATTTGAGTATTTTAAAATTTTAGATCAAATAGAATTCTTTTCATTTTTCATTCAAAATACTCAAATTTTAGGAATTCATTTTTGACAGCGTCGCCCAAGTGACGATAACGTGACCATGTTTAAACGGAACGCTGATCTTATAAAACTTTCAGTTATCTGTTTGGATAAGTCTTGTTCTTATGTCCATCGTCTTTGTCATGTTGAATTGATAATGTTAATTATATTTTATGAATATGTCCTGAAGATGGTTTATTAGACCGAAACGTCCGACGTTGACATTATATTAACATTAAAACAGCATAATTGCATATAAGGATTTTTGTTTGTTTTTCCGTATATTTTTCTTCATACTGTCGGATCTATATCCATATATTTGCTTACATAGATGGTTATATATATATATATATATATGGTTATTGCCTAAAGAGCCTGAACCTATATACCTAGGTATCACCTAACAGATCATCAGGATAATTCTGAATTCTGAGACTGAATTATCCTGATTATCCAGTAGGTGAAACCTACTTTGATAAATTCTGGCTGTTTAGGTATTCTAGTATTTTCATCTAGTTTGTGTATTGGTCACTTTTATATCTCGGCTTAGGTAAATCTGTCAGTGTTTTTTCATTTGGCCAGATATTGCGGTGCTGGATGATTATTTACAAGCTGTACGGATGTTTTTAGTCTTTTCATTTTTATTTAATTTTATTCCCTGATATCAATTTGTATAATATTTTTATTTACAAATTGTATTATCTAAGTTTTTCAGACTCCCCGACCAAGTATAAGTATATATATATATTTCTTTTCACCTTTGAAAGTGAAGTCTGAAGATCCAGAGAAAAGAAAAATTCTCTGGTGAAATAAATTATAACTAACGAAACCTTAAAGTGATGTACTTTTCTTTAAATTAATATATATATATATATATATATATATATATATATATATATATATATATATATATTAATTTAAAGAAATATATATATAAATGTATGCATGCGTGTGTTTTTCCACGCATTACATAACCTTTAAATCCCAAAAATCAGACTTAAAAGTAGGAGTTCTCTTATACTACCATTCTAAAAAAAAAATCTTAAATTATGGGTTAAATCTTAAGAGAGAACTAATAGTGTATATATATATATATATATATATATATATATATATATAAAAGCTATAAGCAGTAACGTACGAGAAAAGATTCTAATTATCAAATGAACTGATACTAAAGTAATAAAACAATTTCTTACTTATACAGTGTAACCCGGATATAACAGAGTTGTCGGGACCCGGAGAAGAAGTATCTTATATCCGGGTTTCTCTTATATCAGGGCTTGGTCTATTTTGTTTAGGTAAGTATGGCTCTAATTTGGGACCAGAGCGAACCTCTCTTATATCCGGGTTTCTCTTGTCTCCGGGTCTCTTCTATCCGGGTTACACTGTATATTACATCATAATAAATTATTAGGTTGGTGCAAAAATAATGACGTAATAATGTCGTTTTTTGACATATTTTTTAACGTCAAAAAACGACATTTTCACGTCATTATTTTTGCACCAACCTAATACCTATTTGAAAAGTAATATCATATCAATGAAATCTCGTATCCATGAAAGTTCAGCTGAGAAAATATTAACATCGAGTTATGATTGCGTTCACAGAAATCTTTCGCTAGCTTTTGAATAATTATCATGATAGTGTTAATTAATAGAGTAATAACATTTAGAATAACATAACATTAATTTCTCATTAAAAAGTCTTTGGTGTTAAATAATAACCAAATTTAAAATTGCATACAACATTTATTTTTACAATAAAAACATTTGTTGTAATTGTTTAGATGTAGGAAAAGAAGAGGAAGAAGAAGAGGAAGGAGAAGAGGAAGAAGAAGAGAAAGAAGAAGAGGAATCATTATTCGCAAGAGATCACGTGATGAAACGTAAACAAAACAATGGTTTCACTTTTAGATGTGTATTGGAAAAACATGATATAGAATCGGTTTTATTTTGTTTATTTTGAATTTCAGTAAGTAACATTTGCCATAAGATCATCGCCTTATCTAAATACGCGGGAATATACGATATATATATATATATATATATATATATATATATATATATATATATATATATATATATATATATATATGTTAGCTCTATCTCTGATATTGAGCGCTTCCTAATAAGTACCGCGCATATAATATATAAATAATTATACATATATATATATTTATTTATATTTATATACACGCACTTTCCACACACACATACACACACACACACACACATATATATATATATATATATATATATATATATATATATATATATATATATATATATTCAACAGACAACGAACGAATTCGGACATTTAACCATATAACGTCGACATGACTACTCTGAAGATGGCCTCATGTGAGCAGAAAGCTTAGATCAGGAACAGCATAATAAAAAAAATATCCAAATTTTGGACAATTTTTGTCTCTATTTTCACCTGGAATTAATGTAACTATACAAACCTTAGAACGGCTCATGATCAAACATCATAGACAATTATTGTCTGTTATATTAAACAATATATGTTTGAATAATGATCTGCTGCCTCAATACATTATATACATACATACATATATATATATATATATATATATATATATATATATATATATATTGTGTATATTTAGACTGCAATTTTCCCTTGATGCATGTTTTATTAAATAATATAGACAAGTTTTGTCTATTTATTTTAAGTATTTTTGAAATAGCCAAAGAAAAACTGAACACCCTTAACATCAACACACAGGACATCTTCGATAAACTAAAAGATATAACTACCCCAGACCAACTGGAGGAAATTACGATCATTATTGTTTCGTCCGTGTATTGTTTGATATATTGAAATGTAATTTTCAACTTTGTAAGCCGAAAGCTTAGATAGGATTTAAACATGTATCAATATGGTGATTTCCTTTCATCTTTCAAGGATAATGTTATTAAGCTTATCAGACGATATGAAAGGAACTTACTTAAAATAAATAGGCAAAACTTGTATATATTATTTAATGAAACATGCACCAATATATATATATATATATATATATATATATATATATATATATATATAAATTTGTAGTAGTAATAATCTTATAAGAAATTATACTCGTCCGGAAAACCTTCGGTGTCTTGATTTGCAAATGATCAAATCAATACCAAAGGGGAAACAAAGCATAAACAAGAACATGTACATTTATTTTTTTTAAGCATTTCACCCCAAGCAAGAAGGCGGGGAGCCACTAGGACGCAAGGGGTTACAGAAAATTTAGAGCAAGATCAGATAGGAATGATAGAAGAAAGGATGAGGAGGAGGGTAGTGGAAAGATCAAGGCAACTGGAGATGTCGATTGACATTACACTTGAATAGCTGGAGGTTATAGCTCTCAGGGAAACTGGAATAGGGAAGGGAGTTCCACAGGCGAGAGGTACGAGACATGAAGCTATTGGAGTAGAAGAGACGGCTACATTTAGGAGTTTCGACAATGAAGGGGTGAGAGCGGGATGCCAGCCTCGTAGGGCGCTTGAACTCATGACGTCTGGTAACCAGCGAATGCAGCTCCTCGGAGCAATTACCATGAAAGTATTTGTAGAAAAGAGGGGGGCAACAGCGCGTCTGTGAGAAAGTGACTGTAGACGAGACGCCAGAGCAGGGCCAACTACATTGCATATTCGCCTCTGGAGCCTATCAAGAACCCCGAGGCAAACAGAAGGGGCACCAGACCATATATGGCAGCAATACTCAAGGGCGAATTGTTGATTTGTAGATCTGGAGGATCGATTCCGGGGAAAAAAAACTTCCCGGCGCGGCACAGGGAGCCAACTTGCGGTGGACGAAGCAATTGACTCAAAGTATTTATTCCATCTCAGGTCAGCAGTCAACGTGAGACCGAGCAGCCGCAGAGAGTTGCTCTCGAGAAGTTGAACGTCAGACATTCTAATGGAGGGCAGGGAAGGATCTCTGTGGTGATTAATAGAGAGCAGTTTTGTTTTAGAAGCGTTGAAGTTAACCAGCCAATTCTTGCCCCAGTTCACAACCGATTGGAGGTCCTTTTCGAGACGCACGGCCAGGTTAGTTTTGTCAGTGACACTAGATTTGTTTTTGAGGCAGGAATAAATTGTGGTGTCATCCGCCTAGATGCCAACTTGGGAATTTATGGCGTCAGGAAGGTCATTTATGTAGATAAGGAATAGAGTGGGGCCTAGGATGGAGTCTTGAGGAACACCTGCGTTCGTAGGATAGGAACTGGATGAGAAACCGTTGAGAACGACCTTCAATTCACGGTTTGACAGGAATGATTGTATTAGGTTATACAATCGACACGTAATGCCATAATCCTGGAGCTTGCGAAGAAGGCCGGCATGCCAAACCCTATCAAATGCTTTGGAGATGTCTAGTGCCACGGCACGGGCTTCCTCGTTATTTTGAAGAGCTCGGTATAAGTTTCAGTGATGGCCGTAAGCACATCAGCTGTAGATCGGGCAAAGCGGAAATCATATTGCTTGTCTGAGAGCAGATTATGGGATGTGAGGTGGTTAACCACCTCGGTATTGACTAGGGCTTCGAAGACTTTGCCGAAGAGGGGAAGGAGACTGATAGGACGGTAGTTGGAAGGGTCGGAGGGGTCGCCGGAGTTCTTGAAGACAGGAACAATCGAAGAGGACTTCCAGCAGTCAGGAAAACAAGAAACCTCGAGGCAGTAGTTGTATAGTTTAGAAAGGGCATTGCTTCAAGACAAATGCTGGTATTCCATCTCCACCACTAGCCTTGTTGGGGTTTAAATTGGAGATAACGCCCAATACCAAAGACGGGGTTATGTTTAACCCACTCAATAGGGCCTCAGTTCTAAGAGGGAAGTCGAGTATGGGTACACCGGAAGAGTCGAGTTGAATGAAAATTTGCGAGCGGAAAATAATCGTCTAGCAGGCAAGTCCAAAGTCCAAAGAAAAAAAAACGATACGAGTAAGCAAAATAACTAAGTAAAGTGCTCAATACAATGAGTAGAGCAGACCTAGTTAAACCGAGAGAGCCAGACAAACCTACCACGGTTTTACCTAAGCGGATCGTCAGGGAAGGCTGGCTAAAAAGGTAACAAAAGAACTGAATACTTATAGTCAATAAACAAAAAATAACCACGTGACCAAAAAATAAAAAAAATAAAAAACAAACAACGGTGGTGGGTCGGGGAGAATCATTTATTCAAATAGAGATAAAACAA
>OZ010592.1:84485672-84578172 GCA_963932145.1 Acanthosepion lycidas | reverse complement strand
TTTACCCGACCAATCGTACTTTTTAATATTGTAAAAAACAGTTACGGTAACATCTTTATCAGTTTGAATCTAATAAAATATATATATATATATATATATATATATATATATATATATATATATTAAGTTATAAGGAACTTGGTAAACCGAATTGGTAAATCCAAAGAGGATGAAATCCTGAGAGCTCAATGTTAGGACAGAGCTAATATGTAATGAAAAACAAATCACTTTAATGTACCATTACGATAATTTATTTCACCTAAATCCTTTTTTAAGGATTCAGGATCATCAGGTAAATCTTCCAACAACGAATTGAGAAAAAAATCTTTTTTTTTTTTTTTCTCAATTCGTTGTTGGAAGATTTACCTGATGATCCTGAATACTTAAAAAAGGATTTAGGTGAAATAAATTATCGTAATGGTACATTAAAGTGATTTGTTTTTCATTACATATATATATATATATATATATATATATATATATATATATATATATATATATATATATATATTTGTGTGTGCTTGCAATAATGGTCGAAAGTAATCAGAAAACACACAAGTCTCTATACAGTTTCGTACCTGACATCAAAAGACAGCAGGGAACTCATCAAAACTTTAAACATACATACTTTATACGTTGTATTTAACAAAACCAGTTTAAATGGAACATTAGGACTGAAATACACTCTGATACACACACACACATACACGCACACACACATATACTAGCAGCATGACCCGGCGTTGCCCGTGCTTGAATAAAAAAATCGTATGACTCGTACAGCAATCGCTATCACTTGACTTAAAATGTTTTTGCCCTTCATTGCCTTTAAAGGAGTGCCCTTTGCCGTGCTGATGTTGCTACATGCCTTACTTCTTGCCTATATCACATTGCGAATTTTTTCTAAGCTCTATACTAAACATTAAATCTGTTACGAAAAAAGAACTAAACAAAATGAACACAAAACGATCAGCTTTAAAAAAAAGGACTCGTAACTGGAAAAACCGAATGAAAAAAAAGAATGTTAACAACAAATACTTTTTCACACCCAACCCAGTTCTGCAGAATCAGAATCAACGTTGAGCTTAAGCAAGCGAATGAGCCAATTGCAGTAAAGTGCCATGCAGATTTAAATTTTTTCCACTTGTGACGAATGCAGCTATCGATTTTTGTTTTTTTGCATGCTAGAATGCTAGTAAAAATTCGTGTCAGTCAGCTGTTGGCTCTCACGCTGGTCAATAGAATCTTCCTGCCTATTCGTGGCAGCCAGCTATTGGCCCTCACTCTGGCCAGTAGAAAATGACTGCAAACTACATGAAAACTGCCATAGAAGCATGAAAAAATCGATTATTTCCACTATCGATGGGAGTTGGGAAATGAAAAGTCGGTCTTGGCCTTGAAAAGTCGCTAACTTAGAGTATGTGCATGTAAATTTTGGTGCAGATCCGTCGAAAATTGCGGCCGTGCATTCGTTACACACACACACACACACACACACATCCTGCCTTTTATAGATATATATATATATTGTGTGTATTTAGGGAGCATTTTTTCATTCATCACTGTCTTGTCCGTATATATTGTACAGTAATTGACATCTTTGATAATGGCTAATGTAAGCCGAAAGCTTAGATTGGTTTAAAAAATATCGAACAATATTGTGGTTTTCTTTATTCGTTTAATGATAATGTTATTAAGCTTATCAGACGTTATGAAAAGAATTTACATAAAATAGACAACACTTGTCTATATTATTTAATGAAACACACACACACACACACACATATATATATATATATATATATATATATATATATATATATATATATATACTATACTCGACTCTCCCGTCGAATTACACGTATGAGGGTCAAGCAGATCAGTACGCAGGAAACCGACAGACGTGACAACAGCACATGAGATTTGAGTATAGTAGTGAAGGTTTCGTGCCGGACCATCCACTCTTTTTGAAGGGCCGAATACAGAGACCTGGTGCACTATGTGCCACAAGGTCCCCAAATGACCGTCCACAGGTTTTGAATTCAGAGTTGTCCTTCTCGATACTCTTGTCAGTCAATCTATTTCGATGCACTCGATCTGTCGGAGGGTGAGGATCAATATGACAGTTCAGACGAAAGTTTACCGTTTCATTCTCCCCTAACAGGACCCTCACCGACAGACCTCAATGAACTCCCTTAAAAAAAAGAAACATTAATAATTTATCAGCTTCATACTGAAGAAAATGGACCGAACGTGCAAGAAGTCTTATTTTTTTAGTAGCCATTTATTCACTGAGACTAGCTTCATCACTTTTATTACCATCATCACAATATTCCAGCTGCTAATTACATATATATATATATATATATATATATATATATATATATATATATATATATATATATATATATATTTACCCAAGTATAGGACTGGTGTCTACGGAATAAATTCCAATAACCAACAATACTATTCTTAAAAAGAGTGCTCAATACAGAGTAGAGCAAATATAATTATTTATTCGAAAATTATAACATAAATATGTCGTAAAATCACTACAAAAATAGCCATTTTGTTTCAACAATTCTGGTGTCTTGTCAAGTGATGGTGTTGAATGTAGAATAAAGGGTTTATTCTTTATTCTATACTCAGTACCAGTAGTTGATAAGACACCAGAAGTGTTAAAACAAAATAGCTATTTTTGTAGTGATTTCATAACATACTCATGTTAGAATTTTCGAATAAATAATTACACACACACACAAACACACATATATATATATATATATATATATATATATATATATATATATACCATATATCAGCACAAAATTCCAACTGCTAATCACACACACACACACACACACACACACACACATATATATATATATATATATATATATATATATATATATATATATATATATATATAAATGGACCGAACGTGCAAGAAGTCTTATTTTTTTAGTAGCCCCAAAACTAACTCTATATCTATCTTCATTTAAGTGCAAACACACTTGCGCTAGCTTTAAGTGACCCTTTTAGTCTCTACCTATTAAATTTTTGGATTAACTCATGTACCCTATTAGGAAGTCGTCCGATAGTAGTAAGAATTTGATTACCCAAGGTTGGATATGCTGAATCGTATATAAGGATTATATATAGGGTGACATATATACCTATATATGAGTGTAATTATTTACCCGCTCACCCACGCAGCAAGATGTGGGACAAGGCCGAGTTTAAAGTGGGGTATCCGAGCTCGTAGACTCGAGCAAAAATTCCCTATAGACAACGTGAAAACGGAGTCAGTTTTCCGAGACGAGATTCTGGCCTTCGGTAGAGCCTCGTCTGGAGGATGCCCTCTGTGCCAGGTAAGTATATGAGTGTATCTCCTCACGCATACCTACCCTAATACTTATATACATACACCCTCTATACACACATACATGTATACCCTAGCACTCACATATATCAGTATACGCATCTAAATTTAAGAACTTCTTTAATCTTCTGTAATCTGTTGTTATATGATATTTAATTAGCCCAGAGATTATCTAATCTTTTATTATTATGTCCTAACCCATTCGGTGGAGGATTGTTGTCCACGTTTACTGGATTATCAGGATAACTCAATATACAAACCTAAGGATAGAAAAACGGAAATTGAATTTACAGTGTAACCCGGATATAAGAGACCCGGATATAAGAGAAACACGAATATAAGAGAGATTTTCTCTGGTCCCAAATTAGAGCCATACTTACCTAAACAAAATAGACCAAATACGGATATGAGAGAAACCCGGATATTCTTCTCCAACAACTCTCTTATATCCGGGTTACACTGTATAATAGAACCGAAGTAAAGAGACGAGGAATCTATTGGGGAAATTATTGATGGCTGTCAAGACGTAATGATGGAGGAGGTATGTGTGTGTGGACGGAAGAAGACGGGAAACTGGTAAGAGTATAAAAGAAAAAAGAAGAAGAAGAAGTTAGACGTGCAGTATGAATGTTCATTGATTAGTTCATTTTCTTGTTAAGGGATAATAGTTCAATTGAGTTCAATCCGGGCTGGCGAGGAGCAGAAATTCCCAGGTGAATGTCCTCCTATGATAGTTCATCTTGGTTTGATGGGAGTTGCCGGCATTTGGAAATTAGCTCGTTCCTCTTTGGGTTTGAATATATATGTATGCGTTTCCATGTATTTGTTCACGTTAATATTATCTACTCGCAGAGCTGTCTACCCAAAATATACCTGAAAATCTACATTCAAACACATACATATTTGCGCTAGCTGACATGTATCTACGAAAACCCTTTGCTAGGATAAAACATTACGGAAAGATTCTTCCATAACTTGTTTTTATGCGATATTTAATTAGCCACAAGATTATCTAATCGTTTATCATTCATAAGCCATTTGGTAGAGATTTAATGCCCACATGTGCTTGATTTTAATGGTAATCCAACAGTTAAGCTTAATCAAGGGTGGGAAAAGGAAAATAATTTTGGTGCACCGAAGAATAGAGACAGGGAAATTTTCATGGGGAAACAATTGATAGTCACCAATAATTGTTGGTGACTTGGTGATGGAGAAGACACGTATGTATGTACGGAATTTGATGAGAAATCGGTAAGGAATAAAGAGAATGGAAGAGAAGCTAGATTAATAGTTAATTAATAATTAATAGTTCAATTGAGTTCAGTCTGAGCTGGTGTAGAGCAGAGATTCCCAGGTCAATGTCCTCCTATGATAGTTCATCTTGGTTTGATGGGAGTTTAGGTAAGCTCAAAATTTCCTGCAGTGCCAGCATTTGGAAATTAGCACATTTCTCTGATTTAATAGAATCTTTTGGTTTTAAAATTTGATTATTTTAATTTTCTCATGTCGGCATAGATTGCACTTACCTTTAAAGCTACTAGGGTTGCGGGCAAACCCTATTAATGTCCAGTCAATCTGAGGGCTCTGTTTTTTCTCCCTCGATTCCCCAACATCTCCCACTATGTCCCCTCTAACGCCTCTCTCTCTTTCTTTCCCCAGCTAACCAGTATCCCACTAAAAACTGATACCATAAGCAGTTTGAAAAATCCTCCGAATTTTAAAATTAAAATTCATAGGTGAAAACGGTTATTTTGGAATATTTTATGAGATTTTTGTTTTCGCAATGTATATAAAATAGTTAGAGTATAGGAAGAATCTTGAAACTATTTTCAATATATTTCTCCGCTTCGTGTAAATATTGAGGGCTACACATTCTGAGTGCTCTTAAATAAAATCCCATATCATTCCGGATTTTATTTTATTGTTATGATGGAAATAGACGTTTATTGGGTTATTTTTATTGGTTGATTTTCGATGGACACTAATTTTAAGGCTGTTGCTAACTCGGTGTAACCTGATATCTAAGAAAGGTAAAGTATTGTTTTTTTTTTTTTTTATTTCGTATAGGAATTCTATCGTGTGTTAGACTTTATTTACTTTATCTACAAGCTCCGGTAAGTTAATATCGCGGGGATATATTAATAGAGCATCATCAATATATCGGAAGTTGATTGTTTAGGAATATATCTCTATTAATTATTTCATTACAAGCCAGGTGATATAAAGCAAGGAGTTTATGATAAATTCTAGAAGCCCTTCATATCAAATGACAGGAACTCGACATCAATAAAATTATTTTAGTCACGAAACGCACGTGTTGAGATAACTTTAAACTATAACAAGCCTTTTTAAAACCAGATAATGTTGAAATTTCGCAATAACAGTTTGGAAACTATGTTCATTTTGAACATAAAATCTTTAAATAACACAAAACACTGACTGTTTCTTGACTTTCTTTCTTTGATTGTCAAAAGTAATAGGAAAATAAAACATAACTTCAGGAAATCTCGTTACAAGTTTTTACCTGGAATCAAGCGACATATTCGATACAAAGAATACCCACCAAAAGCCTAAACATATATACTTTGTCCATTTTATTAAACAAAATCGGTTTAAACGAAGCATTGTTACTGAAATACACGAATAAAAAATGAAATACAATATTTAGCGATCTCATGAAGGTACACACATATATATATATATATACACACACACACACACACATATATATATATATATATATATATATATATATATATATTTCAATTAAAAGGTGCAATTATAATTTATAAATTCATGAATTATTCATACAAAAAACAAATATAGAGGTTAATGATTTAAATGGCGAGAATACTTCATCGTAAACAATCTAAATAAGATACATCAATCATTAACCTCTATATTTGTTTTTTGTATGAATGATTCATGAATTTATAAATTATATTTGCACCTTTTAATTGAAATTAAAATAACTGATCCAACGTGCAACTCTCGGATAATAAGTGTGACATTACTGTAATTATTGAACAATATAGTTCATGCCATATTCACGGAAAATCTACCAGTAAAAAAGAATTCTCTTTTTGCTATATTTGTACAAAAACGCAAAACCTTAAAATTTAAATTCAAACTCAGCGTTGCGCCCGCACGTTCCAAAACAATAACACATTTCTCATAGCATTTTTTCGGATTACATCTCTATTTTCGTTGTCCTCTTATTACTGAGAAGTAAAAACAAGAAAAAAATCTACTTCCATACCTGATGATGTCTGTAGGAACAGACGAAAGCTTGTAAAAAATTAAAAAGACCTTATGCAACTGGAATTTATAAACGGGGATCATATCATTCATATACAGGTTCGGGGTTGGTGTATCTTATTTATATTGTTTGCGACGATGTATTCTCGCCATTTAAATCATTAACCTCTATATTTGTTTTTTGTATGAATGATTCATAAATTTATAATATATATATATATATATATATATATATATATATATATATATATATATATATATATAATTATTTAAAAATTGTAACATAAATATTTTATAAAATCACTACAAAAACATGCATTTTGTTTCAACACCTCCGGTGTCTTATCAAGTGATGATGTTGAATGTAAAATAAATGGTTTTAAAAGTTAGAATAGATGCTATTATTAACGTCTATTCTAACGTAATTTCAATGAAAAAATAAATTGAATAACATATATATCTTTTTCTTTTCTCCTCAGTAATTTTATAATTTTAAACTTAATAGAGATTAAATTTAGATTTTAAAATTGGTAATTTTTTACTTTTAATTTTAATATCAAATTTTATCATATAATTTAATATTTATTGGTTGGGGTTATACTAATATAGAATTTATTCTACTTTAGTATAACCCCAACTTTAAATCTTTTAATAGCTATTATAACCTTACTTCGTTGTCAAGTTTTTTGAATTCTTCTATACTTGTGTTTTGATTGGTCATTCTAGCTTTTTTAAAAGCGTTTTCCCCTGGCGAAGGATCGTTAATTAATTTGAAACTTTTAAAACCATTTATTTTACATTCAACATCATCACTTGGTAAGACACGGGAGGTGTTGAAACAAAATGGTTATATTTGTAGAGATTTTATAACATATTTATGTTATAATTTTTAAATAAATAATTATGTCTGTATTGAGCACTCTTTTAAAAATAGTAATTGTTGATTATTGGAATTTATTCCGTATACAACATTCATATACGTGGATATATATATATATATATATATATATATATTGCGTAAATTTTTGCAGCATGTTTTTAAGGCGTGTCTCATTAGATAATTTAGGCAAGTTTTGTTTACTTATTTTAAACAGAATCCATTTTTTACATTTATAAATCTGATTTGCCTTTTTATTGAATATTGCTGCCATAAATGGTCTTGTACTCCTATCATATATTACAAGATTCTTGACAAAATTTAAAGTGTATAATCAATCCTGACTTGGTATCTTGACTTCAGTTACTTAACCATCGACATGAGCTTAAAAAAACAACTTTTATTTTGAAGCAAGATTGCAATTACAGTGAGTTCGCACAAACGAACGAAAAGGAGGCAGGTGTTGATAACAATTGTTTAGAAAAGGTATTTGATATGTCGGCCATATTTGTTCTTTAAGAGTCAGTTTAATTGAGCATATCAGAGGGAATTCACTTAAATCGATTAACACAATTAATAAAGCAAATACATAAAATCTGTCATGTTTTAATGATATTAACGTTATAAGAAAGCCCGAAACAAATTCAAAAATAATTTTTGAAACGGAAATTAAAAGAAACACGTGATGTGCAAACATCCAGTTCATTTCTATTCTTCTACCCTTCTATGATCATTCATCCGAAACGTATATAAAAATTATTAATAAATTTATCATCTCACTGGGATATTTTTTCTCCCCAGCCTGAGAAGATGTGGTATTATGGTGTACGGAGGATTGATTGACGATGGATGAGTTTTTATGGTGAATGAGGAAATTGTAACGAGTGAATGCGTCGTGAATCCGATTAGCGAGGTATTAGATAGGGAAGACCAGATTCAACCATTTCCCCCTTTTCGGCCTTCTCCCATAATTGTATTAATTTACAATAAATCTCGAGAATAATATCAGTAAAAAATGAATGCGGAAACATTGTGGACCAAAGGATATCAAGTGAGTATGTACGTAAGTGTACTTGTGTATCTGTCTATATTTCTGATATGTACACGATTTACATTATTCGGACTATTGTCCTCAACTTTGTTGCCATATTTATCACAAAGTTTCGGCATTTCAGTATCTGTCTATATTTCTGAGATGAGGTATTATGTACACTATTTACATTATTCGGACTATTGTCCTCATCTTTGTTGCCATATTTATTAAAACGTTTCGGCCCTTCAGTATCTGTCTAAATTTCTGAGATGAGATGTTAAGTAAACTATTTACATTATTCGGACTATTGTCCTCGTCTTTGTTGCCATATTTATTACAACGTTTCAGCCTTTCCGTATCTGTCTATATTTCTGAGATGGGGTATTATGCACACTATTTACATTATTCGGACTATTGTCCTGAACTTTGTCGCCATATTTATGACAACGTTTCAGCCTTTCAGTATCTGTCTATATTTCTGAGTTGGCATATTTACATTATTCGGACTATTGTCCTTATCTTTGGTGCCATATTTATCAGAACGTTTCGGCCTTTCAGTATCTGCCTATATTTCTGAGATGAGGTATTATGTACACTATTTACATTATTCGGACTATTGTCTTCATCTTTGTTGCCATATTTATTACAACGTTTCGGCCTTTAAGTATTTGTCTATATTTCTGAGATTATGTATTATGTACACTATTTACATTATTCGGTCTATTATCCTTATTTCTGTTGCCATATATTTCACAACGTTTCGGCATTCAGCACCTGTCTATATTTCTGAGATGAGGAAATATAAACACTATTTAATTCATTCCGACTATTGTCCTCGGCTATGTTGACATATTTATTACAACGTTTTGGCCTTTAAGTATTTCTCTATATTTCTGAGATGATGTATTATGTACACTATTTACACTTTGCGGACTATTATCCTTATATTTGTTGCCATATTTATTTCAACGTTTCGGCCTTTCAGTATCTGTCTAGATTTTTGAGTGGAGGTATTATGTACAGTATTTACATTATTCGAAGTATTGTCCTCATCTTTGTTGCCATATTGATTACAAAGTTTCGTCCTTTCAGTATCTGTCTATATCACTGAGATGAGTTATTATGTACACTATTTACATTTTTCGCACTATTATCCTTATCTTTGTTGCCATATTTATCACAAAGTTTCGGCTTTTCAATATCTGTCTATATTACTTAGATTAGGTATTATGTACACTATTAACATTTTTGGTGACTATTATCCTTATCTTTGTTGCCAGATTTATCACAACGTTTCGGCCTTTCAGTATCTGTCTAGATTTCTGAGATGAGGTATTATATACACTATTTACATTATTCCGACTATTGGTCTCATCTTTGTTGCCATATTTATTACAATGTTTCGGCCTTTCAGTATCTGTCGATATGTATGAGATGTGGTATTATGTACACTATTTACATTATTCGGACTATTGTCCTCATCTTTGTTGCCATATTTATCACAACGTTTCGGCCTTTCAGTATCTGTCTATATTTCTGAGATGAGGGATTATGTACACTATTTACATTATTCCGACTATTGTCCTCATCTTTGTTGCCATATTCATTACAACGTTTCGGTCTTTCAATATCTGTCTATATTTCTGTGATGAGGTATTATGTACACTTTTTAGATTATTCGGACTATTTTCCTTATATGTGTTGCCATATGTATCACAACGTTTCGGCCTTTCAGTATCTGTCTATATTACTGAGATGAGGTATTATATACACTATTTACATTATTCCGACTATTGTCCTCCTCTTTGTTGCCATATTTATCACAACGTTTCGGCCTTTCAGTATCTGTTTATAATTCTGAGATGAGGTTTTATGTACACTATTTACATTTTGCGGACTATTATCCTTATATTTGTTGCCACATATATCATAACGTTTCGGCCTCCAATATCTGTCTAGATTTCTGAGATGAGGTATTATGTAAACACTTTACATTATTCGGAGTATTGTCCTCATCTTTGTTGCCATATTTATCACCTTTCGGCCTTTCAGTATATGTTTATATTACTGAGATGAGGTATTATGGTCAATATTTACATTATTCGGGCTATTATCCTTATCACTGTTTCCATTATTTTCACAACGTTTCGGGCTTTAAGTATCTGTCTATATTACTGAGATTACGTATTATGTACACTATTTATATTTTTCGGACTATTATCCTTATCTTTGTTGCCATATTTATCCCAACGTTTCGGCCTTTCTGTGTCTGTTTATATTTCTGAGATGAGGTATTATATACACTATTTACATTATTCGGACTATTGTCCTCATCTTTGTTACAATATTCATTAAAACGTTTCGGCCTCTAAGTATCTTTCTATATTTCAGAGATGAGGTATTATTTACAATATTTACATTTTTCGGACTATTATCCTGATCTTTTTTTGCCCTATTTATCACAATATTTCGGTCTTTCAGTATCTGTCTATATTTCTGTGATGCGGTATTATGTACACTATTTACATTATTCGGACTATTGTCCTCATCTTTGTTACCATATTTATTACAACGTTTCGGCCTTTCAGTATTTGTCTATATTTCTGAGATGATGTATTATGTACACTATTTACATATTTCGGACTATTATCCTTATCTTTGTCGAAATATTTATTACAACGTTTCGGTCTTTCATTATCTGTCTATATTACTGAAATGAGGTATTATGTACACTATTTACATTATTATGACTATTTTCCTCGTCTTTGTTGCCATATTTATTACAATGTTTCGGCCTGTCAGTATCTGTCTATATTTCTGAGATGAGGTATTATGTACATTATTTACATTATTCGGACTATTGTCCTCTTCTTTGTTGCCATATTTATTACAACGTTTGGGCCTTTCAGTATTTGTCTGTATTTCTGAGTACATTATTGTATTATTGTATATTTATATGTTCTCATCTTTGTCACATATTTATTACACGGTGATTGGAATGTCGAACTGGACCCTTTATTTCGCTAAGTGGGGTATACTGTTCTAGTTCCACGTGCCATGTTTAAACGTATGTCAGTTATCATCTATTTCAAAGAAGAATTGGATTAAACATCACCAAATGCAAATTATAGATAAAAAATCAAATAAGTATAAATTATTTACATATCTTGGAAGAGTTTTAACAGAAGATGGAATGTATGAGACTGAAATTCGAAGGGGTATTGAGATAGCCAATGATTTATTCCAAAACTTAATCAGAATATTAACGAATAGAAAAACTTCGCTATAAACAAGTAAGAGAAGACTAAATTGTTACGTGATATCAGTCCAGCTTTTTGGTAATGAGGCCTGGGCGATCTTCTCAAAGATAAAGGAGATACTTGAATAAAGTAGAGGGGTTCTACAGAAGGTTACTAAAGAAACTATGGGCTGATTATGTTAAAAAGGACGAAGTTTTAGAGACAAGGAAAACCGAAAAAGAAACAAATTTAACGTCAATGAAGAGCGCATAATGAAGACAGAGGACATGGAAGATCTGATAGAGACAGGACAAATTGAAGGCAAGAGCAACAGATGAAAACAACGCATGATATATTTAGTGAGTTGGATTAAATAGATGACAGAAAAAGGTGTAAGAGAAATCAGAAAAAGTAAGAAAATTAAGAGCTACAAAGGAGAGGAAATTATGTAGAGGCATGATCACCTACGGACTAAGGGAAAATAGCACATTAGGCATAATAAGAGATTAACAACAAGACCTAATAATAAAATAGAACAATTATAATAATATACTGTGATGAAAGTTAGGGATTGGTAGATGATTCCTTCTTACCGTAGATATTATTAGGCATGATAAGAGATTAACAACAAGACCTAATAATAAAATAGATATAATCATAGATATAATGATAATAATGTTGTAATAAATAGTATACATTAGATTCATTTTGATTCTTCTTTCTCATACAAAATCAAAAAGCCAGCATCATTTTGTCTTGGGCACATTATAAAGTAAAGTAAGATAAACAAATAGTATGAGAAAACTCGACTTAGATGGGGTCAATCATTTTATAGGATTACAAAATCGAATCAAATTATCATAGACTGTGTTTTAACAGCCTGGTGACAATCAATCTAAAATTCTTTCTTCACAATGATCGATACATTCAATTCAGTCATCAAATTCGTATTACGGGTTTTCTAATTTAACAACACCTTGTCGATTGCCTGTAATTACAAATCTAAGAAGAAAATAATTATTCTCGCATCTAGCTTGAAATTAAATGTCACTGCTGATATCTGCGCAGATACTACGATGTTGTGACATCCTTTACAAGAGAATAGATCTCGAGGTGTCTTATCGTATAATTTGCGTACCACGTCCAAGTATTATAATCTTATACAATAGTTACATACCTATAATATATAGTTTGCTTTTTTTAATTTTATTTCGCTCCCAAGCGAGGCAAACAAAAATATTACTAAGACGTAAGGGGTAAATGGGAGTGAAAGAGAATGAAAAGATTTTAGACATAGAACAAGGAATAAATCTATATTCCTCTTCAAAACACCGGGAGGCGTGTGGACTGCTGATAGACGAACCTATTTAAAATTTCAGAGTTCGAACGGAGACGTTAGATGTATAGATTTGAAGAAAACTTTAGAAGAAACTGGAAATCCAATCCCAAACAGGAAAGAAGGTATACAAATTTTTTATTCTTCAAAAGATCGGGAGGTGGTGTGGATCTGATGATAGGCAAACATATTTAAAAATTTATTGTTCGAACAGACACGTTAGATGTATAGAGTTATAGAAGGAACCGAAAATCCAGTCCTAAACAGGAAACAGGGGATACACCTTTACTTCTCTTCAAAATATCAAGAAGTGTGTGGACCGGACGATAGGCGAACCTATTTAAAATTTCAGGGTTCGAACGGAGACGTTAGATGTATAGAGTTAAAGTAGACTTTAGAAGGAACCGGAAATCCGATTCTAAACAGGAAACAAGTGGTACAACTTCTATCTTCCTTTAAAAGACCGAGGAGGAGTGTGAACCGGGCGATAAGCAAAACTATCTACTCCCACTGAGGAGAAAAATATAATTAGTAAATGAAATTTCAGAGTTTAAATAGACCAATTCTAAAAATGTTTTTTTCTGAATGTCAACGAGGACTGTGTACACGACTCAGAAAGCTGAGTACCTTGCTCAGAAAGCTGGCGGGTAACCATGACCAAAACCCACAGAACTTCAGACATTTACCAACCGATATCTCAGGAAAATCCTCAATATCAGCTAGCTAGTAGTCTCCAGTGACCAACTCTGAGGCAGGACCGGACAAACCGCAGACGCGATTGACATCAAGAAACGGAAATGGGAATGGATCGGCCACACACACCGAAAGCCTGCTTCTAGTGTCACCAGGCAGGCCCTTGACGGGAATCCACAAGGGAAGTCGTCTCCAACGACCAACTGTGAGACAGGCCCAGACGAGCCCCAGTCGAGATTGACATCAAGAATGGGAAATGGAGATCGATCGGACACACGCTCCACAAGCCTGCTTTTAGTGTCACTAGGCAGGCCCTTGACTAAAATCCACAAGAGACGTCGTTTCCAACGACCAACTGTGAGACAGGACCAGACAAGCCCCAATCGAGATTGACATCAAGAGTGGGAAATGAGGATCGATCGGCCACACACTCCGCAAGCCTGCTTCTAAAGCCACCAGGCAGGCAGGCAGGCAGGCACTTGACTGAAATCCATAAGGGAAGCGAAAATGGGTCGACCAAACAGATTTGGCGCAAAAGTGTTGACGCAGAGATGAATAGGATGACCCTGAAGCGCGTCCGTTGGAAAGTTTTTGCCCTACGTTACCCAAGGAATCAAGAGGCGTAGGGAGAAGAATTCTAAAAATAAAATAGGTTTGATTGATTGATCTGTTTTAACGGTATGTCGTCCCTGTCAATTATTCACTGCAGAAAAGACTTTTTTTCTATTAAGTCTGTGGCTTGTGAACAATCCTTTGTGTTATTGATTCCAACACCCTTAACACAGTTATTTAGTGCTATAATTTATGATATAGATCCACCTTCTTCAAGTAGGCTAAGATAATTGCTACTTTTATCTTCTTGAAAAGGTCCTCTTCACTAGTCCTGTCATAAAATCGATGACGTATAAATGAAAGGTCGTTATAATATCGTAGAAGAGGTTTTACAGTACAAGTTTATTGTTTTTAGTAAGGTCAATTCACAACGAAAATATATCGCTATGCTGACTCCTACACCCCTGAGCTAATTATTAAAATAAAACGAAGAATTCCGTAATTAAATACATTTTTTTGTATTTTTCCAATGAGACATGACCCAGGGCACATGCTATTACTTTATATGTCCACTCCACGAAGTCATTCCTTACAGATTGACTACAGATTCTCGATTGGATTTAAATCAGGACAGTTTCCAAGCCAGTCGATAGTAATTTGATTTGCTTACTGATAAGTCTTGCCAGAGTGTTTGTGCAGTGTTACACTATTCGTATGCACCTAGGAGTAATGTCCATCGTAGACAATGGCTGTAGGACAACTAATCGATAGTCGAAACAATAGTGTCTGGGCGTGATAAAAATCTGATGCAATCACGGATGGCTCAATATTTTTCAACGCAAAATAAATTTCATCATACACCCCGAAAATAGATTCATATTACTAAACACCACTGCAAATGGCCTAATCTGAGGAAAAAATAGAAATTGATTACCTACTATTATTCCAGTGGTTCTAAAACTGACCGTATGATGAAAGAAAGGAAACTAAAGCAGTTGTTTCAATTCATTTACCTAGGTGTGTACTTTGTGTTCGTCAGCTTAGCTTACCCAATTCCTAGACGTGGCACAAGGCCGAAATTATAGAGCACCCAGTAAGGATCAAACTCACTACTTGGTCGTAATTGAACTAGCGAGACAAGCTTGCTAAACAACATATCACGTCCAAATTCCCTTAACTAATTCAATATCTTTTTTACATAACTACATAAAGTTTTTTTATTTTTATTTTAGTATATTTCATTAGTCCAAGCCCAAGAGCCACTCCAGGTAGAGGCATACTAAATGAGGATATTGTAAGGGATTAAAGGGAGGGAGTAAAGGGTGCCTATTATCTAGGATAGATAATGACTGAAAGGGGCTAAGATATTTTTAACCATTGTCTCCCAAGCAAGACAATAAGGGCACTAAGATGCAAGGGTTTATTGGGAGTGAAAGGGAAGGAGAAAATGTTTGCAGAGAGAAAGATCAATAGAAGAATATGATGGAGAAAGGTAGACAATGGCAACTGATGCTGCATTTAAAATTTTGAAGATCGTAGGTGACAGGGAAGCAAGCAACAGAAGGAAACATTTCCTTGGGAGTCCATTACAGTTCTGCAAAAGTTCCTAGAGAAATGCTGAAGTGGAAATTCTTCCTAACCAATGGAATATGAAGAGAATGGGGTTGAATTTTCCCATGCCCGTATGATTTTTATACTTTTTCCATTCCCTTAGCGAGAGGGCAACTTCATTTTGTCCCATGGCAGAATACAGTGGCCTCTCTGTTTTGAGGGTTGGATGGGCCCTACTAACAACAGTTATGTTTAATTTGATTTGTGTTAACGTTTTAGTTTGTTATTGGGTTTATCTCCCTCCCCTCTCATTTTTTCATCATAGAATTTTATATATATCTTTTAGTATCATTAAATTTTTATGACTCGGGGCACGTTTTGTAGGTCCCTAGAGCGAATGTGGTATTATGGTGTATGGAGGATTGATTGGTGACGGACAAGTTCTTGTGGTGAATGTGGAAATTGTAATGTATGAATGGGTTGTGAATCGGATTAGCCAGGTATAGGATAGTTAGTTGAGACCAGCCTCAAACCCTCACCCTTTTTCGGCCTTGTGCCACAATTGTAATTTTTTTTTTTTTTTGTGAAGTTCTGAACTGGTGGAACAAAGGAATGTAATTCGCCCAGATATATACAGACTTACGGCAACATCACACTGAAATACCAGTTCTTTCAAGTTCACCAAAGTTAAGCAACACTGGGCCTGGTCAATACTTGTTTGAGTGACAGCTTGGGAATACCAGGTATTGTAAGCTTGAATGTGTGCATGTGGGTGGGGGCTGAATGGATAACGGCTTGGAAATGAAACTTCCTTACAGACATAACATGTTGAATCACCAGTTCAGATATGATCACAAAAGTTAAACCAGGTTTAACCTGATCAGTGCCTAGATGGTGATGGCTTGGAAATGACAGATGCTGTAAAATTGAGTGTGAGGATGGTGTAATGGATAAAGGAATTGCTAATCGGAGACCAGTTCCAATTCTAGCTGGGTCATTATATTTAATTACGCGCTAATACAATTGGGAAAGGTGAACCCTACTAATAGTAGACCTATAAATGTAACTTGCATAAAATTAATTTTGTTTTCAAGTTAATATTAAATCCAATGGGGCAGTTGATGCTGGTGCACTCCTGAACATGCACATCATGCAACTACCCTTCTCCCAGTGCATCTATCTATCTATCTATCTCAGTTTCTTCATATCTACCTATCTATCTCAGTTTCTTCATATCTATCTATCTATCTATCTATCTATCTATCTATCTATCTATCTATCTATCTCAGTTTCTTCATATCTATCTATCTCAGTTTCTTCATATCTATCTATCTATCTATCTATCTATCTCAGTTTCTTCATATCTATCTATCTATCTATCTCAGTTTCTTCATATCTATCTATCTATCTATCTATCTATCTATCTCAGTTTCTTCATATCTATCTATCTATCTATCTCAGTTTCTTCATATCTATCTATCTATCTATCTATCTATCTCAGTTTCTTCATATCTATCTATCTATCTATCTATCTCAGTTTCTTCATATCTATCTATCTATCTATCTATCTATCTCAGTTTCTTCATATCTATCTATCTATCTATCTATTTATCTATCTCAGTCTGTTCATATCTATCTATCTATCTATCTATCTATCTATCTATCTATCTATCTATCTATATAGGGGTAAAATGGCAGGCTTAGTCCCCTAAAAATCTAAACAACCCATCTGTTGGATAGATTCTTATGAAATTTGAAATAGATTCTATGTAAGACACTGAATGGAATAAACTATATATATCTAACATATTTAAATGAAGGGTTTCATGAGCTTAACAAATCTCCACCTCGAAAAAATTAAATGAAATTTAAACCATAACATGTTTTTATATTCATGTCATCTTTGCATCCAAATATTTGACTGAGACTACAAATTTAGATTCCTATAATCTACACAATAATGATCCAATTAATATGGATCCTAGTGTAGTTATTTCACAAATTTGGTCTCTTTTGGACTAGGGAGGCAACACTTGAACCTTTAGAATATCTACAATTACATTAATATGCAGCATTACAATTTATTTGAATTCTTGATAAAGTTGTTTATCTCGTAATGACCAAACTTAAACAGCTCTATATCTTTCAGATGTCTGTTTTGCCAGCTGATGATTGAAAATATTAATTAGGTTACACCCTTACCACAATCTTCCAAAACTTTCTGATTTGGACCACCTATGTTATGGAAAAAGAGAAAGAGCAGAAGAAACTGAAGATCAGTTGAGCAAAAAAAGGCGAGAAGACACAGAAATGCACGCAGCTTCACAAGCGTTACAAGAACAAGCAGATCTAAGATGAAAATCAGTTGCTCATTGGACTGAAGCAAAAGTCTGAAAATCTAGAAGAAGCTAACAGAAAACATAGATGAGATGATTAACACATTGCAGTAAGAAGAAAAAGCTTATAGAAGATTTACATTAGACGCTCAATGGACTGAAGCGGAATGTCTGAAAATCAAGAAGAAGCTGACACAAAACATAGATGACATGTGCAACGCACAGCAGCAAGATGATAGTCTGAAAATATAGACAAGCTTACAGAAGATGTACATTAGATGCTCAATGGACTGAAGAAGAAAATCTGAAAATCATGAAGCTGACAGAAAACATACATGAGATGCTCAACACTGCAACAAAAGGACCGTCTGAAAATTAAGTAAAAAACTGACAGAAAATGTACATTAGATGCTCAATGGACTGAAGCAGTTGGACAGTCTGAAAATTAAGAATTTGACAGAAAACATAGATGGCATACTCAACACACTGCAGCAAGATGGTCATCTGAAAATTAAGAAAAAGCTGACAGATTATATACATTAGATGCTCAACGGACAGCAGAAGCTAGATAATCTGAAACACAAGAAGAAATTGAAATGAGATATAGAATGGTTACACAGTGGACAGCAGCACCTCCCAGACAATCTGAAAATACAGAATTAAAAGAATGGAAACTCAGAATAAATAATCAGTGGAACTTAGCAAGCAGGCGACTGGATATGTTATATTAAAAATAAACATTACTATTATAGGATAAAATGTTTTATTTGTTTTTGTTGTAATACTAAAATAATTTAATGTAATATGTATGTTTATAGATTGACTCAATATTTTATTTAATCATATATAACAGGATTGCTTCATTTCACAAACCAGAATGTCATATGCAAATATGATGATATTTCCTGGGGGGGAAGAACCTCTCTGTTCTACATGCAAAATGGCAGCTATTTCTAATATTACCTGGATGGATATACCTGTGTCACATACATGAATGTTGACAACCATTTATTTTTATATTATAACTTCAATGCAGTCTAATAATTATCATTCCAAAACATAGGAATATTTTGGCATGTTCTGCCAAACCTAGTTAACCAAATGAATGCCAAAGAGTTCTAAAGTATAGACAGATAAAGTTATTAATATCGATGGAACGCATAACATATTTATAAGTGATGCCAATCCTAAAATTATATTCTATACTTGACAGTTCATAGCTCAGAAAATTAATTTATCAGTGAACTGTATTCTAGTATAAAATAAAAATTCTAAACATATAGACAGTCAAATTACACTTTCAGGCCTCCAACATGTACGTTCCAGTGATCACTTTTATAAAATTTTCCCAACAAATAAAAAATGCAATAATATACACAGTAGATGTAATTCATATCTGTGATACACAACATCCATTTGTCAATGATCTTTTTTCTAAAATAAAATTCTACACTCATATGAAAAATTTCAAATTTAGACACTTGATTTAATTACACTCTATGGCCTCCAAACTCCATTTACCAGAGATCTGTATACTAAAATAAAATCTGAAACTCAAATAAATATCGACACATGATCATATTAATGTCTGTGGCACGCAAATTCCATCTAACAGTAAAGTATATATTCTAAAATCTTACAAAAATTTCAAAAATATTCTGAAATATAGACATTTGATTTTATAGTCTATGTCCGCCAACATCCATTTATCAATGATTTCTTTTCTAAAATGCGATAAATTTTCGAAAATATAGTGAGTGGATTTTATTACTGCCTATGGACATTAACCTACATTCACCAAAGATTGTCATTTCAAAATCATATTCTTCTCGAAAATAATTATTCTAAAATATAAAGAAAATTTTATGACTGTCTGGCAGCCAACATCTATTTATAAGTGATACCAATTCTATAATCATGTCCTAAACTCAAAAAAAATTATAACATACAGACAAAAGAATTTATTGCTTGTTATGGCCTCCAACCTCCATTTATCAGTTATCCTGTTACTAAAATCCAATTTCAAGTAAATATCCTAATACATAGACAATAGATTTTATTACTGTCTAAGGCAGGCAACTCATTCGACCCCGCGGGCTGGATCGTGTTATAATGACGGGTCGCGGGCCCAACAAAGATAATTTATGAAAAATTAAGGAAAATTACATATGCAGACCCCTGTCACCCTAAATATTTAAAACCATAATGAAGAGAAACCTTGAGAAATCAGAAAAACAAAAGAAATTCTAAAGTTAAAAAAAACACATAACAAAAATTACTTTTCCTCAAAGAACGTCAAAATACTTCAAAGTGAAAAAAATCATCCGAAGTGAAATTAGATGAAATTATGACGTGTAGGTTTGAAACTGTTATTGAAAATTGTTCCACAAACGAACCACACACACACACACACACACTCACACAAAAAAAAAAACGAAGCACATATACCCATACATACGAGTACAAGTAGTTGCAAACATATATACTTACGTACACATGCGGTATCATCCACACATTCATAAGGCATGTATATATAATGCGCGTATGTTTAACTGCTACCTCGCATGTCAGTCCCTCCCTGGCCTCTTTCACTTTAGCGTTCCTTTCGCTTCTGTTATCTTTTAATGTAGCCAAGGGTCATAACAAATATGTATCCATTATTTGACATTAAAAGAAGGCAACGCAACTTGGTAAAATAAGTCTCATGAAAGATAACTGACAGATAGTCTAATATTTTTAGTGCACTGAGATGTGTAGACATTTTATGAAAATGACATATAACAAATTTCATTTGAAGGTCGTCTATCATGTTAAAAATAGTCATTGGTAATCAGGCTCGCAGGCCAATCAAAATGCCGTAGGTTGCCGATCCTTGGTCTAAGGCATCGAGACCCAGATTATTAGTGATATCTACTGTAAATATCCTGTTTGAAGCTAATACATTTTCTAAAATATAGACAGTTGCTTTACTGTGGTCTATGGCAGCCAAACTCCATTTATCAGTGATCCCTATTAAAAAAAAATACAGTTATGATCTGAAATAAATTTTCTAAAATATAGATGGTAGATATTATTACTGTCAATGGCATTCAACCTCCATATATCTCGGATCCCTATTCTGAAATCCTATTCTAAACTCAAAGAAATATTCTAAAATATAGACAGTGGATATTATTCCTGTCTATGGCCTCCAACCTCCATTTATCTCTGATCGTTTTTCTAAAATCCTATACTAAACTCAAAGAAATATTCTAAATATAGACAGTGGATATTATACTTGTCTACGGCCTCCAACGGCCAGTTAATGACAGTCCCTATTCTAAAATAAAAATAGAAATATTCTTAAATATAGAAAGTGGATATTATTCCTGTCTATGGCCTCCAACCTCCATTTATCTCTGATCCCTATTTTAAAATCCTATACTAAACTCAAGGAAATATTCGAAAATATAGACATTTCTTATTATTCTTATCTATGGCATCCAACCTCCATCTATCTCTGATCCCTATTCTAAAATCCTATTCTGATATCAAAGAAATATTCTAAAATATAGAGAGTGGATATTATTCGTGTATATGGCCTACAACCGTCAGTTAATTGTAGTCCCTATTCTAAAATCATATTCTAATTCCAAAGAAATATTTTAAAATATAGACAGTGGATATTATTGCTTTGTATGGCCTCCAAACTCCTTATGTCTCTGATCCCTATTCTAATATCTTATTCTAAACACAAAAAAATATTCTAAAATATAGAGATTTCTTATTATTCCTATCTATGGTCTCCAACCTCCATTTATCTCTGGTCCCTATTCTAAAATCTTATTCTAATTGCAAAGAAATATTTTAAAATATAGACAGTGGATATTATTGCTGTTTATGGCCTCCAACCTCCATTTATCCCTAATCCCTATTCTAAAATCCTATACTAAATTCAAAGAAATATTCAAAAATATAGACAGTGGATATTATTCCTGTCTATGGCCTCCAACTAGCATTTAGTCCTGATCCATTTTCTAAAATCCTATACTAAACTCAAACAAATATTCTAAAATATAGACAGTGAATATTATTCCTGTCTATGGCCTCCAACCTCCATTTATCCCTGATCGCTTTTCTAAAATCCTATACTCAAAGCAAAGAAATATTCTAAAATATAGACATTTCTTATTCTTCTTATCTATGGCATCCAACCTCTATTTATCCCTGATCACTATTCTAAAATCCTATAATCAATGCAATGAAATATTCTAAAATATAGTCATTTCTTATTATTCTTATCTATGGCATCCATTTATCCCTGATCCCTATTCTAAAATCCTATTCTAAACTCAAAGAAAGATTCTAAAATATAGACAGTGTATATTATTCCTGTCTATAGCCTCCAACCTCCATTTATCCCTGATCCCTTTTCTAAAATCCTATACTAAACTCAAAGAAATATTCTAAAATATAGACAGTGGATATTATTCCTGTCTATGTCCTCGAACCTCCATTTATCTGTGATCCCTATTCTAAAATCTTATACTAACCTCAAGGAAATATTCGAAAATATAGACATTTCTTATTATTCTTATCTATGGCCTCCAACCTCCATTTATCTCTGATACCTATTCTAATATCCTATTTTAATCACAAAGAAATATTCTAAAATATAGAGAGTCGATATTATTCGTGTATATGTCCTACAACCATTGTAGTCCCTATTCTAAAGTCATATTCTAATTCCAAAGAAATATTTTAAAATATAGACAGTGGATATTATTGCTTTGTATGGCCTCCAACCTCCATATGTCACTGATCCCTATTCTAAAATCTTATTCTAAACACAAAAAAATATTCTAAATTATAGAGATTTTTTATTATTCCTGTCTATGGCCTCCAACCTCCATGTATCCCTCATCTCTATTCTAAAATACTATACTCAATGCAAAGAAATATTCTAAAATATAAACATTTCTTATTCTTCTTATCTATGGCCTCCAACCTCCATTTATCCCTGATCCCTATTCTAAAATACTATACTCAATGCAAAGAAATATTCTAAAATATAGTCATTTCTTATTATTCTTATTTATGGCCTCCAAACTCCATTTCTCTTTGACCCCTATTCTAAAATCCTATTCTAAACTCAAAGAAATATTCTAAAATATAGACAGTGGATATTATTCCTGTCTATGGCCTCCAACCTCCATTTATCCCTGATCCTTTTTCTGAAATCCTCTACTAAACTCAAACCAATATTCTAAAATATAGACAGTGAATATTATTCCTGTCTATGGCCTCCAACCTCCACTTATCCCTGATCCCTTTTCTAAAATCCTATACTCAAAGCAAAGAAATATTCTAAAATAGTGGCATTTCTTATTCTTCTTATCTATGGCATCCAACCTCTATTTATCCCTGATCCCTATTCTAAAATCCTATAATCAATGCAATGAAATATTCTAAAATATAGTCATTTCTTTTTATTCTTATCTATGGCCTCCATTTATCCCTGATCCCTATTCTAAAATCCTATTCTAAACTCAAAGAAAGATTCTAAAATATAGACAGTGGATATTATTCCTGTCTATGGCCTCCAACCTCCATTTATCCCTGATCCCTTTTCTAAAATCCTATACTAAACTCAAAAAATATTCTAAAATATAGACAGTGGATATTATTCCTGTCTATGTCCTCGAACCTCCATTTATCTGTGATCCCTATTCTAAAATCCTATACTAAACTCAAGGAAATATTCTAAAATATAGACATTTCTTATTATTCTTATCTATGGCCTCCAACCTCCATTTATCTCTGATCCCTATTCTAAAATCCTATTCTAATCGCAAAGAAATATTCTAAAATATAGAGAGTCGATATTATTCGTGTATATGGCCTACAACCGTCAGTTAATTATAGTCCCTATTCTAAATTCATATTCTAATTCCAAAGAAATATTTTAAAATATAGACAGTGGATATTATTGCTTTGTATGGCCTCCAACCTCCATATGTCACTGATCCCTATTCTAAAATCTTATTCTAAACACAAAAAAATATTCTAAATTATAGAGATTTTTTATTATTCCTGTCTATGGCCTCCAACCTCCATGTATCCCTCATCCCTATTCTAAAATACTATACTCAATGCAAAGAAGTATTCTAAAATATAGACATTTCTTATTCTTCTTATCTATGGCCTCCAACCACCATTTATCCCTGATCCCTATTCTAAAATCCTATACTCAATGCAAAGAAATATTCTAAAATTTAGACATTTCTTATTCTTCTTATCTATGGCCTCTAACCTCCATTTATACCTGATCCCTATTCTAAAATCCTATACTCAATGCAAAGAAATATTCTGAAATATAGTCATATCTTATTATTCTTATTTATGACCTCCAACCTCCATTTATCTCTGATCCCTATTCTAAAATCCAATTCTAAACTCAAAGAAATATTCTAAAATATAGAAAGTGGATATTATTCCTGTCTATGGCCTCCAACCTCCATTTATCTCTGATTGTTTTTCTAAAGTCCTATACTAAACTCAAAGAAATATTCTAAATATAGACAGTGGATATTATTCCTGTCTATGGCCTCCAAACTCCATTTATCCCTGATCACTTTTCTAAAATCCTATACTAAACTCAAAGAAATATTCTAAAATATAGACATTTCTTATTATTCTTATCTATGGCCTCCAACCTCCATTTATCTCTGATACCTATTCTAAAATCCAATTCTAATCGCAAAGAAATATTCTTAAATATAGAGAGTCGATATTATTCGTGTATATGGCCTACAACTGTCAGTTAATTATAGTCCCTATTCTAAATTCATATTCTAATTCCAAAGAAATATTTTAAAATATAGACAGTGGATATTATTGCTTTGTATAGCCTCCAACCTCCATATGTCTCTGATCCCTATTCTAAAATATTATTCTAAACTCAAAAAAATATTCTGAATTATAGAGATTACTTATTATTCCTGTCTATGGCTTCCAACCTCCATGTATCCCTGATCCCTATTCTAAAATACGATACTCAATGCAAAGAAATATTCTAAAATATAGACATTTCTTATTCTTCTTATCTATGGCCTCCAACCTCCATTTATCCCTGATCCCTATTCTAAAATCCTATACTCAATGCAAAGAAATATTCTGAAATATAGTCATTTCTTATTATTTTTATTTATGACATCCAACCTCCATTTATCTCTGATCCCTATTCTAAAATCCTATTCTAAACTCAAAGAAATATTCTAAAATATAGACAGTGGATATTATTCCTGTCTATGGTCTCCAACCTCCATTTATTTCTGATTGTTTTTCTAAAATACTATACTAAACTCAAGGAAATACCTATTCTAATATCCTATTTTAATCGCAAAGAAATATTCTAAAATATAGAGAGTCAATATTATTCGTGTATATGGCCTACAACCGTCAGTTAATTGTAGTCCCTATTCTAAAGTCATTCTAATTCCAAAGAAATATTTTAAAATATAGACAGTGGATATTATTGCTTTGTATACCCTCCAACCTCCATATGTCACTGATCCCTATTCTAAAATCTTATTCTAAACACAAAAAAATATTCTACATTATAGAGATTTTTTATTATTCTTATCTATGGCCTCCAACCTCCATTTATCTCTGATCCCTATTCTAAAATCCTATTCTAAACTCAAAGAAATATTCTAAAATATAGACAGTGGATATTATTCCTGTCTATGTCCTCGAACCTCCATTTATCTGTGATCCCTATTCTAAAATCCTATACTAAACTCAAGGAAATATTCTAAAATATAGACATTTCTTATTATTCTTATCTATGGCCTCCAACCTCCATTTATCTCAGATACCTATTCTAATATACTATTTTAATCTCAAAGAAATATTCTGAAATATAGAGAGTTGATATTATTCGTGTATATGGCCTACAACCATCAGTTAATTGTAGTCCCTATTCTAAAGTCATATTCTAATTCCAAAGAAATATTTTAAAATATAGACAGTGGATATTATTGCTTTGTATGGCCTCCAACCTCCATATGTCTCTGATCCCTATTCTAATATCTTATTCTAAACACAAAAAAATATTCTACATTATAGAGATTTCTTATTATTCCTGTCTATGGCCTCCAACCTCCATGTATCCCTGATCCCTATTCTAAAATACTATACTCAATGCAAAGAAATATTCTAAAATATAGACATTTCTTATTCTTCTAATCTATGACCTCCAACCTCCATTTATCCCTGATCCCTATTTAAAAAACCTATACTCAATGCAAAGAAATATTCTGAAATATAGTCATTTCTTATTATTCTTATTTATGGCCTCCAACCTCCATTTATCTCTGATCCCTATTCTAAAATCCTATTCTAAACTCAAAGAAATATTCTAAAGTATAGACAGTGGATATTATTCCTGTCTATGTCCTCGAACCTCCATTTATCCCTGATCCCTATTCTAAAATCCTATACTAAACTCAAAGAAAAATTCTAAAATATAGACAGTGGATATTATTCCTGTCTATGTCCTCGAACCTCCATTTATCTGTGATCCCTATTCTAAAATCCTATACTAAACTCAAGGAAATATTCTAAAATATAGACATTTCTTATTATTCTTATCTATGGCCGCCAACCTCCATTTATCCCTGATCCCTATTCTAAAATCCTATTCTAAACTCAAAGAAATATTCTAAAATATAGACAGTGGATATTATTCCTGTCTATGGCCTCCAACCTCCATTTATCCCTGATCGTTTTTCTAAAATCCTATACTAAACTCAAAGAAATATTCCAAATATAGACAGTGGATATTATTCCTGTCTATGGCCTCCAACCTCCATCTATCCCTGATCACTTTTCTAAAATCCTATACTAAACTCAAAGAAATATTCTAAAATATAGACATTTCTTATTATTCTTATCTATGGCCTCCAACCTCCATTTATCTCTGATACCTATTCTAAAATCCAATTCTAATCGCAAAGAAATATTCTTAAATATAGAGAGTCGATATTATTCGTGTATATGGCCTACAACTGTCAGTTAATTATAGTCCCTATTCTAAATTCATATTCTAATTCCAAAGAAATATATTAAAATATAGACAGTGGATATTATTGCTTTGTATAGCCTCCAACCTCCATATGTCTCTGGTCCCTATTCTAAAATATTATTCTAAACTCAAAAAAATATTCTGAATTATAGAGATTACTTATTATTCCTGTCTATGGCTTCCAACCTCCATGTATCCCTGATCCCTATTCTAAAATACGATACTCAATGCAAAGAAATATTCTAAAATATAGACATTTCTTATTCTTCTTATCTATGGCCTCCAACCTCCATTTATCCCTGATCCCTATTCTAAAATCCTATATTCAATGCAAAGAAATATTCTGAAATATAGTCATTTCTTATTATTTTTATTTATGACATCCAACCTCCATTTTTCTCTGATCCCTATTCTAAAATCCTATTCTAAACTCAAAGAAATATTCTAAAATATAGACAGTGGATATTATTCCTGTGCATGGCCTCCAACCTCCATTTATCTCTGATCGTTTTTCTAAAATCCTATACTAAACTCAAAGAAATATTCTAAATATAGACAGTGGATATTATTCCTGTCTTTGTCCTTGAACCTCCATTTATCTGTGATCCCTATTCTAAAATCCTATACTAAACTCAAGGAAATATTCTAAAATATAGACATTTCTTATTATTCTTAACTATGGCCTCCAACCTCCATTTATCTCTGATACCTATTCTAATATCCTATTTTAATCGCAAAGAAATATTCTAAAATATACAGAGTCGATATTATTCGTGTATATGTCCTACAACCGTCAGTTAATTGTAGTCCCTATTCTAAAGTCATTCTAATTCCAAAGAAATATTTTAAAATATAGACAGTGGATATTATTGCTTTGTATGCCCTCCAACCTCCATATGTCACTGATCCCTATTCTAAAATCTTATTCTAAACACAAAAAATATTCTACATTATAGAGATTTTTTATTATTCCTGTCTATGGCCTCCAACCTCCATGTCTCCCTGATCCCAATTCTGAAATACTATACTCAATGCAAAGAAATATTAAACTCAAGGAAATATTCTAAAATATAGACATTTCTTATTATTCTTATTTATGGCCTCCAACCTCCATTTATCTCTGATCCCTATTCTAAAATCCTATTCTAAACTCAAAGAAATATTCCAAAATATAGACTGTGGATATTATTCTTATCTATGGCCTCCAACATCCATTTATCCCTGATCCCTATTCTAAAATCCTATTCTAAACTCAAACAAATATTCTAAAATATAGACAGTGAATATTATTCCTGTCTATGGCCTCCAACCTCCATTTATCCCTGATCGCTTTTCTAAAATCCTATACTCAAAGCAAAGAAATATTCTAAAATATAGACATTTCTTATTCTTCTTATCTATGGCATCCAACCTCTATTTATCCCTGATCCCTATTCTAAAATCCTATAATCAATGCAATGAAATATTCTAAAATATAGTCATTTCTTATTATTCTTATCTATGGCATCCATTTATCCCTGATCCCTTTTCTAAAATCCTATACTAAACTCAAAGAAATATTCTAAAATATAGACAGTGGATATTATTCCTGTCTATGTCCTCGAACCTCCATTTATCTGTGATCCCTATTCTAAAATCTTATACTAACCTCAAGGAAATATTCGAAAATATAGACATTTCTTATTATTCTTATCTATGGCCTCCAACCTCCATTTATCTCTGATACCTATTCTAATATCCTATTTTAATCTCAAAGAAATATTCTGAAATATAGAGAGTTGATATTATTCGTGTATATGGCCTACAACCATCAGTTAATTATAGTCCCTATTCTAAAGTCATATTCTAATTCCAAAGAAATATTTTAAAATATAGAGAGTGGATATTATTGCTTTGTATGGCCTCCAACCTCCATATGTCACTGATCCCTATTCTAAAATCTTATTCTAAACACAAAAAAATATTCTAAATTATAGAGATTTTTTATTATTCCTGTCTATGGCCTCCAACCTCCATGTATCCCACATCTCTATTCTAAAATACTATATTCAATGCAAAGAAATATTCTAAAATATAAACATTTCTTATTCTTCTTATCTATGGCCTCCAACCTCCATTTATCCCTGATCCCTATTCTAAAATACTATACTCAATGCAAAGAAATATTCTAAAATATAGACATTTCTTATTCTTCTTATCTATGGCCTCCAACCTCCATTTATCCCTGATCCCTATTCTAAAATCCTATACTCAATGCAAAGAAATATTCTGAAATATAGTCATTTCTTATTATTCTTATTTATGGCCTCCAAACTCCATTTATCTCTGACCCCTATTCTAAAATCCTATACTAAACTCAAAGAAATATTCTAAAATATAGACAGTGGATATTATTCCTGTCTATGGCCTCCAACCTCCATTTATCCCTGATCCTTTTTCTGAAATCCTCTACTAAACTCAAACCAATATTCTAAAATATAGACAGTGAATATTATTCCTGTCTATGGCCTCCAACCTCCACTTATCCCTGATCCCTTTTCTAAAATCCTATACTCAAAGCAAAGAAATATTCTAAAATAGTGGCATTTCTTATTCTTCTTATCTATGGCATCCAACCTCTATTTATCCCTGATCCCTATTCTAAAATCCTATAATCAATGCAATGAAATATTCTAAAATATAGTCATTTCTTTTTATTCTTATCTATGGCCTCCATTTATCCCTGATCCCTATTCTAAAATCCTATTCTAAACTCAAAGAAAGATTCTAAAATATAGACAGTGGATATTATTCCTGTCTATGGCATCCAACCTCCATTTATCCCTGATCCCTTTTCTAAAATCCTATACTAAACTCAAAGAAATATTCTAAAGTATAGACAGTGGATATTATTCCTGTCTATGTCCTCGAAACTCCATTTATCTGTGATCCCTATTCTAAAATCCTATACTAAACTCAAGGAAATATTCTAAAATATAGACATTTCTTATTATTCTTATCTATGGACTCCAACCTCCATTTATCTCAGATACCTATTCTAATATCCTATTTTAATCTCAAAGAAATATTCTGAAATATAGAGAGTTGATATTATTCGTGTATATGGCCTACAACCATCAGTTAATTGTAGTCCCTATTCTAAAGTCATATTCTAATTCCAAAGAAATATTTTAAAATATAGACAGTGGATATTATTGCTTTGTATGGCCTCCAACCTCCATATGTCTCTGATCCCTATTCTAATATCTTATTCTAAACACAAAAAATATTCTACATTATAGAGATTTCTTATTATTCCTGTCTATGGCCTCCAACCTCCATGTATCCCTGATCCCTATTCTAAAATACTATACTCAATGCAAAGAAATATTCTAAAATATAGACATTTCTTATTCTTCTAATCTATGACCTCCAACCTCCATTTATCCCTGATCCCTATTTAAAAATCCTATACTCAATGCAAAGAAATATTCTCAAATATAATCATTTCTTATTATTCTTATTTATGGCCTCCAACCTCCGTGTATCCCTGATCCCTATTCTAAAATACTATACTCAATGCAAAGAAATATTCTAAAATATAGACATTTCTTATTCTTCTTATCTATGGCCTCCAACCTCCATTTATCCCTGATCCCTATTTTAAAATCCTATACTCAATGCAAAGAAATATTCTGAAATATAGTCATTTCTTATTATTCTTATCTATGGCCTCCAACCTCCATTTATCTGTGATCCCTATTCTAAAATCCTATACTAAACTCAAGGAAATATTCTAAAATATAGACATTTCTTATTATTCTTATCTATGGCCTCCAAACTCCATGTATCCCTGATCCCTATTCTAAAATCCTATACTCAATGCAAAGAAATATTCTAAAATGTAGACATTTCTTATTATTCTTATCTATGGCCTCCAACCTCCATTTATCCCTGATCCCTATTCTAAAATCCTATTCTAAACTCAAAGAAATATTCTAAATATAGACAGTGGATATTATTCCTGTCTATGTCCTCGAACCTCCATTTATCTGTGATCCCTATTCTAAAATCCTATACTAAACTCAAGGAAATATTCTAAAATATAGACATTTCTTATTTTTCTTATCTATGGCCTCCAAACTCCATGTATCCCTGATCCCTATTCTAAAATCCTATACTCAATGCAAAGAAATATTCTAAAATGTAGACATTTCTTATTATTCTTATCTATGGCCTCCAACCTCCATTTATCCCTGATGCCTATTCTAAAATCCTATTCTAAACTCAAAGAAATATTCTAAATATAGACAGTGGATATTATTCCTGTCTATGTCCTCGAACCTCCATTTATCTGTGATCACTATTCTAAAATCCTATACTAAACTCAAGGAAATATTCTAAAATATAGACATTTCTTATTTTTCTTATCTATGGCCTCCAAACTCCATTTATCCCTGATCCCTATTTTAAAATCCTATACTCAATGCAAAGAAATATTCTAAAATATAGTCATTTCTTATTATTCTTATCTATGGCCTCCATTTATCCCTGATCCCTATTCTATAATCCTATTCTAAACTCAAAGAAAGATTCTAAAATATAGACAGTGGATATTATTCCTGTCTATGGCCTCCAACCTCCATTTATCCCTGATCCCTTTTCTAAAATCCTATACTAAACTCAAAGAAATATTCTAAAGTATAGACAGTGGATATTATTCCTGTCTATGTCCTCGAACCTCCATTTATCTGTGATCCCTATTCTAAAATCCTATACTAAACTCAAGGAAATATTCTAAAATATAGACATTTCTTATTATTCTTATCTATGGCCTCCAACCTCCATTTATCTCTGATACCTATTCTAATATCCTATTTTAATCTCAAAGAAATATTCTGAAATATAGAGAGTTGATATTATTCGTGTATATGGCCTACAACCATCAGTTAATTATAGTCCCTATTCTAAAGTCACATTCTAATTCCAAAGAAATATTTTAAAATATAGAGAGTGGATATTATTGCTTTGTATGGCCTCCAACCTCCATATGTCTCTGATCCCTATTCTAATATCTTATTCTAAACACAAAAAAATATTCTACATTATAGAGATTTCTTATTATTCCTGTCTATGGCCTCCAACCTCCATGTATCCCTGATCCCTATTCTAAAATACTATACTCAATGCAAAGAAATATTCTAAAATATAGACATTTCTTATTCTTCTAATCTATGACCTCCAACCTCCATTTATCCCTGATCCCTATTTAAAAATCCTATACTCAATGCAAAGAAATATTCTCAAATATAATCATTTCTTATTATTCTTATTTATGGCCTCCAACCTCCGTGTATCCCTGATCCCTATTCTAAAATACTATACTCAATGCAAAGAAATATTCTCAAATATAGTCATTTCTTATTATTCTTATTTATGGCCTCCAAACTCCATTTATCTCTGATCCCTATTCTAAAATCCTATTCTAAACTCAAAGAAATATTCTAAAATATAGTCATTTCTTTTTATTCTTATCTATGGCCTCCATTTATCCCTGATCCCTATTCTAAAATCCTATTCTAAACTCAAAGAAATATTCTAAAATATAGAAAGTGGATATTATTCCTGTCTATGGCCTCCAACCTCCATTTATCTCTGATCCCTATTCTAAAATCCTATTCTAAACTCAAAGATATATTCTAAAATATAGACAGTGGATATTATTCCTGTCTATGGCCTCCAACCTCCATTTATCTCTGATCGTTTTTCTAAAATCCTATACTAAACTCAAAGAAATATTCTAAATATAGACAGTGGATATTATTCCTGTCCATGGCCTCCAACCTCCATTTATCTCTGATCGTTTTTCTAAAATCCTATACTAAACTCAAAGAAAAATTCTAAAATATAGACAGTGGATATTATTCCTGTCTATGTCCTCGAACCTCCATTTATCTGTGATCCCTATTCTAAAATCCTATACTAAACTCAAGGAAATATTCTAAAATATAGACATTTCTTATTATTCTTATCTATGGCCTCCAACCTCCATTTATCTCTGATACCTATTCTAAAATCCTATACTCAATGCAAAGAAATATTCCAAAATGTAGACATTTCTTATTATTCTTATCTATGGCCTCCAACCTCCATTTATCCCTGATCCCTATTCTAAAATCTTATTCTAAACTCAAAGAAATATTCTAAAATATAGACAGTGGATATTATTCCTGTCTATGTCCTCCAACCTCCATTTATCCCTGATAACCGTTCTAAAATCCTATACAAAACGCAAAGAAATATTATAAAATATATACATTTCTTATTATTCTTATCTATGGCCTCCAACCTCCATTTATCCCTGATCACTTTTCTAAAATCCTGTACAAAACTCAAAGAAATATTATAAAATATATACATTTCTTATTATTCTTATCTATGGCCTCCAACCTCCATTTATCTCTGATCCCTATTCTAAAATCCAATACTAAACTCAAAGAAATATTCTATAATATCGACATTTCTTATAATTCTTATCTATGGCCTCCAACCTCCATTTATCTCTGATCCCTATTCTAAAATCCTATTCTAAACTCAAAGAAATATTCTAAAATATAGAGAGTGGATATTATTCCTGTCTATGGCCTCCAACCTCCATTTATATCTGATCCCAATTCTAAAATCCTATTCTAATCTCAAATAAATATTCTAAAATATAGACAGTGGATATTATTCCTATCTATGGCCTCCAACCTTCAGTTAACTATGATCCCTATTGTAAAATCCATCCTATTATACTCTCAAAGATATATTCTAAAATATAGACAGTGGATATTATTCCTGTCTATAGCCTCCAGCCTCCAGTTAACTAAACTCCCGCATCTAAAATCCTACTCTAAACTCCAAGAAATATTCTAAAATATAGATAGTTTATATTATTCCTATCTATGGCCTCCAACCTCCATTTATCTCTGATCCCTCTTCTAAAATCCTATTCTAATCTCAAAGAAATATTCTAAAATATAGACTGTGGATATTATTCCTGTCTATGACCTCCAACCACCAGTTAATTATGATCCCTATTTTAAAATCCTATTCTAATCTCAAAGATAGTAATACACATAGATAGATAGATAGATAGATAGATAGATAGATAATGAAAAGACTTAGATAGATAGATAGATATGAACAGACTTAGATAGATAGATAGATAAATAGATATGAATAGTCTGATATAGATAGATAGATAGATAATGAAAAGACTTAGATAGATAGATAGATAGATACGAACAGACTTATATAGATAGATAGATAGATAGAAATACACATAGATAGATAGATAGATAGATAGATAGAAATACACATAGATAGATAGATAGATAGATAGATAGATAGAAATACACATAGATAGATAGATAGATAGATAGATAGAAATACACATAGATAGATAGATAGATAGATAGATAGATAGATAGATAGATAGATAGATAGATAGATAGGCTCTTTTTTTTCTATTTATGACTATGCATTTTCCCTAACTGCTAATCCGTGTTTTCTTTCTCCGACGATGATGGACTCAATTGGACAGGCAACACAACTTCCGCAAACTCTGTCGAAATCTTTGTCCAATTCTCTTTTTCAGTCCAGGCTTCCTTCTCTCAAGTGTGTCCTCGTCTATAATTCTTAATGGCTTCTTCCGCACACTTACATCCTCCTCCAAATCGTCAACTTCGAATGGACATCTGCATAGAAATCTTCGTCTGTTTAGGATATCAGATTTGGGGGAAGGACTCGAATCCCCCTCGATGATAATGACATTGACGTCTATGGGATATTGTCTTTGGCCAGGGCTAATTCCTAAAGCATAAGTCCACGAAGGTGAGTTATAAGCATCCATTCTGTCCTCTTCCATCTGTAAAGTTGCAACCTGCGAAACTGGCTTCAGCTCGCTCCATCTCTTTCCAAAGTCCGTATTTTCCAGCGATAGGTTATTCCTTTTCACAAAGAGATTGCTGTCTGATTGGGTGCGTCGGATGAAGAGTCTCTTCTGATCCATGTCTTGGGAAATACCGAAGTTGGAGAAAGACTTAGAAAACTTTATTCCAGACATCCAGAGACAAGATATGACAGCCTTGTGGCCTTTCTCTATCAGGCAATTTAAATATTAACTAATTAATAGTTTTTCAACGAGTTTTTTTTTATAAATTCCACGAAGAACTACACGATTTCCGATTTGCTACTTCTTAACTACCTAAATTATTTCGATCCTTGAGTTATTCTAAAAATCAAATGTTTCTAATGAACTTTCAAGATCAGTGTCCGTAAAATTCCAAGGTCAGTTTCTTCCAAAATAAGTTCCAAGGTGTGTCCTTTGTTAATTTCCAAGGTCTGTAAAATCCTAGTAAATCTCCAGGTTCGTAGATCGGAGAAGATTATATAAAATGACTGTCTAAATATCCAATGTCCTTAGCTATTTAAGTACCTAGATAAATTCTTAGTTAATTTACACAGATATGGAAGATATTGAATTCTATAAGTGACTAGATATGTACTTTCCTATTCTGTATAAGTCCTTAAATCCTTAGATGTAGCAATACCAAGTTATACAAGTTTCTTAGATGTATAATTGCCTAGGCACCTAAGATCCTAAAATATTTAAATTCCTGGCTATATAAAATCCTTAGAAGTATATGTCGGCTTCTAAATAACGGTAAACCTACCTGGCTAACTGAACACTAAATTTCTAAAATTTCAGTAGTGGCTATTTATTCCTTTGTTTCGATAAAAATATACCGATTAGTTTTGAATTTTTTTTTTAAATTGATAAGCAGTTGATAAGATGCGGATTTGAAGAATCAGGAACTAGAAGCTTGAAAAATAAGTAAAAATAAGCGTTTTTATAACAAATGGAAATAAAATTTGTGATAATACACTGTTCTGAAATCAAATAGTCAATATTATTTTTAAGTTCAATAAAACTTCTTTCTAAATAATAAACAATTGGATTTAATAGATAATACAAAATATCAAATACAGAAATTAAAAAATAAAAAAAAAACGTACAGATTATTTTAAATATTGATTGAGGATTAAATTTAATCAAGTAATGTCAATCTATAAACTTTATTTAAAATAGGAAACAAACCAGTATTAAATATTTCTTTATGAAAATAAAATGACGTGCTTTTTATTCAAAGTGTAACTAAAAAAATATTTTTCTTTGAGGAGATACAAACCACTCAACTTGGTTTTATAAATTCAAAATAAAATGTATTCTCGTAATAATGTAGAAAATCGATTGATTTGTGCTAATTTATTTAAAAATTATGAAATAAAACACAACAGAAAATTTAAAATCTGGTTTGCTGATCAAATTCCAGGAGATAAGTTTTAAACACAAGCAAATATATTTTCTCTATTTTTTTCGAATATGAAAAGGATAAAACAATTGAATTAACCGTTTCTTTATCAAAATTTAACTGAGAAAAACTTTCTTCAAAATATAAAAAAATAATGAATGCGAAAACTTCTGTATATCTGAAAGTAAAGAATAAAAGAAAAAAAAACAGAAAAAAAAACAAGAGAAAATTGACTAAAGTTTTTTGTCGCCTTTTTGAATTCAAACTTTGCTGGCGCGGTTTTAAGTAAATCTGGAGGAAAGAAAGAAAATGTTAATCAAACAAGACTCACAGAAAGTCGAATGGGTGAAAAGATTGGTGAAAAATGCAATGAATCTGGAGAAATTCTGCAAGTGAAGCAAGAAGCGAGGTACAGCGAGCTTGGTTCGTGCAAGAAAACCAGCAAAATGCCAGCGTTTCTTGTTTTGGATTCGTCTCCAGAGAAACGGAACGCTCGGTCTTTTGAAAGAAACGGACAAATTTATTAACGGCCGAGCGTCACTTGCTACCGTCACGAATTTGCCGGAAATATCCGAAGTAAATCGTAGATATTTTATTATTACCATTTCCAATATACCAATATTATAAAGATTTTATTAATTTCACAATTTTCTTTTTAGAGGTATTCTTCTTACCAAATTAAATCAATAAAGTACTTCGAGAAATGTTTTTTTATTCAATAATCCGAGCTATTCTGGAGGAATTGTCTTTCATGAAGATCATCATCATCATCATCATCATCATCATCATCATCATCATCATCAAAACTGTTTCGATTCGAGGTCATGAATTAATATGTTATCTCTTCTTCAGTGACAGTGTATACTGATTCGACAATATTTTGCCAGCTTTCTCTATCCCTAGGTCCTGATGCAAATATATGCGAAGAGAAGAGCGCCAGTGAGACAGCCAAAACAATTATGGGGGAATGATATACGATTGAGGAAAACGATTTCTGGGCGGTATTTGTTGGTAATAGTTGAATAGCTGTATAGGAATGGAAAGATTTCTGTGCGGCATTTGATGGTAATAGTTGGAAAGCTGAATGGGCCTGGAAAGATTTCTGTGTGGCATTTGATGGTGATAGTTTGACATCTGAAAGGGCCTGGAAAGATTTCTGTTCGGCATTTGATGGTAATATTTGGACAGGTGAATGGGCATGGAAAGATTTCTATACGGCATTTGATAGTAATAGTTGGAAGCTGAATGGGCCTCGAAAGATTTCTGTGCGGCATTTGATGGTAATAGTTGGACCGCTGAATTGGCCTGGAAAGATTTCTGTGCGCCATTTGATGGTGATAGTTGGACAGCTGAATGGGCCTGGAAAGATTTCTGTGTGGCATATGATGGTAATAGTCGGAGAGCTGAATGGGCCTAGAAAGATTTCTGTGCGGAATTCGATGGTGAAAGTTGGACAGCTGTATGGGCCTGGAAAGATTTCTGTGCTGCATTTGATGGTATTAGTCGGACAGCTGAATGAGCCTGGAAAAATTGCTGTGCGCCATTTGATGGTGATAGTCGGGCATCTGAATGTGCCTGGAAAGATTTCTGTGCGCCATTTGATGGTAATATTTGGACAGGTGAATGGGCATGGAAAGATTTCTATACGGCATTTGATAGTAATAGTTGGAAGCTGAATGGGCCTGGAAAGATTTCTGTGCGGCATTTGATGGTAATAGTTGGACCGCTGAATTGGCCTGGAAAGATTTCTGTGTGGCGTTTGATAGTGATAGTCGGACATCTGAATGGGCCTGGAAAGATTTCTGTGTGGCGTTTGATGGTGATAGTTGGAGAGCTGAATGGGCCTGGAAAGATTACTCTGTGGCATTTGATGATGATAGTCGGACAGCTGAATGGTCCAGGAAAGATTTCTGTGCGCCATTTGATGGTGATAGTTGGACAGCTGAATGGGTCTGGAAAGATTTCTGTGTGGCATATGATGGTAATAGTCGGAGAGCTGAATGGGCCTAGAAAGATTTCTGTGCGGAATTCGATGGTGAAAGTTGGACAGCTGTATGGGCCTGGAAAGATTTCTGTGCTGCATTTGATGGTATTAGTCGGACAGCTGAATGAGCCTGGAAAGATTGCTGTGCGCCATTTGATGGTGATAGTCGGACATCTGAATGTGCCTGGAAAGATTTCTGTGCGCCATTTGATGGTAATTGTTGGACAGCTGAATGGGCCTAGAAAGATTTCTGTGTGGGATTTGATGGTGATAGTCTGACAGCTGAATTGGCCTAGAAAGATTACTCGGTGGCATTTGATGGTAATAGTCGGACAGCTGAATGTGCTGGAAAGATTTCTGTGCGCCATTTGATGTTGATAGTCGGACAGCCGAATGGCCCTGGAAAGATTTCTGTGCGGCATTTGATGGTGATAGTCGGACAGCTGAATGTGCCTGGAAAGATTTCTGCGCGGTATTTGATTGTAATAATCGGACAGCTGAGTGGTGTTGGAAAGATTTCTGCGCGCCATTTGATGGTGATATTCGGATAGCCGAATGGGCCTGGAAACATTTCTATGCGGCATTTGATGGTGATAGTCGGACAGCTGAATGTGCTTGGAACGATTTCTGTGCAGCATTTGATGGTGATAGTTGGACAGCTGAGTGTCGCCGGAAAGATTTCTGTGCCGCATTTGATGGTAATAGTCGGACAGCTGAGTGGTGCTGGAAACATTTCTGTGCACCATTTGATGGTGATAGTCGATTAGCTGAATGTGCCTGGAAGGATTTCTGTACGGCATTTGATGGTGATAGTTTGACAGCTGAGTGTTGCCGGAAAGATTTCTGTGAGCCATTTGATGTAATAGTCGGACAGCTGAGTGGTGCGGGAAAGATTTCTGTGCGACATTTGATGTAAGATTCGGACAGCTGAGTGGTACTGGAAAGATTTCTGTTCGGCATTTGATGGTAATAGTCGGACAGCTGAGTTGGTCTGAAAAGATTTCTGTGCGGCATTTCATGGTAATAGTTGGACAGCTGAATGGGATTGGAAATATTTCTGTGCGCCAATTGATGGTGATAGTTGGAAAGCTGAATGGGCCTGGAAAGATGTCTGTGCGGCATTTGATGGTAATAGTCGGACAGCTGAATGGGCCTAGAAAGATTTCTGTGCACCATTTGATCATGATAGTTGGACAGCTGAATGGGCCTGGAAAGATTTCTGTGCGGCATTTGATGGTAATAGTCGGACAGCTGAATGGGCCTGGAAAGATTTCTGTGCACCATTTGATGTTGATAATCCGACATCTGAATGGGTCTGGAAAGATTTCTGTGCGGCATTTGATGGTGATAGTTGGACAGCTGAATGGGCCTGTAAAGATTTCTGTGTGGGATTTGATGGTAATAGTCGGACAGCTGAATGGGCCTGGAAAGATTTCTGCGCCATTTGATAGTGATAGTTGGACATCTGAATGAGCCAGGAAAGGTTTCTGTGCGCCATTTGATGGTGATAGTCGGACATCTGAATTTGCCTGGAAAGATTTCTGTGCGCCATTTGATGGTAATTGTTGGACAGCTGAATGGGGCTGGAAAGATTTCTGTGTGGGATGTGATGGTGATAGTGTGACAGCTGTGTGGTGCTGGAAAGATTTCTGTGCCGCATTTGATGGTAATAGTCGGAAAGCTGAGTGGTGCTGGAAACATATCTGGGCGCCATTTGATGTAATAGTCGGTAAGCTGAGTGGTGTTGGAAAGATTTCTGTGCGCCATTTGATGGTAAGATTCGGACAGCTGAGTGGGGCTGGAAAGATTTCTGTGCGCAATTTGATGGTAATAGTCGGACAGATGAGTGGGGCTGGAGACATTTCTATGCGGCATTTGATGGTAATAGTCGGACAGCTGAATGGGCCTGGAAAGACTTCTGTGCGCCATTTGATGTTGATAGTCGGACATCTGAATGGGCCCGGAAAGATTTCTCTGCGGCATTTGATGGTGATAGTTGGACAGCTGAATGGGCCTGGAAAGATTTCTCTGTGGGATTTGATGGTAATAGTCGGACAGCTGAATGCGCCTGGAAAGATTTCTGTGTGCCAATGGTTGGTGATATTTGGTCAGCTTAATGGGCCTGGAAAGATTTCTGTAAGGCATTTGATGGCGATATTTGGCCAGCTGAATGGGCCTGGAAAGATTTCTGAGCGCCATTTGATTGTAATAGTTGGACAGCTGAATGAGCCTGGAAAGATTTTATGTGCACCATTTGATGTTGATAATCCGACATCTGAATGGGTCTGGAAAGATTTCTGTGCGGCATTTGATGGTGATAGTTGGACATCTGAATGTGCCTGGAAAATTTCTGTGTGGCGTTTGATGGTGACAGTTGGAGAGCTGAATGGGCATGGAATGAAATCTTTATGGTAATTGATGGTGATAGTCAGACAGCTGAATGGGCCAGGAAAGATTTCTGCGCACCATTTGATGGTGATAGTTGGACAGCTGAATGGGTCTGGAAAGGTTTCTGTGTGGGATTTGATGTTGATAGCCTGACAGCTAAGTGGTGCTGGAAAGATTTCTGTGCGCCATTTGATTGTAATAATCGGACAGCTGAGTGGTGCTGGAAACATTTCTGTGTGCCATTTGATCGTGATAGTCGGATAGCTGAATGGGCCTGGAAAGAATTCTGTGCGACATTTGATGGTGATAGTAGGACAGCTGAATGTGCCTGGAAAGATATCTGTGCGGCATTTGATGGTGATAGTTTGATAGCTGAATGTGCCTGGAAAGATTTCTGTGAGCCATTTGATGGTAATAATTGGATAGTTGAATGGGCCTGGAAAGATTTCTGTGCGCCATTTGATTGTCATAATCGGACAGCTGAGTGGTGCTGGAAGGATTTCTGTGCGTCATTTGATGGTAATAGTCGGACAGCTGAGTGGTTCTGGAAAGATTTCTGTACGCCATTTGATGGTAAGATTCGGACAGCTGAGTGCGGCTGGAAAGATTTCTGTGCGGCATTTGATGATAATAGTCGGACAGGTGAGTGTGCCTTGAAAGATTTCTGTTCTGCATTTGATGGTAATAGTTGGACAGCTGAATGGGCCTGGAAATATTTCTGTGCGCCATTTGATAGTGATATTTGGACAGCTGAATGGGCCTAGAAATATTTCTTTGCGCCATTTGATGGTAATATTGGACAGTTGAAGGAGCCTGGAAAGATTTCTGTGCGGCATTTGATGGTGATAGTTGGACAGCTGAATGGGCCTGGAAAGATTTCTGTAAGGCATTTGATGGTGAAAGTTGGACAGCTGAATGTGCACGGAAAGAATTCTGTGCACCATTCTATCGTGATAGTCAGACATCTGAATGAGCCTGGAAAGATTTCTGAGCGCCATTTGATGTTGATAATCGGACGTCTGAATGAGCCTGGAAAGATTTCCGTGCGGCATTTGATGGTAATACCTGGATAGCTGAATAGGCCTGGAAAGATTTCTGTGTGCCATTTGGTGGTGATATTCACACATCTGAATGGGCCTGGAAAGATGTCTGTGTGGCATTTGATTGTGATAGTCTGACAGCTGAATGAGCTGGAATGATTTCTCTCTGGCATTTGATGGTAATAATCGGTCAGCTGAGTGGTGCTGGAAAGATTTCTGTGCGCCATTTGATGGAGATTGTCGGACAGCTGAATGGACCGGGAAAGATTTCTGTGCGGCACTTTATGGTGATAGTTGGACAGCTGAGTGGTGCCGGAAAGATTTCTTTGTGCCATTTGATGGTAATAGTGGGAAAGCTGAGTGGTGCTGGAAAGAATTCTGTGCGCCATTCGATGTTAATAGTTGGACAGCTGAATGGCCCTGGAAAGATTTCTGTGCGGCATTTGATGGTAATAGTCGGACAGCTGAATGAGCCTGGAAATATTTCTGTGCGGCATTTGATGGTAATACTTGGACAGATGAATGGGCCTGGAAAGATTTCTGTACGGCATTTGATGGTGATAATTTGACAGCTGAATGGTCCTGGAAAGATTTCTGTTCGGCATTTGATGGTAATAGTTGTACAGGTGAATGGGCCTGGAAAGTTTTCTGTGCGGCATTTGATGGTGATAGTTTGACAGCGAATGGGCCTGAAAAGATTTCTTTGCAGCATTTGATGGTGATATTTGGACTGCTGAATAGGCATTGAAAGATTTCTGTGCGCCATTTGATGGTGATAGTCGGACATCTGAATGAGCCTGGAAAGATTTCTGTGCGGCATTTGACGGTAATAGTTGGACAGGTGAATGGGCCTGGAAAGATTTCTGTGCACTATTTGATGTTGATAGTCGGACATCTGAATGAGCCTGGAAAGATTTCTCTGCGGCATTTGATGGTAATAGTTGGACAGCTGAATGGGCCTGGAAAGATTTCTGTACACCATTTGATGTTGATAGTCGGACATCTGAATGAGCCTGGAAAGATTTCCGTGCGGCATTTGTTAGTAATACTCGAACAACTGAATGGGCCTGGAAAGATTTCTGTGCAGAATTTGATGGTAATATTCGGACAGCTGAATGGACCTGATAAAATTTCCGTGCGGCATTTGATTGTAATAGTCGGACAGCTTAATGGCCCTGGGAAGATTCCTGTGCGGCATTTCATGGTAATAGTAGGACAGCTGAATGGGTCTGGAGATATTTCCGTGCGGCATTTGATGGTAATAGTCGCACAGCTGAATGAGCCTGGAAAGATTTCCGTGCAGCATTTAATGGTAATATTTGGCCAGCTTAAAGGGCCTGGAAAGATTTCTGTGCGGTATTTGATGGTGATAGTTGGACAGCTTAATGGGGCTGGAAACATTTCTGTAAGTCATTTGATGGTGATAGTTGGACAGCTTAATGGGCCTGGAAAGATTTCTGTGCACCATTTGATCGTATTAGTCAGACATCTGAACGAGCCTGGAAAGATTTCCGTGCGGCATTTGAAGGTAATAGTCGGACAGCTGAATGGGCCTGGAAAGATTTCCTTGCGGCATTTGATGGTAATAGTCTGAAAGCTGAATGGAACTGGAAAGATTTCCGTGCGGCATTTGATGGTAATATTCGGACGGCTGAATGGGCCTGTTAAGATTTCCGTGCGGCATTTGATTGTAATAGTCGGACAGCTGAATGGGCCTGGAAAGATTTCTGTACGGCATTTGATGGTAATAGTCGGACAGCTGAATGAACCTGGAAATATTTCTGTGCGGAATTTAATGGTAATACTTGGACAGCTGAATGGGCCTGGAAAGATTTCTGTGCGGCATTTGATGGTAATATTTGGACAGGTGAATGGGCCTGGAAAGTTTTCTGTGCGGCATTTGATGGTGATAGTTTGACTGCTGAATGGGCCTGGAAAGATTTCTGTGCAGCATTTGTTGGTGATAGTTTGACTGCTGAATGGGCATTGAAAGATTTCTGTGCGCCATTTGATGGTGATAGTCGGACATCTGAATGAGCCTGGAAAGATTTCTGTGCGGCATTTGATGGTAATAGTTGGACAGGTGAATGGGCCTGGAAAGATTTCTGTGCACCATTTAATGTTGATAGTCGAACATCTGAATGTGCCTGGAAAGATTTCTCTGCGGCATTTGATGGTAATAGTTGGACAGCTGAATGGGCCTGGAAATATTTCTGTGCACCATTTGATTGTAATAGTCGGACAGCTGAATTGGCCTGGAAAGATTTCCGTGCGGATATGCTGGCAATAGTCGGACAGCTGAATGGGCCTGGAAATATTTCTGTGCGGCATTTAATGGTAATACTTGGACAGCTGAATGGGCCTGGAAAGATTTCTGTGCGGCATTTGATGGTAATATTTGGACAGGTGAATGGGCCTGGAAAGTTTTCTGTGCGGCATTTGATGGTGATAGTTTGACAGCTGAATGGGCCTGGAAAGATTTCTGTTCGGCATTTGATGGTAATAGTTGGACAGCTGAATGGGCCTGGAATGATTTCTGTGCAGCATTTGATGGTGATAGTTTGACTGCTGAATGGGCATTGAAAGATTTCTGTGCGCCATTTGATGGTGATAGTCGGACATCTGAATGAGCCTGGAAAGATTTCTGTGCGGCATTTGATGGTAATAGTTGGACAGGTGAATGGGCCTGGAAAGATTTCTGTGCACCATTTAATGTTGATAGTCGGACATCTGAATGAGCCTGGAAAGATTTCTCTGCGGCATTTGATGGTAATAGTTGGACAGCTGAATGGGCCTGGAAACATTTCTGTGCACCATTTGATGGTGATAGTCGGACATCTGAATGAGCCTGGAAAGATTTCCGTGCACCTTTTGATTGTAATAGTCGGACAGCTGAATTGGACTGGAAAGATTTCCGTGCGGCATATGCTGGCAATAGTCGGACAGCTGAATGGGCCTGGAAAGATTTCTGTGCGGCATTTCATGGCAATAGTCGGACAGCTGAATGGGCCTGGAAAGATTTCTGTGCGGCATTTCATGGTAATATTCGGACAGCTGAATGGGTCTGGAGAGATTTCCGTGCGGCATTTAATGGTAATAGTCGCACAGCTGAATGAGCCTGGAAAGATTTCCGTGCAGCATTTGATGGTAATATTTGGACAGCTGAAAGGTCCTGGAAAGATATCTGTGCGGCATTTGTTGGTAATTATTTGGACAGCTGAATTGGCCTGGAAAGATTTCTGATACACATTTGATGGAGGCAGCTTTAAAGATCTTCAACAATTGTTGATCTAAAATGTGTTTATCTATAAATCCTTATCTCCAATAAGTTTTGTAAATACCATCTACTTAATAGGTACCTTAACTTCTTCACTTAAAACATAATGTTTAAAAAGCACACAAACTTACTAAAAACAAATATTTAAAGTCAAAATATTTATGCTATTATTAAGATGTCACAGCAATGTATTTTATTTTGTTATTATTTTTAAAATTTTTCTAATGCATTCGAGATTTTATTAAATTTATTTTCTTTACGTCAGCTCAAGTGGTCATTTTAACTATGCGTGTTTATTGCGCATTTTTGGTGAAAAACGCATTAATTCCAAAATTCATGCTCAAATCAAATAATTTTCGGATTTTACTGAAACTTTCAGGACTTATTGAAAAATGAAAGATATTATTTGTAGACTTTTTTGTTTTAGAAAATCTTAGTAAAAATTATTTTTTTGCATTTGTTACTTATTACATTGATTTAATATCGGGTATTAATTTTTTTTTCCTTTTTAGTAAAATGTCGAAATAAAATTATCCAATTTTCTTTTACTTTTTATACTGAAAATCTGCTTTGAATTGTAAACTAAAAAATTGTAATCAAACTATGACATTATTTAATTAATAAATGTTTTCATTGCTTTTGTAAATAAGTTACATTAAGTCTTAAGAAATAATTGTTTTTCGATAAATAATGAATTGTTACAAGAATTTTTTCATATTTTTAAAAAATTTCATAATTTAAAAATCGTTTAAAATTCTGTATTACTTCATTTCCTTTATGTGATATTGTAATTAAGTGGAAATGAATTTTACAAATCTAAAACTGAATGGCTTAATAAGCATTGTTTTGATATTACATTTTTAAAATTATTTTCATTTTTTTTTACTTTAATTGTTCCATTTTTTCGTCTATGGGAGCCTGAACGTATTATTATTACGAAATGGTCACGTGCTTGGAATTAAGAAAATAGAAAATTGATTCTAGCTAATTTTAATTAAAGTTTCCTATCAATAATTAAAGAATAATTTAATTATTATAAAAAAATTTCTAAGTCAATCTGTTAATTTTCTTGCCTACTTATCTTTATTTTAATTTCATCTGTTATTAAATTTTGAAATTAATTTTAAGAAAAAAATTTATAGCATTTCAATTGTTTAATTTTTTCATAAAACATCTTCAAATGTATCTAAAAGTCAATAAAATATTAGATAGCTGCTGAAAATATGTCAAATTGTAAAAATTTAGTAGGTAGTTATAAACAATAAAAAAGTGCGTTCACTTAGATTTCGTAAATTCATGTCAATTCTTGTCATCCATACTTTCTGTTTTCACATTGGGACTTATCGATACTCTAATAAAGATAAAAGAAAAAGCAGGACCTGTCGTTAAGAAATGCTTGTATGTTCATTTTTTGTGCTATAAATAAGTAATATTTATTTAAAATCATTAATTTAACTTTAAATTTGCTAATTTTACTCAGATAACGTGTCAGAAATATATATTTTATTTTTGGTAGATTTTTAAAATAGATAATTATGTTTTGTTTACAAATTTCTTAAAGTTAAAAAAGTGGCCGCTAGTAAGAATACTTTCTGAAATCGACTTAAATGTTGACATTCCGAAGTATATAATTTCTATTTGAAATACAGCAGAATATTTTACTTACAGGAAATAGCAAATTTCATCATTTAGATTTCAAATAAAGCTAAAATGAAATCTTCAATCATGCTTTTTCATTTAAAAAAAATTCATTTTAAACCTTATGTTCCGAAAATTCAATGGAAGGACTTATTTTTTTTATATATATATATGTTACTCCTACCGCACTTACTTAATTTCATTAAATTTTTCGAAATTAAATTTTAATCAAAAAAATTGTTTTATTATTTAAAAGCAGAACTCCTTGATGAACGTAAATTATGAATTTCTTTTTTCAAACTACTACTCATTTCCCTGCTCTGAATCGTAAAATAAAAATGCAATAAAACTATGACATTATTTGATTAGAAAAGCCTTTAATTTCTTTTATAAATAAGATTTATTAAAGTTACTATTGTCTTAAGGAAAAAAATTCGATGAATATCTTTTTACAAGAATTGTTTCCAATTTTTTTATTTTAATTATAATAATTTATTATAATTTATATATACATCTTTTCAAATTCTGCATTACTCTAATTTCCTTAGGTGGTATTGTTATTAAGTGAAACCTATATGTACTAATCAAAAATTGAAAAGCTTAATACAAATCATTTTGTACCAAGATTTTTAAAATAACTTTAATTTTTATATATGTATATAATGTATATAAACTTGATTACTTTGAAAGTATAGGCGACAATACAAAATATCAGAAAATAAGAGCTATGACTATAGTAAATTTTAAGTCCATATTCCTAAAATTAGATTACGGAGAATATTTTTCAAAATTTTTTAAGGATACTAAAAAATTATACTGATTATAAATTAGGATCCTCCATTAAGTCACGTAAAAAAATGCAGCATATTACGATGAAAAAAGGTCCATAAATCAACAAAAACAAAGTTTTATCTCAATATGTTTATGTTGTTATGAAGAGAAAAGAACGAAGTATATTTTGATTATTTTTTGAAATTTTTTACTCCTTTCTAGCATGTAGAAAATTTTGGTTAATTTTTTTTTATGACAGCGCGATAAGATAAAGAAAAGGTTTGTTTTATTTTGCGAGGAAAACACACGTTAATTAGGAAATTCTTGCAAAAATCAAATAATTGTCGGATTTTAATAAAACTTTCAGGACTTATTCAAAAATGAATGAAATTACTTTTGAAATTTTTTTTATAGAAAATCTTGTTAAAAAGAGATTTTTTTTAATATGTTTCCACCCACTTACATATTTTCATGAAATTTCGAGAAATTAAATCTTTACTCGCGGGATTTGTTTTATTAGTTATAAACAGGACTCTTTGTAGAAAGTAAATCACCAGTTTTTTTTTTTTGTAAAACTGTACTGGTTTCATAGAAAATCTACTTTGAATTATAAAAAAAATGTAAAAAAGTATGACATTAATTAATTAGAAAAGCTTTCACCAGTTTTTGTAAATACGTTATACTAAGGACATTATTTTGTGAAGAAATAAACAATTTTCGATGAATAATGTATGTTTTACAAATTTTTTTTCCATTTTTAAAATTTTTTTTCATTAACTTTTTAATATTTCAAAAATCGTTTAAAATTCTTTATTGCTTTCAAGCACGTAATGCAATGATAACGTTAATGAAAAAGTAAATTTACGAATCGAAATTTGAAAAGCACAAAACAGTCGTTTGACCCCGAATATTTTTAAAATAATTAAAAAAAAAAATTATTGAAAAACGTTCATAATTTCTATGTATGGAAATGTATGCATGACATAATCCTTAAAAAATTTTAAGAAATTATCTAATTAATAAAAAACTTTAAACAATTATCTAATTAAGAAAGTATTAAATAAAAAAATAGCTATTACATAATTGCTGAATAAAAATGTTAATATTTAAAAAGTACTAGTTAAAAACAAAAAACTGCGTTCGCTTACTTTGCAAAAATTGTCAATTTTGATCATCCATAGTAATCTGTCATCACCACGTCACAATCGATTTCTTTGATAAATTCAGACACATCGTTAAGAAATGTTTGGATAAAAATTTTTATGCTATAAGTAAGTACTGTTTGTTTCATATCGGATTAATTTAACTTTAAATTTTCTAATTTTACTCAAATAACGTGTCAAAAAATTTATTTTAGGAAGAAGTTTAAAATCAAAATTTTGTTTGTTTACAAATTTCTTAAAATTTAAGAAAAAGGCCGTTTTTAAGAAATTTAATCAAAAATCGAGCATATATTTGACATTCCAATCTATATAATTTCTGTCTGAAAGACACCAGAATATGTTACTTACTGTAAGTAATAAATTTAATAACTTTCAATTAATAACAACATATTGAGACAAAACTTTCGTTGATTTATGAGCCTTTTTTCATCGTGATATGCTGCTTTTTTACGTGACCTAACCGAGGTACCTATTATAAATTGATAAGGAGTATTTAATATATATATATATATATATATATATATATATATATATATATATAAATGCGCTCACGTGATTTTCTTAAATTATGTTTTACAGGTAAAGTCTCCGTTAAACAATATTAAACCAGTCATCAGGCTGTCGACACGTCAAAGCAGTTACGGTAGGATTAAAAACATAGCTACTATTATGTCTCAAAATAACTTTCTGTGATATTTTATGGTTAAAGTAAATAATATTTCTTTCAAATCAGATTAATTATACTTTAAATCAGTTAATATTCCTCAAATAGAGTTTCAGAAAAGTATATTGTATTGATTTTTAAATAAAGAGAATTACATTGGGATGAAAGATTAAAAAGGGCGATAATTAGCAATTTAAGAAAAAAAAAACTTTCAAGTTAAATTAGTTTTTGAAATACAGCAAACTATTTTGTTGATTGGAAATATCAAATTTAATCTATTGGCTTGGAATTAAAAACTAAAATAAAAGCATTGAGAACGATTTTTTTTCATTTTTAAATATCCATTTTAAACTTTAGTTCTTTTTTTTTTTTTTGTGACTGTACTTAATATAATATATTCCTATCATTGAATATTTTCTGATCGAAAATCAGAGGGATTTTTTTCAGGCACATTTCAGGATTTTAAAATAATTGTTTTTTTTTTGTTCATTTGTAGAACGAGTAATGGCCTCCAGGGAACTATAAAACCTTTCCTGCCCGCAGAATTTATAATCAAGTCCTCACTAAAACAGTTTTAATTGCCACGCCTACATTTATTGTTGCAATAAAAATATGAACGTTCCTATTCTCGATGCTTTTTTTTAATTGTCTGTTTCATTTTTATTAAAACTCGGGCTTCAGTCTGTCGTGGAATACGCGTTCCTTCTCAATTACGTCATATCCGGGGAACTGTGAAGCATTTGAATGACGTTTACACTGATTAATCCGTTTCTAATCAGTTATTTAATTATATGCTAACAAAGATTAGCTAAAAGAATTAATGAACATTTATGGGAATTTTAATGACATTCATTCTATGTCCAAGATAATTGATAATCCTTCGCACAGAATACAAATGACGACTTACGATATCTGTGAAAACATTGGGCCATCATTTTTCTACAGGTATGTAGAAAAAACCTAACCAGACGAAGTCATTATTGCCAAAGAAAAATACTAGCCAATCAGACGAGATAGTAATACAGTAGCAAAAATACGAGCCAATAAAACGAGATAGTAATACAGTTGGAAAAATACTAGCCAATCAGACGAGATAGTAATACAGTAGCAAAAATACGAGCCAATAAAACGAGATAGTAATACAGTAAGAAAAATACTAGCCAATCAGACGAGATAGTAATACAGTAGGAAAAATACGAGCCAATCAGACGAGATAGTAATACAGTTGGAAAAATACGAGCCAATCAGACGAGATATTAATGCAGTAGAAAAATACAAGCCAATCAGACGAGATAGAAATACAGTGGGAAAAATACGAGCCAATCAGACGAGATAGAAATACAGTGGGAAAAATACGAGCCAATCAGAAGAGATAGAAATACAGTGGGAAAAATACGAGCCAATCAGAAGAGAGAGTACTAGAGTAGGAAAAATACGAGCCAATCAGACGTGATAGTAATACAGTAGGAAAGATACGAGACAATAAGACGAGATAGTAATACTGTAGGAAAGATACGAGCCAATCAGACGAGATAGTAATACAGTAGGAAAGATACGAGCCAATAAGATGAGGTGGTAATACTGTAGGAAACATACGAGCCAATCAGACGAGATAGTAATACAGTAGGAAAGATACGAGCCAATAAGATGAGGTGGTAATACTGTAGGAAACATACGAGCCAATCAGACGAGATAGTAATACAGTAGGAAAGATACGAGCCAATAAGATGAGGTGGTAATACTGTAGGAAACATACGAGCCAATCAGACGAGATAGTAATACTGTAGGAAACATACGATCCAATCAGACGAGATAGTAATACAGTAGTAAAAATACGAGCCAATCAAACCAGATAGTGCTACAGTAGGAAAAATACGAGCCAATCAAACCAGATAGTGCTACAGTAGGAAAAATACGAGCCAATCAAACCAGATAGTGCTACAGTAGGAAAAATACGAGCCAATCAAACCAGATAGTGCTACAGTAGGAAAAATACGAGCCAATCAGACGGGATAGTAATACAGTAGGAAAAATACGAGCCAATAAAACGAGATAGTAATACAGTAGGAAAAATGCGAGCCAATCACTCGAGATAGTAATACAGCAGAAAAAATACGAGCCAATCAGACGAGATAGTAATACAGTGGGAAAAATACGAGCCAATCAGAAGAGAGAGTACTAGAGTAGGAAAAATACTAGCCAATCAGACGAGATAGTAATACTGTAGGAAACATACGATACAATAAGACGGGATATTAATGCAGTAGAAAAAATACAAGCCAATAAGACGAGATAGTAATACAGTAGGAAAAATACGATCCAATCAGACGAGATAGTAATACAGTAGGAAATACAGTAGTAATACAGTAAGAAAAATACGAGCCAATCAGACGAGATAGTAATACAGTAAGAAAAATACGAGCCAATCAGACGAGATAGTAATACAGTAGGAAAAATACGAGCCAATCAGACGAGATAGTAATACAGTAGGTAAAATACGAGCCAATCAGACGAGATAGTAATACAGTAGGAAAAATACGAGCCAATCAGACGAGATAGTAATACAGTAAGAAAAATACGAGCCAATCAGACGAGTTAGTAATACAGTAGGAAAAATACGAGCCAATCAGACGAGATAGTAATACAGTAGGAAAAATACGAGCCAATCAGACGAGATAGTAATACAGTAGGAAAGATACGAGCCAATAAGATGAGGTGGTAATACTGTAGGAAACATACGAGCCAATCAGACGAGATAGTAATACAGTAGGAAAAATACGAGCCAATCAGACGAGATAGTAATACAGTAAGAAAAATACGAGCCAATCAGACGAGTTAGTAATACAGTAGGAAAAATACGAGCCAATCAGACGAGATAGTAATACAGTAGGAAAAATACGAGCCAATCAGAAGAGAGAGTACTAGAGTAGGAAAAATACTAGCCAATCAGACGAGATAGTAATACTGTAGGAAACATACGATACAATAAGACGGGATATTAATGCAGTAGAAAAAATACAAGCCAATAAGACGAGATAGTAATACAGTAGGAAAAATACGATCCAATCAGACGAGATAGTAATACAGTAGGAAATACAGTAGTAATACAGTAAGAAAAATACGAGCCAATCAGACGAGATAGTAATACAGTAAGAAAAATACGAGCCAATCAGACGAGATAGTAATACAGTAGGAAAAATACGAGCCAATCAGACGAGATAGTAATACAGTAGGTAAAATACGAGCCAATCAGACGAGATAGTAATACAGTAGGAAAAATACGAGCCAATCAGACGAGATAGTAATACAGTAAGAAAAATACGAGCCAATCAGACGAGTTAGTAATACAGTAGGAAAAATACGAGCCAATCAGACGAGATAGTAATACAGTAGGAAAAATACGAGCCAATCAGACGAGATAGTAATACAGTAGGAAAGATACGAGCCAATAAGATGAGGTGGTAATACTGTAGGAAACATACGAGCCAATCAGACGAGATAGTAATACAGTAGGAAAGATACGAGCCAATAAGATGAGGTGGTAATACTGTAGGAAACATACGAGCCAATCAGACGAGATAGTAATACAGTAGGAAAAATACGAGCCAATCAGACGAGATAGTAATACAGTAAGAAAAATACGAGCCAATCAGACGAGTTAGTAATACAGTAGGAAAAATACGAGCCAATCAGACGAGATAGTAATACAGTAGGAAAAATACGAGCCAATCAGACGAGATAGTAATACAGTAGGAAAGATACGAGCCAATAAGATGAGGTGGTAATATTGTAGGAAACATACGAGCCAATCAGACGAGATAGTAATACAGTAGGAAAGATACGAGCCAATAAGATGAGGTGGTAATACTGTAGGAAACATACGAGCCAATCAGACGAGATAGTAATACAGTAGGAAAGATACGAGCCAATAAGATGAGGTGGTAATACTGTAGGAAACATACGAGCCAATCAGACGAGATAGTAATACTGTAGGAAACATACGATCCAATCAGACGAGATAGTAATACAGTAGTAAAAATACGAGCCAATCAAACCAGATAGTGCTACAGTAGGAAAAATACGAGCCAATAAAACCAGATAGTGCTACAGTAGGAAAAATACGAGCCAATCAAACCAGATAGTGCTACAGTAGGAAAAATACGAGCCAATCAAACCAGATAGTGCTACAGTAGGAAAAATACGAGCCAATCAGACGGGATAGTAATACAGTAGGAAAAATACGAGCCAATAAAACGAGATAGTAATACAGTAGGAAAAATGCGAGCCAATCACTCGAGATAGTAATACAGCAGAAAAAATACGAGCCAATCAGACGAGATAGTAATACAGTGGGAAAAATACGAGCCAATCAGAAGAGAGAGTACTAGAGTAGGAAAAATACTAGCCAATCAGACGAGATAGTAATACTGTAGGAAACATACGATACAATAAGACGGGATATTAATGCAGTAGAAAAAATACAAGCCAATAAGACGAGATAGTAATACAGTAGGAAAAATACGATCCAATCAGACGAGATAGTAATACAGTAGGAAATACAGTAGTAATACAGTAAGAAAAATACGAGCCAATCAGACGAGATAGTAATACAGTAAGAAAAATACGAGCCAATCAGACGAGATAGTAATACAGTAGGAAAAATACGAGCCAATCAGACGAGATAGTAATACAGTAAGAAAAATACGAGCCAATCAGACGAGATAGTAATACAGTAGGAAAAATACGAGCCAATCAGACGAGATAGTAATACAGTAGGAAAAATACGAGCCAATCAGACGAGATAGTAATACAGTAAGAAAAATACGAGCCAATCAGACGAGATAGTAATACAGTAGGAAAAATACGAGCCAATCAGACGAGATTGTAATACAGTAGGAAAAATACGAGCCAATCAGACGAGATAGTAATACAGTATGAAAAATACGAGCCAATCAGACGAGATAGTAATACAGTAGGAAAAATACGAGCCAATCAGACGAGATAGTAATACAGTAAGAAAAATACGAGCCAATCAGACGAGATAGTAATACAGTAGGAAAAATACGAGCCAATCAGACGAGATAGTAATACAGTAAGAAAAATACGAGCCAATCAGACGAGTTAGTAATACAGTAGGAAAAATACGAGCCAATCAGACGAGATAGTAATACAGTAGGAAAAATACGAGCCAATCAGACGAGATAGTAATACAGTAAGAAAAATACGAGCCAATCAGACGAGATAGTAATACAGTAGGAAAAATACGAGCCAATCAGACGAGATAGTAATACAGTAAGAAAAATACGAGCCAATCAGACGAGTTAGTAATACAGTAGGAAAAATACGAGCCAATCAGACGAGATAGTAATACAGTAGGAAAAATACGAGCCAATCAGACGAGATAGTAATACAGTAAGAAAAATACGAGCCAATCAGACGAGATAGTAATACAGTAGGAAAAATACGAGCCAATCAGACGAGATTGTAATACAGTAGGAAAAATACGAGCCAATCAGACGAGATAGTAATACAGTATGAAAAATACGAGCCAATCAGACGAGATAGTAATACAGTAGGAAAAATACGAGCCAATCAGACGAGATAGTAATACAGTAGGAAAAATACGAGCCAATCAGACGAGATAGTAATACAGTAGGAAAAATACGAGCCAATCAGACGAGATAGTAATACAGTAGGAAAAATACGAGCCAATCAGACGAGATAGTAATACAGTATGAAAAATACGAGCCAATCAGACGAGATAGTAATACAGTAGGAAAAATACGAGCCAATCAGACGAGATAGTAATACAGTAGGAAAAATACGAGCCAATCAGACGAGATAGTAATACAGTAAGAAAAATACGAGCCAATCAGACGAGATAGTAATACAGTAAGAAAAATACGAGCCAATCAGACGAGATAGTAATACAGTAGGAAAAATACGAGCCAATCAGACGAGATAGTAATACAGTAGGAAAAATACTAGCCAATCAGACGAGATAGTAATACAGTAGGAAAAATACGAGCCAATCAGACGACATAGTAATGCAGTAGGAAAAATACGAGCCAATCAGACGAGATAGTACTACAGTAAGAAAAATACGAGCCAATCAGACGAGATAGTAATACAGTAAGAAAAATACGAGCCAATCAGACGAGATAGTAATACAGTAAGAAAAATACGAGCCAATCAGACGAGATAGTAATACAGTAGGAAAAATACGAGCCAATCAGACGAGATAGTAATACAGTAGGAAAAATACGAGCCAATCAGACGACATAGTAATGCAGTAGGAAAAATACGAGACAATCAGTCGAGATAGTACTACAGTAAGAAAAATACGAGCCAATCAGACGAGATAGTAATACAGTAAGAAAAATACGAGCCAATCAGACGAGATAGTAATACAGTAAGAAAAATACGAGCCAATCAGACGAGATAGTAATACAGTAAGAAAAATACGAGCCAATCAGACGAGAGAGTAATACAGTAGGAAAAATACGAGCCAATCAGACGAGATTGTAATACAGTAGGAAAAATACGAGCCAATCAGACGAGATTGTAATACAGTATGAAAAATACGAGCCAATCAGACGAGATAGTAATACAGTATGAAAAATACGAGCCAATCAGACGAGATAGTAATACAGTAGGAAAAATACGAGCCAATCAGACGAGATAGTAATACAGTAGGAAAAATACGAGCCAATCAGACGACATAGTAATGCAGTAGGAAAAATACGAGCCAATCAGACGAGATAGTAATACAGTAGGAAAAATACGAGCCAATCAGACGAGATAGTAATACAGTAAGAAAAATACGAGCCAATCAGACGAGTTAGTAATACAGTAGGAAAAATACGAGCCAATCAGACGAGTTAGTAATACAGTAGGAAAAATACGAGCCAATCAGACGAGATAGTAATACAGTAGGAAAAATACGAGCCAATCAGACGAGATAGTAATACAGTAGGAAAAATACGAGCCAATCAGACGAGATAGTAATACAGTAGGAAAAATACGAGCCAATCAGACGAGATAGTAATACAGTAAGAAAAATACGAGCCAATCAGACGAGATAGTAATACAGTAAGAAAAATACGAGCCAATCAGACGAGATAGTAATACAGTAGGAAAAATACGAGCCAATCAGACGAGTTAGTAATACAGTAAGAAAAATACGAGCCAATCAGACGAGATAGTAATACAGTAAAAAAAATACGAGCCAATCAGACGAGATAGTAATACAGTAGGAAAAATACGAGCCAATCAGACGAGATAGTAATACAGTAAGAAAAATACGAGCCAATCAGACGAGATAGTAATACAGTAAGAAAAATACGAGCCAATCAGACGAGATAGTAATACAGTAGGAAAAATACGAGCCAATCAGACGAGATAGTAATACAGTAAGAAAAATACGAGTTAATCAGACGAGATAGTAATACAGTAAGAAAAATACGAGCCAATCAGACGAGATAGTAATACAGTAGGAAAAATACGAGCCAATCAGACGAGATAGTAATACAGTAGGAAAAATACGAGCCAATCAGACGAGATAGTAATACAGTAGGAAAAATACGAGCCAATCAGACGAGATAGTAATACAGTAAGAAAAATACGAGCCAATCAGACGAGATAGTAATACAGTAGGAAAAATACGAGCCAATCAGAAGAGATAGTAATACAGTAGGAAAAATACTAGCCAATCAGACGAGATAGTAATACAGTAGGAAAAATACGAGCCAATCAGACGACATAGTAATGCAGTAGGAAAAATACGAGCCAATCAGACGAGATAGTACTACAGTAAGAAAAATACGAGCCAATCAGACGAGATAGTAATACAGTAAGAAAAATACGAGCCAATCAGACGAGATAGTAATACAGTAGGAAAAATACGAGCCAATCAGACGACATAGTAATGCAGTAGGAAAAATACGAGCCAATCAGTCGAGATAGTACTACAGTAAGAAAAATACGAGCCAATCAGACGAGATAGTAATACAGTAAGAAAAATACGAGCCAATCAGACGAGATAGTAATACAGTAGGAAAAATACGAGCCAATCAGACGACATAGTAATGCAGTAGGAAAAATACGAGCCAATCAGACGAGATAGTAATACAGTAAGAAAAATACGAGCCAATCAGACGAGATAGTAATACAGTAAGAAAAATACGAGCCAATCAGACGAGATAGTAATACAGTAGGAAAAATACGAGCCAATCAGACGAGATAGTAATACAGTAAGAAAAATACGAGCCAATCAGACGAGATAGTAATACAGTAAGAAAAATACGAGCCAATCAGACGAGATAGTAATACAGTAGGAAAAATACGAGCCAATCAGACGAGATAGTAATACAGTAGGAAAAATACGAGCCAATCAGACGAGATAGTAATACAGTAGGAAAAATACGAGCCAATCAGACGAGATAGTAATACAGTAAGAAAAATACGAGCCAATCAGACGAGATAGTAATACAGTAAGAAAAATACGAGCCAATCAGACGAGATAGTAATACAGTAGGAAAAATACGAGCCAATCAGACGAGATAGTAATACAGTAGGAAAAATACTAGCCAATCAGACGAGATAGTAATACAGTAGGAAAAATACGAGCCAATCAGACGACATAGTAATGCAGTAGGAAAAATACGAGCCAATCAGACGAGATAGTACTACAGTAAGAAAAATACGAGCCAATCAGACGAGATAGTAATACAGTAAGAAAAATACGAGCCAATCAGACGAGATAGTAATACAGTAGGAAAAATACGAGCCAATCAGACGACATAGTAATACAGTAGGAAAAATACGAGCCAATCAGACGAGATAGTAATGCAGTAGGAAAAATACGAGCCAATCAGACGAGATAGTAATGCAGTAGGAAAAATACGAGCCAATCAGTCGAGATAGTACTACAGTAAGAAAAATACGAGCCAATCAGACGAGATAGTAATACAGTAAGAAAAATACGAGCCAATCAGACGAGATAGTAATACAGTAAGAAAAATACGAGCCAATCAGACGACATAGTAATACAGTAGGAAAAATACTAGCCAATCAGACGAGATAGTAATACAGTATGAAAAATACGAGCCAATCAGACGAGATAGTAATGCAGTAGGAAAAATACGAGCCAATCAGTCGAGATAGTACTACAGTAAGAAAAATACGAGCCAATCAGACGAGATAGTAATACAGTAAGAAAAATACGAGCCAATCAGACGAGATAGTAATACAGTAAGAAAAATACGAGCCAATCAGACGAGATAGTAATACAGTAAGAAAAATACGAGCCAATCAGACGAGATAGTAATACAGTAGGAAAAATACGAGCCAATCAGACGAGATTGTAATACAGTAGGAAAAATACGAGCCAATCAGACGAGATAGTAATACAGTATGAAAAATACGAGCCAATCAGACGAGATAGTAATACAGTAGGAAAAATACGAGCCAATCAGACGAGATAGTAATACAGTAGGAAAAATACGAGCCAATCAGACGAGATAGTAATACAGTAGGAAAAATACGAGCCAATCAGACGACATAGTAATGCAGTAGGAAAAATACGAGCCAATCAGACGAGATAGTACTACAGTAGGAAAAATACGAGCCAATCAGACGAGATTGTAATACAGTAGGAAAAATACGAGCCAATCAGACGAGATAGTAATACAGTAAGAAAAATACGAGCCAATCAGACGAGATAGTAATACAGTAAGAAAAATACGAGCCAATCAGACGAGATAGTAATACAGTAGGAAAAATACGAGCCAATCAGACGAGATAGTAATACAGTAAGAAAAATACGAGCCAATCAGACGAGATAGTAATACAGTAAGAAAAATACGAGCCAATCAGACGAGATAGTAATACAGTAAGAAAAATACGAGCCAATCAGACGAGATAGTAATACAGTAGGAAAAATACGAGCCAATCAGACGAGATTGTAATACAGTAGGAAAAATACGAGCCAATCAGACGAGATAGTAATACAGTATGAAAAATACGAGCCAATCAGACGAGATAGTAATACAGTAGGAAAAATACGAGCCAATCAGACGAGATAGTAATACAGTAGGAAAAATACGAGCCAATCAGACGAGATAGTAATACAGTAGGAAAAATACGAGCCAATCAGACGACATAGTAATGCAGTAGGAAAAATACGAGCCAATCAGACGAGATAGTAATACAGTAGGAAAAATACGAGCCAATCAGACGAGATAGTAATACAGTAAGAAAAATACGAGCCAATCAGACGAGTTAGTAATACAGTAGGAAAAATACGAGCCAATCAGACGAGTTAGTAATACAGTAGGAAAAATACGAGCCAATCAGACGAGATAGTAATACAGTAGGAAAAATACGAGCCAATCAGACGAGATAGTAATACAGTAGGAAAAATACGAGCCAATCAGACGAGATAGTAATACAGTAGGAAAAATACGAGCCAATAAGACGAGATAGTAATACAGTAAGAAAAATACGAGCCAATCAGACGAGATAGTAATACAGTAGGAAAAATACGAGCCAATCAGACGAGTTAGTAATACAGTAAGAAAAATACGAGCCAATCAGACGAGATAGTAATACAGTAAAAAAAATACGAGCCAATCAGACGAGATAGTAATACAGTAGGAAAAATACGAGCCAATCAGACGAGATAGTAATACAGTAGGAAAAATACGAGCCAATCAGACGAGATAGTAATACAGTAAGAAAAATACGAGCCAATCAGACGAGATAGTAATACAGTAAGAAAAATACGAGCCAATCAGACGAGATAGTAATACAGTAGGAAAAATACGAGCCAATCAGACGAGATAGTAATACAGTAAGAAAAATACGAGCCAATCAGACGAGATAGTAATACAGTAAGAAAAATACGAGCCAATCAGACGAGATAGTAATACAGTAGGAAAAATACGAGCCAATCAGACGAGATAGTAATACAGTAGGAAAAATACGAGCCAATCAGACGAGATAGTAATACAGTAGGAAAAATACGAGCCAATCAGACGAGATAGTAATACAGTAAGAAAAATACGAGCCAATCAGACGAGATAGTAATACAGTAGGAAAAATACGAGCCAATCAGACGAGATAGTAATACAGTAGGAAAAATACTAGCCAATCAGACGAGATAGTAATACAGTAGGAAAAATACGAGCCAATCAGACGACATAGTAATGCAGTAGGAAAAATACGAGCCAATCAGACGAGATAGTACTACAGTAAGAAAAATACGAGCCAATCAGACGAGATAGTAATACAGTAAGAAAAATACGAGCCAATCAGACGAGATAGTAATACAGTAGGAAAAATACGAGCCAATCAGACGACATAGTAATGCAGTAGGAAAAATACCAGCCAATCAGTCGAGATAGTACTACAGTAAGAAAAATACGAGCCAATCAGACGAGATAGTAATACAGTAAGAAAAATACGAGCCAATCAGACGAGATAGTAATACAGTAGGAAAAATACGAGCCAATCAGACGAGATAGTAATACAGTAGGAAAAATACGAGCCAATCAGACGAGATAGTAATACAGTAAGAAAAATACGAGCCAATCAGACGAGATAGTAATACAGTAAGAAAAATACGAGCCAATCAGACGAGATAGTAATACAGTAGGAAAAATACGAGCCAATCAGACGAGATAGTAATACAGTAGGAAAAATACTAGCCAATCAGACGAGATAGTAATACAGTAGGAAAAATACGAGCCAATCAGACGACATAGTAATGCAGTAGGAAAAATACGAGCCAATCAGACGAGATAGTACTACAGTAAGAAAAATACGAGCCAATCAGACGAGATAGTAATACAGTAAGAAAAATACGAGCCAATCAGACGAGATAGTAATACAGTAAGAAAAATACGAGCCAATCAGACGAGATAGTAATACAGTAAGAAAAATACGAGCCAATCAGACGAGATAGTAATACAGTAGGAAAAATACGAGCCAATCAGACGAGATTGTAATACAGTAGGAAAAATACGAGCCAATCAGACGAGATAGTAATACAGTATGAAAAATACGAGCCAATCAGACGAGATAGTAATACAGTAGGAAAAATACGAGCCAATCAGACGAGATAGTAATACAGTAGGAAAAATACGAGCCAATCAGACGAGATAGTAATACAGTAGGAAAAATACGCGCCAATCAGACGACATAGTAATGCAGTAGGAAAAATACGAGCCAATCAGACGAGATAGTACTACAGTAAGAAAAATACGAGCCAATCAGACGAGATAGTAATACAGTAAGAAAAATACGAGCCAATCAGACGAGATAGTAATACAGTAGGAAAATACGAGCCAATCAGACGACATAGTAATGCAGTAGGAAAAATACGAGCCAATCAGTCGAGATAGTACTACAGTAAGAAAAATACGAGCCAATCAGACGAGATAGTAATACAGTAAGAAAAATACGAGCCAATCAGACGAGATAGTAATACAGTAAGAAAAATACGAGCCAATCAGACGAGATAGTAATACAGTAAGAAAAATACGAGCCAATCAGACGAGATAGTAATACAGTAGGAAAAATACGAGCCAATCAGACGAGATTGTAATACAGTAGGAAAAATACGAGCCAATCAGACGAGATAGTAATACAGTATGAAAAATACGAGCCAATCAGACGAGATAGTAATACAGTAGGAAAAATACGAGCCAATCAGACGAGATAGTAATACAGTAGGAAAAATACGAGCCAATCAGACGAGATAGTAATACAGTAGGAAAAATACGCGCCAATCAGACGACATAGTAATGCAGTAGGAAAAATACGAGCCAATCAGACGAGATAGTACTACAGTAGGAAAAATACGAGCCAATCAGACGAGATTGTAATACAGTAGGAAAAATACGAGCCAATCAGACGAGATAGTAATACAGTAAGAAAAATACGAGCCAATCAGACGAGATAGTAATACAGTAAGAAAAATACGAGCCAATCAGACGAGATAGTAATACAGTAGGAAAAATACGAGCCAATCAGACGAGATAGTAATACAGTAAGAAAAATACGAGCCAATCAGACGAGATAGTAATACAGTAAGAAAAATACGAGCCAATCAGACGAGATAGTAATACAGTAAGAAAAATACGAGCCAATCAGACGAGATAGTAATACAGTAGGAAAAATACGAGCCAATCAGACGAGATTGTAATACAGTAGGAAAAATACGAGCCAATCAGACGAGATAGTAATACAGTATGAAAAATACGAGCCAATCAGACGAGATAGTAATACAGTAGGAAAAATACGAGCCAATCAGACGAGATAGTAATACAGTAGGAAAAATACGAGCCAATCAGACGAGATAGTAATACAGTAGGAAAAATACGAGCCAATCAGACGACATAGTAATGCAGTAGGAAAAATACGAGCCAATCAGACGAGATAGTAATACAGTAGGAAAAATACGAGCCAATCAGACGAGATAGTAATACAGTAAGAAAAATACGAGCCAATCAGACGAGTTAGTAATACAGTAGGAAAAATACGAGCCAATCAGACGAGTTAGTAATACAGTAGGAAAAATACGAGCCAATCAGACGAGATAGTAATACAGTAGGAAAAATACGAGCCAATCAGACGAGATAGTAATACAGTAGGAAAAATACGAGCCAATCAGACGAGATAGTAATACAGTAGGAAAAATACGAGCCAATCAGACGAGATAGTAATACAGTAAGAAAAATACGAGCCAATCAGACGAGATAGTAATACAGTAGGAAAAATACGAGCCAATCAGACGAGTTAGTAATACAGTAAGAAAAATACGAGCCAATCAGACGAGATAGTAATACAGTAAAAAAAATACGAGCCAATCAGACGAGATAGTAATACAGTAGGAAAAATACGAGCCAATCAGACGAGATAGTAATACAGTAGGAAAAATACGAGCCAATCAGACGAGATAGTAATACAGTAAGAAAAATACGAGCCAATCAGACGAGATAGTAATACAGTAAGAAAAATACGAGCCAATCAGACGAGATAGTAATACAGTAGGAAAAATACGAGCCAATCAGACGAGATAGTAATACAGTAAGAAAAATACGAGCCAATCAGACGAGATAGTAATACAGTAAGAAAAATACGAGCCAATCAGACGAGATAGTAATACAGTAGGAAAAATACGAGCCAATCAGACGAGATAGTAATACAGTAGGAAAAATACGAGCCAATCAGACGAGATAGTAATACAGTAGGAAAAATACGAGCCAATCAGACGAGATAGTAATACAGTAAGAAAAATACGAGCCAATCAGACGAGATAGTAATACAGTAGGAAAAATACGAGCCAATCAGACGAGATAGTAATACAGTAGGAAAAATACTAGCCAATCAGACGAGATAGTAATACAGTAGGAAAAATACGAGCCAATCAGACGACATAGTAATGCAGTAGGAAAAATACGAGCCAATCAGACGAGATAGTACTACAGTAAGAAAAATACGAGCCAATCAGACGAGATAGTAATACAGTAAGAAAAATACGAGCCAATCAGACGAGATAGTAATACAGTAGGAAAAATACGAGCCAATCAGACGACATAGTAATGCAGTAGGAAAAATACGAGCCAATCAGTCGAGATAGTACTACAGTAAGAAAAATACGAGCCAATCAGACGAGATAGTAATACAGTAAGAAAAATACGAGCCAATCAGACGAGATAGTAATACAGTAAGAAAAATACGAGCCAATCAGACGAGATAGTAATACAGTAGGAAAAATACGAGCCAATCAGACGAGATTGTAATACAGTAGGAAAAATACGAGCCAATCAGACGAGATAGTAATACAGTATGAAATATACGAGCCAATCAGACGAGATAGTAATACAGTAGGAAAAATACGAGCCAATCAGACGAGATAGTAATACAGTAGGAAAAATACGAGCCAATCAGACGAGATAGTAATACAGTAGGAAAAATACGAGCCAATCAGACGACATAGTAATGCAGTAGGAAAAATACGAGCCAATCAGACGAGATAGTACTACAGTAGGAAAAATACGAGCCAATCAGACGAGATTGTAATACAGTAGGAAAAATACGAGCCAATCAGACGAGATAGTAATACAGTAAGAAAAATACGAGCCAATCAGACGAGATAGTAATACAGTAAGAAAAATACGAGCCAATCAGACGAGATAGTAATACAGTAGGAAAAATACGAGCCAATCAGACGAGATAGTAATACAGTAAGAAAAATACGAGCCAATCAGACGAGATAGTAATACAGTAAGAAAAATACGAGCCAATCAGACGAGATAGTAATACAGTAAGAAAAATACGAGCCAATCAGACGAGATAGTAATACAGTAGGAAAAATACGAGCCAATCAGACGAGATTGTAATACAGTAGGAAAAATACGAGCCAATCAGACGAGATAGTAATACAGTATGAAAAATACGAGCCAATCAGACGAGATAGTAATACAGTAGGAAAAATACGAGCCAATCAGACGAGATAGTAATACAGTAGGAAAAATACGAGCCAATCAGACGAGATAGTAATACAGTAGGAAAAATACGAGCCAATCAGACGACATAGTAATGCAGTAGGAAAAATACGAGCCAATCAGACGAGATAGTAATACAGTAGGAAAAATACGAGCCAATCAGACGAGATAGTAATACAGTAAGAAAAATACGAGCCAATCAGACGAGATAGTAATACAGTAAGAAAAATACGAGCCAATCAGACGACATAGTAATGCAGTAGGAAAAATACGAGCCAATCAGACGAGATAGTAATACAGTAGGAAAAATACGAGCCAATCAGACGAGATAGTAATACAGTAGGAAAAATACGAGCCAATCAGACGAGATAGTAATACAGTAAGAAAAATACGAGCCAATCAGCCGAGATAGTAATACAGTAGGAAAAATACGAGCCAATCAGACGAGATAGTAATACAGTAGGAAAAATACGAGCCAATCAGACGACATAGTAATGCAGTAGGAAAAATACGAGCCAATCAGACGAGATAGTACTACAGTAGGAAAAATACGAGCCAATCAGACGAGATAGTAATACAGTAAGAAAAATACGAGCCAATCAGACGAGATAGTAATACAGTAAGAAAAATACGAGCCAATCAGACGAGATAGTAATACAGTAAGAAAAATACGAGCCAATCAGACGAGATAGTAATACAGTAAGAAAAATACGAGCCAATCAGACGAGATAGTAATACAGTAGGAAAAATACGAGCCAATCAGACGAGATAGTAATACAGTAGGAAAAATACGAGCCAATCAGACGACATAGTAATGCAGTAGGAAAAATACGATCCAATCAGACGAGATAGTACTACAGTAGGAAAAATACGAGCCAATCAGACGAGATAGTAATACAGTAAGAAAAATACGAGCCAATCAGACGAGATAGTAATACAGTAAGAAAAATACGAGCCAATCAGACGAGATAGTAATACAGTATGAAAAATACGAGCCAATCAGACGAGATAGTAATACAGTAGGAAAAATACGAGCCAATCAGACGAGATAGTAATACAGTAGGAAAAATACGAGCCAATCAGACGACATAGTAATACAGTAAGAAAAATACGAGCCAATCAGACGAGATAGTAATACAGTAGGAAAAATACGAGACAATCAGACGAGATAGTAATACAGTAAGAAAAATACGAGCCAATCAGACGACATAGTAATGCAGTAGGAAAAATACGAGCCAATCAGACGAGATAGTAATACAGTAGGAAAAATACGAGCCAATCAGACGAGATAGTAATACAGTAAGAAAAATACGAGCCAATCAGACGAGATAGTAATACAGTAAGAAAAATACGAGCCAATCAGACGAGATAGTAATACAGTAGGAAAAATACGAGACAATCAGACGAGATAGTAATACAGTAGGAAAAATACGAGACAATCAGACGAGATAGTAATACAGTAAGAAAAATACGAGCCAATCAGACGACATAGTAATGCAGTAGGAAAAATACGAGCCAATCAGACGAGATAGTAATACAGTAGGAAAAATACGAGCCAATCAGACGAGATAGTAATACAGTAGGAAAAATACGAGCCAATCAGACGAGATAGTAATACAGTATGAAAAATACGAGCCAATCAGACGAGATAGTAATACAGTAGGAAAAATACGAGCCAATCAGACGAGATAGTAATACAGTAGGAAAAATACGAGCCAATCAGACGAGATAGTAATACAATAGGAAAAATACGAGCCAATCAGACGACATAGTAATGCAGTAGGAAAAATACGAGCCAATCAGACGAGATAGTACTACAGTAGGAAAAATACGAGCCAATCAGACGAGATAGTAATACAGTAAGAAAAATACGAGCCAATCAGACGAGATAGTAATACAGTAAGAAAAATACGAGCCAATCAGACGAGATAGTAATACAGTAGGAAAAATACGAGCCAATCAGACGAGATAGTAATACAGTAAGAAAAATACGAGCCAATCAGACGAGATAGTAATACAGTAAGAAAAATACGAGCCAATCAGACGAGATAGTAATACAGTAAGAAAAATACGAGCCAATCAGACGAGATAGTAATACAGTAGGAAAAATACGAGCCAATCAGACGAGATTGTAATACAGTAGGAAAAATACGAGCCAATCAGACGAGATAGTAATACAGTATGAAAAATACGAGCCAATCAGACGAGATAGTAATACAGTAGGAAAAATACGAGCCAATCAGACGAGATAGTAATACAGTAGGAAAAATACGAGCCAATCAGACGACATAGCAATGCAGTAGGAAAAATACGAGCCAATCAGACGAGATAGTACTACAGTAGGAAAAATACGAGCCAATCAGACGAGATAGTAATACAGTAAGAAAAATACGAGCCAATCAGACGAGATAGTAATACAGTAAGAAAAATACGAGCCAATCAGACGACATAGTAATGCAGTAGGAAAAATACGAGCCAATCAGACGAGATAGTAATACAGTAGGAAAAATACGAGCCAATCAGACGAGATAGTAATACAGTAGGAAAAATACGAGCCAATCAGACGAGATAGTAATACAGTAAGAAAAATACGAGCCAATCAGACGAGATAGTAATACAGTAGGAAAAATACGAGCCAATCAGACGAGATAGCAATACAGTAGGAAAAATACGAGCCAATCAGACGACATAGTAATGCAGTAGGAAAAATACGAGCCAATCAGACGAGATAGTACTACAGTAGGAAAAATACGAGCCAATCAGACGAGATAGTAATACAGTAAGAAAAATACGAGCCAATCAGACGAGATAGTAATACAGTAAGAAAAATACGAGCCAATCAGACGAGATAGTAATACAGTAAGAAAAATACGAGCCAATCAGACGAGATAGTAATACAGTAAGAAAAATACGAGCCAATCAGACGAGATAGTAATACAGTAGGAAAAATACGAGCCAATCAGACGAGATAGTAATACAGTAGGAAAAATACGAGCCAATCAGACGAGATAGTACTACAGTAGGAAAAATACGAGCCAATCAGACGAGATAGTAATACAGTAAGAAAAATACGAGCCAATCAGACGAGATAGTAATACAGTAAGAAAAATACGAGCCAATCAGACGAGATAGTAATACAGTAAGAAAAATACGAGCCAATCAGACGAGATAGTAATACAGTAGGAAAAATACGAGCCAATCAGACGAGATAGTAATACAGTAGGAAAAATACGAGCCAATCAGACGAGATAGTAATACAGTAGGAAAAATACGAGCCAATCAGACGAGATAGTAATACAGTAGGAAAAATACGAGCCAATCAGACGACATAGTACTACAGTAGGAAAAATACGAGCCAATCAGACGAGATAGTAATACAGTAAGAAAAATACGAGCCAATCAGACGAGATAGTAATACAGTAAGAAAAATACGAGCCAATCAGACGAGATAGTAATACAGTAAGAAAAATACGAGCCAATCAGACGAGATAGTAATACAGTAAGAAAAATACGAGCCAATCAGACGAGATAGTAATACAGTAGGAAAAATACGAGCCAATCAGACGAGATAGTAATACAGTAGGAAAAATACGAGCCAATCAGACGACATAGTAATGCAGTAGGAAAAATACGAGCCAATCAGACGAGATAGTACTACAGTAGGAAAAATACGAGCCAATCAGACGAGATAGTAATACAGTAAGAAAAATACGAGCCAATCAGACGAGATAGTAATACAGTAAGAAAAATACGAGCCATTCAGACGAGATAGTAATACAGTAAGAAAAATACGAGCCAATCAGACGAGATAGTAATACAGTAAGAAAAATACGAGCCAATCAGACGAGATAGTAATACAGTAGGAAAAATACGAGCCAATCAGACGAGATAGTAATACAGTAGGAAAAATACGAGCCAATCAGACGAGATAGTAATACAGTATGAAAAATACGAGCCAATCAGACGAGATAGTAATACAGTAGGAAAAATACGAGCCAATCAGACGAGATAGTAATACAGTAGGAAAAATACGAGCCAATCAGACGAGATAGTAATACAGTAGGAAAAATACGAGCCAATCAGACGACATAGTAATGCAGTAGGATAAATACGAGCCAATCAGACGAGATAGTAATACAGTAGGAAAAATACGAGCCAATCAGACGAGATAGTAATACAGTAAGAAAAATACGAGCCAATCAGACGAGATAGTAATACAGTAGGAAAAATACGAGCCAATCAGACGAGATAGTAATACAGTAGGAAAAATACGAGCCAATCAGACGAGATAGTAATACAGTAAGAAAAATACGAGCCAATCAGACGAGATAGTAATACAGTAGGAAAAATACGAGCCAATCAGACGAGATAGTAATACAGTAGGAAAATTACGAGCCAATCAGACGACATAGTAATGCAGTAGGAAAAATACGAGCCAATCAGACGAGATAGTACTACAGTAGGATAAATACGAGCCAATCAGACGAGATAGTAATACAGTAAGAAAAATACGAGCCAATCAGACGAGATAGTAATACAGTAAGAAAAATACGAGCCAATCAGACGAGATAGTAATACAGTAAGAAAAATACGAGCCAATCAGACGAGATAGTAATACAGTAAGAAAAATACGAGCCAATCAGACGAGATAGTAATACAGTAGGAAAAATACGAGCCAATCAGACGAGATAGTAATACAGTAAGAAAAATACGAGCCAATCAGACGAGATAGTAATACAGTAGGAAAAATACGAGCCAATCAGACGAGATAGTAATACAGTAGGAAAAATACGAGCCAATCAGACGAGATAGTAATACAGTAGGAAAAATACGAGCCAATCAGACGAGATAGTAATACAGTAGGAAAAATACGAGCCAATCAGACGAGATAGTAATACAGTAAGAAAAATACGAGCCAATCAGACGAGATAGTAATACAGTAAGAAAAATACGAGCCAATCAGACGAGATAGTAATACAGTAGGAAAAATACGAGCCAATCAGACGAGATAGTAATACAGTAGGAAAAATACGAGCCAATCAGACGAGATAGTAATACAGTAAGAAAAATACGAGCCAATCAGACGAGATAGTAATACAGTCGGAAAAATACGAGCCAATCAGACGAGATAGTAATACAGTAGGAAAAATACGAGCCAAACAGACGACATAGTAATGCAGTAGGAAAAATACGAGCCAATCAGACGAGATAGTACTACAGTAGGAAAAATACGAGCCAATCAGACGAGATAGTAATACAGTAAGAAAAATACGAGCCAATCAGACGAGATAGTAATACAGTAAGAAAAATACGAGCCAATCAGACGAGATAGTAATACAGTAAGAAAAATACGAGCCAATCAGACGAGATAGTAATACAGTAAGAAAAATACGAGCAAATCAGACGAGATTGTAATACAGTAAGAAAAATACGAGCCAATCAGACGAGATAGTAATACAGTAAGAAAAATACGAGCCAATCAGACGAGATAGTAATACAGTAAGAAAAATACGAGCCAATCAGACGAGATAGTAATACAGTAGGAAAAATACGAGCCAATCAGACGAGATAGTAATACAGTAGGAAAAATACGAGCCAATCAGACGAGATAGTAATACAGTAGGAAAAATACGAGCCAATCAGACGAGATAGTAATACAGTAAGAAAAATACGAGCCAATCAGACGAGATAGTAATACAGTAAGAAAAATACGAGCCAATCAGACGAGATAGTAATACAGTAGGAAAAATACGAGCCAATCAGACGAGATAGTAATACAGTAGGAAAAATACGAGCCAATCAGACGAGATAGTAATACAGTAGGAAAAATACGAGCCAATCAGACGAGATAGTAATACAGTAGGAAAAATACGAGCCAATCAGACGAGATAGTAATACAGTAAGAAAAATACGAGCCAATCAGACGAGATAGTAATACAGTAAGAAAAATACGAGCCAATCAGACGAGATAGTAATACAGTAGGAAAAATACGAGCCAATCAGACGAGATAGTAATACAGTAGGAAAAATACGAGCCAATCAGACGAGATAGTAATACAGTAGGAAAAATACGAGCCAATCAGACGAGATAGTAATACAGTAGGAAAAATACTAGCCAATCAGACGAGATAGTAATACAGTAGGAAAAATACGAGCCAATCAGACGACATAGTAATGCAGTAGGAAAAATACTAGCCAATCAGACGAGATAGTAATACAGTAGGAAAAATACGAGCCAATCAGACGACATAGTAATGCAGTAGGAAAAATACGAGCCAATCAGACGAGATAGTACTACAGTAGGAAAAATACGAGCCAATCAGACGAGATAGTAATACAGTAAGAAAAATACGAGCCAATCAGACGAGATAGTAATACAGTAAGAAAAATACGAGCCAATCAGACGAGATAGTAATACAGTAAGAAAAATACGAGCCAATCAGACGAGATAGTAATACAGTAGGAAAAATACGAGCCAATCAGACGAGATAGTAATACAGTAGGAAAAATACTAGCCAATCAGACGAGATAGTAATACAGTAGGAAAAATACGAGCCAATCAGACGACATAGTAATGTAGTAGGAAAAATACGAGCCAATCAGACGAGATAGTACTACAGTAGGAAAAATACGAGCCAATAAGACGAGATAGTAATACAGTAGGAAAAATACGATCCAATCAGACGAGATAGTAATACAGTTGGAAATACAATAGTAATACAGTAGGAAAAATACGAGCCAATAAGACGATATAGTAATACTGTAGAAAAAATACGAGCCATTCAGACGATAGGAAAGCGTATATACTCCTATTTAAAAAGAAAGAAAAAAAAATAAAGCCTCACACACAAACAAAAACAAAATAATCAACATCGGGTTTTGGTATCCGGAGAAATTAATATTACAGAAAACAATTTTTACTCAGAAAACTTAGCCGGAGAGCCAAACTGGGAGCCATAATCGCCTCGACGCCATTTGTGTATATATAGCTTGCACATGAACTAAAGGACTAAAAGACACATATTGTGGATAGGGTAACGTGAATTCACTACACCCGCTTATAAGGATTAGTATAGATGGTTACAGGAGAAGCATATGAGTTGTAGCGGGGTATGGAGAGAGAGAGAGTCTGAAACTGAAATATAAAATTTAACTTCGTTTCAGTGCAACATTCATTTCTTAAGGAGGAGGACACTCCAACGCGCCACAATAAAAAATAACCCCCTTTACTTGCAAGAATGAAGAGTCGTTGCCACCATCCACACATATCACAAAAAATTCATGAGAGGACAACTGTCAAGGCCTGAGAAAAAAGAAAGCAACCATGAGCGTCTGTTGGGTCTCAAGTAGAATCTAAACCTCAAATAGAACTCATAAACAAGCTATTGCAAAAGATACTTCAAAAAACGATCGGTTTCTAAGTTGTCTGGCACTTTCTGCCATGCTTTATCTTTGCACGAATCAGATAAGATATGGCATCAATCCAACTCTTCTCCCCCCAGCTATGGGTTAATTAGTAAGTCTTGCATCACTATACCATTATTATTTCAAAACAAATTCTTACATTCTAAAAATATTTTCTCGCTTTAAATAAACTGGAAAGGGTCGAGAAGACATAGAAAGCGAATCGGTCAATCAAAATAACCCTGGAAAAGGTATGAATTCGCTTCTCCCCTCAGCTATGGGTTAATTAGTCAGACTTGTATCACTAAAACTATTATTACCTAAGAAAAAGTTGCGTAAAAATATTCAGATCTTGGCATTAAATAACCCATAGAGATGTTGATATGCCGCGAAATAAAAATCCCCATCCTATCAACCAATTCCTGGAGTCTTTGTTATATTCCCTTACACGTAAATACCCCTGGGAAAAGTATGAATCCACTTTTTTTCTCCCCAGATATGGGTTAATTAGTAAGCATTTTATTACTAATCTATTATCATCCACCCCACGCATGGAAATACTTACAATCTAAAAATATTTTCTGTCTTTAAATAGACTGGAAAGGCTTGATAAGCGCTAGAACGCGAATCAATCAAAATAACCTTCTCCCCCAGATATAGGTTAATTAGTAAGACTTGTATCACTAAAACCATTATTATCTAAAAAGCTGCGTACAATATATTTAGATTTCGTCATTAAATAACCCATAGTGGTGTTGGTATGCCGCAAAATAAAAACACCAACCGTAGGTTTCGTTATATTCACTTGCGCGCAAATACCCCTGAAAAAGCTATGAATATAACTCTTCTCCAAGCTATGCATTAATTAGTAAGACTTATTCCACTAAAACCATTATTATTTTTTTAAAAAATGCGTACAAAATATTTACATTTCAGCATTAAATGACCCGTAAAAGTGTTGATATGCCGCCAAGCAAACATAAACGTTATAAGCCAAAGGAAGATTAATCGTCGAATATTTTCACTGTTGAAATATTGATGTTATAAGCTCTAGTGCCCTTATACAGTATGTATGGGAATATAGATTTATTTTAAAAAGATATATAATCCCTGAACAGATTGAATTATCGAACAACGCACACACAATCGGGGTGGAGGCGAGGATTGAAGATTTATGTTAGGAATATAACTTGACGTGCAGCAGTAAAAACTAGCCATTTTGTAAAACGTAGATTATATTAGGTTGGTGCAAAAATAATGTCGTTTTCTCACATATGTTACTATGTGAGAAAACGACATTATTTTTGCACCAACCAAATAGAAGCGAATTTATATTAGGTTGGCGCAAAAATAATGACGTAATAATGTCGTTTTTGACGTTAAAAAATAAGTAAAAAAAAACGACATTATTACGTCATTATTTTTGCACCATCCTAATATTAGAGTCGAATTTCATCGCTGAACACATTCATGGGTACAATTCTGGGAGGTTTAACATGAAAATAAATCATACAGTTCTCTTTGTATTTTTAATCTAACAATAACTACTGATAACATTACTGGAATATTCTAGAATATTCCTCTTGAATAAACTAGAGTCAGTCGTGATACACGTTGAGGCAATCATGTATCTTTCGATTCATGACTGATGAGATTTTTCTCGCAGTAGGTTGCCATTTCTTTCTGCGATAGACCAGTTGCAATCCAAGGCTACAGAACCTGGTCTGTCGTGCTATTTACCCATAGCTGGGGGAGGAGAATAACAGGATTCATACCTTTCCCAAGGGTATTAGCACGTAAGTGAATGTAATGGATTCGACTGGAATTCGAACTCGGCTCTCCGATTCCTCATTCATTCAGTTATGTGCCATGAGTGATACACGCTTAGACGATCATGTATCTTTCGATTAATGATTGACGAGGTAGATTTTTCCCCGTAGTAGGTTGCCATTTCTTTCTGCGGTAGACCAGCTGCCATCCAAGGCTATAGAACCCGGTCTGTCCCGCTATTTACCCATAGCTGGGGGAGGAGAAGAGTATTCATACCTTTCCCAAGGGTATTTGCACGTCAGTCAGTTATGTAACTATGCGTGATACACGTTTAGTCGATCATCTATCTTTCGATACATGACTGACGAGGTAGATTTTTTCACGCATTAGGTTGCCATTTCTTTCTGCTGTAGACCAGTTGCCATCCAAGGCTATAGAACCTGGTCTATTCTGCTATTTACCCATAGCTGAGAAGAAGAGGATAAATACCTTTCCCAAGGTTATTAGCACGTAAGTGAGTATAACGGATTCGACTGGAATTCGAACTCGGCTCTCCGATTCCTCACTCCTAGCCGCTATCCACGCTATCAACTGGGCCTGCCTAGAGTATCTAGGGAGTCACGGTGGAGTAATGGATAGCCTATCTAGAGTATTAAAGCAATTTATGTTTTAAAATCTGAAATTTGCATTGTACGAATACTTTTTTCACCCATTAAAATGGATAAATCGGATTTAATTCTATTCATTTCTTTCTTCTGTTTTCTATGCATATTTAGTCATTATGCATCCGTGTACAGTTAATTATATGTTTGTTTGTTTTGTTTTGTTTTACGGCATACCAACCTCAATGGATTATTTAACACCGACAAAGTTTTCACGGTTGGTAATATTTTTTTCCAGACATCTATTTCTGGTAATATTTGTTTCCAAAAATCTATTTCTGGTAATATTTTTTCCTTCAAAAATCTATTTCTGGTAATAATTTTTCCTACAAAAATCTATTTCTGGTAATAATTTTTCCTTCAAAAATCTATTTCTGGTAATATTTTTACCTTAAAAAATTTATTTCTGGTAATAATTTCTCCTTCAAAAATCTATTTCTGGTAATATTTTTTCCTTGAAAAATCTATTTCTGTTAATAATTTTTCCATCAAAAATCTATTTCTGGTAATATTTTGTTCCTTGAAAAATCTATTTCTGGCAATAATTTTTCCTTCAAAAATCTATTTCTGGTAATAATTTTTCCTTCAAAAATCTATTTCTGGCAATAATTTTTCCTTCAAAAATCTATTTCTGGTAATAATTTTTCCTTCAAAAATCTATTTCTGGTAATAATTTTTACCTTAAAAAATCTATTTCTGGTAATCATTTTTCCTTCAAAAATCTATTTCTGGTAATATTTTTTCCTTGAAAAATCTATTTCTGGCGATAATTTTTCCTTCAAAAATCTATTTCTGGTAATAATTTTTCCTTCAAAAATCTATATCTGGTAATATTTTTTCCTTGTAAAATCTATTTCTGGTAATAATTTTTCCTTCAAAAATGTATTTCTGGTAAGAATTTAACTTCGCCGGTAATTTCATTTTCAAAAAACTTATTGTTGGTTATATATGTTTTTCAAAAATGTATTGCTGGTAATAATTTTTTTATACAAAGTATTTCTGGTATTAAAACCTATTTTTACACTTTCATAGTGTTTTGATTTGAGTTTGAGGGTTAAATATTTGGCCACAGTTGGGACCCTAACAAATTCTACCACCCCGGGTCAAGGTGGACCTGGAAACACCAGCAATTAAGAACCTCCTGATGAGACGCCTTGCTGTTGGACGTAATTTATCGTCTTACGCAGGAAGCAGATGTAGTTTATCGTCTGACCAAGGACGGGTTTATTATATGCAAAGGATGTTTATTCATTAGTTGAAAATACAATAAATTAAAAAAAAATATATTTGTACGAATATTTGTTTCCCTCTAGTGTATATATTTCAGAATAGATGTCGATATATAGATTAGAGTAGATGTCAATATATAGAAATATTGTATATATTTTAAATTAAAATAATAGAAATTAATAAAGAAAGAAACAATAAAAGTATAAAATTATTATCAAATATATGAGAAAATTTTATTTTATTTTTTATTATTATTTAACAGAGCGTAATTAAAATATAGGGCCTTCTCGACTGCGTTTCTTTGCGAGCTTATGGAGGTATCGATTGACGATGCTTTGTGAAAGACCGAGTTCTGACGGAAATATACGAGTGCAATAGCAATTGCAGACTGTTGATCAAACATTACAAGGAAGACCATTTTCCCCAACAGAAGGCCTTTCTGAGTTTGGTTTGTTTACGAGGCTGGCGTCATCTTCCTTGAAACGTCTGAACTAGTTTTGTATTACAGGTTCGTTGACAGTTCCTGACCGTTCCACACCGTTATTTTATTTTGTCACTGCCCTTTTACAGCCCTATTTTCCAAAGTTAGCGTAAAGTGGCTCTGATTGCAATTTTGTTTCAACACTCGGTATCAAAGATGTAAAATAAGAAAAGTTTATATGTTATTTTTGATAAAAAATAATAATAAACAAGTTGAATCGAATTAATCGTATAAAATGGAGGTAGAAGTTGCCAAATATTATAACGGAAAACGCGAAAAAACATTTGACTCAACCCGTTACATGGGCATCATCCTAATGATAGAAATAAAAATCGATATTGATCAAAACTTTAATAAAAAGATGCAACAAAATATATTCTGTAAGATACGCTGAACACCATGTAAACATTCACTAATGTAGGAAATCTTAACCAGATTGAGTGTATAATCATCAGATCAGTTGCAGGCTGGTGTACGCGTTGAGACAAAAATATGAGTATATCCTGAAATGTCCACAATAGACATTGCAGACTCGGGATATGAGTCCCCGTAAAGAAATAGAAAGAAACAACAAGAACCAATATGTATATACGTGTATATGTTATTGTGTATGTGTGTATTCGCATGTGGTTTTGAAAATAAAAATATAGGTCCTTGCTAGATTAGATAATCGTTACATTTATTCTTTATATGTGTATATTTGATTTGTAACCTGGAGTCGATATTAATTTTGTCAAATTTTCTCAATTACACAGCGGCCATTTTAGTTTCCTCCGCCCCATCTCTCTCCCCCACCTCTTCTTTCCTTTTCTCTCCCTCCCTCTTATTCTGATCTTTAACATTAGATCGTCTATGGTGTGTGTATGTCACCCCGAAATGTATCTTTAATGTACAGTGTACCCCGGATATAAGAGAGTTGTCGAGACCGGATAATAAATCTCTTATATCCGGGTTTGGGCTAATTTATATACATTAACACAACATTCGTATTTCTCTTACTTAAACCTCTTCCTAAACTCCTCTCAGTTAAGGTTTAATCTCCCTTTTTCTCTCGTCTGTTACCCCTCTCTTTAGCTCTAACATTCGTCCCACACTCTCATACTTACACTCTCTCTAAATTCTATTTTTATTTCCGGAATTGTTTTTTCTGTTTTCTTTTTGAATTTGTAGGTCTGATGAATTGGATCGTATTTACGATTCCAATGGAATAAATTATGACCATGGAATATTAGTGTTTAATCCTTTTTATTATATATATATATATATATGCACACAAACAAATAATATTAACAACAAAGGGTTACAAGTGACAAAGACAATAATATGTGTAAGAATTCGTGGCTCTCCACAACTTCCTCTTCTTTGTAGTTCTTAATAACATTTTTCTCTTAAGGTATCTCTCCTAAACATTCACTTCCGACAAAACTGTCTAGCGATTGACGTGTTGGCCGTTTCATTTGATAGTAAAGTAGTTCAAATCACTGACACTCTGGTGAGGCGGAAATGTAATCAACGTTTCATAATGAAACTTAAATGAAATACATTTGGACCAATAGTCAGTTTGCTGCGAGCCGGTGTCTGCGTTGAGAGATAAACACGTGTGTCTCCTGAAATACCCACAATGGCAGACTCGGGATGTGAGTCTACGTAAAAAAAAGGTAAAGAAAAAAAGGTGTGATATATATTATAATTAAGTAATCCATCGAGTCTAGAAGAAACTTCAACAGAACTCAGAAAGGAGTGGACGTTTCCTCCTATATTTTGGGACTCATCTGTGCTAGAAATTTCGAATAACACGTATGTCTCCTGAAATACCCACAATAAACATGGCAGACTCGGGATGTGAGTCCACGTAAAAGAAGATAAAGAAACAAGAATCAATAGATATGTATAAACAAATGATAATGTATTAACAACAAAGAGTTACAAGTGACAAAGACAACAGTGTGTATGACAAATGAATGTGAAAACCTAATGGTCCAAAGTATTAGGTTGGTGCAAAAATAATGACGTAATAATGTTGTTTTTGGACGTTAAAAAATAGTCAAAAAACGACATTATTACGTCATTATTTTGCACCAACCTAATATGTGTAGTGATTGAATGTGCGTACGTACGTATGTGTGTATGTTTGTATTGTTCCTGCGTTTTCCAAGAAGGAACGCGTTCTTCCGCGAGAGATTTTACATGTTGTCCTACAAGCGGAAAAATAAGAAGAGAATAATAAAATTTTATAGTAGAGTATTTATAGTCCTGAAAGCGTCCCCTAGTAGCGGTTTCGAAAATTAGGAGGAGGTGACCAGGAGCAAGAAACGCCCATTAATACTGGAAAAAAGCGATAACAACAACTGGACATTTCCATGATAATTTATTTTAAGAGAAAGACTTTATAAATTCTAACCGAAAGCAGTACTAGCCGCTCGAATCAAGAGACCAAATGTTTCCTTCTAGGGAAGCGGCTGATATTACAAATACCATTATTATTCCAACCTGCGAGAAATTCTTTGGTAACAGCAATAATATCAATATTAACGTTGAAAAAGTTTTTTCCTAAAATTTTTTTGCTTAGCATCATAATTTTGTGCAATGATCAGTTTAAAGTAAAAAAAAAAAAAGAAAAAAAAAAAATGAATCAATTGTTGCAGTCTTATATGACAATGGCTGTAAATTATACATTTTTCTTCAAGACTCCTGCGGAAATGGCTGCTGTGTCAACAGAGCTTGAAATTACAGAAGAAATTGAGAAGAACTATGTTTTGTTTTAATCATTTAGGTCGATGCCAAGTGAATAGAATCCATGAGGCTGCAATGAAGGAAGAAGCTGCGAAAGAAATAAAAGAACGGAATTCAAAGAGGAGGGGAATATGATGATTGTCACGGCATTTAAAATTTTGGAGATTGTAGTTGACAGGAGAGAAACATGAACGGATATCTGTTGCAGGTGGCATACTGGCTCAAAAACAGATATCGAATGATTGAAAAGAACAACAAACAAAAAACGAAAACTACAGTAAAAAAAAAAAAAAATTTGCGAAGATTATGTTTGTTAAAGAAAAATACATAAACAAAAAAGATGTTAGTATGAACGAAAGATAATTCTACAAGCTCATGTATAAAGGGAGAAATAGCGTTGTCCTGAGAAGGACATTTTCGCGGTCGTTAGAGAGCGTTGTCCTGAGAAGAACAGTTTCGTGGTCGTTAGAGACCAGTGTTCTGAGAAGGACAGTTTCATGGTCGTTAGAGAGCGGTGTCCTGAGAAGGACTGTTTCGTGTTCTCTAAAGAGAGTTATCCTGAGAAGGACAGTTTCGTGGTCGCTAGAGAGCGTTGTCCTGAGAAGGACATTTTCGCGGTCGTTAGAGAGCGTTGTCCTGAGAAGAACAGTTTCGTGGTCGTTAGAGACCAGTGTTCTGAGAAGGACAGCTTCATGGTCGTTAGAGAGCGGTGTCCTGAGAAGGACTGTTTCGTGTTCTCTAAAGAGAGTTATCCTGAGAAGGACAGTTTCGTGGTCGCTAGAGAGCGGTGTCCTGAGAAGGACAGTTTCGTGTTCTTTAGAGAGCGGTGTCCTGAGAAGGTCAGTTTCGTGGTCGCTAAAGAGCGGTGTCCTGAGAAGGACAGTTTCGTGGTCGTTAGAGAGCGTTGTCCTGAGAAGGACAGTTTCGTGTTCTTTAGAGAGCGGTGTCCTGAGAAGGACACTTTCGTGGTCGCTAGAGAGAAGTGTCCTGAGAAAGACAGTATCGTGTTCTTTAGAGAGCGGTGTCCTGAGAAGGACAGTTTCGTGGTCGCTAAAGAGCAGTGTCCTGAGAAGGACACTTTCGTGGTCTTTAGAGAGCGGTGTCCTGAGAAAGACAGTTTCGTGGTCGCTAAAGAGCGTTGTCCTGAGAAGGACATTTTCGCGGTCGTTAGAGAGCGTTGTCCTGAGAAGAACAGTTTCGTGGTCGTTAGAGACCAGTGTTCTGAGAAGGACAGTTTCGTGGTCGTTAGATAGCGGTGTCCTGAGAAGGACAGTTTCGTGGTCGTTAGAGAGCGGTGTTCTGAGAAGGACAGTTTTGTGTTCTTTAGAGAGCGGTATCCTGAGAAGGACAGTCTCGTGATTGTTAGAGAGCGGTGTTCTGAGAAGGACAGTTTCGTGGTTGCTAGAAAGCATTTTACTGTCAAGACATATTGGTGGTTGCTAGTGAGCGTTGTGCTAAAAAAGACACATTCGTGGTCACTAGAGAGCGGTGTCCTGAGAAGGACAGTATGACACTATTTAGGTCACTAGAAAGAAGAAAACAGAAAGGCGAGAATTAAATTTCGTTGAAAAGAAGCCATCACGAAAAGAACACTAAGCGATGTTATTCTTTTTAACAAAAAAAAAATGCTAAAGGTTTTATTCTCATTAGCGAGGGAAGTAAGGTCGCGGATGTTTCGGATTTAATCTGATTTATGTTACAGGGCGGCGAGTAAGATATATCCAATCTGCCCATAGCAATGGTAAAAATTTCAAGTTGGTCAAGCGACCTCCCGTAGAATTCTAAAGAGATAAAAATAAAAATTAATTAAGAACGCACTGACCGAAAAACAAAATGCCCGCTGGACCTCCCGTAGGGTGCTGGGAGATAAAAAATAATTAGGTCAAGCTTGACCGAAACCGAAATGTCCGTGGAACAACCTCCATGTCATTTGGGAAAAACACCTGTTTATTGTCAGGGCTGGCTATGATAGCAAAATTATTTTATCAGAACGAATATTTGGCACCAAGGTGCGATACGTCCAATTGACCACCCACTTGATAATTGGCGAAAATCACGTTGACGAATTCCATATGATTCGGTTAAGATAAGTGTCTAAGGTTTGTTGTCGGGCAGAAGAAAGGGAAGAAAGGAAAAAAGAAAAAGAAAATCGAAGATAATTTTTTTTTCTTTGAGTAAAAATTTTTAAACCGAGGCTAGTCTGGTCACACCCACACTGCTGGGTGCCCATTGGCTGTGAGCGTTAGGCGGAGCTAATCATGTGAAGTAGGAGGGGAGGGCTGTTAACGCCCCCTGAAGGGATCGGTATGAGATGCCACTGTGAGAGAGAGGGGAAACCTGTTGACGCCCCATGAAGGGATTGGGTGAGATACCCATATGAAAAAGGAAGAATCTAGAAGGACTTCCAAAAATGGAAAATAATAAATTATCCTGACCGAAAACAAAGAAGGAACCTCAAACCCCGACAAGCCGACGCCGGTTTTGGTCGGCGTCCATATAAGCAGAGTCGCAACGAGTTGCGGCAAGTGCAGTTCCAGTTAAGTTCGCAGTGAAGTTTGCAGCTGAGTTGAATTGAGTTGGGCCCGCCTCGCAAAAAGTTGACTGAAAGATTCCACGCAATTCTGAACTCAACTTCTAACCAAGAACAATTTATTTTTGAAGAACGACTTAGACTCACACCACCAAAACAAGTTTCACGAATATCGCCTGAAGATACACCAAGAACCAGTTTCTTAAAAGAATAAATTAAGATGTTAAGACTCGCCTATCAAACACAAAGTGTCACGAATCCATATAAGCGGGTTGGTAAGAAGACGCAGTCCTGTATTCAGCAACCAGATATAAAATATTGTTATTCTTTTTAACACATTTGAACTTTTCGAGTTATTATTTTATTTTATTTTGCATATACTTGTGCGGTGTTGCCCTTGTCCGGACTCAGCTTGCATTACGGCCCGGCGACTGATTGATTTCGTCTACCTAAGATCAAATCACAACGTGGGTAGGTTAGACTAGAAATCAAAACAGTTACTTCGGTAACCAGACGTTGGAGGCGAGCTGAGAACGACAAGGCTGATACCGAATCTAACCAGATTCCCATCTGAATCACTAAATGGTTAGAACGTCACATTTGGTGCCGCGACCAATACCAAGCCAGTTGTTCGTCACAGGACAGGATAGCACGACGGACGTGGCCAGGCAGACGTCACATTTGGCGCAGCGACACCCGGGGTGGGGTGGGGGGTCACACAGTCACACAGTCTCGTGGTCGCTTGTCAGCTGTTTTCTTAAAAGGACAGTTTCGTGGTCGCTGGAGTCCGGTATCCTGAGTAGGACAGTTTCGTGATCCTAAAAAGGTCAGTTTCGTCGTCGCTAGTCTGCGTTGTCTTGAGAAGTACAGTTTTGGCAGTTATAGGAGAGTGTTGTTCTGAAAAGGAAAGTTTATTGCACATCGTTAAAAGGATGGCTGGTGCAGAAGGAGCTGAAGCTCTATATGGAAATGGCACTGATGCTACACTTTGAGCCTAGCAATCTCGGACGCAGAACCAGTATATTTATCCATGTTTCCGCACTGATACAGGATGCGGCATATGATCGTGGGGGACCCGAACGCGTACACTCGGGCCAGGTAAAAAAATTCACCGATCCCGCATTGGCCGTCAGTTGCGCTGGCGTCGATGACGAGCAGCGATCTCCCTCTCTAATGCAGCGTCGGCCAGCTGATCCCCAGGGTCGGGCACATGAAAGTATTATTTTCTCAGCTGCGACTCTCTCTCTCTAGACAGAAGCCAAAGTTGAGTTACACACTGCATGAAGGCAGAGGCGCAACTGAGAGATGATAATTATCTCACTGTATGGGCCGAGGAAAGCATCTTTTTTGTTGGTTTTGAGGCCTCTAAAATCCTGAACCAGTCTTACAACAGCGCGAGTTAAGCATTTTCTTCCAGTTGTCTAGGTGTACTGACAGGATACAAATCAATGATGCATTGATGAAACCATTAGCACAGAATTTATGGAGAGCGTCAACAGTTAAAGCATCGAATCACTGACGATTAAACACAGTCTTCGATGGTAAGGACAGGTTGCAAACATGGAGTCAAGATTTCTACCTCAAGTCTTATTCAGTGAACTCACTTCAGGGAAAAATCACAGGATAGTATATGCTTACGTCTAACAATTTCAAGTGTGAAATATGGGACCTAACTACCAATCCAGTTCTTACTTATGTGCTGTGTCCTTAATTATGGTCTGTAATAACTTTCAACTTTGCTATATGGTTGCAAAATCTGGGCTCTATATCGTCGTGATATTCAAAAATGCTTTCACCAGCAAAAGCTTCATTCAATCTTGAACATCAAATGGAATTGCCATGTAACCAACACCAAAGTCATAGAAAGAGTTAACAGTCAAGGCATTGAATTTCTGATCATGAAACACTGTCCTCAATGGTTGGGACACGTAACAAGAAAGGAAGAGTCAAGGATTCAATATCAAGTCTTATCCAGTGAGCTCACTTCAAGGAAAAGACCATGGGATTGCTTACTTCGAAGATACAAGGACCAACAACATTGAAAGCCAATGGACGTGACCCTAAATAATTAGAAACACATGCACAAGACCATACCAACTGGTGATGTTCGGAACCAAATCAAAATAAGCTTGTGGGTAAAGGTCTTAAAAACAAAAATAATTAAACACCGTCTTCGATGGTTATGGCATATAGCAAGAATGGAAAAGTCATGGATTCAATTCTACCCCAGTGAGCGAAATAAAGGGTTCAGTTCGACATCCCAACTACCTGAAGAAGGCCGGTTCGTACAACGGCCGAAACGTTGTAATAAATATGGCGACAAAGATAAGGACAATGGTCCGAATAATGTAAATAAAGAACAAATGCAGTTGAAAATATTTATAACAGAGGCACAACGGAAGTTATGCCTCGCTTTTGGGAAAGGAACTGAAGCCGAGATTGCCGATTTTTCTTTGTCAAGAATCTCTATCTATAAAAATGATAAGACCTATAGACCAACCTAGTACTAAAATCTCTATCTATAAAAGGCAGGATGTGTGTGTGTGTGTGCGTGTGCGTGTGCGTGTGTGCGCGCGCGTGTGTGTGCGTGCGTGTGTGTGTGTCTGTGTGTGTGTGTGTGTGTAACGAATGCACGGCCGTTATTTTCGACGGATTTGCACCAAAATTTACACGCACATGCTCCAAGTTAGCGGGAAGGCCAAAACCGACTTTGCATTTCCCAACTCCCATCGATAGTGGAAATAATCGATTTTTTCATGCTTCTACGGCAGTTTTCATGTAGTTTACGGTCATTTTGTACTGGCCAGAGTGAGAGCCTATAGCTGGCTGCCACAAATAGGCAGGAAGATTCTATTGGCCAGCGTGAGAGCCAACAGCTGACTGACACGAATGTTAACTAGCATGCTAGCACGCAAAAAAATCGATAGCTGCATTCGTCACAAGTGGGGAAAATTTCAATCTGCATGGCACTTTACTCCAATTGGCTCATTCGTTTGCTTAAACTCAACGTTGATTCTGATTTCGCAGAACTGGGTTGGGTGTGAAAAAGTATTTGTTGTTAACATTCTTTTTTCATTCGGTTTTTCCAGTTACGAGTCCTTTTTTAAAGCTGATCGTTTTGTGTTCATTTTGTTTAGTTCTTTTTTCGTAACAGATTTAATGTTTAGTATAAAGCTTAGAAAAATTCGCAGTGTGAGATAGGTAAGAAGTAAGGCATGTAGCAACATCAGCACGGCAAAGGGCACTCCTTTAAAGGCAAGGAAAGGCAAAAATATTTTAAGTCAAGTGATAGCGATTGCTGTATGAGTCGTACGATTTTTGGATCAAGCACGGGCAACGCCGGACCATGCTGCTAGTCTCTCGATATAAAACAGAATAACTAAACCAGATTTGGCTGCAAATTTTCGATACACGGATGAATGGTAGACATAAAAAATGTTCACGATAGATTCTGGAGAAAAAGATTGTCTATCACAGAATAATGAACCTACGGTTCGAGAAACAGACTTATCAATTGATTCAATATTATATTTCTATTTTACATCATTAGAAATCATTTATCCAATAAGGCACGTTAAGTTGCTCTCAGGGCGATTATTATCAGCCGTGATGATGGAAGGTAAAAACGACCCTTTAAGCTGATTGAAAGTAGTTTCGTCTTATAGGCGTTAAAATTAAGAATTCTTGCCCGAACAAGCGGAATGTCATTTTTAAGATCAGCAGTCAATTTGATGTTGTCGAATCTATTATAACAGACTTGACATTAAAACGGGAAAGAAATTACAAAACTTCCTTCAGAAGGTAGCAAAAGAGAGCGCGAAGGGACTAAGCATAAACTCCAAAGCAGAATGCATGTCTATCAGTTAAAGAACGAGCCCGAAATGAGATTTACAGGTCGGGTCACTAAAATCAAGCAGGTGTGGAAATTTAAATATCTAGGAAGTGTTTTCACGGAGAACGGTAAGTGCGACGCATTGGGATGTGCCAAAGACGCATTCCAAAAGCTAGTCAACAAATTACAAGACAGGAGGATTTCTTTGGTAAAAAAGAAAAGAGTACTGAGCTGCTACGTGACATCTGTCCTCCTTTACGGCAGCAAATGTTGGACGGTCGCCTCAAATATTATGAAGAGACTCGAGGCAACGGATATATGATTCTACAGAAGGATGCTAAGGATATCATAGACTGAGTATGCGAACAACGATAAGGTTTTGGAGAGGATGAAAACAAGGAGGAAGCTTATACTTAACATCAGGAAAAATCAGCTGAAATTTCTGAGAAGTGATAAGAAAAGAGGGCTTGGAGAATCTTATACTCTCAGGTCGAATAGAAGGGAAGAGATATAAGGGAAAACAATTCATGACATACTTAGCAGGCTTAAGCAAGAGGTTGACAGAACATAGCCTTGGGGAAGTAGCAAAGGGACAAAACTTATTGAGAGCTACAAGCGACAGGGGGAAGTGGAGGGCCATGATCGCCTACGTCTTGAAAGGACACGGCACATAAAAAGAAAAGAATTAGAACCGGGAATAAATAGTCGTATTGTCAGCATAGATAATAAGTCGTGTAGTGAGAACTCCATAATGGATAAAAATCAGGAAATGAACGCGTTCAAAAATAGCGATGTAGGGCAGGTTCGTATTAATGCAAAAACGTCGAGAGGAGTCTACATTCAATATAAATCTTATTACATCGTTTGATTAGAAAGATTTCATGAAGCAAAGAAATGCATTTTAATGACCTGTCCTGTATTCAAGCGTTGTAAAAATAATTTTAAAAAAAATCGTTTATTTATTTTTTAATTACAAGTCCTGAATTTAAACTTCAACAGCTGAAGCACATTTTCGTCGGAAGTTCTTTGTTTCTTTTGTTGATCAGGTTAAGTTTTAAATTAATAATCAGTTTTCACAGCTGTCCTGGCGGAATGAAAATTTACGAATTCGTTTAAAATACAGAATTTATTTTGAGTGCCGTGAAGAGTGCGAATGTGAAAGAGCAGAAAAAATGATTTTTATGAAGAAATGGGTGGGGCATTGAACTAGGAAAATAGTACCTTCTACCCTACAAGTCGTTTCCTTGAATGAAGCTTACAACGAATCTGCGAGACCATTTAGGGTTGCTAGAAAGAAAGAAGAAAAAGAAAAAGCGAGAATTAAATTTAGGTGATAAGAAGCCATCACGAACAGGACACTAAGCGATGTTATTTTTCTAACAAAGAAAAGTGGTAAAATTTTATTTTCATTGTCGAGAAAGTAAGATACTGGATTTAATCTGATTTATGTTACGGGGCGGAGAATAAGATATAGCCAATCTGCCCATGGCAATGGTGAAAATTCCAGGCTGGTCAAATGGCCTGCGAGACAGAATTCTAAAGAGATAAAAATTAATTAAGCACGCACTGACCGAAAAAACAAAATGCCCGCGCGACCTCCCGCAGGGTGCTGGGAGATAAAAATTAATTAGGTCAAGCTTGACCGAAACCAAAATGTCCATGGAACCACCTCCATGTCATTTGGGAAAAAAAACACCTGTTTATTGTCAGGGCTGGCTATGATAGCGAAATTATTTTATCAGAACAGTTAATTAGCAACAGAATGCAAATACGTCCAATTGACGACCCACTTGTTTGGCGAAGGCCCCGGGTGATAAAGTCCAAGTGATATTTGGCTAAGATAAAAGTCCAAGGGTTTGTTGTCGGACAGAAGGAAAGAAAGAGAAAGAAAAGAAAAAGAAAAAAAAAGAAAAAGGAAGATAATTTTTTTTTCTTTGAGCAAGATTTTTTAAACCGAGCCTCTAGTGTGGCCACACCCACGCCGCTGAGCGCCCATTGGCTGAATGGTGGCATGAGCGTTAGGCGGAGCTAATCATGTGAAGAAGGAGGGGAGGCCTGTTGCGCCCCCCTGAAGGGATAGGTGTGAGATGCCACTATGAGAGAGAGAGGAAACCCGTTGACACCCTCTGAGGGCCTGGTCAGATACCAATATGAGAACAGAAGAAGGTGGGGAGACGAAAGACTTCCAAAAATGGAAAATAATAAATTTTCCTGACCGAAAACAAAGTAGTGGATTGTGGATTTAGAATTATCAAGGAACCTCAAACCCCGACAGGCCCACCCCGGTTTTGGTCGGCGTCCATATAAGCAGAGTCGCAGCGAGTGAAAAGCAGTACCAGTTCGAGTTCCAGTTGAGAGGCAGTTGAGTGATGTTCGCAGTTGGAGTTGCACCCGCCATGCAGATAGCTGACTTGAAAGATTCCAGGCATCACGACCACAACTTCTAGCCAAGAACAATTTATTTTTGAAGAACGACTTAGACTCATACCACCAAAACAAGTTTTACGAATATCGCCTGAAGATACACCAGGAACCAGTTTCTTAAAGAACAAACAACTTAAGATGTCAAGACTCGCCTAACAAACACAAAATGCCACGAATCCATATAGCGGGTTTGGGAGAAAGACGCAGTCCTGTATTCAGCAACCAGATATAAAATATTGTTATCCTTTCTTAACACATTTGAACTTTTCGAATTAGTATTTTATTTTCTTTTACATATACTTGTGCGGTGTTACCCTTGATCGAACTCGGCTTGCATTACGGCCCGGCGACTGATTGATTTCGTCTGCCTAAGATCAAATCACAACGTGGGTAGGTTAGACTGGAAATAAAAACAGTTACTTTGGTAACCAGACGTTGGAGGCGAGCTGGAAACGACAAGGCTGATACCGAATCTAACCAGATTCCCATCCGAATCACCAAAAGGTTAGAACGTCACATTTGGTGCCGCGACCAATACCAAGCCAGTTGGTCGTCACAGGACAGGATAGCACGATGGACGCAGCCAGGCAGGCGTCACATTTGGCGCAGAGACTACGTGGGGTGGGGACGTCACAAATCGTTGGGAAATAAAAACAAACGGTCCCTAATGCACCCCATTGTCAATATAATCAGTAAGTGATACACGCTTAGGCGATCATATATCTTTCGATACATAAATAACGGGGCAGATTTTTTTCCTGCAATAGGTTGCCATTTCTTTCTGAGGTAGACCAGTGGCCATCCAAGGCTATAGAACCAGGTCTGTCCTGCTGTTTACCCATAACTGTGAGAAGAGAATTCATACCTTTCCCAAGGGTATTAGCGTGTCACTCAGTCAGTCAGTTACATGCCATGTGTGACAGACGCTTATCGATCATTTATCTTTCGATATATGACTGACGAGGCAGATTTTTTCCTGCAGTAGGTTGCCATTTCTTTCTGAGGTAGACCAGTTGCCATCCAAGGCTATAGAACCAGGTCTGTCCTGCTATTTACCCATAGCCTGGGGAAGAAGAATGAAGAAGATGATTTATATCTTTCCGAAGGGTATTAGCGCGTCAGTCAGTCAGTTATATGCCATGTGTGATGCACGCTTAGGCGATCATGTATCTTTCGATACGTGACTGACGAGGCAGATTTTTTTCCTGCAGTAGCTCGCCATTTCTTTCTGATGTAGATCAGTGGCTATCCAAGGCTATTGAGTCTGGTTTGTCCCGCTTCGTACCTTTCCGAAGGGTATTAGCCAGTAAGAGATCATAATTGATTCTACTTGAATTCGAACCCGGGTCTCCGATTACTCCATCCGAGCCGCTATCCATTACTCCACCGTGCCTCCGTAAATATCGTAATTCTACCTCCAAATTTGATAGAAGCAATATAAGATGCTCTTAACGAATATGACGTGCAGCAATAGGCATTTATACCATCTACCATACAATTTCAAGTCGTTTGCCTGAATGAAACGTAAGAAAGGAGTGGCGGTTTAATATAAATTTTATTACGCGGTTTGATAAGAAATATTTAATGAACCAATGAAATATGAAAGTGCGTTATAAAAAGAATAAACAAAATATCTTTTTTTAATGACGTGTCCTGTATTTAAGCTTCAACAGCTGAAGAACATTTCTGTCGGAATTTCTTTGTCTCTTTTGTTGATCAGGGGTGGTTTTAAATTAATAATCAGTTTTCACAGCTGTCCTGGCGGAATGAAAATTTACGAATTCATTTAAAATTCACAATTTCTTTTGAGTGCCGTGAAGAGTGCGAATGTGAAATGGCAGTAAAAATGATTTTTATTAAGACATCTGTGGGGCGTTGGACTAGGAAAATAATCCCGACATGAATCAAGAAAATTGTCTCATTTCTACAACGAGAACTGTTGATAGGGAACAAAGAAAGCGAGCTGAAGAATGTCGATGATTTTTGGGATTACATTGTTAGATCTACAGAAAAGATATGGAAGAGATCTTTAACTGTAAATATGTCAGGGAAGTTTAATGATCGGCCAGGATGAACCAAATTAAACGAGAACATTTGTAGATACAATACACTTCATATACACACTCAATCAATCTATCACTCTTTTATAGCAATATTTCTTTTTTTCTATCTATCTATCTATATATCTATCTATCTATCTATCTATCTATCTATCTATCTATCTATCTCAGTCTTCATTATTTATTTCTCTTTCTTTCTTTCTTCCTTTCTTTTTTTTATCACGGCCTGTTCATTATCTATCTATCTATCTATCTATCTATCTATCTATCTATCTATCTATCTAACAGTCTTTTCCTATCTATCTATCTATCCATCTATCGATCGATCGATCGATCCCAGTCTCTTCATATCTATCTATCTATCTATCTATCTATCTATTGAAATCGAATACTGGTCTCAAGAGACATTTTAAGAACCATTGACTTAGAAATGAGACGGAAACCATTACAACAGAACGAAGAGTGAGACGGCGGCTATCATCTGAGTAAGATATGGCAATTACCATCTCTTCATTTATATGTCAGTAATTAACTCTATCTATCTATCTATCTATCTATCTATCTATCTATCCCAGTCTCTTCATATCTATCTATCTATCTATCTATCTATCTATCTATCTATCTATCTATCTATCTATCTATCTATCTATCGCAGTCTCTAGCTATCTCAGTCTCTTCATTATCTATCTATCTATCTATCTATCTATCTATCTATCTATCATTGAAATCGAATACTGTACTTGATTGTTATCTTGTGGTCGCGGATGAGAAGAAGACTCTTTTATGAGTAAGATGTGGCAATCACCAACTATCTATATATCTACACACGCACACACACATGCCCACATATATGTTTGTTTTATATCTGTCTATCTATTAAAGTAGTTCTATCTATCACAGTCTGTTCATATCTATTTCTTTTCGTATGTCTTAATGTACATATGTATGCATGTAATGCATCTCTCGACTTCTCTGTATATTTATTCATGTCAATTTCTATATTTATACACCTTTTCTAGTTTACCGCCGCATCCTAATACTGTACGAATTTGTCTAAATACCTCTGTCATCTTCTGAGTGATTAGAATTGTTATATTAGCAAAACGAGAATGTTTCATATATAAAAATTAGCACTTTGATACTGAGAAGCCATTCCTTAAAATCAATTTCATATTTGCTTGAAGAGATATTTGCTCATGTATTACTTACTTTTCAAAGAATAACAATAATGCCCAAATAAACCTAATTTTCTTTTCCATTAAATCCATTAATTGAAGACTGAATTAGTTCTTTGTCGGTTATTATAAATCTTCTTAAACTCCGAAATTATTACGTGACACAGACTCCAGCATACATTTTGTTGTTTTATAGTTCTGTGTCGCAACTTTCCGTTGCAAATTTGTGTTAATGATAACGTTGGAAGGTATTGTTTTATATATATATATATATATATATATATATATATATATATATATATATGTGTGTGTGTGTGTGTGTGTGTGTGTGTGTGTGTGTGTGTGTGTTTGTTTGTGTGTGTGTATCCAAGTATATGATTGGTGTATACGGAATGAATTCCAATAACCAACAATTATTATTCTTAAAAAAGTGCTCAATACAGAGTAGAGCAGATATAATTATTTATTTAAAAAAATATCATCACTTGATAAGACACCGGAGGTGTTGAAACAAAATGGCTATTTTTGTAGTGATTTTATAACATTTTTATGTTATAAATCTTAAATAAATAATTATATATATATATATATATATATATATATATATACTATAGATATTTTTGTAATTATTTTTTAAATCATTTATTTCAAATTATTTATTTTTAATTTTTAAAATTATTATTATTTAATTATTATAATTATGTTATTATTATAAATAATTATTATAAATATTATTATATTATTATTAATAAATATTATTATATTATTATAAATAATTATTATAAATAATATATATAAATTATTATTATTAATCTAAATTATTATTACTATTATTTAAATTATTTATTTTTAAATTATTTATTTTTTGTTTTTAAATTACTTATTTTTAATTTTTAAATTATTTATTTTTAATTTCTTTAAGTATTTTTAACTTTTTTTAAAATTATTAATTTAAAATTATTAATTTAAAATTATTTTTTTTTAATTATTTTAAATTACTATATATTATAATTATTTCTGATAATTATTTTTTTTATAATTATTATTTTTTTTTTTGCAGCGATGGAATCATATTTAAAAAAAAAAAACAATTATAATCT
>OZ010592.1:84481951-84485472 GCA_963932145.1 Acanthosepion lycidas | reverse complement strand
CATTTCTGGATTTACTAACCGTATTACCAACTGTATTATTGCGTCAATACATTTATTTTCTATATTTCATTCCTGCGTTTGTCAATCATTTGAGGCCGGATTTCATTCCGGAATCCACAACAGATTCCTGTCGGAGGACTCGTATTTTCTATAAAATTTCTCGTTAAATGAACAGAGCATTTATTTGCATAATGTGTAACAATAAAATCTATTAAAATAATTGTCGGACTTAGTCCATTTCATAATATCTATCTGTACGTACTTTTTATAATTCTTTCGCCCCAAATAAGGCAACAAAGCCACTAACACGCAGGGTGTTACTGAGTGTGAAAGAATATATATATATATATATATATATATATATATATAAAAACATTATTAAGGATCGAGAACAACGAAAAAATAGAAATTAAAACAAAAAAAAAAGTAAAGACTGACATTGTATTTGAAAACCAATGTTAATTGGAAAGAAACCGGAAGAGAGTTCTACAAGCAACATGTGCAAGAAAAGAAACAGTTAGCAGAAACCGTTACGTTTAACCATTTCCAACAGTAAAATGATGAGTTCTTTCCGCCAGTTTAAAACTGTGCATAAATTCACAATATCTAGATACCATACCATAATTTTGTTTTTCTCAAAATGTCTACCAAAAGGTTTTCACTGAAATTGCATTTGTTTATGATAAAATATACCAAAAGTTCTACTGATGTCACATTGTTGTATCAGGCACCGTACTTGTGGACATTAAAACCTTTTGGTTAATGTTTTTGCTGTTCAGTCCACATAAATCAAGTCAGGTTTAGTACAGTGAATGGCGTATAGGAATCAATAAAAATGCCACCTTCTGAAGAAATCATGATCTTTGTCTTTGAAATACAATCGACATGAATTATACAGTTTTCTTCAAGACTACTGCGGATATGGCTGTGCCTCTTCTGTGTTAACTAGAAAGAAACATGAAGGGAGATCTGTTGCAGGCGGCATATTGATCCGAAAACAGATATTGAATGATTGAAAAGAACAACAAACAAAACGAAAACTAGAGTAAAAAAAAAAAATTGCCAAGTTTATTTTTGTTAAAGAAAAATACATAAACAAAGTTAGTATGAACGAAAGATAACTCTGCAAGCTCATGTATAAAGTGAAAAATAGCGTTGTCCTAAGAAGGACAGTTTCGTGTTCTCTAAAGAGAGGTGTCCTGAGAAGAACGGTTTTGTGGTCGCTAGAGAGCGGTATCCTGAGAAGGACAGTCGCGTGGTCGCTAGAGAGCGGTTTACTGACAAGGACAGTTCCGTGGTCGCTAGAGAGCGGTTTATTGACAAGGACATTTCCGTTGTCGCTAGAGAGCGGTGGCCTGAGAAGGACACAGTTTTGTGGTCGTTAGAGAGCGGTTTACTGACAAGGGCACTTTTTCGTAGTCGCTACAGAGCGGTTTACTGACAAAGACATTTTCGTGGTCGCTAGAGAGCAGTTTACTGACAAGGACAGTTTCGTGTTTTTTAGATAGCAGTTTACTAACAAGGACAGTTTCGTGTTCAGCGTTCCGTTTCGCAATACGATCATGTCGACGTCACGTGGGCGATGTTCTGAAAACGTATTTTAATCTAAAACTTATATGTACGTTTGTCGAGCATTAATCTTGCCAGAAAAGGGGAAATATTAAAGAAGCCGGGTCTAGTATTCACTGTGCGTGAGATAGATATTATGCCTGCCTCATAAATCCGTCTAAGATTTTTATTATGAATATATTTTAAAATCTTCAGAGTCAAAATCGAAATTATGATCAGATTTAGTTATGTGTACAAATAAAGCATTGAAGAAGGTCTACTAGACCGAAATGTCGGACCTTCTGAAGAAGGTCTACTAGACCGAAACGTCTGACCTTCTGAAGGTCTACTAGATCCTGACGTCGACATTGAGACAACATTAAAACAGCATACTTGTATATTAGGATTTTTGTTTTTCCATATATTTTTCTTCAAACATTAATAAGTAGTTTCGTATTGTACAAAGGTATTACTAATATTTATAGATGGCACAAGGCTGGTATTTAAATAAGATTAAATACTTTTATTTATTTATTTTGTTAAATTTCAATAAATACAAGAGTTTGTAAAAGGTTGAAGGTTATATATTGGCCCGAAAACAGATATCGAATGAGTTAAAAGAACAACAAACAAAACGAAAACTACAGTAAAAAAAAAAAAAAAATTTGCAAATTTTATGTTTGTTAAAGAAAAATACATAAACAAAAATGATGTTAGTATGAACGAAAGATAATTCTACAAGCTCATGTATAAAGGGAGAAATAGCGTTGTCCTGAGAAGGACATTTTCGCGGTCGTTAGAGACCAGTGTTCTGAGAAGGACAGTTTCATGGTCGTTAGAGAGCGGTGTCCTGAGAAGGACTGTTTCGTGTTCTCTAAAGAGAGTTATCCTGAGAAGGACAGTTTCGTGTTCTTTAGAGAGCGGTGTCCTGAGAAGGACAGTTTCGTGGTCGTCAGAGAGCAGTGTCCTGACAAGGACAGTTTCGTGTTCTTTAGAGAGAGCGGTCCTGAGAAGGAAACAGTTTCGTGATCGTTAGAGAGCAGTGTCCTGAGAAGGACAGTTTCGGGGTCGCTAAAGAGCAGTGTCCTGAGAAGGACAGTTTCCTGTTCTTTAGAGAGCGGTGTCCTGAGAAGGACAGTTTCATGGTCGCTAGAGAGCGGTGTCCTGAGAAGGGCAGTTTCGTGGTCGTTAGAGAGCGGTGTCCTGAGTGGGACAGTTTCGTGTTCGTTAGAGAGCGGTGTCCTGAGTGGGACAGTTTCGTGTTCTTTAGAGAGCGGTGTCATGAGAAGGATATTTTCGTGGTTGCTAAAGAGCAGTGTCCTGAGAAGGACAGTTTCGTGTTCTTTAGAGAGCGGTGTCCTGAGAAGGACACTTTCGTGGTCGCTAGAGAGCGGTGTGCTGAGAAGGACAGTTTCGTGGTCGTTAGAGAGAGGTGTCCTGAGTGGGAGAGTTTCGTGTTCTTTAGAGAGCGGTGTCATGAGAAGGACACTTTCGTGGTCGCTAAAGAGAGGTGTCCTGAGAAGGACAGTTTCGTGTTCTCTGAAGAGAGCAGTGTCCTGAGAAGGACAGTTTCGTGTTCTTTAGAGTGTGGTGTTCTGAGAAGGACAGTTTCGTTTTCTTTAGAGAGCAGTGTCCTGGGAAGGACAGTTTCGTGTTCTCTAAAGAGAGGTGTTCTGAGAAGGACAGTTTCGTGGTCGTTAGAGACCGGTGTTCTGAGAAGGACAGTTTCGTGTTCTTTAGAGAGCGGTGTCCTGAGAAGGACAGTTTCGTGTTCTCTAAAGAGAGGTGTTCAGAGAAGGACAGTTTCGTGGTCGTTAGAGAGCGGTGTTCTGAGAAGGACAGTTTCGTGTTCTCTAAAGAGAGCAATGTCATGAGAAGGACAGTTTCGTGGTCGTCAGAGACCGGTGTCCTGAGAAGGACAGTTTCGTGTTCTCTAAAGAGAGCAATGTCCTGAGAAGGACAGTTTCGTGTTC
>OZ010592.1:84456951-84476951 GCA_963932145.1 Acanthosepion lycidas | reverse complement strand
GCCTCTTCATTTCTGTCTAAGTTTGTTCATATCTATCTATTTTTCGTTCTTTTTCAGTCTCTTCATTATCTATCTATCTATCTATCTATCTATCTATCTATCTAAGCTTGTTCAAATCTAACTATCTATCAATCTATCTTTTTCAATCACTTCATATATAGGTATGTATCTATCTATTTCAGTCTGTATCTATGTATCTATCTATATACGTATCTATCTATTTATATATTATATTGTCTCTTATATATATGTATCAATCTATTTCAGTCTCTTCATATGTATGTATGTATCTATCTTTGTCAGTCTATTCATATTTGTCTATCTATCTCTTTTCGTATGTCTTTATGTATATATGTATGCACGTGTGTATGTAATTTATCTCTCTCTCTCTATCCAAATTTATTAATGTCAATTACTATTTACGAATGCCTTCTCTAGTTTCCCGCCACATCCTAATGATCGAAGTATTTTCCTTAAATGCGTCTGTCATGTTCTGAGTGATTCGAATTTTTATATAAGGAAAAGGAGAATTTTTAAATTAGCGTTTCGATATTGAGAAACCATTCTTTAGATCAATTTCATATTGGCCTGAAGAGATATTTGTCCGTGTATTACTTAGTGACGAAAGAATATCAAAACTGCACCATTAAACCTAATTTTCTTCTCCATTTCGTCTTTAATTGAAGACTGAATTAGATTTATATATATATATATATATATATATATATATATATATATATATATATATATATATATATATAATTGAAGACTGAATTATATATATATATATATTCGGGGTGGCACGGTGGAGTAATGGATAGCGGCTTAGATTGAGGAATCGGAGAGCCGAGTTTGAATCAGTCGAATCCATTACATTCACTTACGTGCTAATACCCTTAGTGCAACACGTTTCTGTATTCGGCCCTTCAAAAAGTGTGGATGGTCCTGCACGAAACCTTCACCACTATAATCAACTCTCATACGTCGAATTCGACGGGAGAGTCGACTATATATATATATATATATATATATATATATATATATATATATATATATATATATATATATATATATATATATATATATATGTAGGGCATCTAACGTAGACCTGTTTAACAGGTGTAATATTGAAGGAATCGAGACTTTTGTCATGGTATGACAAGTCCACCGTAACGGTGGACTGGTCATATCTTGAGAATGTCTGGTGACAGGATCCTCAAAATCCTAATGTACAGCCAGTTTGATCAGGGCTACAGGAATGTAGGACGCCCATGGCTAAGATACAAAGACAAGCTGAAGAGCAACTGCCAATATACCTCATAACACCCTCGAGAACATAGCCTTGGAGTGGGTAGAATGGAGATCAACGCGTTTTAGTGGACTCAGCAGTTTTCAATCTGCTTGTCTGAATCGTCTTGAAGAGGCGAGAGCAATATCTAAAAGGTCAGCCAATCTAACATTGATCTCATACCACAATCCTCACTCTTGCTCCATATGGGAAGGCACAGTGGGATAGCGAAATATGCTCTCCAAAATCTAAGCCATGTATTAAAAAAACAGGAAAATTTCGTTAGAAACAAAGAAAATAGAGCTGAACTGTTATGTGATATCGATCATATAATGTGATAGCCGTATTTCTCGGACATTCATGCTGGTAAATGTCGTTGATACTGTTTTTTTTTACAAACAGAATATTTGCTTAAATATGTGTATCTATAAAAAGAACGTATAAACGTAAAAATGTCTTAAAATAATTGTCGGACTTTGTCCATTTCATAATGTGTGACGTCATTTGTTTACATTTGGATAGGCATCGAGCAGATATGAATGTACGAGAGAAAATCATGGATAATTGTAGTTTAAAAACAGTAAAATCGACCTTGCTAACGGAAACGCTCCTCTGTAGCTCAATCGGTAAAGCACGTCAGGCTGTATGACGTCTTCCTTATAAGATACAGGTTCGATACCTGTCGGAGGACGCATATTTTCTATGAAGATTTCTCGGACATTCTGGCAGGTAAATGTTATTAATACTGTTTATTATAAACAGAGATTTTACTTAAATATTTTTATCTATAAAATGAATGTATAAAGATAAAAATGTCATAAAATAATACTTATTCCATTTCATAATGTGTAACGTCATATATATATATATATATATATAGATAGATATGTTTGTATAAATAAGATATATTAAAGGGTAATAAAACAATAAAGAAGAAAAAGAAAAAGGGGGGGAAGAGAAGAAAAGTAAGGGTACTGTAAATGTATTGGTGGGGTGGTTAACTGAAATGTACATTTTTTTCAATCCCGCCCCCCTTATGCGTTTAGAGGTATTTTCTTATTAACATAAAACTTCGGATTTCTGGTTTAAAACGTTCTTTATATATATGATCGACTCTCCCGTCGAGATTCGACGTATGAGGGTCAAGCAGATCAGTTTCCGGGAAACCGACAGCCCGACACCGGCACATGAGATTTGATTATAGTGGTGAAGGCCTCGTGCAGGACCATCCACACTTTTTGGAGGGACGAATACAGAGACCTGGTGCACCGAATGCCACAAGGTTCCCAAACGACCCTCCGCAGGTTTTGAATTCAGAGTTGTCCTTCTCCTAGACCAGTTGCCATCCAAGGCTATAGAACCCAGTCTGTCCTGCTATAGCTGGAGGGAGAAGAAGAGGATTCATACCTTTCCCAAGGGTATTAGCACGTAAGTGAATGTAATGGATTGGACTGGAATTCGAACTCGGCTCTCCGAATCCTCAATCCAAGCCGATATTCATTACTCCACCGTGCCTGCCTGCCTGCCCCCCTCTCTCTCTCTCTCTCTCTCTCTCTCTCTCTCTCTCTATATATATATATATATATATATATATATATATATATATATATATATATATATATATATATATATATATATACACATATATATATATCTATATATATACATATATATATATATACATATATATATATACATATCGATATATATATATATATATATATATATATATATATATATATATATATATATATATATATATACATATATATATATATATATATATATATACATATATATATATATATATATATATATATATATATATATATATATATATAAGAATAAGGTGTATTTAGGAAGCGAATATTCATCCAAACATGTTTGGTTAAAAGGAACTGATAAGGTCTGTCTGCTTAGTTTTTATTGTTTTTTGTCTGATTTTCCGATAAAGTCCCGAGTCTTGTGCTTGAAGTCGTAGATAAACCGTGCGTAAGCGTCCGATGTTATTTTTGGCCATGTACGTTCGATTTTCGATGTCATTATCAAGAGCCGATGTTTAGTCTGTGTAGCAATTATCATTCCTTTGTCTGCAGTCTGGTATTTTTTAAGAAGCTGGGCTTTTGAAATGTTCTAACGTGACGCCTTGTGTCACGTTATATAGAGGATGTTAATATGTTCGCAGCCTAATGGAAAATATTGTTTTCTACAAAAAAAGTATTTATTGATTAACTGAAAAAATATAAAACTGGGCAAGACAATATGTTAATAATATCGTAACTTCCTTTCATTCAACAAAGCATTAACCGTATGCCTCATTATTGTACAAAAAGAAGATATGAAATCCATTTCCTCAACAACTGGAGAATAGTAAGCTCTAATCAGGCAAAAAAATGAAAAAACAGTCATTTTATGTGTCTATTCATCTTGTAGAGATCATGGCACTCCATTACTTCCGGACTTTTTTGCAGTAGGTGATATAAAATGCTTTACCGTTTACCCGGTATTCTTTGGGAATCTGGGCTTTTGAAATGTTCTAGGGTGACGCTTTGTATTACACAAAGGCTTCACACTATTGGGAACGAGGCCTTACAAAAAGAAAGTGATTTATCTTTTTATTAAGTACATTTGAATATATATTTTTTATACTTTTTATCATGAATGATATATTATTTAATGTGGGCTGGGGTTTTTTTTGTATAGTAATAGCTTCATTTTAATAAGATTTGTTCGTATATATATATATATATATATATATGTGTGTGTGTGTGTGTATGTATCCAAGTATAGGATTGGTGTATACGGAATAAATTCCAATAGCCAACAATTACTATTCTTAAAAGTGTGCTCAATACAAAGTAGAGCGAATATAATTATTTATTCGAAAATTATAACATAAATATGTTGTAAGAGGTGTTGAAACAAAATGGCTATTTTTGTAGTTATTCTTACAACATAATAATTTTCGAATAAATAGTTACACACACACACACACACACACATATATATATATATATATATATATATATATATATATATATGTGTGTGTGTGTGAGTGTTTAGGTATTTAGAAAAATAGGAAAGTAGAAAAATAAGGAAAGAACATGTTAGGTAAACAATCCAGGGTTCTTTAGCATTTCTGTTTTTATTTTTAAATTTATCCGCTATTTTTTAGCGCTGTGTTATAAAAATGACTACGTTGTCGGAATATTTCCTTATTAGCGGACTCCATGCTGATTCTTTTCTCTATTGAGGTGGGTATGTGCTTAATTATAGATGGAGGGTGGTTTGACTTAGGGTGTACACACAGGGGATTAGTATTAGGTTTTCTTACACATACCTACCTTACAGAAAACCTAACACTAACACTAATCCCGTGTAAAAGACGGAAAGGCATGAAAAGACGGAAAGGCATACAAGAGAAACTACTTGGTTTCAGACACAATTATATATATATATATATATATATATACGAAAGGTGCTACATTATATATAAATATATATATATATATATATATATAATATAAATGTAGCACCTTTCATATATATATATATATATATATATATATATATATATATATATGTAATGTACCACCTTTTATACGTCTGCGCTAATAATTCATCATGTGTTATATCTCACGTCCTTTCAAGATGTGGGCGATCATAACTTTTCAAAACTTATTCTCTTTAATTGCTCTTAGCAATTTTTCACTTTTTACATCCTCACTTTAAAAAAGCGCATTCAGAAAATTATTAGAAAACAAATGGAATTGAAAGAAAGACATTTAAAATATATAAATTTTGTTTCTCTACATAAGCTCCATCAACATTAAAGTGTTTACGTGAGCGATGAGACGAGTTATTCATGCGGTCAGGCAAGACTTGAGCACTTTTCGAATCTAACATATTTACAACATGGAGAAAAGGAAACAGAATACACCGCATCAGAGTAATTTCCTCCAACACAGCAAATTGTTAAAAATCATATTAAATAAATAAATAAAGAAAGAAAGAAAGGCGTGAAAACTGAAATGCTTAACGTCTCCTGTCAATACCAAATATATAATGGACTATTCGTGTTTGATCTTTTGAAAAGACGGAAAAGACATAGGAGAGAAAGTACTTGTTTTCAGAGAGAAAATGAAATTTAAAAAAATGAAAGAATTAAAATATTATTAAAATGTCTAACATCTCTTTACAATACTTCATTAATAATGAACTATTCTGTTTTGGTTCTCGTGGAAAGACGGAAAAGACGGAAAAGACATACCACAGATGCTATTTCGTTTCAGTGAAAGAAAGAAAGAAAGAAAGAAAGAAAGAAAGAAAAGCGGGAAAATCGAAATGCTTAACGTTTCTTGTCAATACCAAATATATAATGGACTATTCGTGTTTGATCTTTTGAAAAGACGGAAAAGACATAGGAGAGAAAGTACTTGTTTTCAGAGAGAAAATGAAATTTAAAAAAATGAAAGAATTAAAATATTATTAAAATGTCTAACATCTCTTTACAATATTTCATTAATAATGAACTATTCTGTTTTGGTTCTCGTGGAAAGACGGAAAAGACGGAAAAGACATACCAGAGATGCTATTTCGTTTCAGTGAAAGAAAGAAAGAAAGAAAGAAAGAAAGAAAGAAAGAAAGAAAGAAAAAAAGAAAGAAAGAAAGAAAAGCGGGAAAATCGAAATGCTTAACGTTTCTTGTCAATACCAAATATATAATGGACTATTCGGGTTTGATCTTTTGAAAAGACGGAAAAGACATAGCAGAGAAAATACTTGGTTTCAGAGAGAAAAAATTAAACAAAAGAGAAAGAATTAAATCATAATAAGTATAAAACATTATAATACCTGGACTAATAATGAACTGTTCCTTTTTGGTTCGCGTGGAAAGACGGAAAAGACATACACGATATGCTATGTGGCTTCAGAGAAAGAAAGAAAGAAAGAAAGAAAAAAGAAAGAAAGAAAGAAAGAAAGAAAGAAAGAAAGAAAAGCGGGAAAATCGAAATGCTTAACGTTTCTTGTCAATACCAAATATATAATGGACTATTCGGGTTTGATCTTTTGAAAAGACGGAAAAGACATAGCAGAGAAAATACTTGGTTTCAGAGAGAAAAAATTAAACAAAAGAGAAAGAATTAAATCATAATAAGTATAAAACATTATAATACCTGGACTAATAATGAACTGTTCCTTTTTGGTTCGCGTGGAAAGACGGAAAAGACATACACGATATGCTATGTGGCTTCAGAGAAAGAAAGAAAGAAAGAAAGAAAGAAAGAAAGAAAGAAGGAAGGGAGGGGAAATAGAAATGCTCAACGTCTTCTGCCAATACCTCATATATAACGTGTCATTTCGTTTTGATTGCATGGAAAGGAGGAAACGACATATCAGAGGTGCTACTTGGTTTCAGATAGAAATTAAAAGAAAGAAAAGAAAGAGGGAAGAGATGATAGAAGGCCTCATGGTCACCTTCCAATACTTCATAAATAGTGGACTATTCTATTTTGATTACACGGAAAAGACATGCCAGAAAATAAAAGAAAGCTAGAAAGATAAGTATCAACATCTGTTTAAGTGTAATAGAAAAATTTTTCCATTTCAAATCTTTATATTAGTATCAACTTATTTTTTTATATTTGTACCCCCTTACTTTTTATATTTGTACGTCCTTATTTTTTAAAATAACGACCAGCCATCATATTTATGACTGGTACTGCAATATTCTGTTGAAATTAAGCTCAAACTTTTTAATAATGCTATAGGGGAATTTCTACAGATATTTTATTATCGTAGAATGCGCCATGGGCTCAATTTTAGACTTAAGAAGCATCGAAAAATTTAAATAGAAAAGTGCGAAATTTTCACGACTAGCTCTAGTCATGTATATTTTTTCTTCTGTTCTCTATGACTTATTACACACACGCACATACATACATACATACATACATATATATATATATATATATATATATATATATATATATATATATATATATATATATATATAAAAGTGAACATAGATGTCAACACTTAGAGGCGACAATAACGAATGTTATAACAGACCATGCCACACGTAAACCAAGAGATAGCTTATTCCTAAAATTTCGCTTGAAGATGAAACGGGACTAAACACCTAAATTCAACTTAATTTTAATAATTATTTGGATGATTTCGGCTCTCGTTTTTGAAACATGAGAACTCTTATGTAGTGAAGGAATCGTATTTTTAAACAAAAAATATTATAATAAAGCTCTACTTCTGTATAGAGCACTGTCTTCTTAAAAATAAAAACAAAAATACTAAGGAACTCCGGATTATCTATCCAACGTGTTCTTTTCTATTTTCTGCATACCTGCGCGTATATATATATATATATATATATATATATATATATATATATATATATATATATATATATATAAGAAATATAGTCTTAAGGTGTGCTATATTTATGGAATAAAGTGCTCAATATCAGAGATAGAGTGTGTGTAAATATAAAAGTGAACATAGAAGTCAACACTTGGAGGCGACAGTCTGTTTCATGCTATATGCAATCGTCAGGCCATATATATAACTTAGCACCTTTTATTGATCAGAGGCAATAATTGTTATCAATACTTCATCTTGTGTTATATCCCACGTTATTTTCAAGATGTGGGCGATCATAACTTTCCAAAACTTACTCTCTTTAGTTGCTTTTAGCGATTTTTTTTAATTTTTTACAACTCCACTTTTAAGATGCTCATTCAGAAAGTTATTACAAAGAAATGGAATTTAAAAGGAAGACACTTAAAAAAATATAAACTTTGTTTCTCGACATAAGCTCCATCAACATCAAAGCGTCTATAAAAGCGATGATAACAGTCATTAAATTGTCAGGCAAGACTTGTGTACTTTTCGAATCTAACATATTTACAACATGGAGAAAGGGGAATTGAACACGCTGCCCTAGAGTAATTTCCTCTAACACTGCAAATTGTTAAAAGCCAAACCATCAACCTGGAAATGCAAGTCATATTCTCTCGTCAGATACAGAATGTCATATAGATTACATGTAAATCGCCAACCGGTTCAGGAATATGTAAAGGAGGAGCTGTATATAATCACTTCATGAGTTCAATGGGGGAAAAAAAAAGTTTTGATCGAGTGTAAACAGATGGTTTTGGAAAGGATAATCTTTCTTTGAACATTAAGGACTAGGCTATAGATTCACAAAAAAAAAAAAAAACTCTACCAAATGACAGAAACTTGATAATTACTAACAGCTGCAAAAACTAAAATGTACAGCATATGTAACTTTAAGAAAAAAAATAATGGCACAACCAAGACGTTGACTTTGCGCACGACTTGAAACAAAAAGCTGGGAAGGAAACCCCCATCAATAGAAGAAAGCGCGATAAAAGCTTCTGGGTTTGAGAAACCTATTTTCCTGGAAAAGCGTTTTAAGAAAAAGATTTAATAAATTTAAACCGAATCCAGTACTCACTGCTCCACTGAATGCCCAATGATACTACACTTTGATCCCAGTTCGATTGCCAGAGATTGAAGAAAAGCATAAGTCTAGCAACACTGGATTCTCAATGAATGTATGTCAAATGTTTCCTTATAGTGAAATGGCTAATATTATCATTACGATTAAAGCCGAGAACAGATACTACACTTTGATCCCAGCACGATTGCCATGGGTTGAAGAAAAGCATAAGTCTAGCAACATTGGCTGTTCAGTGAATGAATGTCAAATCTTTCCTTATAGAGGAACAGCTAACATTACCATTACCATTAAATCTGAGGTGAAACAGATACTACACTTTGATCCCAGGACGTTTGCTAAGGAGTGAAGAAAAGCATAAGTCGAGCAACCCTGGTTGTTCGGTCAATGAATGCCAAATGTTTCCTTATAGGGAAACGGCTAATATTATCATTACCATAAGAGCCGAGGAGGACAGATGCTACACTTTGATCCCAGCTCGATTACCAGAGAGAGAAGAAAACCATAACTCGATCAACACTGGCTGCTTAGTGAATGAATCTCAAATGTTTCCTTATAGGGAAACGGCGAATATTATGATTACCATTAAAGCCGAGTAGAACAGATACTACCCTTTGATACCAGCACCATTGCCAGGGTGTGAAGAAAACCATAACTCGATCAACATTGGCTGCTCAGTGAATAAATGTTAAATGTTTCCTTTTCTGAAAACGGCTAATATTATTATTACCATTTATGCTCAGAAAATGGTATATTTTCAGACTTATTCTGGTGGGATAATAATAAAATTAAGAAAATTATAGATTAGGATGGTAGAGAAGATATCTAACATTTTCCCATCGAAACGATCATCAAGCTCTCCTTTTTACATGCTATTCTCTCCTTTTTTATCGTTTTTTCACCTTATGCTCTCCATTTTTTCGCCAAGCTCTCCTTTTTTCTAGCTAAACTCTTTTTTTCCTCATCAAGCTCTTCGTTTTTCACGCCGAGTTCAACATTTTTTCTCACTACGCTCTCTTTTATTTCTCGTCAATCTCACCTTTTATTTCTCGCCCACCTCTCCTTTCTTTAATGCCAAACTTACCCTTTTTCACATCACGGTCTCCTTTTTTATCTCCAAGCTCTCCTTTTTTTTTCTTTTTTTTTTTTCAAGCCAACTTCTCTTTTTTTCTCACTAGAGCTCTAATTTACTCTTCAAGATCTTTTTTTCTCACTGATCTGTCTTTTTTTATCGCTAAGCTCTCCCTTTTTCATGCGAGAAATGGACAGGAGCATTTTGATGAAGTCTTTCCCAGAGATTTTTTGCTATTTTTTTAGCTAATTTTCTCGTAACAATTGTCATAGGAAACAACCTTTTATAAAGGCAGGTAGCAAAAATGTCTTCAGCAACTTCGTCATCACATTTCTTACTGACAGGCTTGCATTTCTTTTGGTTTCACCACTTTTGAAAAATTGCTTTCATTGAAGTTTCTGTTCAGTAATTTCAGGTCTCATTAAAATTCGCGCCGGAAAGCCTTCAGGATTTGAATCCTATTACAGTTTAAAATTTCCATCAAAAGTTATGTCTTAGTATGTTACTCATCTGGACACAATGGGATCCAGAATATTCGTATAAGGAACACTGGTCTAAGAAATATTGGTTTAAAAATAGTCTAAGAAACGCTAATTTAAACAACATACGCCCGAGAAATATTCGTCAAGAGAATGATGGTCTAATGTGTGTTGCATCAATATACAAACAATGCATGCCATTAAATGCTTATAAAGCACATATATCAACAGTAATTAAAGTTGCTATAAGTTTTTTAAATATTATTCTGTAATATAGTGAAGATCAATAACATTGATCATTTTCTACATGAATAAAGTGTTAATTTATTAAAAATATTATTATAGATCAATGGCCCTTAGACCAATGTCTTTATGTTGTTGTAAACCCTCTTACAGTATAATGAACTCTTCTTTCTCTCATAAATACAAACTGCGAGAGTCGGACGGGAGCGCACAGTTATGAGTGGAGTGGAGTGGAGTGGTGTGGAGTGGAGTGGAGTGGTGTAAGTTGAGGGGAGTGGAGTGAAGTGGAGTGGAGTAGAGTGGAGTGAAGTGAAGTGGATTGGAGTGAAGTTGAGGGGAGTGGAGTGGAGTGGAGTGAAGTTGAGGGGAGTGGTGTGAAGTGGAGTGGAGTGAAGTGAAGTCGAATGGAGTGGAGTGCAGTGAATTGGAGTGAAGTGGAGTGGAGTGGAGTGGAGTTGAGTGAAGTTGAGGGGAGTGGAGTGGAGTGGAATGGAGTGGAGTGCAATGGAGTGAAGTTGAGTGGAGTGGAGTGAACTGGAATGGAGTGGAGTGGAGTGAAGGGGAGTGGAGTGGAGTGAAGTGGAGTGAAGTAGAGTGGGGTGGAGTGGAGTGGAGTGGAGTGGAGTGAAGTGGAGTAATAGACGGAGTGCTAATCTACTTATTACTAACACTATTGTTTTATATATATATCTTCAATATACTTTTTTCAACGGACCTTCATCTTCGGTGTCTTTCTTTCTGGCCCCTAAACAGGCCACAATACGTTAGACAATTATTCCTTAGATAAATGTTCTGAGACAAGTTTCTCTTAGACCAATATTTTTCAAACGAATGTTCCTGAATCCGGGCGCAATAATTTTATCCCACTTTAATTTTTCAAATAAAATTTCGTGGGCTAAACTCTGAAGTCTGGTGGCTTAGATAGTATTTCTGCTGTTTATTGTACGTTGCCCTCACTTAAATCTTGAAGATCATAGATTTTTAACTTACAAACTAATGTTGATTTTCTGTCGATCCGTTCGCCAAATTTAAATTAGTCTCGTCTTTCTTTGAAACGAGTTAACTATAAGAAAATTCCTGATTTGTGTTGGGTGATTATCTCCATAAATTTTGCTCAAAAGTACAAAAAAAAAGTCCTTAGTCTTCCAACCAAATTTTACCGTAAATTTGAAGTTAGTTCCGTTTTGACAGGATTCTTGCTAAAGTTTGTTTTTAATTGTCCGTAAACTTTAATCTAGGTACCAAAATGAGATTGCTGGAAAATGAGCATAGCAGGATAATAACGGCCTTAAACTTGCCGGAAACAAAATTTGATCGTCTAAATGTTTATGTTTTTATTAAGAGGAAAAAACAAAGTAATTTGTAATTATTTTTCCAAAATTTCTGTCTTTATTAGAGCATTCTAACTTCTGATTGAAAAACGTCGTTTCTCTTCATCAGCGAATGTCCTACTTAACAACATGGCGGATTTTTTGTCCATTTTTTTTAATGGCAGTCATTAATTTTGAAAATCTTGCAAAAATAAAAATTATTGTCGGATTTTAATGAAACTTTAGAAACTATTCATAAATGATAGAAATTATTATAAATATGTTTATTTTTTTTTAAAGTCATGGTAAATTTTTTTTATATTTTTATCAACCCCATAACTAATTTTATGAAAACTATTGAAATTCAAATGTGTTCATTTTTAGTGATTAATTAGTTAAAAGCACAAGGCTTTGAAGAAAGTAAATTATTTATTTTTTTAGTTGACTCACTTCTACGTTAAAGTCAGCTCTGAATTGTAACATACAAAACTATAAAACAAAGATATTATTTAATTTCAAAAGATTTTAGTTGCTTTTACTTGTTTTTATGAATATGGATAATATTGTCTGAAAGCAAAAAAAAAATGTTTTCGTTGAAAAATAAATTTTTACAACAATTATTTGATATTTCTTAAATTATTTTATTTTTTCGATTAAAGTTGTTAAATATTCTAAAATTAATGAAAAATATTGTACAGTTTAGTCAATGGTGTTATTGAGTAGATACATATCATTACAGATTATAAAATAAAGCTGCAGAATCTGCAAATAGATAAAAATCTAATATATTAGGTTGGTGCAAAAATATTTTTAACATCAAAAAACGATATTATTTTTGCATCAACCTAATAACATGGTTTTTTGTGTCTAAAAATAGCTTAAATTTAAGTATACGGAAGACTGAAAGCATCATGAAAACAGTAGTTCGTCACGTGGTTTGAGTTGGTAATAACATAAACATTTTGACGATAAAATACTGCTTTCGTAAAGTTTAAGGCCGTTTTTATCATACTATGCCTACTTAAAAATAGCGAGGTAAATAAGTTGTTCACATAAAACTAAACTGTAACTTGTGACCTTCCGTACTATAACTTTTCCTCCCGTAAGATGTCTGTGAGTGATGAAATCACGCACATGTCACTTGTCAATCAACACCGATGTTAAGACTGGCTTTCTCTCATTTTAAAGTACATTTTTGTAGCGCAGAAAGTAAATAATGTTTGTTTTAAAATATATTAAATAAACTTTATAATTTCTAATTTTCTTAAATTAATTCAAAAAAACAATCATAATTGATTTTTTAAAAGAATTTTAAACGGAGACTTTCACTTTTGTCAACAAAAGTTAAAAAAATGGCTGACGATCGATTTTTTGTGAATTTTCTTGATAAAAAAATTAAAAGATTTTTAACGAAAATTTTGGACGTTCTAGAAATTATTAAAAAATGTAAAAAATAATCAAAAATACTTTGATCTTTCCTCTTGATAATAACATAAACATTTAGACGATAAAAAATTATTTTCATCAAGTTCGAGGCCTTTATTATTCTGCTATGCTCATTTTCCAGCGATCTCGTGTTGGTACCTACTTTAATAACTCTAAATAATTCTGGTTCACACAACTTGTGACATGGAATATCATGTTTATATTTCTGCCAATAAATATTTCCATTTCTCATACCTTTTCCCAACGAACTTTGTGAATACTTCCACTCGTAATTATTCTGACGTCTATGTCACATGTTAAATATTTTAAAGGACAAATATTTCTAGTTATAATTAAGTAATTCATCGAGTCTGAAAGTCAGATTCGATTAATTATTAGATTGGTGCAAAAATAATGACGTAATAATGTCGTTTTTTGACGTATTTTTTAACGTCAAAAAACGACATTATTACGTCATTGTTTTTGCACCAACCTAATATATACACCCAGCTCTCTATGAGCACATGTTCGTCTTCTCGGCCGTGGATCGCTTTCAACAAAAAAAACAAAAAAAAAATGAAGACATTTGTTTTTCAAGACTCTCTGGTTGCGAAGTAAAAACAATACGATATCTCACTTAAACGAGAGATCTTTCTTTCAGCTTCGCTAGGTGGGCTGTTATCTTACTAAACTTCAAAAAACGGAAAAGGACCCTTATATTCACTGCCTGTCGTTTCGGCCCTTGTTGATTCCTCACTACCTATCCTTCTGTCACTGGCCGCTGGTCAGCTATAACGGCTCTGGTAAACTAATTACTTTAACGGCTGTCCCCCCTTCCCCTCGACTTCCTGCCACTCTCTGCTTATATGAATATTTCTGGGGTCCCATTCCCTCCATCCACTTCTGTTCGGGAAGGTTTAAGACAACCGCAAAGCCACATGGGTAGTCAAATCTTCAAAGGACTAAAATCATTGATAATACTTTTGTTTCCTAATTCAAGGGCGAACTGGAGATATGAGTCCTGAAAACACTGACATTTAAGTTTACTCAAAGATAGACAGGAAACGAAATTCGTACGGAACTCTGATATCTGAGTGGACTTAAAAGGAAGGGAATTATCTCCTTATCTTCTAAAGATGAGTGAGAAATCACTAAGCGCCATAACAATTTATTGAAAGCTTATTCAGTAAAAGATAACTAGAAATGATTAGGAGGATTTGACAACAATTGCTTCGTCCACCGCAAGAAAAGTTGGCTCCCTGTGCCGCGCCAGGAAATTTTTCTCCCCGGAATCGATCCTGCAGATCTACAAATCAACAATTCGCCCTTTCATGGAGTATTGCTGCCATATATGGTCTGGAGCCCCATCTGTTTGCCTCGGGGTTCTTGATAGGCTCCAGAGGTGGATATGTAATATAATTGGCCCTGTTCTGGCATCTCGTCTACAGTCACTCTCACTATATTGAGTTTGATTTGCTAGCTCTTCATCACCTAGGCCCGTTTGGAACAGTTGGTATGACATACCTGTCATGGTTTCAATTCTCGATAGTAGATGCGCACTGCTGGTAAGTCCCAGATATAGGACGAAACGGCCGTCCAGTGCATTCTGTTGAGGTTTCTTTCAGACTCGATGAATTACTTTTTTCTTTTCTTTTTTAAGCATTTCACCCTAAGCAAGGCGGGAAGCCACTAGCACGCAAGGGGTTACAGAAAATTTGGAGAAAGATCAGATAGGAGCGATAGAGGAAAAGATGAGGAGAAGGATAGTGGATAGATCAAGGCAACTGGAGATGGCGATTGACATCGCATTTGAATAGCTGGAGATTATAGCTCTCAGAGAAATTGGAATAGGGAAGGGAGTTCCACAGGCGAGAAGTGCGAGACATGAAGCTATTGGAGTAGAAGAGACGGCTACATTTACGAGTTTCGACAGTGAAAGGATGAGAGCGGGATGCCAGCCTCGTAGGGCGCTTAAACTCATGAAGTCTGGGAACCAGCGAATGCAGCTCCTCGGAGTAATTACCATGAAAGTATTTGTAAAAAAGACAGAGACAGGCGACAGCGCGTCTGTGAGAGAGTGACTGTAGACAAGATGCCAGAACAGGGCCAATTATATTGCATGTGCTCATAGAGAGCTGGGTGTATATACAAATAAACTCAACCTTGGATGCCATCACAGTTGCTGTGAACGACGGACAATTGGAGAACGTCGTCACAAAAGGCGTCACAATTTCGCCCCGAACATCGTCACAGGCTGTACAGTGCTGTTCGATAAAAGTGACTCACCTTTGAATTTAGCTCAACTTTCATTTCATCGAAGAAGAGAACATTCTTCCAGTCTTCTACGGTGAAATTTTTGTAATAGTGAGCCCATTCAAGTCTATTGGCTTTGTTGGCTTTGCTTATAAAGCGGCTTAAACCTTCGTGTACAAGATTTGTAGCTTTGTTCTAACAAGATTTGTAACCTTGTTCTGACGGACTGTTGAAGAGGCAAGACTAACACCTTGCTCTTCGCTTAGACTGACTGCAATTTCTTGGCTAGTTATAGTCCTATTCTTCGCAACTTCTCTCTTGATTACCCTGCCAGTTCTATCATCAATCTTTTTCTTTTGTCCCCTTGTTTCCTTCCTTGGAGCAGGAGTGGCATCATTATGTACCCTATGCACTTGAGGGACAGTTGATTGCAAGGTTATAACAATTTCTGCAATTTCGCTCGTAGACTTGCCTGCATTTGAGAGGGCAATAACAGATGCCTTAAGTGGTTCTGATGTGTGTTTGTACCCGTTCATCTGGTTAGTGACTTGAGTGGCTATTTCATGCTGTTTTTATTCTGTATGAGGTTTTCTGGAATATTCTGGAATAATCTAGATTTAATTTAAGCTATTTTAGAATTCTCTAGAATATTGTTCTGAGTGTATTGTAAAATAGTTTTCAATATTTTCTCAAAAGCTCTTTAAATTTACCAGTTTAATTATTAGAATGCGATATCTGAGTTACTTTTTTTGCACAGAGTTTTTTCCTGGATCTTATTTATATCCAAATTTATAATTATCAATAGAATACCCTAGGGTGAATAAACTTTTTTCCTAGGTGGTCGGGAAGGGGTCTTTATATTAGTAAGATTAAAAATTATTTTAACCCCAAAAACCATAGACAAAAAATATTTTTAGTAAAAAAAATCATGGGAGTCACTTTTATCGAACAACACTGTATTATGTGCCTTACCAGGATTTTTTCCTAGGTGGTCGGGAAGGGGTCTTTATATGAGTAAGATTAAAAATTATTTTAACCCTAAAAACCATAGACAAAAAATATTTTTAGTAAAAAAAATCATGTGAGTCACTTTTATCGAACAACACTGTATTATGTGCCTTACCAGGATTTTTTTCTAGGTGGTTGGGAAGGGGTCTTTATATGAGTAAGATTAAAAATTATTTTAACCGCAAAAACAATAGACACAAAATATTTTATTGAACATCACTGTATATTTCCCACCGGCACAGAGAAATGACGATTTCAAATCTGATTGCACAAATTAATTTTAAATTTCCGACCGATGCTGCTCGCTTATCAGTGTTAGAAGCTAAAAACTACCGAGTTGGTAAGATGACAAAAAATAGAAAAATAACACACAAATAAACAAATATAATTTGTTCAAACAAGAAAAAAAAATATTTACCCGCATCGAATTTTTATTTTTTTATTTTCTTACATAATTTTTACACATAAAAAATTTATCAACTGTCGAGACGGTTTTCCCAATTGAAAATATTTAATTATGTATTTTGTCTTATTTTTCAAGCGTTTTTTTTTCCGAAACAAGAAAATTCGATCATTTTTCGTTTGTTGTCAACCTCACGATATATTTCTTCTTATCTTCATCCGCAGATGATTATTTATGGATTTCCAATCGAAGAGACTAACTTTGAACGTTTATTGAATTTATTTACCTTAAAACATTTAGTATTGATGCCATATGTGGGCTGAGGGATTGCTCAATCATCACTTTCTGGTATTAACATAGTTCAAAATCATTTACGCGTATTCCATTTGTAAGGTGGAAGTTCCCTCTCAGTTATTTGTTTTCCTTAAGACCTTCTACATGGAACAAACTCCTTTGTAGTTGCTTTCCTGGACACTACAATACTAACATTTTCAAAGGTCAATCATTATGTACCCTCCTCATCTCATAATTTTCTCTTTTTTTTTAAGCGTTTCACACCAAGCAAGGCGGGAAGCCACTAGCACGCAAGGGGTTACAGAGAGTTGGAGCGAGAGCAAAGAGGAGTGATAAAGGAAAGGATGAAGAGAAGGATAGGGGATAGATCAAGACATCTGGAGACGTCGATTGACATTACATTTGTATAGTTGGAGATTATAACTATCAGGGAAACAGGAAAAGGAGAGAGTGTTCCACTGGCGAGAAGTGCGAGAGATGAAGCTATTGGGGTAGAAGAGACGGCTACATTTAACAGTTTCGGCAGAGAAAGGGTGAGAGCGAGATGCCAGCCTAGTTGAACGCTTAAATTCATGAAGTCTGGGAACCAGCGAAAGCAACTCATCGGAGCAGTTACCGTGAAAGTATTTGCAAAAAAGACAGATGGAGGCAACGACACGTCTGTGAGAGAGCGACTGCAGACAAGCTGCCAGATCAGGGCCAATTACATTGCATATCCGTCTCTGAATGATATCAAGGACCTTGAGACAAACAGAAGGTGCTCCAGACCATATATGGCAGCAATACTCCATGCAAGGGCGAATGCTATTAAGATTGACTTTTAAGTCTTGTATCGGGCGAACTTTAGTATAAAAAAAAAATCCTCCGTTTGACAGATACTACTTTGCGATCTTGTCGTTGCTCTGACGCATTATCCATGGCAAACATTGATGAGTTCGTTCTTTTGTTCCGCCAGTTCAGACCTTTACTGCCAGAATATGTCATGTTACTCTCACCGAGTCGAGCCACCCTCATTTTCTCCGTGTTTCAAATGTAAGAAAGAAGATCCACTTCCGTGGAACAAACTCTAACATTTTAATGTTGACCTCTTCAAGTTAAGAGTCGATCAATATCCGTCATCCCCATCCTCATAATCCCCACTTCCACCTTCTCTTCGATTTATCCCACGCACCCCATTCGCTATTGCCATTTTGGCAAAAACAACTCAAATAGCTTTCTAATTATTTGTATTGGTTTCCCATCTCCTTCAACCAGATATATCCAGGTGGGTGATATAAGAAATAATTTTTAAAAATGATATTCGATTCGGCTTTACGGACTAAAGTCATTTTGTTTTATTTTTAATTGTATTACTTCAAGAAAATATGAGCGTTAGCGCAATCAATGTTTCAGAAATATTAATTAAAAATATAATAGGTTATCAATGATATATGTATATATATATATATATATATATATATATATATATATCAATGTTATATATGCATTTATATATTTTTTGATTATATATATATATATATATATTTATATTTTCCATATATATATATATATATATATATATATATATATATATATGTATATATATATGTGTGTGTGCGTGTGTGTGTGTCCTGAATATATATATTTGTGTGTGTAATAAAATATAGTTTTATGGTATGCTATATATACTGGTAAATAATACTCAATATCAGTGATAGAGCTGATATAAATATAGAAGTGGACACTACAGTCAAAACCGAACGGTGAGAGTCTGTTTGATGCTTCAACGCAAACTTCAAGCCATGTAGATTGCTTGAAACAGATCTCAGTGCCTACTTATATATATATATATATATATATATATATATATATAGTTAAGAAAGAAATTGAATAGGATCTCAAACGCACTAGAAATTATGTTCATAGCAATAGAAAATTAAAAAAATAATTCCGGATTAAAAATTTAATTTAATACATATATACATAGATACACACACACATACACACACACACACACACACACACACATATATATATATATATATATATATATATATATATATATATATATATATATATATATAATAGCTTACGATTGCACAACTCGGAGTTTCGTGTTTTCTGCAATCATCAGGTTCGAATTTTGGGGTTAATGCCTTTTTTTATTTTTCTCTGCATATTTTATTATTTATAATTATTATTATTAATATCATTACTTTTATTAAGTTTATTAATATTAATATCAATAATATTATAAATTTCTCTATTGATCTTCCTGAAAAGATAGAGTTACCCTCCTTTTCAAAACGTTTTTTTCACCGTCTGTTTTCAAATTAGAATTCATATTTCTTATTTCCAAATTTATTTTCAATCTTAAATGTTAATCTGGGCATAAATTCAAATCCTAAATCACGATTCACTTAAATAGTTAAAAGCAATAATAATGCTCCCTAACAATAAAATATTTCTCGATAACCAGAAATATTTAAAAAAAGGGTTAAATTCCCAAAATAACACAAAAAATTCGCGCCTGAGGATTGCATCGTGCATTAAACACTGATTTGTGCAATCACTGTAAGGTATTATGTATATTTCTTAATATGTATTAAATAGCTCTGTTATTTAACATTGAGTACTTTTTTTTTACACTGTAGAATATATGTATTTACGTATTTACGTATGATCGCTTGCTCGTACATATTTCCACCTTAATTTTAAGAGTGAATGCGTACCCATTTGAAACATTCAT
>OZ010592.1:84436951-84451951 GCA_963932145.1 Acanthosepion lycidas | reverse complement strand
CTTGGTATAACTGTTTCTAATTTCTTAATCAATGTAAGTAATAACAACCGGCCTAGAACAGGAAGTTTTACTAGAGAAAAAATTGCCTTTCAAAAGCAGTTAAAAGTGCTATTCGATCAAAGAAATTAAGAAAAATAAGACAGGTATAGCAACTCAAACACGTGTACGACTAAAGATAATGTTTATAGTAATAATAAATATTATCGGATTAAAATATCCATTTACTTTGCAACCTGGAAAGAGGTACTGAATGAGAAATAACCAAAATGGAGGTTGGATATGAAATGGTAATCTTTATAACATCAACAAAATACAATACTCGCCAGTGGCGTGAAGTAGGTAAACCACTGTTAGTGGTGAACTATTTAAACAGCATATTAACCCCACTTACAATAGTGTCCAACGTATTTATGAGAATTGTGACATACCCATTAGTGTTCTTTGGTACTGTGTATAACAATTTCTTTCTTTCGTTCTGTTGTAACCCAGGAAGGGTTAGTGAATGATGAATAACCAAAACAAAGGTTGGAAATGAAATGGTAATCTTTATAACATCAACAAAATACAATACTCGCCAGCGGCGTGAAGTAGGTAAACCACTGCTAGTAGGGAACTACTTAGCATATTACCTCCACTTACAAAAGTATCCAACATATTTATGAGGATTAGGATATACACATTAGTGCTCATAGGTACGGCATATAAAAATTATATATATATATATATATATATATATATATATATATATATATATATATATATTTGACGCTGGTATGTTCATAATTAATTTAAAAGCGAAAAGATATTAAGCAATGATTTCTCATCGCTTTTTGACAGATTTATAACGAAGGAATTTGTTTTCTGTCAATATTGAAATTAAGATATGAATTCTCAGCTACTCTAAAAAAAATTAAAGAATTTACATTGTCATCCCACGATTTGTGTGTTTTCGGCCTGCATCTGCATTAGTATTTTTATTATCTTGTTTGCAATGCTTAATTTTGTAACTGGAGTTGTGACAATGGCGCAAGTTGTTTACGAAGCCAAGTGGTGTAAAAAATACCTTCTTTAAAGAACAATAGTGATTTTAAAATATCACATACGAAAATGGGAATCTTTTTACAACGTTAATTATCAAATTGCCTTCCTTAATTATTATACAGGATGTCCATAAAGTTCGTGTGCACTTTAAAAAATTATAACTTTATTTGTATTTGCGATAGAAACAATCTGTAAAAAGTGTTATAAAGTTTAATGCACCTAGTTTTAATTACAGCTACAGGTATACCTTTTGTAATGCTAATGATGGAGGACATGTGGAAAATAAAATTTCAATAAAACCTTAAAAAATATAGATTTACTTCTTCCTAATCCTTTTTACAAATTATTTCTATCGCAAATACAAATAAAGTTATCAATTTTTTAAAGTGCACATGAACTTTATGAACACCCTGTATAATAATATAATAATTAATAATTTAAAGACTTTACTATGGAAGCTTAATAACAGTATTAAAAATTTTGGCGACATAAAGATTTTACTAAACTGGGAGATTGGTTTTCTGTTCTTATTGAAGAATAAACGGACACCCGGAAATACTAGTTGCTGATATACTAATTAGAAAAAAAAATTAAACCCTTATATGTGAAAAACTAACAATATTAGGGCCTTAACATAATAACACTTTCATAGATGAAAATCGTCTTGATGGCATGAGTAATATAATATACGTAATAAAATTTTTCATTTATACAATTGATCAGGTCGAAACCAATGCCTGTTCATATTTAAATTAAAACATTTTTGACAGAATTCCTTTAGGTGGTATAGTTGTGAATACGAAATAAAAATAACACTTTTCTTCTTTCTTTTTATGTGCCGTACCCCTTCGGGACGTAGGCGATCATGGCTCACTACTTCCCCCTATCCCATGTAACTCTCAATAAATGTCGTCCCTCTGTCAACTCACCCCCAGATCATGTTGCACTTGCTTAAGCCCGCCAGGTATCACATGCGTTGCTTTCCCTTGACTCCCTTTACTTCTATTCGACCTGTCAGTATCGGATTCTCCAGGCCCTCCTTTCTCATTACGTGTCCCAGAAACTTCAGGCTGCCTCTTCCTGATGTTAAGTATAACCTACCTCCTTGTTTGCATCCTCTCCAAAATCTTAACGTTGCTCACATGCTCAGTCCATTATATCCTTAGCATCATTCTGAAGAACCATACCTCCGTTGTCTCTAGTCTCTTCTTCGTCTTTGAGGAGACCGTCCAACATTCGCTGCCGTAAAGGACAGATATCACGTAGCAGTTCAGTACTCTTTTCATTGTCACCAAAGAAATCCTCCTGTCTCGTAATACTCTGCCTAGCTTTTGGAACGCGTCTTTGGCCATCCCAATACGTCGCACTTACCGTCCCCCGTCAAAACACTTCCCAGATATTTAAACTTCTAGTCGTGCTCGATTTTAGTGTCCCCGACCTGCAAATCCTTTCAGACTCATTGTTTTACTAATGACCATGCATTCTGTCTTCTTGTAGTTTATACTTAGTCCATTCTTCTCACTCTCCTTAGCTACCATCTGTAGAAGCTTTTGTAATTTCTTTTCCGGGTCTACTATCATCTGCATATCTTATGTTGTAAGATTGTGGTCGCCAATGCTGAATATTGGTAGGATTTTTAATTCTCTCAGAATTACGAAATAAAAACAACTCTCTTCTCTTCAATGTTTTCAAATTCGCGAGCATGTGCGAAAATTTATTTTGATTAATAGAAAAAGTGATTGGCTCCGGGCTACAGAAAAGACCAAGGCAAATTTTAAACGAGACTATGTCAAAATTTATTTTGACCAATAGAAATGGAGCCTATGTGAATATTTATTTTGACCAATGGAAATGGAGCCTATGTGAAAATTTATTTTGTCAAATAGAAATGGCGCCTATGTAAAAATTTATTTTGACCAATAGAAATGGAGCCTATGTGAAAATCTATTTTGACCAATGGCTTATAAACTGAGAAAAAGTAACGAGCCGATGTCAGATTGCTTTTTGATATAAATAGGCAGAGAAAGTTGAATCAAAGCAGAGAGGCGCAGAGGGAGAGAAAAGTCAGAAAGAAGTGGGAGGCAGAAAGCCAGAGTTCCACACGTCTGAATCAAATTACACGATGATGCATTATCAGCCTCTAATGAGAGTAGGGCAATTTCAAAGAACTCTGTTCAACTACAAAGCGAAATACCTCAAAATATATATTTCCATTTATGTTGAATACAACCGCATAACTTTTATGTGAAAAATGAACTCAATTTGTTTTACACATTTTGGAACATTACTTTGTGTCCAATGATTTAATTTGAACATTTTCTCTTTTTGACAATTTATCAAAACTACGAAACTTTACATATTTAATTCCTTTTACTGAAAACAAGTTACTGAGAATGTATGAACTTGTAAATAAATTCCTTATCTTATTTTGTTAAATATAACACGCGCGTCTCCTCGTCATTATCTCTCAATACTTCACTGTTACTCATAAACCCATTCCCTAAAAGACCAAAGGAAAAAATTGTAGACATACCTATCCATAATCCTCTTTAAAAATAGCTTTTTTGATTGATTGATTATCATTTTACGGCTTATCAGCCTTTTGCAGGTTATTTAAAGCCAGAAAGTATTTTTGGATTGTAAGATTGTTTTTTTTTTAGGGGAAAAATGATAATTATTTAGTGTTACAAGTTCTACCAATGAACCCGTAGCTGTGGTAGGATGACATGGGTCTATACCGTTCCTAAGGATATTTGCGCGTAAGTAAATATAAAGAAACCCAACTGGAATTCGAACTCTCTGATTTCCAGTTCCTAAGCGTTATTACATTAGACATACATCCAAGCTCACAGCAACTGATATTTCCAAACGGTCACCTATCTCGGTACTGACCAGGCCCAACGTTGCTTAACTTGGATGATCATAGGAGAATCGGTGTTTAGATATAGCAGCCGTTCTGGATATAAAGCAAAGAGCGGAAGTGCTGGAATCGTTCTCAAGGGAAAGACTGGATTTTATACAGAATGAATCCGTAGAATAAAAGGATAATCGTATAGTTAAAGAAGAATTTGATCCCAATGGCAGGTCGCGCGGCTGCTTATGTCAATAAAGATACGGCCAGACACGCTGATACTCTAATGACAACTGAAAAAATGACTAATGGATAACCTCAACCTGCCTGCTATTTAGAATCCGGAATCTCTTTGTAGAGTCTGTTTTTCAGAAACATGACAGTCTCTATGAAGGTGTAAAACATATTCCTGGCGTGTCACATTCTTCTTCTTCACATGCCATGTCCCATATCCCTTTCCTGTCCTTTGTAGCTATTAACAAATATTGTCTTTCTGCTATTTCTTCTAAACTATATTCCGCCATCCATTTACTCATACTCACATGGCGTCGTTTTCCTCTGTTCCTCCTTTCCGCAACCTGCCCTGTGAGTATCAGATTTTCAAAGCCTTCTTTCCTCATTACGTACCTTAGATATTTCAACTGTATCTTCCTGGTGCTAAGTATAAGTGTCCTTTTTGTTTCCATTTTCTCTAAAGCTTCGTCATTTCTCAAACGTTCGGTCCATGGTATCCTCAGCATCCTTCTTTAGAACCCCATTTCTGTTGCTTCAAGTCTCTTCCTCATCTTTGAGGAGATTGTCCGGAACTCACTGCCATATAAGACGACTGGTATCATATAACAATTCAGTACTCTTTTCTTTGTTTCTAATGAAGTACTGGATGGTGCGAAAGTCTTGTCATCTCTAGATAATATAATTTTCAATTCCAGATGTTCTGTCACCAAAATGATGTTCGTACAGACCTTCACGATGTGTGACAACGTCAATGAAAGCGAATAAACTGAATCCAGTACATGTGATCTGTATTACTGAATTACCTTATTCTTTTATAGTTCACATTACCTTTTGGTAATGGTTGACAAGACATTCGAACCACCCTGTATCTATTTATCTATCTAAGGCTATTTTAATCAACAGGGTGGTCCGAAACTCTTGTCATCCCCTAGATAATAAGATTTTCTATTTCAGATGGCTGACACGAGCTCCTACACGAAAATGATGGCGTCCATAAGACCTTCTCGATGCGTGAATAGCGTCAATGAAAGTGAATCAACTGAATCCAGTACATGTGATTTGTATTACTATATTGTTCTTTTATTGTTCTCGTTGCATTTTGGAAGTAGGCGACAGACATTCGGACCAACCTGTATATTATTTAGGTGTGGATTGTGAATTTCAAATGTTTTTATATTGAAAATGAAAAATTTAGATGACAATTTATCCATCGCACGATGTGTGTGTGTGTGTGTGTTATGTGTGTCTTTCTACAGGGTGATCCGAAAGTCTTGTTACCCCTACATAATATATAAGAAATATATCGTAAATATAAGAGTGGACATTGAAGTCAACACCCAGCGGTCACGATCTGTCTCATGCTTAAACGTAATGGTTAATCGTATTTCACTTGCATTCGACATTTTTCAACCAATTTCAGTATGATTTATGGTGTTCCAATTTCAAAGAGAGAAACAACGCGTCCATTCACCGTGCCAAGAAATTAACGGATTCCAAACCTAACCGAAAAGCCGTAAATATTACTTCTAGTTTGTCTAGTAAACATTATGTTTATTGATTTTTCGCATGTTGATTTCGGAACATTTTTTGCATACAGAGTGGTCCGAAAGAGTTGTCACCCACCCTATATAATATAATTTTCTATTTCAACCCTTTGTGAAGTATTATAAAAGAGAGAGAGAGAGTTTCCCATGTACGATAGCCATCAATTGAAAGGCGCCGTTCAAAGAGCTTTTGCAATAATCAACGGCTTCGTAACATATCACATAGGACATGGCGCCATATCATTTTTTGCCACCAAAATGTTGGCGTCCATACAGACCTTCTTGATGCGTGAATAGCGTCAATGAAAGTGAATCAACTGAATCCAGTTCATGTGATTTGTATTACTGGATTACTTGTTCTTCTGTTGGTCTCATTACTTTTAGGTAGGTGGGGGTGACAAAACTTTCGAACCACCCTGTATCTATTTATCTATCTAAGGCTATTTTAATCCACAGGGTAGTCTGAAACTCTTGTCACCCCCAAGATAATATAATTCTCTATTTCAGATGGCTGACACGAGCTCCTACACGAAAATGATGGCGTCCATAAGACCTTCTCGATGCGTGAATAGCGTCAATGAAAGTGAATCAACTGAATCCAGTTCATGTGATTTGTATTACTGGATTCTATTGTTCTCGTTACTTTTTGGATACAGTGACAAGACTTTCGAACTACCCTGTAGCAAGGACACATGACCCTGTGGATAAAAGCGTTAGTTAGATCCAGTGACAGGACCCAAAGAGTGTGAGTTCAATACCCGTTTAAGGCAGTGGAGAACTTGGAGAGGGGAATTAACAGGAGTTAACTGATAACTGACATCCAATTAAATATGGCTCGTGGAACTAGAAGAAGCTACCCCAGTGAGCGAAATAAAGGGTTCAGTTCGACATTCCAACCACCTGAAGAAAGCCGGAGCGTACAACGGCCGAAACGTTGTAATAAATATGGCGACAAAGATGAGGACAATAGTCTGAATAATGTGAATAGTGCACGCACTATCTATCTATCTATCTATCTATCTATCTATCTATCTATCTATCTATCTATCTATCTAGAGCTATTTTAATCTACAGGATGGTCTGAAACTCTTGTCACCCCCTAGATAATATAATTTTCTATTTTAGACACGACCTCGTACACAAAAATGATGGCGTCCATACAGACCTTCTTGATGCGTGAATAGCGTCAATGAAAGTGACTCAACTGAATCCAGTAAATGTGATTTGTATTACTGGATTACTTGTTCTTTTATTGTTGTCATTACGTTTCAAGTAGGAGGTGACAAGACTTTCGGACCACTTAAATTCCTAAGGTCATCCTATTTTTTAGTATTTTATAAAATTCATTAATTTGATTGATTGATTTGTATTTTTATGGATTTAGTGATATAATGTGTCACCCATCGAGGTATGATTATTTTAATCTATTCACCCAAAGTAAGGTAATAATATCACTAAGATGTAAGGGATTAATGAGAGTGAAAGACGAGGAAAATGAATCAGAAAGCCAATCCTAAACAGGAAACAAGGGATAAACCTCTACTCCTGTAGTCGAACCTGTGTACTATGTTAGAAGTATAAAGTTGAAGTCGACTTTATAAGGAATTGGAAAGCCAATCCTAAACAGGAAACAAGAAATAAGCATCTACTCCTGTTCAAAAGACAAGGGAGGAGTGCGAACTGGACGATAGTCGACCTGTCTACTATGTTAGAAGTATAAAGTCGAAGTAGACTTTAGAAAGAAAATGAAGGAAAAATGAAACGACAATTTACCCATCGCATCACACACACACCGATATATATATGTATATATATACATATATATATATTAGGTTGGTGCAAAAATAATGTCGGTTTTTGACGTTAAAAAATACGTCAAAAACCGACATTATTTTGCACCTACCTAATATATATATATATATATAATGCTTTTGTCTTATATGTATTTCTAGAGGGTGGTCCGAAAGTCTTTTCTATTTCAGATGGCTAACACGAAAATGAGGTTCATACAAACCTTCTCGATGTATGGCAGCGTCAATGAAAGTCAGTCAACTGAATCCACTACATGCTCTTTGTATTACTGTACTACTTGTTCTATTGTTTACGTTACAGTTTAGTAGGGGGAGTGGGGGGCAAGTCTTTCCGACCAACCTGTATGTTCTTTAGCGAATCGTTAATATAAACCAGAGACAGCGCCGAGAAGAGAACTTTGATGGGCGTCATTCTGTTCTGGAATTAAAAATTATATTATTTAGAGATGACAAGACTTTCGCACCACCCAGTACTTCATTAGAAACAAAGAAAAGAGTACTGAATTGTTATATGATACCAGTCCTCTTATATCTATTGAAGGTTGCCCTAAATGAATTTGATGGCCGCCAATAGACTCTGGGAACATCTACCCTAAAATCTTATGACACAACCCTCTATGTATATTATAATGAATCGGTAGAAAATAAAACATGCAATTCCTTATATACCCAATGTCATTCTGGTCAACATTGTAAGATTATCTCTAATCTTATATAAACTATTGAAGATGATCCTAATTGAATTTAACAGACATCTTATCACCGATCTGCAGGGTGGTCCGAAAGTCTTGTCTTATAATTTTCAGATGGTGTTCATATAGATCTCGATGTGTGACAGCGTCAATGAAAGTTAATAAACTGAATCCAGTACATGTGCTTTGTATTACGGTATTACTTGGTTTTCTATTAGGCTCGTTGCTTTTTGATAGAGGGGTGACAAGAATTCCGGACCACCCTGTATTTTTGTTGCTGCAGAGATTTGCGATTAATCTTTGACATATCCCGATGCCCTTTCAGATGCCCTTTCAGTACTGCATTTTCCGTCATCTGTTAAAATACTTCCCAGATATTTAATTTTTTTGTGGTGCCCAACAAAGAGACATTCACGTGAAAATGGTTCTTCAATGATCCTATGATGAGATAAGCAGAATGTGACTCAGACAGTAGACCATAAATTTACAGGACACCTGGATTAATGCGTACATTTAAAAGTGGAAAGTAGACTGTGTTTAGGATTAGCTTTAAAATAATTGGATCATTTCTGTTTATTTTCCTGTGTTGGTTTCTGTGCTTCTATGATCAAATCTTTTGCTCTTCAAGTCTAGGGTCAACCATTATCTTCCACACCATATCCGCATAAACTCTGCCTCTTACTCTGTAACCCTTTACCTCGTGGTAGATCAGGCTCCCAAGAAGATGCTTCCTTGATCACTACAATCTTAAGCTCTTCAAGTCTAGGGTTAACCGTTATTGTCCCCACATATCCGCATAAACTGTGCCTCTTATTTAGGAACCATCTACCTCGATTTAGAACAGACTCCCAAGAGGATGCTTCCCGATTATTTCAACCTTAACCTATTCAAGACTAGGGTCAACCATTACTTTTTGATCGATCATCGTAACATGATTTAGAAAGAAGTATACCATTTTGAAGACAAGAGTTGGAATCCTGAGAGAATTCTGCTCATTTTGGTATATTTTCTGTGCTTCGATTATTGAATCTATTGCAATTAAAAAAAGAAAAGGCATTTATTTGTAACTGGCCGTTTTACCAGGATTTTCAAACTAGGAGACATTGTTAAAATCTAGATTTGCAGTTCTGAGATTTTTGTGTTCATGTTGTTAGACGTGCTGTGTTTCTGTTATTAATTTTATTCTAATTAAAAACGAACAGGCATTAATTTCTGACTGACCGTTTTACCAGGATTTTCAATGAAGGTGTCGAAGTTAAAATCTAGATTTGCAATCCTGAGATTATTGTGTTCATGGTGGCAGGCTTGAAACGTTTCTATACTTAAATCTATTGTAATTAAAAACGAACATTGTTGCATGTGTTTGTGTAGCTATTCCTGTTTTATTTTTTAAATTTTCTCAAACAGTGAAATTAATAGCAACCGGCCTAGATCGATAAGTCTTACTAACGATAAAAAGGGAAGTCGACAGTTTTTAAGGGGGTTTCTCGATCTAAGTCGGTTATTAATTCCGCTGTAAGATAGAAATAAGGCAGTTATAGCAACTCAAACATGTGTACATCTATAAGATAATGTTTAAAGTAATAATTAAATGATGGATTAAAAACATTTCTTAGGTATTTAAATTAACAATGTCGTAGGAGAAATGAGAAAAAAAAGAAGACTAAGTTGGAATAGAGATTTAGAAACCTGAGACTTTTGTGTTCAGTTTTCAGTAGTTTTGGTGTGTGTCTGCGGTTAAATCGATTCTATTTAAATAACAAGATACATTTACTTTGTGACCGACACATGCAATGATTCATAAGAAAGGAGACGATCTTGAATACCAGATTTAGGATCCTGGAACTTTCGTATTCATTTTGGCGTGATTTGCGTGCTTCTGTGATTAAATCTATTGTAATGAAAAACGAACGAATATTATTTTGTCACTGACCGTCGGACAAAGATTAAAAAAAAAAGGAAACTATTTTGAAGACTAGATCCGGGATCCTGACTCTTTTGTGTTTATTTTCGCAGGCTTTACGTGCTTCGAGTAGTAAAATCTATTGTAATTAAAAATCAGCAGACCTTACATTATGACTGATCGCCGTAACAGGTTCAACAAAGATGGAGTCTATCTTACAGACTATATTTGGAATCTTGAGACTTTGTATTCATTTGGCGTGATTCAGTTTTGTAGGCTTTGTATGTTTCTACTATTAAATCTATTGTAATTAAAAATCAACAGGTCTTACATTACAAATGACGTTCATAACAGGTTTAACAAGGAAGGAGTCTATTTTGAAAACTTTAACTCCATTTTCGTATGCTTTGTGTGTTTCTCGTGTTAAATCTCTAGTAATTAAGGAAGAACAGCCAATTCTTTTTAACCGATCATTGTACCAGCTTTAAGAAGAAAGGAGATGATGTTGAGGATTAAATTTGGAATCCTGGGAATTTCGTGTTCATTTTATTAGTCTTTGTTTGCTTCTACTGTTTTAATAAAATAACAAGCCTTACTTTAGTACTGACGCGTACCACGATTAGAAAGTCATAAAAGTAAGATTTCCTTTTGAATGCTGAAGCTTTCGTGGTTATTTCTGTGGAGCGCTATATGTTTTTACTATTCAAGCTGTTGTGATTAAAGGAGAACATAGATTACTTTTTGAGTCACCCTCGAATTAATACGATAAAATCACAATTTTACTAATGCAGTTTCATCATAATGATTGGTTTTTAGTTTAAATTCTCTTCTGTTAGGTTGGTGCAAAAATAATGACGTAATAATGTCGTTTTTTGACGTATTTTTTTAAAGTCAAAAAACGACATTATTACGTCACTATTTTTTTGCGCCAACCTAATAAGTTCTTTTATCTTTTATTTCTTTATTTCCAAATTATTATTATTTTTTTTTAACCTGTTTTCATTTTTTATTCTTTTCACGAAATATGCTCATAAAATGCGTTTTATCTTTTTACAGATTTCCGAAGTCCCTTTTCGAAACATGTGACTTGTGGCGGCGTAAAGAAGAATATTAATCACGAATGTTAAGTAATACAGAAACTGCATCAAATGCTGAGCGATCTCTAAGGGGCGATTTAGGCCCGACGATAGAAAATGTACGCTGATGAGAGCGTAAAACCGGTTGGCGTGGCTCGGCAGAACGAGCATTAGGAAGACGCTAGACACGATCACCAGAGACTTAGTCAGTTTCATTTGTGTCTTGCTGAGGGATGTGTGGTGTGCGCTCGTTCTCGGCTGAAGCTCCTGCAGCCAGTGACTACGTCTCTTGACGTCACGAACAGCCATTATGATCCGTAGGTTCATAACGAGAATTGCTGTAAACGGCACGATAAATGTGGCGACGGTGTCAACGTAAGTCATGATGGTCAAAAAAATGAAGAATTCGGCTCTCATCTCGCACATTCCTTGACGGTCGAATGTTGTCCAGAAGCTGTGTGAATAGAGCAACATCGCCAGAACACTGATAATCACCGTCGATAGACGGGCGCGTTTTTTGGTGCACAACTGCAGGGCCTTCAGTGGATAGCAGACAGCGATATACCGTTCTATCATGAATAGGACGACAAACCACACGGAGAGGAAGCTAAACACGTAAGTGCTGAACACGATGATCTGACACCAAGGGTAAGAAACGACACTGGAAATACCGGCCTGCTGTAGCCAAGTGAAGAAAAGAAGGATCAAGAAACCAGTGTCTGTGATGGCGAGGGCTGCCATGTACGTGCTTGAGGGCAGCTTGTTCATAGTACTGCTACAGCTAAACACAACAAAAGACAACATGTTTCCTGGGATGCCAAGAACAATAAAGGCCGGTAGAGCGTACACGTGAAGCATCTGGACAATATGCATAAAATGGTCAGTTTTGACAACCGACGACCAATTTGAAGAAAGGTTGTATTGTTCATCCATTGCTGCAATGAGTGTCTGAATAACTGGAAGTTGAACAAATAAAAAAAGTCAGGAAAAAGCGACTTTGAATTTGTCGTAACCCTTCCTCATGTCGTTACAGGATGAAAAACGTTTTGTCATTATTCTTCATATTACTGGAAGATACAGAATTGGTTTAGGAATCCATTACCTGAAAGAATAAAAAAAAGAAAAATGTTTATCTTTTATTTTTGTGTTAATGAGATATTTCAAATTGATACATTTATTTACATTGTTCGGGGTGTTGACCTTATCTTTATTGTCATGTTCACGGCTTTTCGGCCGTTGTATGCTCTGGTCTTCTTCAGGTGATAGAAATTTCGAATTGAACCCTTTATTTCATCCACCGGCGTACACTGTCCTAGTTATACGTGACATGCCTCGAAATTCCAATCATGAAGAAGGTCGAAGTGTAAAATCGGCCGAAACAACTTGAACATGACAATAAAGATTAGGACAACAGTGCAAAAAAGGTAAATAATGTAAACAGTTACAATAAATCATCTCAGAAATACAGACATATCCTGAAGAAGGCCGGCGCGTACAAAGGCCGAAAAGTCGTGAACATGACGATAAAGATGAGGACAAAAATAGGAACATTGTAGATAGTATAAATAATTACAATACATCATTTCAGAAATATAGACATATCCTGAAGAATACCGGAGCGTACAACGGCCGAAACGTCGTGAACATGACACTAAAGGTGAGAACAACAGTTTGAGCAATGTAGATAATGTAAATAGTTACAATATTTCATCTCAGAAATATAGACATATTTTGAAGAAGGCCGGAGTGTACAACAGTTGAAACGTCGTTAACATGACGATAAAGTTGACAACAGTGTGAACAATGTAGATAATGTAAATAGTTACAATAACATATCTCAGAAATATCCGGAAGAAGACCAAAGCGTACAACGCGTCCTTTTGGGTGACAAATTATCTTCCACCTTCAAACTCTCAAGACTCTCACTGATCTATCATGATTCTTCTGGAAAGTGCTAAGAACAAAATCTTCGTTCCAGTAGTTCTAACCTTCACGTCTAAGACGCGCCATATTACGCGCACTATTGTAAAAGACCCTTAATTCCTTCGTATTCCAGTGTTGAGAATATGCCTTCCACTCGAGAAGTTACTCTTCAAGAACCAAGATTTGTGGAACTAACTCTCAAGACTATACTTCCTCGATCACAATATTCTTAACTTTTTCAATTCTAGACAACCGTTATCTTATATCAATATAAACTGTGCCTCTTACTCTGTAAACATTTACCTCGAATAGTTCTCGGGCTTTGTACAGAACGAATATTATTGTAAACAAAATATCTCATAAGTCCGCCAAGAACTGACAAGAGTACAATATTGGAACTAGTAATAGAGAGAGCGAGAGGATGTTTCCCTGATCATTTCAATCTTAATCTCTTCAAGTCTAGAGTCAACCGTTTATCTTCCCCAACCTATCCACATTTGCAGTGCCTTTTACTCTGTAACCCTGTAACCCTGTAACTTGAGACAGTGCTAGCAGACTCCCAAGAGGATACTTCCCCGATAACTACAGTCTTAATCTGTTCAGGTCTAGGCTTAACCGTTACCTTCCTCACATATCTTCATAAACTGTATGTCTTATTTTCTATCCCTCTAACTCGAGGCAGAATAGACTCCCAAGAGGATGCTTCCCCGATCACTACAATCCTAACCTGTTCAAGTCTAGGGTCAACTGTTATCATCACGACAATATCCTCATAAACTGTACCTTTTGCTCACTGTCCCTCTACCTGGAGTAATTACCGAGACTTGTACAGAGAGGACATTATTGTAAACAAAAAAAAAAAAATCTCCTAACCCCGCCAAGAATAGACATGAATAAAATATGGGAAGACAGGGCGAGAGGATACTTCCCAGATCATTTCAATCTTAAGCTCTTCAAGTCTACGGTCAACCATTATCTTCCCCACCATATCCGCATAAACTCTGCATCTTACTCTGTAACCCTCTACCACGTGGTAGATCAGGTAACCAAGAAGATGCTTCCCCGATCAATACAATCTTAAGCCCTTCAAGTCTAGGGTGAACCATTATCTTCCCCAAAATATCCGCATAAACTCTTCCTCTTACTCTGTAACCCTCTATCTCGTGGTAGATCAGACTCACAAGAAAATGCTTCCCCGATTACTACAAACTTAAGCTATTCAAGTCTAGGGTCAACCATTATCTTCCCCACGATATCGGCATAAACTATACCTCTTACTCTGTTACCCTCTACCTCGTGGTAGATCAGGCAACCAAGAAGACGCTTCCCCGATTACTACAATCTTATGCTTTTCAAGTCTAGGGTCAACCATTATCTTTCCCACCATATCCGCATAAACTCTGCCACTTACTCTGTAACCCTCTACCTCGTGGTAGATCAGGCTGCCAAGAATAAGCTTCCCTGATCATTACAATCTTAAGCACTTCAAGTCTAGGGTAAACCATTAACTTCCACACCATATCCGCATAAACTCTGCCTCTTACTCTGTAACGCTCGACCTCTTGGTAGATCACGCAACCAAGAAGATGCTTCCCCGATCATTACAATCTTAAGCTCTTAAAGTCTAGTGTAAACAATTATCTTCCCCACCATATCCGCATAAACTGTGCCACTTACTCTGTAACCCTCTACCTCGTGGTAGATCAGGCAACCAAGAATAAGCTTCCCTGATCATTACAATCTTAAGCACTTCAAGTCTATGGTAAACCATTAACTTCCACACCATATCCGCATAAACTCTGCCTCTTACTCTGTAACGCTCGACCTCTTGGTAGATCACGCAACAAAGAATATGCTTCCCCGATCATTACAATCTTAAGCACGTCAAGTCAAGGGTCAACCATTACCTTCCCCACCATATCCGC
>OZ010592.1:84401951-84431951 GCA_963932145.1 Acanthosepion lycidas | reverse complement strand
TCTTTTACTCCTACTGTGGATTTCGAAATTCTTGACAAAACTTAAAGTTTGGTCTGTAATTCAATCGGTCCTGATCAGTCAACACGATTACAGTCACTTTCTCACCGATGTCCCCAGCTATGGATAAATAGCAGGACATAGCTGGGGGAAGAAGGGGATTCATACCTTTCCCAAGGGTATTAGCACGTAAGTGAATGTAGTGGATTCGACTGGAATTCGAACTCGGTTCCTTGATTATAGACCTGTTCCTTATCAAAGGATATGCTGCCAAAGAAGCCCCTTGTCTCGAACGCCTACTGTGGCTAATGATCACTCCTGACCTCAAATGGAAAGCCTAATAGGTACCATCGCAAAAGATGCTGAAAGAATGATCGGTTCCATGTATCGTCCAGAAAACACCCAAATCCTGCTGCTATGCTCTAATCTTTACAAGAGTCAGATCAGTCCCAGACTCGATAGAGTTTAAGAGCGCTTACAGAACCTTGTGGATGATGAATCTTATAACCCTTATCACGAATCACCAAATTTCCGATTTTTTTGGCAGATGTTCGGACGAGTAACATCCATAGTACCACCAGTTCAGACCTTCCCAACCAGGTGTAATGGGACAACACGGAACTGGAAGTAAGAGAGCTGAGTTCCAGTACCATTCGGGTTCATTACATTCAATCACGTGCAAATACCCATCGGAAAGTATTGTCTCCAAAGTTAGGTGTTAATTAGTAGGGCTTGTATCTATAAATTATTATTAACTACAAAAAATGATTACAATTTTAAAAGGTTGATAAGCCGTAAAAAATATCAACCAGTCTAGAAGTGCTACTCACTGCGCCATTTTCGTTTTACTTTTACGACTGACATGAATTTGATCGATTATGTTGAATAAATTTCTTGGTCTTTTCGTTAGAAAATCGGTTCACTATCTCGTGCGAAACAGCTTTCTGTTTTCCAGAATATATCTGGGGCAGTTATAAGTCTACAATTCGTCCGTGCATCGAATATTGCTGCTACATCTTCTCTGTTTGTTCTGCAATATATCAAGAGATTCTTGACAAAATCCAAAGAAAAATCTGCAAAGTAAACGGTCTCGACCTGGCACCTCCGATTCAGTCACTTACCCACTACAGTAACGTAGTTTCTATGTGTTCTATCTATGAATATTTTCAGGTTAATTGTTCTAGTGAGTGTTCCTCTTTGAACACAGTACTAGAGTGTTAGTTAAGTCTCATAATTTCACTGCTTAAATTTCTAGTTGTAACTGTAAGTTCTTGTAGCGAAAGAGAAAATAACCTACGTCGAAAAAGAGAATAAAAAATATATTTATTACTGAAAATGCAGTAATTGTGATACAAAGACAAAGTGTAAGTGGGGAAAGGCTGGTGTCTGCTAAATATTCCAGCCTTAGTTAATCACAATCATGACCCACTCATCCAGTAAGATTTATCCATGTACCACAAAAACGCATCCCTCACCACTCAATCCCGCATATACCACAATACCACACATTCACAGAGGACCTACAAAACACCTCGCGGTATGAAAATCTCGTGAAATTCATCATATATATATATATATATATATATATATATATATATATATATATATATATATATTGTTATCCACAGACAGACTGCTTCGCTGTATCACAGCTCATCAGTGTGGCTAGACGTTCAGTTGCTTCTAGCTAGGAACAAAACCCGACTGAATTGGCGTCAGTCGGGGATTCTATCACTAAGCCGTTGGCGCACGGCAGTGATGAAGATGAATTTAAACATATTTATTTCTAAATAAACACAGAGGGACTGGGAGAACTCGATTCAATTTACCGAATACCCTTGCATTATTATCCGTTATAGTCATTGTCTACAAACCCACACGTCCTCCCCAGAGAGTTCAACAGAAATAAATATATATATATATATATATATATATATATATATATATATATATATATATATATATATATATCAATGGATATGCCCCCCACAACAAAAAGAATTAGACGGCTTCGAGAAAGACTTAACTGACCTAGTTAGAAACATAAAATTCCATAAAAAACAAGATGCATTCCAAAAAAAAAAAAAACTAAAAGAAGATATAACTAAAATAAACAACTCAGCAAAAGTATTTATCGCTGCTGATAAAACGAGAAATTTATACAAACTAAGCCCTCCTATGCACAATAAATTACTCGAGAGCAACATAACCAAAACATACAAAAAGGCACCCAAAACAATAGAAGACGATATCAATAAGGAAGCTAAAAGAATCGCCCAAAAATTAGACCTAGATGACCGAATAAGTTGTATTAGCAAGGCACAATCCTTTATCACACTAAAAGACCATAAAGAAAATTTCAAAACCAACCCAGCATGTAGACTCATAAACTCAGCCAAAACCGATCTAGGTAAAATAAGAAAAACAATACTAGAAAGAATTAATTCTGAACTTAGGAAGAAGTTAGGAGTAAACCAGTGGAAAAATACAAAAACAACTACTGACTGGTTCCACAGCATAAATAACAAACAAAATTGCCAATTCCTACAATTAGATATAAAAGAATTTTACCCACCCATAACAGAACGCATATTAGATAAGGCCATCAACTTAGCTCAGGAACAAATAATAATAAAACCAAGCGAAATCAACATCATTAAGCATTCCCGTAAATCATTATTATTCCACAATGAAGAAGCATGGATAAAGAAAGATGGGATATTTGACACTACAATGGGAAGCTTTGACGGTGCTTCGACATGCGAAATCATAGGTATTTATTTACTACACGAACTGAGCAAAATAATAGATAGAAATGACACAGGACTCTACAGGGACGACGGTTTCATAATCCTAAGAAATTGTAACAAACAAAACACAGACAAAACTAGAAAAGCAATAATAAAGATTTTTAAAAACAACGGATTCGACATAGATATAAAAACCAACCTAAATGAAGTAGATTTTCTAGATGTTACCTTCAACCTAACAAAAGGCACATATAAACCATATAGAAAACCTAATGATAAACCACTCTACATACACACACCTTCCAACCACCCGCCTTCTATACTCAAACAGATACCAAAATCGATTAACCTCAGGCTTTCCGACAATTCCTCCAATGAATCCATATTTAACAAAGCTAAGAAAGACTATGAAACAGCCCTAAAAGATAGCGGATTCCCAGCAACACTCACATACTCACCACAAAACACAAAAAAGGCCAACAGGAGAAGAAATATCATATGGTTCAACCCACCGTACAGCAAAAACGTAAAAACAAACGTAGGAAAAATATTCTTCAAACTCTTACACAAACACTTCCCGGAATCAAGCACCCTATACAAAATATTCAACAGAAACACAATAAAAATCAGCTACAGCTGCACCGAGAACATGGCACAAATAATAAAAAAGCACAACAGGAAAACTATCAACAAACCACACGAACAAATTAAACCCACGTGCAACTGCAGAATAAAGAACGAATGTCCCTTAAACTGAAATTATTTAAAAAACAACGTAATATACCAAGCCACGATAAAATCACCAGATAATGAAGAAAAAGTATACATAGGAGCAACTGAAGGACCCTGGAAACAAAGAAATTATACACACAAAACATCTTTCACAAATAGTAAATATGCGAACAGTACAATGCTTTCTAAGTATATCTGGGAAATTAAAAACAAAACGCATATCACACCAAAAATATCTTGGAAAATAAGGAAAAGATCATCAGCCTACAACAACCAATCAAAAACTTGCAAACTTTGCTTGAAGGAAAAAATAGCTATCATTACTTTCCCAGGCCAAAATAAATTATTAAATAAAAGATCTGAGCTCATCTCAAAATGCAGACATGAAAACAAGTTTTTACTACGTTACTTAAAAAATTGAAAACGGAAAAAATAAAATAAAAACAAATAAATAAACAAGTAAACAAAATAACAATAAAAATAAGCAAAATTAATTAATCCAAATTACCAAATCACACCTGTTAGAATAGACCAAAAAGAATAATAACAAAAAACTAAACAAAAATACAACGAACCCAAATAAATAAAGTAAATAATAAACAAAGTAGCAAACCATTATGACCAGAATATTAGTTAGACTAAAAAATCAAACCAAAAAATCGGACGAAAAATAGCTATAACTGTTATATAACGATAAAAAAAATAAACCAAAATAAAAAAAAATATAAAATAAAATAAAAATAAAAAATAAATATATACTACGTTACTTAAAAACCGAAAAGAGAAAATATACAAGTAAAATAAATTGACCTAAATTCATCCAAGTAAATGAATAAACTAACCAATCCCGATAAAGTTACCTTTAGAAAAAACAAATAAAGATAATCAACCCAAATAAACACGAATTAAAAAACTGTTTCTGCCAAAACAATAGTTAGAATAAAGTACAACAACCAACCCCCAAACCGAACAAATAGCTTTAATTAAATTCTAAACCAAAACAAAACTATTAAATAAGTGATATAAACAAATCTTTACTACGTTAATAAAAAACACCGATTAAAAAATAAGTAAATAAATAAATAAAATAAGGAACAAAAAATAAAAACAAGCCAAGTAATTTAACCCAAGTAAATAAATAAATAAACGACTTCCGGTAAAATAACCGCCATAATAGACTATCCACAATGTACCACTGACCCGTATATGTATAAATAGCCGAGAAAAATAACAGCATACGTGGTCTGACGATTGCATATAGCATGAAACAGACTGTTGCCTCTAAGTGTTGACTTCTATGTTCACTTTTATATATATATATATATATATATATATATATATATATATATATATATATATATATATATTTCATAACTCACAAAAGATGGAGAGGGAATGAACCTCTAGAACTAACAAAAAATTGAAACAAATCAAACTAAAACAAAACAGATGTTAGTAGAACCCGTCCAACTAAAAAATAATCAAAATGGCCGCTGTATTCTGCCGATAGACAGATTCAAGTAGCACACTCATTAATGGAGTGCGTAAGGTAAAATAAATGACGGAATGGAAAAATAAAAATATGACGGAGCCGAGATGAAAAGGAGATTTTTTAAAATATTATTTTAGATATATAATAATTGTGGCACATGGCTGAAGGGGATGTGGGGGAAGACTGGTCATCGCTAGCTATCCTAGTCCTAATTAATCATGATCAAGACCCATTCATTCAATGCAATTGATCTATTTACCGCCAGAATTCATTCAACGCCATTCAATCATACATGTGCCACAATACCACATATGCACAAGGGAAACCTACAAAAAACATCCCATGATATATATATATATATATATATATATATATATATATATATATATATATATATATATACAATGATTGTGGCACATGGCCGAAGTGGGAGTGGAGGAGGTTGGTCATCGCTAACTATCCTAGTTCTAGTTAATCATGATCATGGCCCAGTCATTCAATATAATTTATCCATTTACCACAAGAACTCATCCATCACTATTCAATCCTACATATACCACAACACCACACATTCACCGGGGAACCTACGAAAACACCCCAGGATATAAATATCTCAAAATGTTTAAATACAAAAATATATAAAAATTTCATGTGTGAGAAAGGTAAAATAAATGACGGAATGTGAAAATCAAAATCCTACATAGTCGAGATGAAAAGGAGAATTAAAAAAATATTATTTATTTTTTAAATATACAATAATTGTGGCATATCAAAGTGTGACCTAGTTGAGATCAAAAGGAGGATTAAAAACTTAGCAAAAATCTGCTACTTTTAGTGTCAGAGAAACTATGTTAGTGTTCTTTCCTCTCTGAATAGCGTGGCCAATTAGAGAAATCGCTCGGGGAATAAACGTCGTTGGTTTTTGCTTGCCGGGAGAACGATTTTTGGGGATGGTGGGCGAATGTGCGTTTCTGGTGTTGCGAAGTGACGGTTGGATTTCTGGTCCCGTTTTTTATTACTACGTTGCCTACTGGACTGTTGCGACAAATTCTCGTTCGTACACGGATTCTTTTTTCGCTTCTGGCCCCCATTGCTTGATACGCAAACAGCTGTGTTGATTTGTCTACAAGAGTTGCGGACGAGAGAGACAGAAGAAACCGATTGCAGGCATTAATTGCTACAATTAATTGCTTCTTTTTTTCCTGCTACGGTTCTATGCTAATAATTTCTTCAGGTGCACTCCTCGCTTCTAGAACTCTCTTCCAGCTTTACTGTCAATTACGGTGTTCAAAAATCTAAATGTAATGCCAATCGTCATCTTCTATCCCCTTTAATCTGTTTGCGAAGGAAATTATAAAAAAATAATTCCAGATAATTTATGTCGGAAATATAACCAAAGCAATTGCAAAACGACTTGAAATACGAGGTGCCCCCGCAAAAGCATTGACATAATTTAAAATATGAATATCTGAGTAACTGCATGTCTCAGGCAAACTAAATTAAATAGGGTTTATGTTGAAGAACAAAATATTTATTTAACAAAATTTGAACAAGATATTGAAAGGGGCGTATATTTTATAAGCGATTTCACAAAGCTTCACAAATGTTCAATAGGCACAACATCTGTGACACAACACACGACAAGTTGGTGGTCCAGCTCCTGCCAAACACGTTGTAGCATGTCTTGCGTAACATTCTTCAGCGCTTCAGTGATTTTATCTTAAATTTCCTCTAGGCTTGTAGGAAGAAGGGGATATAGACATGTCCTTTCACATAGCCCCATAGAAAAAAACACACAGTCACTTGAATGTGGTGGTCACTTCGACAGCACATTGTCACGATCACTGGCACGCCCGATCCGTATTCCTGGTAGATTCTCATTGAGATAAATCACGCACAGTCAATTCTAGATGCTCTTGAATAGATCAGAGCATGGCAGAAAGATTTGGATGTTTTCTGGAGCGAAACAAGGAACCGGCATTTCTTTCCGAATGTTATTAGACTACATGATGTCTCTGTATTATTTTTATTTTTAGACGGTCGGGGTAAACGTGTAAATATCTATATCTATAAACCATATGTCTCTCTGTGTGTGCATGCTATTTAATAACGTCCATATTTCTCGACCGATTTTGATGCAATTGTACACACATGTTGCAAAATTGCTAAAGTAGGTTAAGATTAACTTTTTAGTCTCCAGCTTCCCCACTTTCGGGTTTGGCAGAAAAATCGATTGCTGAAAGTGGATACGACTTTTTGAAAAAAACAAAGTTCCACGCGAACAAATTTTTTACTTGTTGAGCTGGTGTTCTTTGCACTAAATGCAAAGCATATCTCATGATACGAGGTTTATGTGGAGTGCTTGATAGTTTTCCTGCAACCATTGGCTTCATACAAAAAATTGCAAAACACTGTGAAAAAATCGGGTTTTTCGTACTACTTAAAATAAAAACTTGAATAACTTCCTCATTTTTTCCCGAGTTTCAAACATGTCGCCATCATGCAAGAAAGAAGATAATGTAATTTTTTCCCCGCGTATAACGAAAAACCACGAAAAACTGTTAAAAAAACCCCGTTTTTCGGCCATAACTCATCCGATGCTTTCCAAATTTGCCATGTAAGTTACATATGACACACAAATTGTCTTCCGTGAATCTTCGGTTTACATTATTTTAGTTAAGCTGACGAAATCTGCGACAAAGTATGTCCAAAATCGGCTTTTGCCATTTAGCCAATAGTTTCTTCATATGATTCCATTTGCATTCGAACAACCTTTGGTGCAAACATTGTTGCAGGAGGAATATTGAAGCGTTAAAAGGGAAAATTCCAGAAGAACCTCTTACTAAGCCCAGCTTTACAGTATTACGTGCGAAGAAGGACGGGGCGTTCATGCATTTGCACCTGCAGTTGAATAAAGCTCTGACACTTCATCCCTGTTTTTGTTTGATTATCAGATTTGTGGACAGTGCTATACTATTTGAAAGTTATTACGGCCATAGAAAATTTGCTGAATATCTAAAACACTGAAACAATTTAACCCTGAGCAACGACAGCACAAGAAGTTTTTATAGATGGAATTCCTTTAAGAACAGTAAAACACTTGCGAAGGACATACTATAAAAAAGGTAGGGGGAGTAGCTTAGTATACCAACAGATGATACATGCAAACGGGGACACAGGCAGATATTTCTAGATAGGTGCAGGCGTACACGGGGTGGGGGTACACAGGGATGGAGGTTATAGAATTGCAGCCATGTACACCGGGCAACGCCAGGAACCCCGGCTAGTCTATTATGTAGTAATTTATCAAAGACTTGTGTCAGAATTCTTTGGATAATTTTACTTCTCTTCTTTTTCTCTATACCGTGTACCTTCAGGCTAGGGCTCTCGACGATTTCCTGTTATTTCTAACTCTTAGTAATTTGCCAACCATTCACAGAAGCTTCTTGGATATATTATGCGTAGTTTTCGTCTGTCCCACTTGCTTTCAATATGTCTTATGAGTTACAAATTTCCTAAGCTCTCTTTCGACATTATGTGAAATTTGTTAACCATAAAATCCAAAAAAGAATCTGCAATTTTATTCGTCCTGACCTGGCATCTCTACTTCAATCCCTTTCCCACCACCATAACGTAGCTTCCCTGTACGTTTACACACACACACACACACACACACACACACACACACACACACACATATATATATATATATATATATATATATATATATATATATATTAATAAAAAGAAAGAACAGTAAGATATATAATCCGGTGTTCTTAGAGATATTTTTATTTTTACAAAATAGTGCTCAATGTAAATTTACAGAGCATTAATATTATAAGTTAATAGACTTAAAATATGGTTTTTCGTTACACAGTTCCAACCATGTTTCAAAAATGGAAGCTAAAAGCCCCGAATTTAATTTTGTAATTAAATTAAAGACATTAGTTCCATTTCATCCTCAAGCAAATTTTGGAGTAACTTTAAAAATTACTGGGTTTTAAATACACAGCTAAAACAAAATTCATGTTTCCAAGGTTACAGATAAATCTATTTTGCTAGACTAGGGGTGTCTGGGTGTTTTGTTTTTTTTTTTTTTTTTTGTTAACGGCTAAAATTCTTACGCCATTTTTTTCGTTCGTATATTTAAAGATTTTTGGGAGGTGTCTACGTCAGAATACTTTTTATTTAACTACGATTTGAAATATTTTTACTTTTAATTTTTAATATACTATATTTCTTTCAAGAACAATTAAATGTAATTCGAATCCCTTACAGTTTGTAGAATTATTATCACATCAGGTATATTACTATTTTTTAAAAATTTTATACTTGAATATTATTTAAGTAAAATTTCCATTTCTCTGATTTAGTAAACTTTATTTATTTATCTAATTACAATTTAAAAGAAGTTTAGGTTAGAATTCATTTTAATGAATTCAATTAGCATATATATATATATATATATATATATATATATATATGCTAATTGTTCTGTTGAGCTTTCATCTACGGTGCTTTATGAATTTAAGCGCAGTACTAGATTGGCGGCAAGGTCTCATCATTTTACAGTTTAATTGGTTAGATGTAACCGTAAGTTCTATGCTAGTAGATTCTTCTATCGAATTTCTCGCTTATGAAACTCTCTTGCGGCTTCTTGCTTTCCAGTCAACTTTGATCTTCAAAAATTTACGTGCAATGTCATTCGTTATTTTCTGTCTAGAATGTTGTTATTTTATTCCCCACTCTTCTTAATAGAATATAACATTCCGTAACCCCTTGTATCCTTAGTGGCTTTATTGCCTTGCTTGGGGTTTAAATGATTAAAAAAAAATATCCTTTTTGTTAGTGAGAATTCTAATCTATTATTCTTTAATATTTAATCTTTCATGACATTCTATCTATGATTGTTCTAATTGATGAAAGGCTTTAGTGCATTTCGTATACAAAACGTAACAATAATTTGTAACAGAAGTTTGTAACAAGAACTAGTAATAAAATTATTGCAAAACTTATCAATTGTAGCACAAAACTGTAACTAATTTGTTACAAAAACTTGTAAAAATTGTTACAAAACGTTACAGTTCTAACAAAAATTTGTAACAAAAATTTGTACCAAATATTTTTATAAAATGTATCAGTTGTAACAAAAATCGTTACAAAACGTAACAATTGTAATCTCAAAAAAGTCATTGTTTTCATTACGTATATTTAATTTAATTTTATTATCACAGATTTTTACCTAAAGAAATTCCGGGCCGAAGTCTGTATAAATGAATGAAGATTTGCAGTCTCTGGAACAGTCTGGTTTGATTATCTTAAAATGCTTTTCTGAAAAGAAATAGATTAAAATTATTTAGTTGGAGCGAATTTCACGGGAGAACTTTCAGACTAACCAAACACAAAAAATCACATGATCTTTCCACATCCCCCTTTCTGCTTGTTGATGTTTCCATTTTATGTTTCTATATGTTTCCATCTCCTTGTGCAAATTAATTAAAACAAAACGAATAATTCCGTTATTATTCACTTTTTTTCATATTTTTCCAATGAAACATGACCCACTACACAGGTTAGCACTTTGTATGTCCATTCCATGAGATCTCTCCTTGCATATTGACCACAGATTCTCGATTGGATTTAAATCAGGAGAGTTTCTGGGTCAGTCTATAGTACTTTGATTTGCTCACTGGTAAGGCTTGCCACTTTGATCGTGCAGCGTTACAATTTTCGTACCCTTCCTTGGAGAAGCGTCCACTGCAGACCATGGCCATAGTACAACTAATCGACAGTCGAGACAATAGTGTCTGGACGTGATAAAAATCTGACGCAATCACGGATAACACAATATTTTTCAAGATAAAACAAATTTCATCATACACACCGAAAATAGATTCATATTAATGCAGACTACAGCAAATGACCAAATCTGAAGAAAAATAGAAATCGGTTACACTCTGTCAGTCCATTGGGTCTAAAACTGACCGTATGATGAAAGGAAAGGAAACTAAAAGAATTGTTTCAATTCATTTGCACAAGGGTGTATATGATATATTTCTAATTACTTTAAAATTCATAGAATTTAAAAAAAGCAAATAATTATACGTAAAATTTAAATTTATCTCTGAGAGGGAAAGATAAAAAAAAAAACAGCGACGAAGAAAACGGGAAATTAAAAATGGCATATACTTTAGAGAAATCTAGAAAGCACCTGAGTTTGACTAAACACTTAAGTTAAATCATTGAAAATTAATTCATTTAACTTATTTGGAGAGTCGATCATCGGCCCACAGGACATTTATAATTTCCTACAATATGTTCTGCAGGGTGCGATGGAAAAATTGTCGTCTAAATGACGCAAAAATAAAAAAAAAATAATACTGGCATCTCATTTTAACAGGTATTTAACAGGTGCGATGGATAAATTGTCGTCTAAAGAGCGCAAAAATGAAAATAACACCGACATCTCATTTTAACAGATATACAGCGTGCGATTGATAAATTGTCTTCTAAATGACGCAAAAATGAAAATAACACTGACATCTCATTTTAACAGATCAACAGGGTGCGATAGATAAATTGTCGTCTAAATGCCGCAAAAATAAAAATAACATTGACATCTCATTTTAACAGACATACACGGCGCGATTGATAAAATGTCGTCTAAAGGACGCAGAAATGAAAATAACACCGACATCTCATTTTAACAGATATACAGCGTGCGATTGATAAATCGTCGTCTAAATGACAACAATAAAAATAACACTCATATGTCATTTTAGCAGATATGTTTAACAAAATTAGACAGTCTCCTTGTTTTGGTTGGTGAATACTGCCATAATCCTTGCCTTCAGTTCATCTTTAGTGTTGCAAGGAGTTTTGTTGGTCTCTCTCTCTCAGCTGCACCACCAGCCATAATAATCAAGGAGGTTGCACTCTGGGGTGTTAGGTCGTTAGATGTAAGGGTGATGTGGTCGCAGAAATGCTCTTACAGTCATAACTAGGCTCCCCTGCTTGTGCGGCATGGGGCAGAGTGCCATTGCCAGACATAGGGTCATGCAGAAGCCACCCTCTTGACCCAGGGCAACACTACCTCCGTGTTGAGTCTGTAGCTTAAACAACTGCGGTCTTCAAGTACCATCCTAATCACCTTTAGACTCCAAATCCTCTGCACTGTCCTCATATTGACACCCAACTGAAATGTTCGTATTGGGGATTCCGGCCGTGGTGATAAACTCCAGCCTTCTTCAGTGACTAGACCGTTCTAGTTCCACGTGCCATGCCTCTTCCGGATGGATTTGTCTCATTTCACTGTAACTCAACTCTCCAAGTTTTTCGTTCCCCACTGCTGTGGCCTGGTATTGAACTCACAACTCACTAGATCTAACCAACGCCTTTATCCACTGGGCCACGTGTTCATATATTACGTTTATTTAAATTCCTGTCAATCTCTATTTTGTCTTCTTAATTCCTGTTCTTTTTCCTTCTCTTTCTTTAATTATTTCTCTTTTTCTATATGATAAATTTCTATATAATATTCTACAACATATTTTATATATGTTTCTATAATACAGTAATTTACTTGAAAGTGGTAACCACCTAATTATTTAGATCACGGTATGCTTCTACTACACGTTTTTATATATCTTACTATAATATGTTTCGATATGATAGTTTTCTATAATATTTTCTACATAATATCTTACTATAACATTAACATTCATAAAATTGTCATATTTTTCCAGATATATTATTCAAAATGTTCATTTGCTTGCTTCTTTTTCAATATATTGCTGTTTCCATTTACTTCCAAGCTGTGATCTAAATACTTAGGTGGTTACCACTTTCAAGATATTGGATTTATCTAAATAAATAAGTAATATAATGATAAAACCCATTAACAAAATGTGTTTTATTTTTAAAGCTTAACACTAGAAAATAAATCAAATCGATTTTTTGGTTTAATTTTTAACGCAGGTTAATCATGTCGATGATACACGGACCACTAAGGTGGTTAAGGTATGTTTAATATGTTCTTACATTTAAATAATAAAACCTAAATTTCATATGCGGCCCTTAGTTTTTAGGTTAAAGGAAGCTCTAAGTGGCTGTTACCCCAAACAGTTTTTACCTAAAAGTGTTAGGGTTAGAGTTAAGGTCTGGCGATCGAGACTCCCTGAAATGAAAATACTTTGCCATACAAAGGAGATGAGAGTTAAATTTTTCAACTACTAATCCAATGTTAAAGATATTAAGCATATTTGTAATTGACTAAATAAATCATCCAGATTATTTCATTTTCATTACTTAATTATTTTTCCTACTCATTTAAACAACGTGTTTTTCTCATGTTTTTTTCCTGATACACGAATCGATTTTCTGAGCCTCTCTTTCGTTTTATAGCTTCTATTGTTAACATACCTATTTTTGGTAGCGTCGTCACAACCGAGCCTAGACATTTTTCTCATAGAAATCGTATAATTTGTGTCGATAAAAATCATCTATCAAGTGACAAATATTTCCTTAATAAGAAAAAAATAATATAGAAACGAAAAAGATTTTTTTTAAATAGACGAGAACATATCCGAATATTATTGGGAATCTGTTAATTTTTTTTTTAAATCGGAAACTAATTTGTTTCAAAAAGGAAATGCTAACTAATTATCATGGAAAGCCATAGAAGATATTTCTATTAATTATCCCTTTATCTGTTTTTCTTTCGCAAAATATTGAATAACTCTTTTCTCTGTTAAGAATGTATGCCGGTATACATAATTATGTTTATAATTAATTATCTTATACGAGGCTGGTTTCAAAACGTATCGAGGCGGTTGCTATGGTAATGAAGCTAAACCATGAAGTGTGAATCCTCTTGGCGCATGTTGACCTTCGACTCTGTCGCGTATACAGACAAATATATAGCATTCTCGTCCACTTCCGTTGCTTATGGCAGGGACTGGAAGGAAAGTGTGTAGAGTGTGGTCGTTTCACCATACCACAGGGGTGTAGGGAGACAACAGTTGTTTTCTCTTGGGTTGAACGCATGGGAGTTCATCCCCTTTAGAGAGGGAAACGCTTCTTCTTTTCCTTTCTTTGCTTCTGTTTTGGGGACGCTTATTACCTTCCTAACCACCAGCTACGAACGGTCAGAGGTCATAAGGCTGGTATGTTATTTCTTTGTTCGTTGTTCTGTTAAACATTCACTTCCCTTGGACAATATGAACAATCATTAGTTTTGGGACATGTGCAAATCATTTTAATATGTCTATGTAAGTTGTATTTGCCTTCTTAAATGTTTCGTTTGTTATGGGAGCGTATCTCGTCATTCTATGTCCATATTCAGTGCTCGTGTATCGAGGGCTAAACTAATGTTAATATTAGTACTCGGTGTATGGGAAAGCATTATTCTTCCCAGCACTAAATAGCCGACCAATTATAGTTGGCGTATAAAAGATGCTAATAGAGGTTCCATCAGTGACTATGGCTTGTGCTGCAGCTTTTAGTCAAGCAAAACACTTCCAGGTCCGACCATATTCCCTAGATCTAGTCTGTTGTGACTTTTACCCCCTCTTTTCAAAAATCAAATCCCTCTTGAAAAGAACAAGATTTCAAAACGAGGGAATCCAAGAAAATGTGACGAGGCAGCAGCTCGCTATCCGAAAAAATGCAGTTCCATGAGTGCTTCCATTAATGGAAACTACGATGGATAATGTGTGTACCTTCAGAAGGGGACTACTTCGAAGGAGATTAAATACCGAATTGATATGTGTCGCAGTTTTATTTTTATTGCCCAAGTCCTGATACTTTTTGATAAGATTTGCTATATTCGAATACAGTGTCAGTTTTTTTTTTTTTTTTTTTTTTTTTGTTTTTTTTTTTATCAGTTTTTTTTTCTTGCATAAATAGCGGGTCCTACTCTAGAATGATAAATTTTTAAAAAGTTAAAAAATCATGAAATTTCTGTGACCGGTTACACTATAGGTAAAATTCATCCAAACAAAGACAGGGGACGCATTTTAAATAAAGTCGGCTTATGCATCAATATTCATGGTTTCATAACCGAAAATTAACCTTCACTTTAAAGTTACAATTTCATCATTTCTATGAGAAAAAAAATATACAGGTTCTACACCAAGTCTTTAGACAATTAAAAAAAAAAATTAAAATGCCTTATAAATTTTACAAGCTATTTCTTACGCCTATTAAACGACTGGGAGCCATTTTCGAGAGCCCCTGTCAGTTTTACGTTTTCGTAACTATTGGAAGGAGATGAGAGTTAAATTTTTCAACTACTAATCTTTCATATGTTAAAGATATTAAGCGTACTTGTAATTAACTAAATAAATCATCCAGATTATTTAATTTTCAGTACTTAATTATTTTTCCTACTCATTTAAACAACGTGTTTTTCTCATGTTTTCTTCATGAGACCCGAATTGATTTTCTGAACCTCTCATTCGTCATTTAGAATCTATTGTTAACAAACCTATTTTTGGTAGCGTCGTCACAAACCGATCCTAAACATTTTTCTCATAGAAATCGTATAATTTGCGTCGATAAAAATCCTCTATCAAGTGACAAATATTTCCTTAATAAGAAAAAATGAATAAATTAAAACATGAATTGTATATTCAGCATAAGTACCTAGTTGGAAATTGATGACATTGGGAAGGTCATCGGTGAAGATAGGAAACAACGTATGTTCAAGGATAGTAGCCTGTGGGTACCCACTTCATTATCCGCGCAGAGACATCATAGTCCTTGAGTTTGTGGGGAGGGCAAGCATGCCAAACCCTGTCAAATGCCTTCGAGATACCTAAAGCCACGACCCAAGCCTCGCAGTTCATATCCTAAATGACAAATTCAATAATAACGATTAACATATCGGCGCTTCTATGGGTACCGCTGCATTAATGTGAATTTATCTAGAAGCGTGTCCGTCTAAAACGACCTTCATTACACGATTTTTAAGAACGTCTGGATTAAATCAAATATCCGTGCAGAGACATCATAGCCCTTGAGTTTATGGGGAAGGCAAGCATGCTAAACCCTGTCAAATGTCTTCGAAATATCTAAAGCCACGACCCAAGCTTCGGAGTTCATATCTAAATCCTGACAAATTCAATAATAACCATTAACATATCGGCAGCTGACCTAGAAAAAAAATGAAAGCAATATTGTCTATCAGTAATATGTCCGTATTTATAGACAAGGCCCAGGGAAGCAATTTTACGAAGGCGGGAAAATAACGGAAGCCGAAGCACCAGGTCAGGGCTAATAATATAGCTTATTCTAGGCGTGAACGAATGGTAGACTTATAGACATGTAAGATCGATTCAGGTGAGAAAATTGTGTAGCACGATACAGTGAACCAACTTTCGTAGCAGCTGACCTAACAATGAATTCAGTATAGTCTTTTCACTTAATGTCAACCGAGAACAACGGGTCAATCTACCGGAGGTTAGCATTAGCCATGCTGTTGGAAGACATAAAAGGTTCTCTCAGATGATTAATAGATAATAGTTTTGTTTTGGTGGTTTTAAAATTAACAAGCCATACTTTGCCCTAGTTAACAACAAACCATAAGTCGTTTTTGAGATCAGCCGCCAATTTAAACTTATCAAACTCGGCCATCATTGATACTAACTTTAGAGCTGATGTCATTGGGAAGGTCATTGGTGAAAATGAAGAATAAAGTAGGGCCAATAAGCTAATAATACTATTACAATGAAAACGGGGATTTTTTAAAGCATCATTTTTACAAAATGTATCATGTAGATTATAGATCGTATGTAGTGCTATCAAAAGTTAAATAGCCTTTGAATAAGGGTACACCCCCATCACAATAAGGCGCCACTATACAAATAGAAAAGAGAATTATTATCGGTAAAATAATATTGGAGAATGTAAGTCTTGTTTGGAAATAATAACAAAAACTATGCCAGCTATAAACAAAAAGGAAACGATAATGATAATGTAAAATTATGTCAGCTATAAATAAAAAGGGAACGATAAACATAAAGCAAAATTATATCAGCTATAAGTAAAAAGGAAACGATAATGATAATGTAAAATGATGTCAGCTATAAGTAAAAACGATAAAGATAATGTACAATTATATCAGCTATAATTAACAAGGAAACGATAATGATAATGAAAAATTATGTCAGTTATAAGTATAAAGCAAACGATAAAGATAATGTAAAATTGTCAGCTATAAGTAAAAACGAAACGATAATGATAATGTAAAATTATATCAGCTATAAATAAAAAGGAAACGATAATGATAATGTAAAATTATGCCAGCTATAAATAAACATGAAACGATAATGTAAAATTATGTCAGCTCTAAATAAAAAGGAAACGATAATGATTATGTAAAATTATGTCAGCTCTAAATAAAAAGGAAACGATAATGATTATGTAAAATTATGTCAGCTCTAAATAAAAAGGAAACGATAATGATTATGTAAAATTATGTCAGTTATAAGTGAAAAGGAAACGATAATGTAAAATTATGCCAGCTATAAATAAACAGGAAACGATAATGTAACATTATGTCAGCTATAAATAAAAAGGAAACAATAATGATTATGTAAAATTATGTCAGCTATAAATAAAAAGGAAACAATAATGATAATGTAAAATTATGTCAGTTATAAGTGAAAAGGAAACGATAATGTAAAATTATGCCAGCTATAAATAAAAAGGAAACAATAATGATTATGTAAAATTATGTCAGCTATAAATAAAAAGGAAACGATAATGATAATGAAAAATTATGTCAGTTATAAGTATAAAGCAAACGATAAAGATAATGTAAAATTGTCAGCTATAAGTAAAAACGAAACGATAATGATAATGTAAAATTATATCAGCTATAAATAAAAAGGAAACGATAATGATAATGTAAAATTATGCCAGCTATAAATAAACATGAAACGATAATGTAAAATTATGTCAGCTCTAAATAAAAAGGAAACGATAATGATTATGTAAAATTATGTCAGCTCTAAATAAAAAGGAAACGATAATGATTATGTAAAATTATGTCAGCTCTAAATAAAAAGGAAACGATAATGATTATGTAAAATTATGTCAGTTATAAGTGAAAAGGAAACGATAATGTAAAATTATGCCAGCTATAAATAAACAGGAAACGATAATGTAACATTATGTCAGCTATAAATAAAAAGGAAACAATAATGATTATGTAAAATTATGTCAGCTATAAATAAAAAGGAAACAATAATGATAATGTAAAATTATGTCAGTTATAAGTGAAAAGGAAACGATAATGTAAAATTATGCCAGCTATAAATAAAAAGGAAACAATAATGATTATGTAAAATTATGTCAGCTATAAATAAAAAGGAAACGATAATGATAATGAAAAATTATGTCAGTTATAAGTATAAAGCAAACGATAAAGATAATGTAAAATTGTCAGCTATAAGTAAAAACGAAACGATAATGATAATGTAAAATTATATCAGCTATAAATAAAAAGGAAACGATAATGATAATGTAAAATTATGCCAGCTATAAATAAACATGAAACGATAATGTAAAATTATGTCAGCTCTAAATAAAAAGGAAACGATAATGATTATGTAAAATTATGTCAGCTCTAAATAAAAAGGAAACGATAATGATTATGTAAAATTATGTCAGCTCTAAATAAAAAGGAAACGATAATGATTATGTAAAATTATGTCAGTTATAAGTGAAAAGGAAACGATAATGTAAAATTATGCCAGCTATAAATAAACAGGAAACGATAATGTAACATTATGTCAGCTATAAATAAAAAGGAAACAATAATGATTATGTAAAATTATGTCAGCTATAAATAAAAAGGAAACAATAATGATAATGTAAAATTATGTCAGTTATAAGTGAAAAGGAAACGATAATGTAAAATTATGCCAGCTATAAATAAAAAGGAAACAATAATGATTATGTAAAATTATGTCAGCTATAAATAAAAAGGAAACGATAATGATAATGTAAAATTATGTCAGTTATAAGTGAAAAGGAAACGATAATGTAAAATTTTGTCAGCTATAAATAAACAGGAAACGATAATGTAAAATTATGTCAGCTATAAATAAAAAGGAAACAATAATGATTATGTAAAATATCCATTTCCATACCAGAAACATTTGGAATTAAAGTTTTATTCTTTAAAACAGATTTCTCAGAAAATTAAATCTATCATGTTTACAAAGTTTTACTGATCTTTTGTAAAAATAGAAGAAATTGTTTCCAGTGAATGCCTATGACACGAATAACGGTGATATTAACTGTTTTCAAACAAGGAAATGAATCAACACTTCTGAATGTATTAGATATACCATACACATGATATTCATATAAAAGTCTTGAACTGACAGAGATATTTAAAAAAATGACTCGCTTTGGGATCCGATAATAATAGACATTATACATTCATTTTGAGCAATAAAAAACAGAAGGTTGTGGAGAGCCATTATCAGCAACGTCTCGAATAGACATCGCAAAAAATTATGAAATATTAATGGGCGGTTGAATAAAAGGGGGATTATTTCTAGAGTTCTCTCATTCTCTTTCATTCCCAATAGCTCCTTGCATCTTAGAGGCATTATCGCCTTGCTTGGATTGAATTAATTTTTTTAAAAAAATGGTAGTTTTAGTTGTTTTTATTATTTTGTTGTTGTTCAGTGGCATATCAACACCTTATGGGTCATTTAATGCCGAAATTTAATTTTCTTGGGAGCATCAGTAATCTCCCTTAAAAAATGTATTGCTGGTAATGATTTAATATTAAAATGTATTGCTGGTATTTTCCTTATAAAAATATATTCTTGTACTTCCACAGGGTTTTTACCTCAGTTTGGTGGTTAACTATTTTCCCATAGTTAGGACTCTAACTGGTGCAACCATGTCGGGTCAGGGTGGACCTGGGAACGCCAGCAATTAAGAGGTGGTTCCACGCTCCTCAAAACCTCCCGATCAGAGACCTTGCTGCCGGATGTAGTTTATCGTCATACCTAGTTTGATAGTATTTAACATTTAAGTAGCCAAAATATTTTTCTTTTTCCATTTTAGTTTCATTCGTCACCATCTTGAAACTATTTAAAGAACGGATGGCCCTAAGATAGGAAAGATTTACAAAAATATCTTTTAATTTGAATTCAGAATTGATATACCAAAAATCGTGCAGGGATAAAAATACAAAGAAATATTTTTTCGACATAACTTTGCTCTGATCACTTTTTATTGTACGTATTAACCCCAGAGTGTCAGCAAGTACATTCTCACAAAAAGCGACATAGGAAAAGTCAGATTTCAGATGCTTTCGCTTAGAAAAGCACAAGTCTCCGGTTTTTTTTATTACAATTTCTTAATAAAAAACGTTCGGAATTTAAGTTATCTACACTATCTTAACATCTTCAATTCAGGGGTTGATCGCTTATCCATCCTGATAATCATCACTTCCTACCCTTTCACATCACATTCATATAACACGCCTCATTCATCATAACCTTTTGAAGAATAGCCCTCTAACTTGAGTAACTCTCAAGCCTTTTATTATTGGAAAAATTTATTATGTATAAAAAAGTACAACAAATAAACTAAATTTCTGTCTTAAATTCTGAGATGAAGAGCTATCATTATTTAGATTTAGTCGGATTTATATCCTAGTCATTGTTGTTATTTAAAGTCGTTAGAAAGAGATGTGGTTTAACTGACGAGTATCCTTAGAAACAAAGAAAAGAGTGTTGGACGGCTATGTAATATCTAATCTCCTATATGGCAGTGAATGCTGGACACTCTCCACACAGTTGAAGGAGAGACTTGAAGCGACAGAGATGTGGTTCTACTTATGAGTGTCCTTAGAAACAAAGAAAAAAGTGTTGGACGTCTATGTAATATCTAATCTCCTATATGGCAGTGAATGCCGGACAATATCCTCACAGATGAAGAAGAGACTTCAAGTGACAGAGATGTGGTTCTACTGACGAGTGTCCTTAGAAACAAAGAAAAGAGTGTTGGATGGCTATGTAATATCTAATCTCCTATATGGCAGTGAATGCTGGACAATCTCCTCACAGATGAAGAAGAGACTTGAAGCGACAGAGATGTGGTTCTACTTATGAGTGTCCTTAGAAACAAAGAAAAAAGTGTTGGACGTCTATGTAATATCTAATCTCCTATATGGCAGTGAATGCCGGACAATATCCTCACAGATGAAGAAGTGACTTGAAGTGACAGAGATGTGGTTCTACTGACGAGTGTCCTTAGAAACAAAGAAAAGAGTGTTGGATGGCTTTGTAATATCTAATCTCCTATATGGCAGTGAATGCTGGACAATCTCCTCACTGATGAAGAAGAGACTTGAAGCAACAGAGATGTGGTTCTACTTATGAGTGTCCTTAGAAACAAAGAAAAAAGTGTTGGACGTCTATGTAATATCTAATCTCCTATATGGCAGTGAATGCCGGACAATATCCTCACAGATGAAGAAGTGACTTGAAGTGACAGAGATGTGGTTCTACTGACGAGTGTCCTTAGAAACAAAGAAAAGAGTGTTGGATGGCTTTGTAATATCTAATCTCCTATATGGCAGTGAATGCTGGACAATCTCCTCACAGATGAAGAAGTGACTTGAAGTGACAGAGATGTGGTTCTACTGACGAGTGTCCTTAGAAACAAAGAAAAGAGTGTTGGATGGCTATGTAATATCTAATCTCCTATATGGCAGTGAATGCTGGACAATCTCCTCACAGATGAAGAAGAGACTTGAAGCGACAGAGTTGTGGTTCTACTTATGAGTGTTCTTAGAAACAAAGAAAAAAGTGTTGGACGTCTATGTAATATCTAATCTCCTATATGGCACTGAATGCCGGACAATATCCTCACAGATGAAGAAGAGACTTGAAGTGACAGAGATGTGGTTCTACTGACGAGTGTCCTTAGAAACAAAGAAAAGAGTGTTGGATGGCTATGTAATATCTGATCTCACATATGGCAGTGAAAGCTGGACAATCTGACAGATGGAGAAGAAATTTGAAGCGACAGAGATATCAGGTTATACTAACGAATGCACTTAGAAATAAAGAAAAAAAGGTGAAATTTTTATATAATATCGAATTTTTCTTGTGGTAACTCTAGGACCTTTTATTTGCGAAAAAATTACTATGTATAAAAAAGTAAAACAAATAAACTAAATCTCTGTCTGAATTTTGGAAATGAAGAGTTAACTTTGTTTATATTTATTTGAACTTATTTACTAATTATTGTTCTTATCGCAAATGTACAGCAGTTGTGTAATCCGGCCTTCTTCGAGTTTCAACCGATCTTAATAAATTTCAATATTTAGAGAGTAACACAGAAAATGAACGAGAACTGTTACATCTCAATTATTATTACTTCTTATAAGATTCCATAATGTTAGATCCAGTCTGCCTTTTCGATGGCTAGTTGTTCCAGCATATTCTTAGTATTTATTTTCTGGAAACATTGGAATAAAACGAACTGGCTCAAAAGCATAATTAAATGATATAATTTTATTTATTTGTTTTAGAGTAAGCCTTAGTGTTCGCTGTAGCAAAACGTTCGTTCATAAGGTGGATTTTAGTAGCAGTGGGAAGAATCGTCCGTTTCAGCCATTACATTCACTTACGTGTTAATACCCTTGGGAAAGGTATAAATCCGCTTCTTCTGCCCCACCCCCAACGATGGATAAATAGCAATACAGGCCGTGTTCTATAGCGTTGAATGGCAACTGGTCTACCGCAGAAAGAAATGGCAACCTATTGCGGAAAAAATCTGCCTCTTTCGATACATGAAATGACGAAGTCATGATCGGCTAAGCGTGTATCATTCATGGCACATAGCTGACTGGGTGATAGTTTTGAAAATCAGACCGTCCTTGTCAGTAGGTCAGTTTCAGTCTACCGTGTTTTTCTCAGCCACGAAGAGCAGAAAATAATATTGGCAAATGACCTCTTAACAACTTCATGCACAGCTGGTTTGTTTAGTGGTCACGTCTCTAGTCGTTACTCACATCGGTGTGCCGGGATTTGTCAGTTTAAATCTCTTTTGTCGTCTTTGCTTTAGAGTGAGTCCTTTGGTATTCATTATAGCAAAATGCTCGTTTATAAGGTGGATATTGATCGCAGTCAGGAGAATTATCCATTTCAGATCGGCAGTAATAGTTTTAAAATCAGACCGTCCTAATTATAGTATGCATATCAGAAATAGGTGAAATTCAATCTACCGTGCCAAGAAATGAAGAAAAATAATATTAGCAAATGACCTCTAAACTACTTCATGCATGGCTAGTTATTTTATTTTTAGTTGTCGCTTTTCTCACTGTACCAGAGTTTGTGTTTATGACTCTTTTGACGGGGATCCAGTCTTGCTGGTACGAAGCTCAGTTTCGGCTAACATCACAAGTCTTCTTTCTTTTGCGCCTTTCCTTGGCTTGCTGTTTCATTTATATATATATATATATATATATATATATATATATATATATATATATATATATATATATATGGCGGGAGTTTTTTGTGGAACCTCCTTGATTTTTAGTAGTTTTCAGTCGCAAATTAGTAGGCTCTGGTCCCGGAAACATTTAGCGCCTTTTGGTCGTTTGCAGTCTTTTCTTCATCTTTGTATTTGCGTGTTGCTTTCTCATTAGTCGAGAGAGAAGTATATAGAGAAAACGAAAGAGAGAGATAGAGAGAGAGAGAGAGAGAGAGAGATAGAGAAGCGGGAGAAAGAAAGAGCTAAGTGCTTTAAAGGAAACCACAAATGCCTTATTTTAATATTTTTTTCATTTTTTGTTTATATATTTTATATTTTATTTTTATCTGGCCTCACTAGACTGTCAGATATATCGCCCAATTACATGGTGATTTTCCAAGCGTATCTTAGATGTGGCACGAGGCCAAAAGTAGGGAGCACCCAGTGAGGATCGAACTCACTACTCAGTTGCTAACCATTACACCGCCTCGAGTTTCTCTATCGTCCAACTCTATGTGTTCATTTTCGCATGCTCTGTGTTCCTCTCTCATTAATTTATTTTAATTAAGGAATCCAACATCATTAACGATCGTTCTTTTGTACGACTTTTATTCGGGGTCTGGAGTGTACTTGTCTCTCAACAGACATTAAAAGCAAGGAGCCTCATTCCAAGTATGACCGTTCATCATGAGTCGAAAAATATGGCCTGCTTTACGATAATGAAATGTTACCAGATTGATGCTGCTGCTATTCAATGATACAAGTCAGTTCTCCCCCTACCGGGCTATGCGAATTAGTTCATAGAAGAGATCATTAGCGATGGTTCTTTTGTACGACTTCTATTCGGGGTCTGGTGGGTGTTCGTCTCTCAATAAACATTAAAGGCCAGTTCTTCACCTACTGGGCTATGCGAATTAGTTCATAGAAGAGATCAGGTTCTAGAGTATTGGCAAACTAAGCCTCAACAATTTGCTGTTGAAATTGCTAAATGTAAATATAATCTCTATTCTAACGGTCTCTTCGCTTGCACTTCTAGTCTTTGAAACTCTTTCCCGGCATTTCGCTTTTACCCTCAACTAAGATCTTCAAAAGCTTAAAAGCAACGTTCATCGACATCAACTTTTCTTCTTTTTTTTTTTTAATCCTATTCTTTTATTGACTTTTCTCGTTTTCACTCTCGGTAACACCTTGCGTTTTAGTTGTTTAGTAGCTTTGCTTGGGAGAAATCATAAGGTTTTACCAAGGTAATAACTTTACGGAAACATAGAAAAATATTTAGTATTTATGGTCAAATGTCATCACTGACCGGTAAGCATAAAATTGCTTTGTTAAGATACGTTCTGGATAAACGTCATTGGATGATGAATCCAAACGGTCTTTCGTCGGACTTTGATAATGAAACTTTAAAACCATTAGTGGAAAGGCATACAGACCAAAGTCTTGGGATTACAAAAATGGTAAACGCATAAAGATCTACTATATATAGCGTCCCTAAAGTTTAGACACATAGAAATCTCATTGACCATATTTTTTATCTCCACAGATTAAACAAGCTTTTGTCGAAAGAAGAAAGAATTGATTTCTTTTTCTGTGGTATTCTAAAAGAGAGGGTGTACTCAATGAAAATCACAGATGCAACACACTTGATTGAACACATAAAGAGTGGATTTGCCAAAATTAACAGCAATGTGGAAGTTATTGCATCGAGTTCATTTGAATCTTGCAAAGTGCATTAAACTTTGTATTAGGTTGGTGCAAAAATAATGTCGTTTTCTCACATAGTAACATATACGAGAAAACGGCATTATTTTTGCACCAACCTAATATCACAAATGATGGAAATCAGATTGCAGATGTTATTTGTTAATATTACAATTCAATAAAATATGGCTGAAAATTTCATTTCTTGAAAATATGCATTTTTGCCTAGGATGTCAAAATTTAAAGACACCGTGTACAGTACCGTAATCTCAGCTATCGATTTGGCGTAATAACAAACAATAAATGTATCCCTTTCGCAGACTCCATATAAAGTACTTCTTCTGTGTGCTGTGTACCTCCAGGAAAGTAGAAAGACATGACTCTCCACTACGTCCTTTCCTTTATAGCTCTTAGTAAAAATTGTCTTTTTTGCTATCTCTCCTAATCCCTGTTCTGCCTACCATTTACCCAAGCTCTTTAGGTAGTTTACCCGCTGTTTCCCCTTTGACCCTTTTTCCTTCATTATATCCAGTGAGTGTCAAACTCTCTAAACCTTCTTTCTTCATTAATGCTCTAGAAATTTCTGTTGTCTATTTCTTATGTTATATATAAGCGTCCTTTTTGTTTCCATCAACCTTATCAATGTTATCTGTTAATATTCCAATTCAAGAAAATCTTACTGAAAATTTAATTTCCTTGAAAAGATACATTTTTGCTCATAAGTCCAGACTTTTCAGACACGCTGTACTATACACCTATAAAAGATGGGAAAAGTTAGTAAACTGGATTTTCAGGTTTCACGTTTTCTTAGCGAAAAGAACAAGGTTTGTTGGTTGATTTAACGGTATATCAATTCCTTGTGGGTCATTTAATGACGAAACTTAAATTAAGTTTTATGGGAACTTTGGTATTTTTTTTTTTTTTACTATTAAAATCTATTTATGATATTTTTAGTATTTGCTCATAACTGGGGCTCTAACAGAAGTTACCACCCGGGGTCAAATTTGACCTGGGAACGAACAGCAATTAAGAGATGGTTTCACGTTCCTTGACTACCGATCCATTTGCTGCTGGAGGTAGTTTATTGCCATAACCAGGACAAAAATGAATTGATAAACCAAAAGCGAAATTATTGATGACACAACATTTGTGATGTACGGTTCCCGTTAAATGATTACGTATAACTCAAAACTTCAATATTAAATAAAACAGTATTTAATTACGAGCGCAAATAACAAGAATAAAGAACTAAAAGTCAAACAAAATAAACACATAACTATAAGATATATTATACAACAGCATCATATTTTTTTTTGTCAATAAAACCACCACCTGCTTTAATTTATTTTTTACAAATTCTTGGCAATCTTCCCAACAGTTTTTGATTAAAAGTAAATGACAGAGTTCCTCAAGCATTCTTCAAACAATAAAAAAGTTCACTTTCACTCTTTGGACATTCTCTTCGAACGATCCTATCCAAAATCACCCATACTAATTGAATAGGTGATAGATCAGGAAACTGAGTCAGCCAAGTCAATATTTACAAAATTTTGTTAAAAGGAGTTTAAAGGTGGATTTATTTCTATTTATGCGTAAATCAGATAAAATTTCAGTAACTACAGTGCATATTATTTTATTTTTCAGTCATTCTCCGAGCTTTTCTTCATACCAAAACTTTCAAATTTAGATTCGTCTGTCCACAATACATTTTGCTAAATCATGAATATTTTGTATGAGAATTTTTTGTGACGTACGGTGGCCGTTAATAATTAAGTATAACTCAAGACTTCAATGTTAAGATAACAGTATTTAATTAGAACCACAAATAAATAATTAACAAGAATAAAGAAGTAAAAGTCAACCAAAGATAATTAACCATTTGAGTGAATACCTTGTTAGCAGCTTGGTTCAGCTTAACGTCCGGTAAATCGTAAATTAAAACCCAAATCAACGACACACTAATTCGATTGGACTGTTGATATATAAAATTATGCAAAAATTATCTATCACTGTATTCTTTATATTAGATTTCTCCATTCTTTCTTTTTTACTTTATCTATCTATCTATCTATCTATCTATCTATCTATCTATCTATCTATCTAAGTAAAAGTAAAAGTTTGAATTTTTGCATAATTTTATATATCAACAGTCCTATGAAATCTTAACGGATGAAACACATCACGAAAATCTTTTCAGTTTCTCATATTTTTCTAAATACATAGATAAGAACAGACTGAGATAGCCTGTAGGAATATTATTATTATTATTATTATTATTATTATTATTATTATAAATAAATAAAAATAAGATATAAAATAATAATAATGCAAATTATGAATAAAATAAAATAAAGCAATAGCATAAAAACGTTGTATAAAATAAATTAAATTAAAATAATGAAAAAATACTCCTAGCATACAACAAAAATTGTTCTTGCCAGAAATACGGATATCCCGCCAAAAGACGTTAAATTCGACCTCTTCAACACGAACATTGGTACGGGTAACACGTGTCCGACATCTCACTGTGTTATGGCGTGTAATAACATGGAGTAAATTCTGCCTTTTATCACATGTACCATAAAACAATTGTAACCTAAAAAATACACACAACAAATGTAAATAAATTATATGAAAGTAACATACAATTTACCATGCTTTTTCTCTTAATTGGGTACGTTTTATTTTTTGTCACCTATGTTTTTATCTCCGTGAACACAAGGTTAATTTCTGCTGCTATGATGTAAGTGAACGCCCACAAGAGAAACACGGAGAATGACATAGAGTGACATTATAAAAAAAATGTACGTAATTCTCTGGTTATATGTTATAGATTTTTGGCGCACACGTATCTCCGAAGCAGAATCTCCAGTTTCTCGATTTTCGGACAACAAATACTTCAAGATATTTAGATTGCTTAACCAATGCCTTCTTTCGAAACGCTTACGATTGCCAATTATCAATCCTGATATATTTTCATTTCTCGTGTAAGAATAAAATTAGAGGATTGACCATTTTAAGATTTAGGACTGCAGCAGGAATATCAATTCAGAAAGAATATATCGCAATTGGATCTGAGGGATGCTTACGAATATTTACTGTATGTTATTTCTTCGGGGCACGGTTTCCTTTCAGAGATAATGAATCACAATGCTGTACAGATATGAGAATGGCAGTGGCGAAATGTTACTAAGCAAGTTTTCTAGCCAACTCGGTCTTCAGCGAATCGAATATAAACAATGACTACATAGAGTATAACACTGGAATAGTTCACATTACAAAATATGGAAAATGTTAAAAATGATTAAAAGAATTGGTTCATGTTTCTAAAGTAATCTCGTTGGACAGTCCGGGACGTAAAATAATGATGATTTTTGAAAATAGTCTCCCCCTCTCTCACCTCATCTCTCTCACCCCCTCGTCTCTCTCCCCCTTTCTAACCTCTCTCTCCCTCCTTCCTCTCTCTCTCTCTCTCTCTTCATAGATAGATTAAGAAAGTATAGAGATATAGAATATAAAGAAACGGCTGAGAATAACGGCGGAGATTGAAAGGACGAAAGAAAGAAAGAAAGAAAGAAAGAATGGAGAAATAGACTATAAAGAATAAGGGCGGTGACTGAGATAGATAGATAGATAGATAGATAGATAGATAGATAGATAGATAGATAGATAGATAGATAGAACGAAAAAGAAAGAAAAAAGAAAGATAAATAAATAGCTAGAAAGACGATAGATAGATAGATAGATAGATAGAAAGGAAAATACGTAGTTAAAAAGAAAAAGAAAGAAAGAAAGAAAGAAAGAAAAAAGAAAGATAAATAAATAGCTAGAAAGACGATAGATAGATAGATAGATAGATAGATAGATAGATAGATAGATAGATAGATAGATAGAAAGGAAAATACGTAGCTAAAAAGAAAAAGAAAGAAAGAAAGAAAAAAGAAAGATAAATAAATAGCTAAAAAGAAGATGGATAGATAGAACGAAAAAGAAAGAAAGAAGGAAAGAAAGAAAAGTACCCAGAAAGAAGATAGATAGATAGATAGATAGAACGAAAAAGAAAGAAAGAAATAAGAAAGAAAGATAAATAGCTAGAAACAAGACTGATAGATAGATAGATAGATAGATAGATAGATAGATAGATAGATAAAGCAAACGGGAATAAATAGAGAAAAAGAGAAAGAGACGAGAAATATGATATAAAGAATAACGGCGGGGAAAGAAAGAAAGAAAAAAAGAAAGAAAGAATAGAGAAATAGACTATAAAGAATAAGGACGGTGACTGAGATAGATAGATAGATAGATAGATAGATAGATAGATAGATAGATAGATAGAAAAAGAAAGAAAGAAAGAAAGAAGAAAGAAAGATAAATACCAAGAAAGAAGATAGATAGATAGATAGATAGAACGAAAAAGAAAGAAAAAAAAAGATAAATAAATAGCAAGAAGACGATAGATAGATAGTAAGGAAAATACGTAGCTAAAAAGAAAAAGAAAGAAAGAAAGAAGAAAGAAAGAAAGAAAAAAGAAAGATAAATAAATAGCTAAAAAGAAGATGGATAGATAGAACGAAAAAGAAAGAAAGAAGGAAAGAAAGAAAGAAAGAAGAAAGAAAGAAAAGTACCCAGAAAGAAGATAGACAGATAGATAGATAGATAGATAGAACGAAAAAGAAAGAAAGAAATAAGAAAGAAAGATAAATAGCTAGAAACAAGACTGATAGATAGATAGATAGATAGATAGATAGATAGATAGATAGATAAAGCAAACGGGAATAAATAGAGAAAAAGAGAAAGAGACGAGAAATA
>OZ010592.1:84354451-84394451 GCA_963932145.1 Acanthosepion lycidas | reverse complement strand
TAGCCTGACGTGCCTTAACCGATCGAGCCACAGAGGATCGTTCGATTAGCAAGGTCGATTTTACTGTCTTTAAAGTACAATCTTCCATGAGTCGTTTAAGGCACGTCATGTTATATGACGGTTCCGTATAGGATACAGGTTCGAATCTTATCGGAGGACGAATATTTTCTATGAAAAGTTCTCGAACATTAGGACGGTAAATGTTGTTTAATACTGTTTATTATAAACAGAGCATTTACTTAAATAGTTGTATCTATAAAAAGAATGTATAAACATAAAAATGTCTTACTATATATATATATATATTTGTGTCACTACTACCCCTCACCCCCCAAAAAAAAGAGAATGTTAATTCATTTTAATAATATGTGGAAATAGGCACTCTTTGCCTGAAAAATGTCGCAGGGCCGGAAGCACGTATAGCAAAATTATAGAAAATAAAATATACTATATATATTTTTTAAAAATCCACATTACAACCAAAAACGTTTGCGGTTTCTCTCTTCTTTTTAAAATATACACTTTTCTTTCGTTGGAACAACTATAAACTTTTCCCAAAACACACACACACACACACACACACACACACACACACACACACACACATATATATATATATATATGTGTGTGTGTATGTGTGTGTGCGTGTGTGTGTCACAAAAACATATATGCGCATACTGATGTATTTTATAATTTATGTGGATGTCATAGATATCCTTAATATATAGGGAATTTTTATTACTTATTATTATTATTATTATTATTATTATGATTACTATTTATTTTTTCAATTATATATTTTTATTTTTAAATATTATAATATATATTTATTATTATTATTGGTAGTAGTAGTTTGATGATGCTGATGATGATGACGTTTAAAAGAAAAACAACATAGATTCTACTTCCTTGAATTTTATTAATGATTGTGATTAAAGTTTTACCCATAAAATCTTCCCCAACTTTCCCTTACTCTAATATACAAACGTCTTTTTTCTTCAACCACTTCTGTCTGTTAAATAATGCACCTCCCCACCCCCCAAAAAATTAAGCTCAAGATAAAATCGCTACTTCGTTTTTTCTTTTTTTTTGATTCTTAATCGTTCATTTAATATTTTTATATATTCATTTCTTTAATTTTCAATCTTTTTCAATTTTTTATTATCAAATTGTCTGGCTGAATTTAAATAATTTAATAAAATGTAGCCAATCTGATGAGACAGTAACGAAAGTCTTGGTAATCCGTATGGATAATCCCAAGGAGGATGGAATCCGGAGAGCTAAGTCAGAGCGAATAATTTAATTTAAAGAAAGAACAGACCATTTTAAGGTTCGATTGTTATAATTTATTTTACCAGAGATTTTATTTTTCCCTGGATCACTTTCAAGGATGGAAAAATTAATTTAAAATTTACACTTTTGAAGGGTAGTATTAAGCTTATATACAGTGACATAGAGGGCGGTGAGGGATAGTGTGAGAGACATGGTCGAAATTAGAGAGGGAAGTAAGAGTTTTAAAATTTATTTTTATTACAATACTTAATATTGAGGAGGAGTAGGGGTAAGGATCAGACATTGACCAATTTAATCGGTCAACTCACCGGAAATGATATGGGTATCTATCTATCTATCTATCTATCTATCTATCTATCTGTCTGTCTATCTATCTATCTATCTATAAACAATTATGAGATGAATAAGTATTTTATTTAATATATTTATATATATGTGTGTGTTTTTCATTTCAGGACGTGGGCGATAATGTCCCTCCATAATTTCTTTTTCTTGTCCCGCCTAGAAACTTCCACGTTGAAATACATATTATCGTATGATCAACTAAGTTAAGCAACGTTGAGCCTTAGAAAAATATGCTCCCTCCGACAGGGTTCAAATCTGCATACCCTAAGGGTAAGCGCCATTTGATCTGACGCGCCTTGATCTGTCGACCACAAAGCCCGTATAGTTACTTCGTGGCATGAGAGATCAAGGCACGTCTGATCTCATGACAGTTTCGCCTAGAGGACGTTGGTTCGAATCTTGCCGGCGGACACATATTTTATCATTTCCCGGATATTTAGGACCTTGGATGTTTTCGGATTTTGAAATTTCGGATAAAGTATATACAACCTATATATATATATATATATATATATATATATATATATATATATATATATATATACATGAAAAATTAAAAAATAAATTACATTTCTCTTGTTTGTCATATTCATAGCAAAAGATTCAATATATTACGTTGGTGCAAAAATAATGACGTAATAATGTCGTTTTTTGACGTTAAAAAATACGTCAAAAAACGAAATTATTACGTCATTATTATTGCACCAACCTAATATATATATATATATATATATATATATATATATATATATATATATAATTATTTATTCGAAAATTATAACATAAACATGTTATAAAATCATTACAAATATAGTCATTTTGTTTCAACACTACTGGTGTCTTGTCAGGTGATTGTTGGATGTAGCTTAAAGGGTTTTAAAAGGTTCAAATCAATCAAAAGATATTTCCTATCTTGTCGCTTTTTTGCGTGTTTATATATCTAAATACGTCTGTGTTTGTGTATTATAATCTGATTGCGTTTGTATTGTCTTTGGCAAGATTTCATCCTCCCTCGCCTATGTTTATGCTTCAAATGTATCTATGTTGTCATGAAGTTCAGAACAATATTTGATCTTAACGTTTATTGCAACTTAATTTCAACAAAATAAATAGAAAAACATGTATTTTTTTGCTCAGTTTTTTCTTTAAATAATTTTATAATTTTAAACTTAATATAGATAAAATTTGAAATTTACAATTGGTAATTTTTAATATAAAATTATATCGTATAATTTAATATTTATTAGTTAGAATAAATTCTATTTTCGTTTAACCCCAACATTAAAGCATTAAATAATTATTATAACCTAAGCCTGTTGTCAAGTTTTTTTGAATTCTCATATACTTGTATTTTGATTGGTCATTCCAGTTTATGTAACAGCGTTTCCCCTAGCGAGGGGTATTTGATTGATTTGAACCTTTTATTAGGTTGGTGCAAAAATAATAATATAATAATGACGTAATAATGTTGTTTTTTGAGGTAATTTTAAACGTCAAAAAACGACATTATTACGTCATTATTTTTGCACCAACCTAACAAAACCCTTTATTCTACATTCAACACCATCACTTGATAAGACACCAGTAGTATTGAAACAAAATGGCTATTTTTTGTAATGATTTTATAACATATTTATGTTATAATCTTCGAATAAATAATTATATATATATATATATATATATATATATATATATATATATATATATATATATATATATATATACACATACATATATATATATAATTATATATATTCAGGTGAAACATGGGTAGGTTTGTCTGGCTCACTAGGTGTATATATATATATATATATATATATATATAATTATTTATATATATATATATAATTATATATTAGGTTGGTGAAAAAATAATGTCGGTTACATCAAAAACCGACATTATTTTTGCACCAACCTATATATATATATATATATATATATATATATATATATATATATATATAGATAGATAGATATATAGATAGATAGATATTGAATCTTTTGCTACGTCCGCTGGTAAGAAAGTTGGTTCATTGTGTTGTGCGAGACAATTTTTCACGACAGAATCTATCATACAAATCTCTAATTCTATTCGTCCTGGGCATGACGATAAACTACGTCCAACAGCAAGGCCTCTGATCAGGAGTTTTTGAGGAGCGTGGAAACACCTTTTAATTGCTGCTTTTCTCGGTTCTAACCTTACCCGAGGTGGTAGCACCTGTTAGGGTCCCAGCTATGAGCAAATAGCTAACTCCCAAACTAGAGTTAAAACTATGAAAGTGTAAAAATAGGTTTTAATGCCAGAAGTACTTTGTCAAAAATTATTACCAGCAATAAATTTTTGAAGGAAAAACTTATTACCAGCAATACATTATTGCCAGCAATACAATTTTAGAAAAAAAATATTACCAGCAATAGAGTTTTGAAAAGTAAAATATCACTAGCAATAAAAATTTTCGGCCATTGAGGCTAATATGCCGTAAACTAAACCAAACGAAACTATAATTCTATACCTTCGACAATGTTTAGAATATTGCTGCCACATATGGTCAGGTGTCCCTTCTATTTACCTTGAGCACCTTGATAAAATTCAAAGAAGTATCAGCAATATTATCGATCCTGGTCTGGCTGCTCGGCGTCAGTCAATTTCCTATGTTAATAGTCTCCTTTCTCGCACCCTTCCAGTTACATGCTTTCCAAACAACTTTAATCTGCTAAAATTTAAATGCGATGTCAATCACTGTCTACTGTCTTCCTGATTACACTTTTCTCTTCCCGCTTACTAGTAATGACTATGTCCTTAATTCTTCCACACCTTGTTTCTTAATAGCTTTAATGCCTTGCATGGGAGGGGTGAAACATATATATATATATATATATATATATATATATATATATATATATATATATATATATATATTACAATGAATCATTCATACAAAAAGTAGGTTAGTAAAGTTAATGATATAAATTGACGAAAATATTTCACACACAAAATTTTAAAGTTGTATTAACCTACGAACCACTCGATGAATTTTATGATCCTTCTTTTTAATAACTACAAGTTGTATAAGAACTTTTTAAAAATCTGCTAGTACTTTCAACTGTACATACAGTCATCTTCAGGCATGGAAATTATTTTTTAGTAGATCTAGATAGCATCGGAGACGAAAGATTAAATGCAAATCGAAATATGTTTTTTTAGAAATGTGTTATTGTTAACGGATAAAAACTTTTGGAGCGTCCAGTCATAATGCTAAGGTTGTTAATCAGTCAATGTGGCATGAACAAAATTGTTCAATAAATAGAGGAATGTAGCAGCTGTTTTCCCGAAAATTTGCACGTCGGATCAGTTCTTTTAAATCAAATATGTGGTGCTTCATACAAAAAGGATGAATATGCACCACATATTTGATATATATATATATATATATATATATATATATATATATATATATATATATATATATATCCCTACGATGGTAAGTAAAATATTATTCGCACTTTTTCAATAACGCTTTATTAAGGTGAAAACTAATGTGAGTTTATTAATAAAGAATTGAGAAACCAAAGTATAAAATTATGTCAGGTATATCGTAAAACGTTGGCTCAAAGTTCCATGAAATCACTTCGCTAACAGAAGGGAGGCATGTGTCTTCCATCTTACCACAATTCAAGGAATTGATAGTAAGCTGGCTCATTAGGTCTGTCAGCGTTTAATCACATGAACATCGTTATTGAATTCTTTTCATAAATTGTTTCTTCATATATATATATATATATATATCAAATATATATATATATATATCAAATATGTGGTGCATATTCATCCTTTTTGTATGTATATAATTTTTCGCGTCTGTACATATATATATATATATATATATATATATATATATATATATATATATATATATATATACACACACACATATATATATATATATATAAATGTCAAGACGCAATCATAAGGCCTGATGATTGTGTCTAGCATGAAACAGACTGTCGCCTCTCAGGGTTGACTTCTATGTTCACTTTTACATTTACGCACGCTCTATCTCTGATATTGAGCACTTTATCCATATTTCTTTATATATATATATATATATATATATATATATATATATATATATATATATATATATATATATATATGTGTGTGTGTGTGTGAGTGTGTGTGTTTGTGCGTCTACATTTCTCTTGTTTGTCATATTCAGAGACAAGTTACTGCACAATTATATATATATATATATATATATATATATATATATATATATATATATATATGTATGTATGTATGTATAAGTAACGAAAATATTGGTAATCCGTATGGATAATCCCAAGGAGGATGAAATCCTGAGCGCTCAATGTTAAGTCAGAGCGAATAATTTAATTTAAAGAAAAACAGACCACTTTAAGGCTCCATTTGTTATAATCTAATTCACCAGAGAATTTTATTTTTCTCTAGATCTTCAGGCTTCACTTTCAAAAGGTGAAACGAAAAATGAATTTAAGATTTACACTTTTGACGGGCTGTATTAAGCTTATTTAAGTTGACATAGAAGGTGGTGAGGAATGGTGTGAGAGACATGGTCGAGTTTAGAGAGGAGAGGGAGAGTTTACAAATTAATTCTTATATTTCTTTTTATTATAATATTTAATATTGAGGAAGGAGTGGGTAAAGATATATATATATATATATATATATATATATATATATATATATATATATTATTCCATCTGGCAACAACTCGAATATAAAGATCTTATTATTCAAGGAATTGATAGTAAGTTAATGTCTCATTAAATCAGGTTAGCGAAGTGATTTCGCCATTAATCACTTTCATTTTGCTATTTAATTCTTTGTATAAATTGTTTCTTTATGAAATAATATATATACACGGTTTCCATAAAGTTCGTGTGCAGTTTAAAAAATGTATAACTTTTTTTGCATTTGCGATATAAATAATTTGTAAAAAGGATTAGAAAGAAGTAAATCTATATTTTTTAAGGTTTTATTGAAATTTTATTTAAGTTTCCGTATGTCTTCCATCATTAGCAATAGAAAGGGTAATACGATTTTGCAGTTCACGGAAAACATTTGCCAACTGATTTACAGTAATGCCTGAAATCGCATTAGTTATTTTAGCTTTCAAATCTTCTAATGAACTAAATTTGGTTGCATACACAATTGTTTTCACATATCCCCAAATCTGGCGAACGTGGAGGCCAATAAAAGGGTCCACCCCTTCCACTTCATCTGTTAGGAAATTTCTGATTTAGAAACTCTCTAAAACGCAGAGCAAAGTGACAAGGAGCTCCATCTTGTTGAAACACTGTATTATAACATTTTTTGCAGATTATTGCTATCGCAAATACGAATGAAGTTATAATTTTTTAAAGTGCACACGAACTTTATGGACACTCTGTATATGTATATGTGTGTGTCTGCACGCGCGTGTGTGTGTGTGGAGACATAAGGTTCTCTTTGCCAGAAATAAAGATTAGTAATCTATCCTATTTTATTATATTAATTTAGGGAGTTTTGGGAACTACCTATACGTGTGTTTGTCTTTTGAAAATAGAAAGCCGTAGAAAGTAATTATATAGAGCGTAAGAAAATGACTTCAATATTAAGATGAACTGAATGCAAGGCTGGAGAGCTCTCTGAGAACAGGGAATTAATGCTTAAATTGTCTTCAGGTAATGTGGTATGAACGGGGGTACGGAATGTCATAAGAAGCGAAGATTATGATGTTAATTAGAGATAACGATTGAATGACAATTATCACGTTGTCAATAGCAGAAACAGTAAGGAAGCTGAAGAGCCTCTAGAGAAGGTAATCAAGGAAATCGAGAAGAAAGGACTAAACAATAATTGTAAGAAGACAGAATGCCTGTACTTTAGCAAATGAGACAGCTTACGAAGAGAGCTTCAAGTTTGAAACGACGAAATGAAGGTTAATTCCCTATCAAATCGAAGAAAAATGGGAAGTTGACACCCTTACGTCACAGATTTGCTTAAAATTTTAACCACTGGTAGGTATCAATAAAAAAGACAATCCTGAAAATTTGAGCCTCTAAGTCAAAGTGTTTCAGAAAATATACCGTTTTTAAGATATTAGGTTGGTGCAAAAATAATGACGTTTTTTGACGTCAAAAATACGTCAAAAATTGTCATTATTTTTGCATCAACTTAATATTAAGGTAAAAATCATGTGTTCAAGTGTTTTGGTTGGTGGATTATTTTTCTTGGTGTGACTATTTCTCGTGAGAGTGGTTTTGTTTCTTTACTGTTGTACTGTTTAGTATTTTATGGCCATTTAACCTAATAAAAGCTTAGGCATGAAAAATAGTGTCAGAAAGACTAAGGCATGAAAATAGTGTCACTAGATACTCATTCATTTTGTCATACTGAAAAAAAAACCCACTGTTATTGGACTTGTTCGGAGTGTATTCTGGAGAATAAGTATAAGGTCTATATACCAATAGTTGGAAAAAAATGTCCATTTTCGATTGTTAATTGTGGGACAACAATGAGAGAACAACACTTCTTTTTGATTCCATTCGTTATTATAGTATGGGGAACACTTTTTTTTTTAAAAAAAAATACATTTTTATTCATGTCACATCATTTCTTTTCGAGATATTTCTCACATGCCAAAATTTACATAAATTGTTGTATAGCTCAAAAATCGTTGATTTCTGGGTATTCTCAGTATCATTTTTGGATTTGTCACACTCAAAAACTTTTCTATGCAAATTTTCATGGCCCTAGAATATCTCGATGGAATTTTATTAAAGAAAAATGGATTTTGTAATGCTGCGGTTTTCTCGCAAATTCACACGAAATATTAAAAAATGGCATATTTTCTGAATTGCTTCGACTTAGAGGCTCAAATTGTCAGGAATATCTTGTTTTAATCCATCTTGCACTTTTATAAATCTACCATTTATCTGTGTATTGAATATTTTTGCCACATCTTCTCTGGTGCACCTATTGCACATTTCGAGATTCTCCAGAGAAGGGTCTACAATACAATCGATCCTGACCATGCATCTTGTCTCCAGTCACCGACTTGACGTGACTTACTTCGGTCTGTTCTACAAATATTTTCATAGTAACTGTTCGGCTGAGCTTTATTTCCTCGTGCCCCGGCTATATTAATTGAAGCGTGCTACTAGATTAGCAAATAAATTTCACCGCTTTACTGCTGGACTAGCTAAATGCCACCGTCATTGTTACTCTAACATTTTTGTTTTCTCGCACTCTCCACTTGTGGAATTCCCTTCCGATTTCTACCAATCTTCAAATATTTAAATACAACGTCAATCGTCAGCTTCTGTCTTCTTGAAGACTGTTTTTTCTATTTTCTCATTCCTCCCCCTTTTCAATTTTCTCATTGTTAATCATTGCATGTAATAACCTGTGGTCTAGTGGCATTTCTGACTTGCTTGGTGGGGTGAAACGATTATATATATATATATATATATATATATATATATATATATATATATATATATATATATATATATATAATGTTTAAGCCTTTTTATTATATTCTTACTCTGTGCTGGACATTGAGTTCTACCTGGATTCTATCCTCTTGGAATGTTATATATATATATATATATATATATATATATATATATATATATATATTATGAAATAGACAAAATCCGACAATTATTTTAAGACATTTTTTATGTTTATACATTCTTTTTATAGATACAAATATTTAAGTAAATGCTCTGTTTATAATAAACAGTATTAAACAACATTTACCGGCCTGAATGTCCGAGAAATTTTCACAGAAAATATTCGTTCTTCGACAGGATTCGAACCATTTCATAATGTGTGAAGTCATTTGTTTACATTTGATACGCCATGAGCAGATATGAATGTACGTGAGAGATTTTTGGAAGATTGAAGTTTAAATACAGTAAATTCGACCTTTGCTAACCGAACGCTCCTTCGTGGCCAAATCGGTAATGGCACGTCGAGCTAAATGACGGTTCTGTATAGAATACAGGTTCGAATCCTGTCGGAGGATGAACATTTTCTGTGAAAATTTCTCGGACATTCAGGCCAGTAAATGTTGTTTAATACTGTTTATTATAAACAGAGCATTTACTTAAATATTTGGATCTATAAAAGGAATGTATAAACATAAAAATGTCTTTAATATATATATATATATATATATACGTGTGTGTGTGTGTGCGTATTAACCACTAATATTATATATATATATATATATATATATATATATATATATATATATATATATATATATATATATATATATATATATATATATATATATGTCACCGTATTTATTTATAATTCCCCCACCCCAAGCAAGTCAATAAAATCATAAAAACGCAAGGGACTACTGTGTGTGAGAGAATATGAGAAACATACATCAAGCTATTTCAAGTGTTAAATGATGAGACCTTGCCGCGAATCTAGTACTGCGCTTAAATTCATTATGTCTAGGTACCATAAAAGAACAATTACCATGAAAATATTTATAGAAAAGACACAGAGAATCTACGTTACGGTGGTGGGAAAATGACTGAGATTTGGATGCCACGTCAGGACAAATAACATTGCAGATTCTTCTTTGGATTTTATCAAGCATTTCTAAACGTATAGCAGAAGTACCACAGCAGATGTGGCAACAATATTCAAAACATAGGCGAATGCTAAACTAATGTTATAATTCGACGAATGACATGGATGAATGTTAGACTTTATGTTCCATGAACATGTAAGTTAGACACTGGCCAGAAAAAGTGTCACGCACGACACAGTGTACCGACTTTCGTAATAACTGATTCAATATAACATTGCACATAATGTCAACGGAAAACATTAAACAGAGAAGACGCAATAAGTTAGCACACTGAAAAATAATGAAAGCTTGTTCGAATGAACAACGCAATGTAATTATCAACTCTGCAAAAACAAGAAAAAAATCGAAACACGATAATAACAATTGTTAAAACCAAAATCGATAAACGAATAGATGGGGAAAAAAACATCTTTATTAAAGACTAAAACACGCAAGAACATGAATAAACTACTTCCAATATAATTTTATCGAGCAACATGAATTATACAAAAATATATACAAGATGGTACCTGCATTTGTATTTATAAATTTCCGACCCGCAAATTTTCCCTGTATATAAGATGAAATTTGCGCTGTATATAAAAGGAAATTGACCATGTATATAAGATATATTCCTTGCATGTAAGATAACAACTGTCCGGTATATAAGACAAGATTTTCCATGTATATAACAGGTCATTTACTCTGTATATAAAAGATTAACCATGCATATAACAGTTTTATCGTGTATATGAAAGGAAATTTACCCTGTATATAAGAGATTTACCCTGAACATAAGAGATTTACCTTGTATATAAAAGGAAATTTACCCTCCATATAAGAGTTGTACCGTGTATATGAAATGAAATTTACCCTGTATATAAGAGATTTACCCTGTATATATAACATTTACCCTATGTATGAAAGGAAATTTACCCTCTACCTAAGAGGAGATTTATGGCGATAAGTCTTACTTATGCAAAGGCAGAATAAAATAATTATTATATATTTTAGATTCTTTAAACGTCATTTTTAGTGGATACACTTTTTCGAGTAGACGTTCCGTTTATTTATTAAAGAATATTTTATTTATTTATGTCTATCGGTTTGAATATTCGATAAATCTTATTAGAGAAAAATATGCTATCTCCAGCAGAATTCGAACCTGCGTTATCCTAGATGCAACCGTCATTAGATCTGACATGATTTGAGATCACAGCTACAGAGTAAATTGAATAGTGCCTTTAAACACAGATTTTCCCCTTTCTTAAAATAGACACAATTACCCAGTTTCTTATTATAACGTAAGCAAAGACAATTTAATAAATAAACGGTGCGTCTTATCGAATACGATTATCCACTAAAAATGACGTTTAAATAATAGAAATCTGTCTGATTAATAAATAAAAACCCATGTATTTTATATATATTCAAACATTTTGTACACTATATCTCATATCCGGAATACCTCATATCCGGAGAGTCTCATATCCGGAATCTCGCATATCCGGACATGATTTTCATGTGTGTATTTGAACTATTTGTGTGATATGTAACTGAGTTGAAATTTCTGTTTTTCAGTAAATTTACTTTGCTTATGCTTATTTCACCCTAATGACTTGTATTGTTGCAAAAGATGATGGGAATAAGAGGAAAGGATGACAACGAGACACATCTGCAACAAGATAGCGACGAGATGCATGATTGTGATGAAACCTGGACTGAAATTGAAAAAGCCATTGAAAAGGTTGTCAGTTTTATGGAAAGAAAGCCAGCATTCAGCGATGACGTTTGCAGTAACGCACGCAGAGTTAAAAAAACGTATTTCGTTTAAAAAAAAACAAGGTCAAAACAAAATGAAATGAGGAAAAAGTTAAGAATAACATGAGAAGAGAAAGAATCAACATGCAAGAACGATTAAAAAAATCCTCGTTACATTATTTGTTTTGCATACGTGGCAGACTTAATTTAATGAATTTTCATTAACATTACAAAAATTATTTCTTTTTCCGTAAAATCAATTCCGTTAGATTTCACTCACCATTAGCTTATTTTGTTTACTTAAAACATTGAAAATAAATGTTAAACCTGATTTCAATTCTTTTATTTTAATCTAAATATAACCCCTCATAATCACTTCATATCCGGAAGGCCTTCTTAGTCCGGTTGTCAGGGATTCTACTGTAGTGCCCACATCTCCGCATCGTTTCGAGCGTTACACTATATGAGTTTCTTCAGGTGTCCCTTATAGTTGATTAGCCGGGCCTATCAATATTTGAATTCATATATAAATTCAATACATGAATATGTGATTGAATCCAAGATCTTAGATTTTCCTCATTTCTATGTTAGAGGTAATCTCGTATCATTCAATTCCCTCTCTATTGTTCTCATTTCGTTAGCAATACAAGAGTACATCTAATATCGCTTAATTCTCCTTTTATTCCATCAACGGGGATAGATTGTTCACATTCTTCTGGCCATGATAATGAAAATCACGTATCAGTTAATTCTGTCTTTATTCAATCTACATGGGTGTTTTTTTCCCTCATTCCTCCATCCATTCAATCCCCATATGAAGATTGATGATTTGACATTATTCAGTTCAAGGGACTGTCTGTACAAAAGACAGTATCATATCGGGTTCATCTTTTATTCAATCTCTTTATTTAATCTCCGGATGTAGAGATGATTCTTCCTTTATTCAATCAACAGAAATAGAGTATTCCCAATCTGCTCTCCATACAAAAGGCTATCTCATATACATTAATCCTTCTTTTATTCATTCTCCAGGTATAGTCTTATGTGCAAATGCCTTTCGAAAAGTTAAGAATCCATCTTCTACCCCCAATTATGGGTTAAATAGTAGAACATGTATCTGGAAAAATGATTCAAGTTCTAAAAAATGCTAATGTCAGTTTCACTTGCAAAAAAAAAGGATTACTCTTAAGTTCCAATATATGCTTCGGTCTCAAATAAGCTGCAAAAGCTTGATAAGCAGTAAAAATGACGAAGAAACGAAAGGCAAAATCAAACCCCCGGTGTAGAATAATGATTCTTCCTTTATTCAATCAACAGGAATAGTGTTCCCACTGTGCGCTCCCCTCAAAAAGTGATCTCATATATGTTAATCCTTCTTTTATTAAATCTCTAGGTATACGCTTATGTGCAAATATCCTTCGAAAAGTTATAATTCCATCTCCTACCCCCAGTTATGGGTTAAATAATTGAATTTGTATCTAGAAAAATAATTCTTATTCCCCCATTAAAAAAATGTTAATGTCAGTTTCAGTATCTGTCTATATTTCTGAGATGAGGTATTACGTACATTATTTACATTATTCGGACTATTGTCCTCATCTTTGTTGCCATATTTATTACAACGTTTCGGCCTTTCAGTATCTGTCTATATTTCTGAGGTGAGGTATTATGTACACTATTTACATTATTCGGACTATTGTCCTCATCTTTCTTGCCATATTTATTACAACGTTTCGGCCTTTCAGTATCTGTCTATATTTCTGAGATGAGGTATTATGGGCACTATTTACATTATTCGGACGATTGTCCTCATCTTTGTCGCCATATTTATTACAACGTTTCGGCCTTTCAGTATCTGTCTATATTTCTGAGATGAGGTATTATGGGCACTATTTACATTATTCGGACGATTGTCTTCATCTTTGTCGCCATATTTATTACAACGTTTCGGCCTTTCAGTATCTGTCTATATTTCTGAGATGAGGTATTATGTACACTATTTACATTCTTCGGACTATTGTCCTCATCTTTGTCGCCACATTCTTACAACATTTCGGCTGTTGTATGCTCCGGCCTTCTTCAGGTGGTTGGAATTTCGAACTGAACCCTTTATTTCGATCCCTGGGGTAGACTGTTCTAGTTCCACGTGCCATGTTTTAATGGATGTCAGTTATCAGTTATCTCCTGTTAATTTCCCTCTGAAAGTGCTCCACCGCCTTAACAAGGTATTGAATTCACACTCTTTGGGTCCTGTCACTGGATCTAATTAACGCCTTTATCCACTGTGCCATGTGTCCTCAAGGGTTCGTCATTCCAACCACCTGAAGAAGGCCGGAGCGCACAACGGCCGAAACGTTGTAATAACTATGGCGACAAAGATAAGGACAATAGTTCGAATAATATAAATGATGTATGATTGTTTCATTTGAAAAAAATAAAATAAAATAAAATAATTTTTCTTAAAATCCAAAATATTTTTCGGTTTCAAATAAGCCCCAAATGCTTGATAAACCGTAAAAAAATGAAGGAGAAACGAAACGCAAAAACAAACCCTCGGTGTAATGTAATGATTTTTCTTTATTGAATCCAGCGGAGTCGATATTTTTTCACCTCGTTGTCCATACAAAATGCAATTTCCTATTGGACATTCATACAATTTGATTGGCACTTAAGATGCCATTGAACATTTTTCTTCACTGAACCAATGTATATGAGTGTTTTTTTGTTGTTGTTTTTGTATGTTTTTTGGGGTTTTATTTGGCGCGGGTGGGCAAGACTCTTCGGAAAATCAAGTAAACACCGCTTGCTAAAAATTCACATTATTCCATGCGAGAATTCGTTTTGTGCATTCACAGACATGTAAATGTTTATTGCCTATTTTCTGAGTGATATCTTACTCTATAAAGACATGTGCGTATGAAGTATGCGTGAGGTTAACAAAATCAAGCTAATTGTTATATGTCAAGCGTTTCATAGCAGCGATACAGGGCAGAGAACAAAGCCATTGAGGCAGGCAAATACAAAAGAATACAAATTAAAAATTCATACACTTAATTGGCAATATATATATATATATATATATATATATATATATATATATATATATATATATATAAATTCATGAATCATTCATACAAAAAACAAATACAGAGGTTAATGGTTTAATTGGCGAGAATCCATCATCGTTAACAATTCAAATAAGATACATAAACCCCGAACCTGTACATGAATGATATGATCCTCGTTTACAAATTTCAGTTGCATAAGGTCTTTTTATTTTTACAAACTTTCGTCTGTTCCTACAGACATCCTCAGGTATGGAAATAGATTTTGTTCTTGTTTTTACTCTCAGTAATAAGAGGACAACGAAAATAGAGATGTAATCCGAAAAAATGCTATGAGAAATGTGATTGTTTTGGAACGTGCGGTCGCAACGCTGAGTTTGAATTTAAATTTTAAGGTTGTGCGTTTTTGTACAAATATAGCAATAAGAGAATTTATTTTTATAAATTAATTGCACCTTTATTGAAATATATATATATATATATATATATCGTGTGTCTTTAGGCAACAGATGTTCTTTAAGGCAAATGTTATTAAAAACAATAGATGTTTTGTGTTGATTAATTTTATCGAACGACTTTTCCAAATTATGAATAATCCTTCTTCGTTGACGAGGAAATTCCGTCAGAAATTGTCTTAAGTGCATTTTGGAAGAAAAATTTTCCAAGCTTTCGACTTTTTTAAGTCATCATCAGGATCAGGTAGAAACAAATAGTGAGTCTCGTAGAAATGGTGGGTGTAATGATATGAACAAAGAGTTCTGTGCCTGATTGCACCCTAATACAGTTCGATATTGTGGATTATTACCAGTCATTATCAAGAGATCACTTCACGACTGCCCTGGAGTTTGGTACTGTATATTCTGACTTAACTAAGGAAGAAATGAACATAATTTTTAGTGCAAAAATATCTATCATCATCCATAATAGGGACCAATCGATTAAAAAAACTAATGACAATTTTGACATCACCATGAGATCTTTAGACTCTGCAGAGTCTTCTGACCTTGTCGGTCTATTTATACTGTACAATCTAACCGCGCACCGTGAGTTAGACATTAAGGACATCGGATATACAGAGATGATGGGCTCATGGTAGTGATGAGCTCCACAAATTTTAAAATAGATAAAATTAGAAAGATAATATATAGTGAATTCAAAAATCTAAACTTAAAAACTACAGTCAGAACTAAATTAAATAGGATAAACATCCTCGACGTAACTCTAGACTTAATGAACAACATATACCTACCTTACAGAAAACCTAACACTAATCCCGTGTATGTACACCCTATGTCAAACAACCCTCCATCTATAATTAAGCACATATCCACATCAATAGAGAAAAGAATTAGCATGAACTCCGCTAATAAGTAAATATTCCGACTACACAGTAATTTTTATAACACAGCCCTAAAAAACAGCGGATACAAAAAAGCTAACATAAATTATAGAAACAATAGTACTAACCAGAAGAAAAACATGAAAAAGGAAAATCATTTGGTATACCCCTCCGTTCAACCAAATAGTATTAAGCTAGGGCATAAGTTCCTAGATTTAATTGAAAAACACTTTCCTACTAATAGCAGACTTAGCAAGATCTTTAATAAAAACACCTTAAAATTAAGTTACAGTTGCACTGAGAATCTCGAAAGTATCATAAAAGAACATAGTAATAAAATCCTGGTAATACACGCACGCCAAAACAGTATTAATAAAAATCCTAAACTAAAATTAGACAAAAATAATGAAAAATTATGTGATTGTAGAAACCCTGAAGATTGCCCGTTGGAAAATAAATGCTGCACAAAATCTGTGGTATACCAATGCACTATCTCATCCATTGGGAGTCCTAACTCTGACAGGATATACATTGGTTCAACGAAGAATGAATTTAAAATTAGATGGAGACAACACAAAAGCTCCTTCAATAATATTAGAAATAGAAATCAGACATCTCCATCCAAATATTTTTGGCATTTAAAAGAAATGAATAAAACACCAAATGAAAAATGGAAAATAATAAGTAGAACAAGAACTTGTAAAACCTGGGATGACCCATGCTCTTTATCCCTACATGAAAAACTACACATAATTAAGTTTCTAAATAATGAAAATTTATTAAACCTTAGACATGAGTTAAAGTTCCTCTGTCGACATAACCAAATTTTTGCATTAAATAATTAGCATAAAAAAATTAAATTTCATAGTTTAATAAAAGGTTTAAAAGCTTAACCCAAACATAAGATAGAAAAACCCTTTATGAAGTCGTCAAAAAAAAAACAAATTGTAGTTCAATGCGAAGCGTTTAAGTACAAAACAGCCTTTTAGAAAAATAGGATAAATAAATAAACAAATAAAATAAAACAAAATTCTCTAGACACTTAACGACATATTATGGTGCCAAAAGCTATCTTTCGCTATGACTGACCAGACGATGTGCGCACATGAATGCCATCATTCGCTTTGAAATGGACACCCCCACCCTAACTCGGCTTGACCTCTTTCCGAAGGTGACTGATATGTGGATAAAAATTATCTCTTAGTCCCCTTACCAAAATGGTCGCCCCAGCCGTTTCCATAGTAATTAAATTTGTGAATGAACATGCTTATAAAGATGCGTAAATTTCAAGATTGATTATTCCTAATTTTTCGAATAACATCTTATATGAAGGATCTTTATTAAACAATTGCATATTAATTTACCAAATGTTTCTAACGTTTAAATTATTTACTAGTTTTTTAAAAGAAGCGGTTTATTTATAAACTATAAAAAAGTTATGCAGGAAATTGACAGAGCATGTAACTTGTTTAGCATTTTGTCAAATTACCACTCCACACCATTTTTATTTCTTAGGAAATGGCATTTCCGAAATGGTATAATTTATGTAACTATTTGCATTCGGTTTAGTTTATGTCTAGCTGCTGTTAGCTGCCAATCTACAGATCATGTTCTATTTATAAAAATTATTTTTAATTTTTGCTTCTTCGTCCGACAATTATTTTAAGAGATTTTTTTAATGTCTTAAAAATAATTGTCGGACTTTGTCCATTTCGTAATGTGTGACGTTATTTATTTATATTTGGAAACGCCATGAGCAGATATAAATGTACGTGAGCGATTCATGGAAGATTGTAGTTTAAAAGCAGTAAAATCGACCTTGCTAACCGAACAATTCTCTGTGGCTCAATCGGTTAAGTCGCGTCAGGCTATATGACGGTTTCGTATAGGAAACAGGTTCGATTCCTGGCCGAGGACGAATATTTTCTAGGAGATTCAGGCCGGTAAATGTTATTTAATATTGTTTATTATAAAACAGAGCATTTACTGAAATATTTGTATCTATAAAAAGAGTGTATAAACATAAAATTGTCTTAAAATAATTACCGTACTTAGTCCATTTCATAATATATATATATATATATAAAGAGAAATGATAAATAAATTTATATAAAGAAATGATTTTACCTTATAAACGGTGTCCACCACAAAGCTGAAAATCCCCAAGTTTTACTTCATTTCATTCATGGGGCGTTATTTTCTTATCTAGTTCACTTCCCCAAGGAAAACAAAAATATAAATGTGTCGCCATGAAGTCTAAGATGAAAGCTACGAGAGGCAGTTCACCATAGTATGTACTGAACAGGGGAATGATAAAGCGATCGATCAAAAAAAAAAAAAGTGCATAATGTCCACGGCCGTTAACAACAAATTTTATCACTGCAAATCCCGTGTGCATTTCGACACAAAACGTGCCCAATTCACTTCGCGATCTGAAATTGATTCCGCAAAAGACCGGTCCAAAGATAACATTGCATCTTTTCTTTTCGCGCTGGTAGAAAGCCAGGGCATTTGATCTATTGAAGAGGAAAATTTCTCGGTGGTCATTTTTTATATAAGAACCCCATCTCAGCGTCTTTCCAAAACGTTAATAAAATCTGTAATATATATATATATATATATATATATATATATATATAGAGAGAGAGAGAGAGAGAGAGAGAGAGAGAATGATAAAATATAGTTTTAAGGTAGGCAATAGTTATTAGGAAAAGTATTGAATATTAGGGATACAGCGTATGTAAATATAACAGTGAACACAGGTCAGTTAATCAAACAGCTTCGTAGAAAATTTAGGGAACTCTTCTGTCATTCTCTTCCTTCCCCCGGGCCCGGAAGTTAATAATTTGCTTACGTAACCATCCTCATGTGTTTTAAGGGTCGACACCTCGGTAGTTTGGTTTCGTTTAGTTTGCTTTGCTTTTCTTTACGTCATATCAACCTGAATAGGTCATTTAATGCCGACAAAATTTTCATTGTTGGCAATATTTTTTTCGAAAAATCTATTTCTGGTAATATTTTTCCTTCAAAAATCTGTTTCTGGCAATAATTTTCCTCGGCTGGTAATTTTTATTTTTTCAAAAAATGTGTATATAGTAATGTTTTCACTTTTTTTTCTCAGCTTTAAAGATGTATTGTCGGTAATATTTGTTTTTCAAAAATGTATTAATGGTAATAATTCTTTACAAAGTATTTCTAGTATTAAAACCTATTCTTACACTTTCATAGTGTTTTGACCCCAGTTAGGGGTTAACTATTTGCCTATAGCTATGACTCTAACAGGTGCTACCTCCCCGGGTCAGGGTGGACCTGGGCACACCAGCAATTAAGAGGTGGTTCCACGGTCCTCAAAACCTCCTGATATGAGGCCTTGCTGTCGGACGTAGTATATCGTTTTACCCAGGATGCGGATGTAGTTTATCGTCATACCCAGGATGAACAGATCGTTAGATTCTACGCTGTTTCAATATTTCCTCTTAGTAACTAATCAACAGAAAATTCGAAGATGAACAAGATGGCCATCCTATTAAGCACGTTTCAGTTTCACGCCTTTACGCAGGTGGAGTTTCATTCGTGTTAGGACGTTCATTACCAGGATATCCTTTTTCTCATTACAAGACCAGAAACGTTTTTACATATGTTATGTATAGATAATTGTACATATTGAAAAATATTCAGAATCTATCGACATTTCGACCCTTAAAACACATGAGGATGGTTATGTATGCAAATTATTTACTCTCCCCACCGATGGGAATGAACCGAATTATAGGAGAGTTCCATAAGTTTTATACTAAGATAATTGATTAACTCCTCTTAGTAACTAATCAACAGAAAATTCAAAGATGAACCAGACCACCATCCGATTAAGCACGTTTTAGTTTCATGCCTTCACGCTGGCGGATTTTCTTTCTTTTTGACGCATTTATTAGCAGAACAGCAGTTTTTTTATTACAGTACAAGCAACGTTTGCACAAAGATAATTTTTTTGAAGATTTATATATATTTATTCGTGAAAAAATTGTTTAAATATAACGTGAAGAGAGACATCTTGTTTAACATTGTCAAACCCTGTGTTTTGTTTTTTCTTTATCTGTTCTTAAATCAAAATCTTCACTTAACTGTTGAAAAATATTACAAGAGGCACTATGTTAATATTACTACTAATAATACTACTTATACTACTACTACTAATAATATTTTTTCTTCTATTTTTCACACCATTTTTTCTGGGATCTCATACAGTGCAGCTATAGCCAGATTCCAAGGCATTCCTGTTAAAAAGTTTAGGCACATTCAAACATGTAGAACATCGATGTTTGTTGATAGGTGCTCTGTGTTAAGTATTTTGGTGTATGAAGGAGCGAATGCTGACGAATAAATTCTGATGGTGAATGAGTAAATTGTAACGAATGAATGGGTCATGAATCCGATTAGCTAGCTATAAGAAAGCTAGTAATCACCAAAGTTGACCAACTTCCCATTTTTTCGGCCTTGTGCTACAATTACTGTATCAGTAATGAATCTTTGACAGACATACTGTAAATATTGAAATTTTAAGCCATGGCGTGTTTTCAGTAGGGGCCCAATGTGTGTGAGGTATTTTGGTGTATGAAGGAGCGAATGGTGACGGGTAAGTTCTTATGGTGAATGAATAAAATATAACGAATGAATGGGTCGTGAATTTGATTAGCAAGGTATACGACTTTGTCATTTTATTATTATTATCATCATCATCTTTGATTTCTGGCGTTTACACATTTCTTTCCGGGTCCCGCCCGGGGACTTAAGGTTAGAAATGGCATCAGGACACTTTTCACTGACAAAAAAAAATACATAGATAGAGCCCTTCATAAAGTGTGGGCTGTACTTATCAGAACCTTTTTTTATCTCTTTGAGGCATGGACTTCCAGGAATCCCTTCAATTAGTCTACTGGAGTTTTTCCAACCAATCCTAGGGCTCCAACTACAACAGGGATTGTTGATGTTCCCATATGCCACATTTTTGAGATTTCTATTTCAAGGTCCTTGTATTTTGATAGCTTTTTGAATATCTTCAACGATACATTACAGTCAGCAGGGACTGCCATATCAATAAGGAGGAACTTTTTTTTGTTTGTGGTCTTTAATAACAATATCTGGGCGGTTGGCTTTGATTGTTCTGTCAGTGTGTATTGTGTAGTCCCATAGAATTGTAACAGGTCCTATCTCCGTAACCGGGTCTGGGTGGTGTTCATACCATTTTCTTTCAGTTTCCTTCCCGTAGAAGTTGCAAATTTTCCAGTGCAGATATTGGCCCATTCTATTATTATTATTATTATTATTACAAACGTCAGTGAAGCTTTCTGAAAGAATATTCAGAATCTACCGAACTTTCGACCCTTAAAACGCATGAAGATGGTTATATATGCAAATTATTTACTTCCTACCCCGATAGGAATAAAAAGGATGACAGGAAGCTGTTTGATTAATTCCCCTTAGTAATTAATCAACTATGAGAAAATTCCAAGAGGAACAAGATCACCATCGTATTAAGCACTTTTTAATTTCATGCTTTAATGCTGGCGGCGTTTCATTCGTTTTTACGTATTCGTTACCAGGACAGCCGTTATTTTATTACAAGACAAGAAACGTTTTTACATATGTTTTGTATAGACAATTATACATATTGAAATTTTACGTCATGGGGTAGATTTTTTTGTAGGTACCCTGCGTGTGTGTGTGTGTGAGGTATTTTGGTGTATGTAGGAGCGAATAGTGACGAATAAGTTCTTATGATGAATGAGTAAAATATAACGAATGAATGGGTCGTAAATCAATTTAGCAAGGAGAATTTGCCAACCGCCCCACGCGGTCAGATCTGGCACTAGGCCGAATTTAACGTGGGGTATCCAAGCCCGTAAGCTCGGGCAAAAATTCCCCGTAGACCCCGTAAAAAAACGGGGTCGATAGCTGTCTATCTTTCCAGACGAGACTCTGCCCTTCGGCATAGCTTCGTCTGGGTTCCTCTCTACCTTCGGTCAGAGAGTTCGACTAGCTTAGCTGGAGACGTATCTCCAGCTAATTGCCGAAGCAAGTTCATTAGCTAGGTATAGCATAGTTAGTGTCAACCTGACTTGAGGACACATGGCACAGTCGATAAAGGCGTTAGCAAGATCCAGTGACAGGACCCAAAGAGTGTGAGTTCAATACCCGGTTAAAAGAAATTTCAGAGGGAAATTAAAAGGATATAACTGATATCTGACGTCCATTAATCATGGCACGTGGAACTAGAACAGTGAGCGAAATAAAGCGTTCAGTTCGACATACCAACCACCTGAAGAAGGCCGGAGCGTTGTAATAAATATGGCGACAAAAATGAGGACAATAGTCCGAATAATGTAAATACTGTGAATAATAATATATACTAAATATTAACAAGAATATGTAAATAATAATAATAATAATAATAATAATAATAATAATAACTAGAAATTAAAAAGCACATATACTGAAAAATTGTCTTAGTCCAAAATGCAGATTCTGTGATAAATATCCAGAAACAATTGACCATCTTGTATCAGGTTGCACGGTAATGTCACCCACTGAATATACAACTCAGCATGACGGAGTGGGCCAATATCTGCATTGGAAAATATGCAACTTTGACGGAAAGGAAACTGCAAGAAATTGGTATGCACACCACCCGGACCCGATTTTATGGAACTTTACAATACACACAGACGGGGTAATCAAAAAATATCGTCTTGACATCGTGATTAGAGACGACAAACACAAAATGTGCCTCCTTATTGACATGGCAGTCCCTGCAGATTGCAATGTATCATTAAAAATCTTCAAATGAAGGAAATGATATTAATAATAATAATAATAATAATAACACCTCGAAAAGTTTATGAGCAATATTTTGCTTCTTTATAACTAAATGGTATAGCACGTCATATCAAATAATGGTTTCCTTATAGTACTACACTTTCGATTCCTGTCGGGAAACGAAATTTCTGGAAACATTCGGGCCGGTAAATGTAGTTAATATTGTTTAATTAAAACAGAGAATTTACTTAAATAAATTGTATATATTAAAAAGATTACGTATAAACAGAAAATATATTAAATAATTGTTAGACTTAATCCATATCCGTATATATATATATATATATATATATATATATATATATATATATATATATATATATATATATATATATATATATATTTATTTATGTATGTATGTATGTATGTATGTATGCATATATATGTATGTATGTATGCATATATATATATATATGTGTGTGTGTGTGTGTGTATTGATATGATAGGAAAGAACTGTTAGATTGATGATCCGAAGTTCTTTAGTGTTTTTGTTTTTATTTTTTTAAAAAACAGTGCTCGATGCACAAATAGAACCTAGATTATAATTATGTTTTTTTTGTTTTGTTTTTTTTTTTTAAATATGACTCCATCGCGACTCAGAAATTACTTGAGGATGAGACTGCCACCCAGTAGTTAAGGTTTAATATTGAAATTAATATTGACTCATTTTTGTTGCATGAAAAATTTCAAAACAACGACCAACTCGGAAGCGAAAATCCTGTCGCAGCTCGTGACGTCACACATGACTATGCGAAAGCGAAAGCTGGAAGTATTAAGTGTGGGAAGCCGTTGGTATATAAGCTTAGATTGGACTTAAACATGTATCAATATGGTGATTTCCTTTCGTCTTTCAATGATAATGTTATTAAGCTTATCAGACAATATGAAAGGAACTTACTTAAAATAAATGGACAAAACTTGTCTATATTATTTAATGAAACATGCATTAATGAAAAATTGCTACCTAAATATACATATATATATATATATATATATATATATATATATTGTAATTATCAGAGTCTCCAATATTGTATATATATATATATATATATATATATATATATATATATATATGTATTGTATCATTGTAGAACTGACATTTTCGGTCAACTAGTGAAAGAGGAGATTTACAGATGATTCCTAACTGTTTATGCTCGACATATTTCTAGGTGTTAGTGTTTTGTTCCTGCAAAATAATACAATCCACGTTGGTTTCCCTGGAACTTGATCCAGGATCACTCGGTTGAATTTTCGGTTATCAAACAATACTTTTGACTATGAAATATTAGTCTTACTTTTATTGGTCTTTACAACGATATATATTCTTCTTGTGCCGTGTTGCTTCACTACGTAGGCGAACATGGCTCTCCACTTTTCCCTATCCCTTGTAGTTCTCAGTAAGTTTTGTCTTTTGCTACTTCTCCCAGTGCCTGTTCTCCCATCGACTTGTTTAAGCGCGCTGTCACGTGCTGCTTTCCTTTTTCACTCTTTCCCGCTATCCGCCCTGTGATTATCAGAGTCGCCAAGCTTACCTTTCTCATTACGTGTCCCTGCATCTTCCTGATGTTAAGTATAAGTTTCTTCCTTGTTTGTATCCTGTCTAAAACATTATCATCGCTCGCATTTCCGGTCAGTGTTATCCTTAGCACCCTTCTGTAGAAACATACCTCCGTTTCCTCGAGTCACGAATTCATCTTTGAGGAGACCATCCAATATTCGCTGCCGTAAAGGAGGACAGATATCACGTAGCAGTTCAGTACTCTTTTGTTTGTTACCAACAAAATCCTCCTGTCTACTAATACTCTGCTTCGTACATCTTGCATATTCTACCTGATATTCAGAGGAAATGAAGATCAACGCGACATTAAGTAGATATATAATTATTTTGGTACCTGTTGTAAATACACGCATGTTTACTTAAACAGATATATGTACTTATATATGCAAATATTTTATATTATTAATATCTTCAAATATGTTCTAATCGATTGCTTGCATGTATATTATAATTTCGCAAACAATACTGACATGCGCAATTCCGTTCACTAGCAGGCGGTTCTGCGCATTTATAAGCAAATGACAATTTTTATGATATTACTTGGTGGCCGCCATTCTAATTGTTAGAGAATATAGACTGTAAAATATGTTTGATTAATGACAAGACAAAACTTGCTAAAATGTTTTATGACCAATAAAAAACATTTGGAAAAGCAAAATGTACAGCAGAAATCATCGTACAATCAAGTTACAAAGACAATTCCATGTAAAGCTTAATCCGCTAAAGTCAATATATATATATATATATATATATATATATATATATATATATATATATATATATATATATAAAATTATATAGGTTGACCCAAAAAAACGGGAACTTTTTAACAATCCATTAAAACCAAGAGTGATGGAAGAAAAATATTTTATTCATAGTAATTGAAAACTTAAAACATGCCATTTAAGAAACAATGATGGAATTTTCATTTTTTTAAAATTACGTCCTGTAGATGGCGTCCTACTGTACGAATGCATTCTTGAAATCCGCTGTTGAGATTCCTCATTGACTGCTGCAACATCTCAGCTGGGATACTATGAATTTCATCTTGAATTCTCTGTTTTATCTCATCCAGAGTTCTTGGTTGGGTTGTGTATAAATATAAAATCAGTTTTAATTGCGAATAATACAAGTGACAGATAGCCGTAAAAAGACACTGTTGATTAGTTACGGTTAAATTTATTCAAATGATACACTGACTTTCGTTTGCGTCTCGAGCAAAGTAAAGTGAGGGACTAAAACAAGTAGCCAAGTAATCGTTCTAAGTTCTCTAAATATTGATGCGCTAAACAAATGGTATACTTGTGATATTGTTTCACTGTGCCGTTCTAAAATTGAACATAATCGTTAATGTATGCTGGCGTCATAATAATTTGTTCAAACGCTTCATGATCATAAAAGAAAGAAACTGCTAAATTCATTGCAAGTGACTGTCATTTGTTCTGTTACAAGTCTGGCTTTATACACTGCACTACTCGACAAAGGAAATACCCAGAAATCGTTGATTTTGCCTTCGCTGAATGGAAACTTAAATGAAACCTGAGATATATAGACACCCAATAAAGAACAATAAAGTGTTATTCGGAGAAACCGCTGTTCCAGACATGTCTTTAAGCGTCACAATGCCATGCACCAAATCTCTGACGTCAAATTACCTCCCAACTTTAAGCGTATCTACGAGAACTGATTGATTAGGAAACTGGATTTACAGGAAGGGATGCATAAGGAAGATATAAAACTACACTGGATGGCCTTGAATGTTAAAGAAATGCTTAGCACCTGAAGGAGGAACATAAAATCTGTAATATATATATATATATATATATATATATATATATATATATATATATATATATATTTAGTTTATGCAAAACTAGGTAATCGAACTTTAAATTAAATTCTTCGAAGATTGTTTAGACATTTAGATGTACATCAAACCTTAACCTCCCAAATATGCCCGTTAAAGTAACGCGAATTAACGCGAATCTGAATGAAACCTGTCCTCGCGGAATGTGATTTATTAGAGTTGCTGTAGCTTCTTCCTTTAATGTCGGCCTCACCCCTTACCCATCGATATCTAGAGACAAGACGCGTTGGCCTTAAACAAAATCTAGCCGACAGACAGGGGGTTAAGAATAAGGAATTGAAAAGGTACACCTAAAACACTCACATCTTATCTTCTCTCTCCCACCTTACTTCCTCACTTCGTTTATTTTACATATGCTTGATGAGGTCCATCAAAAACGTGTGAATTTCTTTTCTTTTTTCATTTCAACCTTTGGAAGTAAAGTCTGATGATCCATAGCCCTGTTAAAGGGGTTGTGGTGAAATAACTTATTACATGGAACCTTAAAGTGGTCTGTTTTTATTCATATATATATATATATATATATATATATATATATATATATATATATATATATATATAGATACATACATACATACATACATAAACAGAGAGAGGGAATAAGCTGAAGTTCCAGCAATGAAAAAGAGGGTTATATTACGATTGATTGTTTTTTTTACGGTTTATCAACTTTGTGGGTTATTTAAACCGGAATATATTTTGAATTGTGAGATTATTTTTTTTTTTATTTTGCGAGTAAATATTGAGCAGTATTTTGAGAATAACAGTGATTTTTGAAATACAAATACTACTATTTAACCAACAGCTGTGGGGTAAAGGGGTTTCCTTTCTTCCCCAAGTATATTAACGGATAAATGATTTTGACGAACTCAACTGGAATTCAAACTTAATTCTCTGAATTCGGATCGGTGGATCAGAACTCCCTTCCTCGTAAATCAACTTCGGTTTCGACCAGCTGACGCACTGTTCAAGCCTTGTCGCCTCCTCGTTAAACAATCCGTAGTGCTCACTTCAACCCGAACAGAGAGCAACAGAATAGCGTCATTTTGTCGATGTTGTCCATGTTATTTAAGTACCCGAGCGAACTGGTTGCACACTGTATCCGTCAGGTGTTCAATGTAGCAGTTGAATAAATTTGGGGCGGCTATACAACCCTGGCGGACGACTTTCTTTGTGTTGAAGAGTTGAAATTTTCATGATAGTTATCTATATAGACCTCGAAAAAATGAAATTTATTTGCTCTAATTTGCTTTTAAATAAGTGTTCTTTTGATTTCAAGGCAAATTAGCGCACATTCGGGTTTATTGTGTATGTTCTCGTTAGTTGATCGTATTTTTAAAGTTTGTCAATATTTTGTGGGTTATTTATTATGAATTGTAAGATTAATTTTTTGCCAGTAAATATTGAGCAATATCTTGAGAATGACTGTGATTTTCGAAATACAAATACTATTATTTGACCAAAAACTGTGAATGAAGTGGATTCCTTTCATCCCTAAGTATATTTGCTCGTAATGATTGTAACAAACCCAACAGGAATTCAAACTAATTTCCCAGTTTGAGTTTTGCGCATGAAGTGGTTAAGCCCTTGGAAGGTGAACGATGGCAATAAAACAAATTCTTCTGACAATATTTTATTCGCAAACCATTACTTTCAGATCTAGCTTAAAGATAAGACCGCAGATTCAAAGAATGAACTCATTTTCATGTCCGAAAACGCTGCAAACCACGCCGCTTGTGCATTGAATGAATACTGAGGTATTTAAAGTAAAAATGTAGCTGCAATCTTCCCGGGATCCATCAGTTACCTACTATGACAGTTCGACCTGCTAGAGATGACCTCGCGGAAGACCGCTCAATGGTTGGAAAGACATCGCCCGCCAGGAACTCTTGAAGATTAATCTAGCACTGGAGTGTGTTCCGACGCTCTGCCAAAACGATGATAGCTCAAGGGACAGGATGGCATGATATTTAGTAGTAGTAGTAACAGTAGAAGTATCAGTTGCATTGGTATTAGGTTGGTACAAAAATAATGTCGTTTTCTCACATATGTTACTATGTGAGAAAACGACGTTATTTTTGCACCACTCTAATAATAGCATTAGTAGTTGTAGTTGTTGTAAACGACTAATTATAATAAACTCAACACGATTTAAACGAAAACAGAAATAACATTAATCTATTTTAATGTAATTGAGTGCACGCCATTTAAATACCGAATAAAATACAGTATAAAAATAATTCAAAGATATATGACTTGTACATATACACCCCTGGTCAAAATCTTAATTAGATTCAAAAGGGTTAAAAAAAAAAAATAGACATAAAAATCTGTTACTTTAATCAAAATGTATTTGCGAAACATTTACATTTAATTAGGAAATATAATTTATCAACAAACAAATGAAAATTTTAAGCTTTTAATTGATTAATTTAAACAAACATTGAAAAAAGTTTTTTTTGTTGGTCATAAAAATAAGACCATGTGTGAAAAAAAAAAACAAATTACTGGACAAAAATTTTAGAACCAGTCAGTGTGCTCATAGCTTCAGGCGTGTAGACATCTACTTAGCTCATTTCCAGTATTAAATTTCAGATTTTAACAAAGTTCGAACAGGGCAGGACTGTTGAACTTCAAAGACGTGGTCTTTCGCAACGAGCCATTGCAAATGAAATTGGCCGTAGTAGATCTGTCATTGCTAACTTCATTAAAAATCCGGATGCGTGTGCTTCTAAAAAATCAAGCGCTCGCCCCAATAAAATCTCACCATCTCTAGACAGACGCATTTGGTAAGAAGTTAAGAGAGATTCAGATATAACATCAAATCAGATAAAAGCAAATGCAGATGCTGAATGCAGTTCTTGAAAAATTCGACATTATTTAAATAAGGGTTTAAGAACTTGAAACGGTTGCAGAGGCTTCGCCTTCTTCGCCATAAAACCCCCCGTTTACAATTTGCTTTCGATTATCAAACTTGGGATGTGGATAAATGGAAGAAAGTGTTGTTTTCAGACGAGAAATAATTAAATTTTGATGGCTCAGATTTGAGAATTTCTCCAGAGTACATGGCGTCGTAAACAAACATCTTACCAAAGTTCATTTTTATAGAATTTGTTTACTGCTCTTAAAAAAAAAAAAAGAAGTCTCTTAACAAGTTTCCAAGCGTTTTCAACGTGGTCATGAGGTTGTCGCAGGAGCAAGCGAACATGACGCTGAGCGATGTTGCAAACGATGCTTATCACGCCGGTTCACTGCTTTAGCTCCTCATTGAACACTTGATCGGGCCAGTACATCCTCGCGATCGTCCTGAAGTCGCGGGTATCGAAGCCATGGACACAGGAGAAAGTGTCTTGCTTATAGGCCTCATTTCGGCGCCGCGTTGTAAACTCACAACTTGTTTCGCTAGGAGTTATCGCGACGACGTCATAGTTGTCTCTAGAGGTCTCTCATGGCACCTGCAGCCAGTCCATCTCTTCTGTCTGATCTGGGCCCCAGTTTTGTCAGGAAGAAGAAGGTTGACTCCTGCAGTTATCGGACTGGTGAGGTAGATCCTAGCGTGCAACACCTTTGGAAAGTGTCTGAAAACCATACCACGGGTTGACCCAAGCCTTGTGAGTGAAATTGGGTAGACGGAACTCTTAAGTGCCGTAGATAGCACAAAGTCACAAGTCATCCATTGTTTTCCCATCAACTGTAACTAAGGTCTTCTTCAGCATAGTTGCAGTATAAACCACACGTGGGCTTTGTTGGTGTTGAATAAAGATAAATGCGCCTGAGCAAGCGTCTTTAATAGGGATTGGCTAGCCGCCCTAGTAGACAGGTATTCTCGGATACCAGTGTCTAGCTATACATACATACATACATACATACATATATACATACATACTTGTATTTTAGATGTGGCATAAGGTCGAAAGTGTGAAGCACCCAGTGAGGATCAATCTCAATGCTCACTCGTAACTTATCTAGCAATACAAGCTTTCTAATCATTACACCAGACTGAAAAGCCCTGGTTTTCTAAGCATAAATTATATGTGGCTCAAGGCGGAAAAATGGAGCAACTTGCAAGTATCGAACTAACTTCTCAGTCGTAATTGATCTCCCAAGACAAGCTTGCTAACCATTGCACCACGTCGAATTGGCATGGTTTTCTAAGTGCAGCTTAAATGTAGCACAAGGCCGAAAGTATTGGGTACCCATTGAGGATCGAACCCACTACTGAGTCGTAATTGATCCAGAAAGATAAACTTGCTAACCATTACAAGACATCGAAGTAACCTCACATATATATATATATACTGGACTCTCCTGTCGGTTTCGACGTATGAGGATCTGCCAGCTTATTGATTCAGTTATGAAAGTTTATGCGCTAATCTTAAGTGGCTTTTAAGACCCGCTAGTGATTTACAAAGGAGGCCACATATGGAGCAAGTGTAAGGATTGTGAGATGAGATCACTGTTAGATTGGTTGACCTTTTAGATCTTGCTCTCGCTTCTTAAGACAAGCAGATTGAAAATTGCTGAGTCCACTAAAACAAGTTGATCTCCATTCTACCCGCTCCAAAGCTAAGCGCTCAAGGGTGTTATGTCGTATATTAACTGCTGACAAGTTGCTTTTCAGCTTGTCTTTGTATCTTAGCCATGGGCGTCCTACATTCCTGTAGCCCTGATCTAACTGGCTGTACATTAGGATCTTGGGTATCCTGTCATATATATATATATATATAGTTTATGTAAAACTAGGTAATCCGTATGGGTAGACCCAAGGAGGATGATACCCAGAGAGCTCAATGTAAATTCAGAACAAATATGTTTGAATAAAAACAGATCACTTTATGGTTCCATGTAATAAGTTATTTCACCACAACCCTTTTAAAGGGCTCTGGATCATCAGACTTTACTTCCAAAAGTTGAAATGATCGATGAAAAGAAATTTACACATTTTTGACGGACCGCACCAAGCTAATGTGAAATTAACGAAATGAGGAAGTGAGGTGGGAGAGAAGATATGAGTGAGTTAGATGTACCATTTTCAATTCTTTATCCATAACCCCACTCTGTGTAGGCTAGATGCTATCTAACAAAAATGTGTAAATTTCTTTTCATTTTTCATTTCAACTTTTGGAAGTAAAGTCTGATGATCCAGAGCCCTTTAAAAGGGTTGTGGTGAAATAACTTATTACATGGAACCTTAAAGTGATCTGTTTTTATTCAAACAAATATATATATATATAAATATATAAATATAAATATAAATATGAATATAAATATAAATATAAAATAAATATAAATGGATATAAATCCGACAGAATGAAGAAAAATATTTGGAAAAAACAAACAAAAATCCTTAAATGCAATTATGTTGTTTTAATATGAATGAAATGTCAACGTCTGACGTTTCGGTTTAATAAACCTTCTTCAGAACAATATTCATTAAAATACAATTAACATAATCAGTTCAACATGACAAAGACGATGGACATAAAAACAAGACATATCCAAAACAGATAACTGAAAATTTTAAATGATCAGCTTTCCGTTTAAGCGTGGTCACGTTGTCGTCAAATGGGCGAGGCTTTCAAAACGTATTCCTAAAATTTGAGTATTTTGAATGAAAACGAAAAATGAAAAGAATTCTATTATGATCTAAAATTAATAATCTAATATTAATAAAATTAATTGTTTTATTACATATTAAAACAACATAATTAATTGTTTTAATACATATTAAAACAACATAATTGCATTTAAGGATTTTTGTTTGTTTTTTCCAAATATTTTTCTTCATATATATATATATATATATATATATATATATATATATATATATATATATATAGTTATACTCGTCTGGAAAAACATTAGGTTTTTTGGTTTGTAAATGAACAAATCCATCCCCAAGGGAAATTAAGGGATAAAAAAAGAAAGAACTAAGAACAGTGTGAAAAGAAAATTACACGTCAATGTTATAGATACTTTCCAACCTTTTTTTCAAGTACCTATCTTAGTAGGCAATAACTTGCTTGAAATTTCGATAAACAATCTTTTCAATGCAACGGGGCTGATTCTTCTCATTCTGTAGTCCAGGCTTAGGTTTGGTTTGGTTTGGTTTGGTTTATTTTGTTCTTCAACCTCAATGGGTCATTTAATGCCAAAAGGTTTTTAGAATATATTTGTATGAAGAGAATATGCATTCTTTCTAAGAAATCAGTTTGTAGACCAAGTTTGCGCATTTTGTTGCTGGTAATAAATTTTTTACTTCAAAAATGTATTGCTGGTAATATTTTTACTATGAAAATCTATTTTTATACTTTATAGTATTTTGGCCCCAGCTTAGAGGTTATCTATTTGCTCATAGATGAACCCTAACAAGGGCTACCGATTTTGGCCCAACTTGGCACATACATTGTACCATGTAAGAGATAGGTTCTTAGCGTAAAAAATCGATAATTTTAAAAAGTCAATAATCAATAAAGCCGATCAAAAATCGATAAATTCAACTTTTTTCCTCCGATTTCGTTCAAACTCGGTGTGTAGGCTACCTGGATCATTACTAGTTCAACGATACCTCATTTTTATTTTATAGCGAAAAACGAAAAATCGATTTGTGTTGAAATCAACAGAAATCGATTTCAACAGAAATTTTAAGCTAAAATCTCCCTCAATTTTCAGGCAGTTTAATACACTCTTCACTCAATTGCAGCCAATAATACGTTGATTGTCTAACATTCATTTATCTTGATAATTGAGTTCACCCATATAGGGAAAAACTGCGTAAATAGCGAAAAATGGCGATTTTCACTGGTTTCTTTCTTATTTGTCGTTAATCTTTCAACCAATTTTCATCAAACTTAACAATTGCTTTATAAATGTATCCTCTTTTACATCCCTGGTAGCGCACTGACAAATTGAATTTCAAACACTCCAAACTAATTGTGGTCTGAAGTGGGTCTTCATATTGCCTGTTTTACCCCTTCATGTCCTTGGCTAATTTCGATTGAATAAATACAGACTACTTCTGTTATATCAGTAATTGCATTAATTTAAAATGTTTTTTAATGAAAATAATTTAAAGTAATTGAAGAAGATAGACACTGTTACATCGAAACATTTCGCTGTTTTTGCTCCATTCATATTGAACGCATTTTCGAATCGACCAGCTGGATATGGCTGCTAGTCTGATATAAAATATCCCTTAAGCATGGATGGCAGAAAAAGAACACTCAACACCCGTGCATTGAATGAAGTGTTTATCAGAATTTCAAATAAGTTATCGATGGCAAAAGCAGGTACTTAGAAAAAGTCGGTAGGTACGATGTCACGGGGAGTTCAATTTTGAATAGCAAAGCATAAAATTATGATAATTCCTCATCTAACAAAATCCCCAGGATATGCTTGAAAAGCCAAGCTGCTCTCTTTTAACTGTCTGAGAGAATCCTTTATAGCTTCCATCAGTATCGCTGATGATAACTTCCAAGGGGAGAGTGAATCATTGCACTTTCTCAGGATAACAATTCCAGATGACACGAAGTGGAAAGATTATGCTGAATCATTTGCTAGATCTGCTGCTAGGAAAGTTGTTCCCCATGTTGTGCGAGACAATTTTTCTTGCCAGAATCTATCTTACATATTTAAAAGTCTACCATTCATTCATGCATTGAATATCGCTGCTACATCTGGTCTGATGCTTCTGCTATATATTTAGGGATTCTTGATAAAATCCAAAGCAGAATCTATCTTACATATTTATAAGTCTACCATTCATCCATGCATTGAATATTGCTGCCACATCTAGGTCTGGTGCTTCTGCTATATATTTAGAGATTCTTTATAAAATCCAAAGAAGAATCTATCTTACATATTTAAAAGTCTACCATTCATTCATGCATTGAATATCGCTGCTACATCTGGTCTGATGCTTCTGCTATATATTTAGAGATTCTTGATAAAATCCAAAGAAGAATCTATCTTACATATTTATAAGTCTACCATTCATCCATGCATTGAATATTGCTGCCACATTTGGTCTGGTGCTTCTGCTATATATTTAGAGATTCTTTATAAAATCCAAAGAAGAATCTATCTTACATATTTATAAGTCTACAAAGAAGAATCTGCAATGTTATTGATCCTGACCTGTCATCTCGGCTTCAGTCCCTTTCTCTGCGCCATAATATAGCTTCCCTGTGCCTTTCGTATAAATATTTCCATAATAATTGTTCTGATGAACGTAGACTTCATGAGAAGGAAAGGTCTTATCAGTTGGAATGGCTAGATGTTCCCTCTGCATGCTAACAGTTTCTTATCTCGCGTTTCTTCCGGTTTCTTGTCTTCCAGTCAACTTTGATCTGCAATATCAATCGTTATCTCGTCTTTTCCTAATTCTCGTTCTTTTTTTTGTTTTGTTGTATTTGTTTAGCGGCATATCAACATCTCTGTGGTTTATTTAATGCCAAAACCTAAATATTTTTTGTACACAATTTTATTTTACTTTTGGAGATAGAAATGGTTTAGTGATACAAGTCTTACTAAATAACCCATAGCTGGAGGGAGAAGAGGTGGATTCATACATTTCCCAAGGGTATTTGTACCTACGTGAATATAACTATTATGGCAATTTACTCACGCACGCATGGACTCTCTCAGCTATAAATAGGAGCAGGTACTGCCTTTTGGAGAGTGAAGTTTCCAGCAGTCAGCTCTGACAATCGGACCGAACATTCTTGCTGTAACACTCTCGTTTGTATATGTTTGTATTACTGTTTCTGTTAATATATTTGTTTATCTCATTTCCTCTCTTGTGTCTTAATTTCTGGCCACAACAATAACAAACCCAACCGGAATTGGAACTCGGCTCTCTGATTAACAATTCCGAATCCTTTACCCATTACGCTACACCCACATCCAAGCTTACAGCACCTGTTATTCCGAAGCGGTCACCGATCTATGTACTGACCAGGCTCGACATTGCTTAATTCTGGTGTTTCAACGTGATATAAGATCCTGTTCAGTTAATATTCTGTCGCTTTAATAGTTTTTTTTTCTCATAATATCTAGGACTCGCTATCCACTTGCGTTTTAGTGTCTTTAGTGTCTTGCTTAGGGCTGAAATAATTAAAAAAAATGAAGTCAAAGTTGTAGGCATCAGAACAACACGTGAGAATTTTAAACGTGTTCAGCTCCTCGGCTGTTTGTGGTCGTAGGATCACTGCGTAGTTGAGCACCTGACCATTTCTCTCTAAATATCTGGTTTGAAAGCCGGAGAGGTATCCATTCTTGAGTATCATGTCTCATCATCATTTTACAGTTAAAATGGCTAAATGTTACCTCTGTATGCCAACAGTTTCTTATCTCACCTGTGGAACTCTTTTCCGGCTTCTTGTCTCCAAGTCAACTTTGATCCTCAATAATTTAACTGCAATATCAATCGTTATCTCGTCTTTTCATAATTCTCATTCTTTTTGTTGTTTTGTTTTGTTGTTCTTTAGCGGCATATCAACACCTCTATGTGTTATCTAATGCCAAAATCAAAATATTTTTTGTAGATAGTAATGGTTTAATGATACATGTCTTATTAATTAACCCATAGTTGGGGAAGAAAGGAGGTGTATGTACACCTTTGCCATAAGTATCCGCGCGTAAGGGAATACCACGAATTCGACTGGAAAAGGAACTCGACTCTCTGATTTCCAATTCCGTATCTTTATCAATTACACCACACACACATCCAAGCATTTGGTATTCACAAACGGTCATCCATCTCGATATTGACCAGGCTTAACTTCGGTGATGATACAAGAATCAGTGTTTCAACAAGATGTGGCCATAAATCATACCACCTGCACATCCAAGGTTACAGCACCTTGTATTCTCAACCAGTCACCCATCTAGCTACTGATCAGGCTCAACATTGCTTAACTTCGTTGATCATACAAGAATCAGTGTTTCAACAAGACATGGCCATAAGTTATACCACTTGCACATCCAAGGTTACAGCACCTTCTATTCTCAACCAGACACCCATCTAGCTACTGACCAGGCTCAACATTTCTTAACTTCGTTGATCATACAAGAATCAGTGTTTCAAGAAGATATGGCCGTAAGTCATGCCACCTGCACATCGAAGGTTACAGCACCTTGTATTCTCAACCAGTCACCCATCTAGGTACTGACCAGGCTCAACATTGCATGTTTTCCTTATTCCTGATAACCATTCCAGCTTCTTTATCTAAGATGGTCGCATTAAGAACAGGCAAAAGCAACAACATTAGCACAATGCACTAAAAACTCAGACAAAAATAAGCTCATTAACGTCACTGCCTAGACAAAAGAGGTGGGGTTGTTTATCATAACGCGAATATAGAAATTTGTAACGAATAAACAGAACTCAATAATGTAAACGTTTATGAGAAAATCGATGAACTTGGATGATGTACAGAATGATATTTTATTTAATATGCCTCTTATAAAGAACAATAACTGCTAGAAATCTGAATCATTCCTTGCATTCTGTGCTGTAGAGCTGGGGTCGGCAACCTTTTGCTAAGTATGTGCCGACTTAGGGTTTTAAAATCATTCAGTGTGTTAATAGCATACGTATTTTTAGAATCGTTAAGGTCAATACACCTGTTCTACAATATTTTTTATATAGTAATATATAGTATATATGTACATTAGTATATATTAAAATTGAAAGAGCTAAATGTCTTTGCGTTATTGGTTCGGACTTTGTGATGTCATTTGCGGCTGCGTGCGATTGAAAGTTGTCGACCTCTGCTATACAGTACAATGAAATAAAGTCACAGTACAATAAAATAAAGTCACAGTACAATAAAATTGGAAAAGAAAAGCACGCCTCAACACAAGATTGTATGTTGACTCAGAAATTATTCCGTTTGCTCGGCTATGTTGTTCGAGAACTGACATTTTGTTCGATATCCGAGGCATTTTCACCTCGAATTTTCTGTTCGAAAACCGAGTTGTTCGACATGTGAGACCTTCGACAACCAAGGTTCCTCTGTATTAAAACTAAAACAGTTAAATTATTTTTAAGCTTAGCGCCCCGAGCAAGGCATGAAGCCACTAGGATGCAGGGGGGTTGCAGAAGATTTGTAGCAAGAGCAGATAGGAGTGATAGAAGAAAGGATGAAGGGAAGAGTAGTGTGTAGATCAAGGTAACTGGAGATGTCGATTGACATTACATTTGAATAGTTGGAGATTATAGCTATCAGGGAAACAGTAATTGGGAAGGGTGTTCCACAGGCGAGAGGTGCTAGGTAAGAAGCTATTGGAGTAGAAGAGACGGCTACATTTTAAAGTTTCTACAGTGTAAGGGTGAGAGCGGGATGCCAGCCTCGTAAGGCGCTTATATTCATGGAGACTGTAGTAGTCATAGGTTCGGACTTTGTGATGTCATTTGCTGCTGCGTGCCATTGGAAGCTGCCGATCTCTGCCCTACAGCACCCTATGCAAGTCCTCACTGGGTTCCTCATACATTCAGCCTTGTGCCACATCTAATAGGGGTTGGTAACCTTTTGCTGACTATGTGCCTACTTAGGGTTTTAAAATCATTCAGTGTGTCAACAGCATACGTATTTTTATACAAGCCAAGGTCAATATACCTGTTCTACAATATATTTTATATAGTAATAAATAGCATATATACTTTAGTATATATTAAAATTAAAACCACTAAATACCGTCTTTGCGTTGTATTCGTTATTGGTTGGGACTTCGTGATGTCATTTGCGGCTGCGTGCCATTGGCGTACCACATGTGGCACGCGTGCCCACGGTTACTGACCCTTGCTGTAGATTATATTGGGGTTATCTACTAATGTTGATAATAATATTTCGGACGTTTATGAGATGTTGGTCGATGTGTGCATGGAAAGACTAAAAAAATCTAGGAGCTATTATTATAGAAAATAGACAGCCCACATTAAATAAAATATCATCCATCACAGGAGGGGTATACTCAAATGCATGTGATATAATTAATAAATGCACAGACTATATTTGCATTAAATTAATTATTTAATAAATAAATAAATTTATTTTTTGCCGCCTCTTAATATGCGTTGCACATGACGTTATGCAAGATTATTTCAAAACGTTCAGCTTCCAGAATATCAAGATAGAGAAAAAAATTCTATCGACCACACAGACACAACATCGGTTGTTGATAATGACTGTGAAAGTCGAACGTAATTGAATAAAAATAACTAAATATGGAATTCGAGCAGCTTATCAACAACTTCGCGTACAATACTCAACAACTTATCCGAAAATTGGAAAATATAATAAAAATTAGACACACCTTGTCGCTTTTTTTAATCAAACTTGCTTACACAAACACACACGCACCAACATACACACACACACACACATATATATATATATATATATATATATATATATATATTTATATATATATATACACTAGCATCATGGCCCGGCGTTGCCTGTGCTTGATTCAAAAATCGTACGACTCATACAGAAATCGCTATCACTTGACTTAAAATATTTTTGCCCTTTCTTGCCTTTAAAAAAGTGCCCTTTGGCGTGCTGATGTTGCTACATGCCTTACTTCTTGCCTATCTCACACTGCGAATTTTCTAAGCTCTATATTAAACATTAAATCTGTTACGAAAAAAGAACTAAAGAAAATGAACACAAAACGATCAGCTTTAAAAAAGGACTCGTAACTGGAAAAACCGAACGAAAAAAGAATGATAACAACAAATACTTTTTCACACCGAACTCAGTTCTGCGGAATCAGAATCAACGTTGAGTTTAAGCAAACAAATGAGCCAATTGGAGTAAAGTGCTATGCAGATTAAATTTTTCCCACTTGTGACGAATGCAGCTATCGATTTTTTTTTTGCATGCTTGCATGCTAGTTAACATTCGTGTCAGTCAGCTGATGGCTCACCCGCTGGCCAATAGAATCTTCCTGCCTATTCGTGGCAGACAGCTATTGGCTCTCACTCTGGTCAGTAGAAAATGGCCGCAAACTACATGAAAACTGCCGTAGAAGCATGAAAAAATCGATTATTTCCACTATCGATGGGAGTTGGGAAATGCAAAGTCGGTCTTGACCATCCCGCTAACTAAAGCATGTGCATGTAAATTTTGGTGCAAATCCGTCGAAAATTGCGGCCGTGCATTCGTCACACACACACACACACACACACAAACACACACACACACACACACACATCCTGCCTTTTATAGATAGAGATATATGAGCAATGTAGCGTAATGTTTAGCAACTTGT
>OZ010592.1:84339451-84349451 GCA_963932145.1 Acanthosepion lycidas | reverse complement strand
TGAGGGATAGTTTTAGATTGATGTAAGGTGACAGACGGGTTGGGAGGTGGAGGACCATAGAATGATCTAAATTAGAAATGGAAGCTAGGGCTAGGGTTGTGTTTAAATGTATCTTTATTCAGTTACGGAGGTTCAAGTGTACTCAGTCAAGAGGCCAGACAATTTGACCTCTTAAATAAGTTTTTTAGAGAGGAAAAGAAAAGAAGAAGAAGACAAATGGTAAAGCAGGAGAGGGGGTAAAGGAGAAAGAAAGAAAGAAAGAAAGAAAGAAAGAAAGAAAGAAAGAAATGGTGAATTATCATATGTAGGCATTTCGCAGTGACACTCGAAAAACACAGCAATACAATTCATAGTTAATACAACAAAATATTAAAGATTACCAATAAAGTAAGAATAAAACAAAGCATATTATTCATATTATTAAAATTATTATTAATCTTGATTAATACAATTTGTAGTTAACACATGACAATATATTAAAGATTATTAACAATATAAGAATAACATTTTTTTAATTTTTAAAAATAAAAGGAAATATATGAAAATTAATAATATTATTAATAAAAACTATTATATAACGGTTAAAGAATAAAATTAAATTTGAAATTTAATACACATACACATAAATACACACAACACACAAAATCATTAACTATACTATGAAAAATCTACACATATATACACATACATACATATAAACATATATACAGACACTAATATACATATATATGTATACATACATATGTATATACAATTACATATATTTAAATATATATATATATACATATACACACACACATATATATACACATATACGCATATACACTCATACACACATATACATTCACACACACGCGCAAAAACACACACACACACACACATATATATATATATTAGGTTGGTGCAAAAATAATGACATAATAATGTCGTTTTTTGACCTATTTTTAACGTCAAAAAACGACATTATTACGTCATTATTTTTGCACAAACATAGTATCTATATATACATAAAAAAAATAAAAAAAACATATAAAACCATTCACACATAAATTAACTTACGCCGTTAATTCTACATATAGACAATAGCTATTCTTTGGTGTCTTGATAATTCAAAATCCTGTAGTTTTCAGAGTCAAATCTCAAAAAAAAAAAAAAGGTATAGTTTGTTATTTTTGGACCGGTTTTTTTTGTCAGCAATTTGAAAAGGATTTCATGGTGTTTCAGTAATTCATCAGGTCTATTATATTTGATTATTAATATGTTCTCTTGAATGCAGAGGTCACATCATTCTCTAAAGTTTTTAAGAATTCTAGCCCTGGAGATAATTTTCTATTTCAACTACGGAGTGCTGCCGTTTTCCATAATATCCTAATAATATTTAGATAGTGCTCTTTTGTTCTTGAGAGATTCGTTATTGAAGGAAGGGCGATGTTTATAAAAGCGTTGCTTCCATTTCCTAGCGAATATTCCAATATAAACCTTTTTCTGATTCATATTTTCTTTGGAGTCTCATAAACTGCATTTTCAGTCAAAAAATCCACCCACTGGGCACTCAGTTTTAACCATGTAATTACAAGTAGAAGTGTTTTCTTGTATTTCATTCATATCAAATTCTTTAATCAGATTACTAGTGTGAGAATTTATAATTTTCTCCATTTTGTTTACAGATGAATAACTAATTTTCAAGTGCATTTTATTAAAGATTTTATTCAGCGTATTGTTATTACTAAAGTGTTTATCTGTTAACTTTAAGAAGAATTTTCCTCTATTAATGCAAGATAATTTGCAGAAGGGGAGTTGAACAATATAATTTTTCTTTTTCTATTTTTGGATTCATATGGTGTATTTTCAGTCGGTTTTTCTTGATAACTTAATGTTTGCTGGAATTTGTTCTTCATGAAGTTTGATTGTATTTAAGTTTCTTTTCATTAAATATTTTGCAGCTAGAAGACAGTTTGTTGATTCTGGTATTGACTGTGTTGGGAATCAATTTTATAACTGATTTGGGGTTGTTAGTGTTGAACATTAATAGAACATTAACAAAAATAAATAAATAAAGAATGTTACTAAAAGGAAAGAAAGAAAGAAAGAAAGAAAGAATGAATGAATGAATGTTACTAAAAGGAAAGAAAGAACATTGAGAGAAAGAAGGAACATTAATGGAAATAAAGAAAGAAAAGGCATTAATAGAAAGAAAGAAAGAAAGAAGGAAACAAAGAACATTAAGAGAAAGAAAGAAAGAAAGAACAATAATAAAAAGAAATAACGAAAGTACATTAATAGAAATAATTAAATGAATAAAGAACATTAATCGAAAAAGAAAGAAAGAAGGAACATTAATAGAAGTAAATAGAGAACACTAAGTGAAAGAAAGAAAGAAAGCAACAAAGAAACAAAGTACAGCAATAGAAAGAAGGAAAGAAAGAACATTAATCGGAAGAAAGAAAGAAAGAAAGAAGGGAAGAAATAAAGAAAGAGAGAAAGAAAATGGAGAAAAAGAAAGAAAACAGAAAAGAAGGACATTAATACACTTAAAGAGAGAAAGAAAGAAAAATAATAGAAAGAAAGAAACAAGGAACATTAACATAAAGAAAGAAAAAACATTTATAGAGAGAAATAAAGAAAGAAAGTACATTAATACAAATAAATAAATAAATAAATAAATAAAGAAAGAAAGAAAGAAAGACAGAACATTAATAGAAAGAAATTGTAAATTAGGCAAATACCACTAATATTTAACGCAGAGTTAAATTCAAAAAGTCTGGATAAGATAGAGGAAAGTTCATTGGAACAATTACCATGAAAATATTTATAGAAAAGTCACAGGGAAGCTACCTTACGGGGGTGGGACTGAAACCGAGATGCCAGGTCAGGACCAATAACATTTCAGATTCCTCTTTGGATTTTATTAGAGATAATTAGAGATTCTTATCTCTAATTATATAGCAGGAACATCAGACTATAGACCCTTGTGAAAATTAATTGAAACAACCACTTTAGTTTCCTTTCTTTCACCACACGGTCAGTTTTAGACCCACTGGAGTGACAGGGTGTAATCAGTTTCTATTTTTTCCTCAAATTAGGACATTTGCAATGGTGTGCAGCAGTATGAATCTATTTGCATGGTGTAAGGATCAAATTTGTTTGCGTCATCTATGATTGCATCAGATTTTTATCACGCCCAGACAATATTGTTTCGACTATCGATTAATTGTCCTAATGCCATTGTCCTCGATGGACGTTACTCCAAGGAAGCATACTAAAATTGTAACGCTGCACGAGTGCACTGGCAAGCCTTACCAGTGAGCAAATCAAAGTACTATAGACTGGCCAGGAAAAGCTGCTGATTTAACTCCAAGCGGGAACCTGTGGTCAATGTGCAAGGAATAATATATATATAATAATATTCGTCAATCTTATTCAACCCCAGTATAGAATGAGTTCGTCCCCGGGATTCTGACACGAATTTCGACATGAATTTTGTCAATACCGGTGTTGAATAAGACTTACACATTTGACTTTTTTGTCGTATGAGTTGATTTTGGATTTTATTGTATTATATATAACAGGTGTAACAAAAAATATCCAAATCGTGTAACAGGGATTATTGTCGGTGCATGTTTCATTGGAAAAAGTAAATAATAACGGAATTATTCGTGTTTTTCAATGAATTTGCACAAGGGTGTAGGTGATCATGGCTCTCCACATCTTCCTGTATAATTAATTTGCAACAATGAGTCCCATGAATTAAATTTAAAATTCGGTGCAAGAGATATGTTAATTACAAAATCAACAAGGAATTTGCAACGAATTGTATTTCATTGTTTGTTAGTAAATTACGCAGATATTTAAAAAAAAAACCCAAAAAAAACCTTTATAGTTGATGAAAAGACATGATTAATAATTTGAAATCCAAAAAGCAGACATGCATTAATACTTAATATAGAAACCCTAGTGAAGTTTCCAAGTGAAATAGCTGCATATAAAGATGCTGACGCAATTTATGAAGGAAGTGAAGACAATATATTAATTATGCAATAAGATTTTTCAGCTCGCTGACTCCATTTGGTACAGTACTTCATAAATCAAATAAGATTTAATTCCACGTTTCAAACTATGTTCCAATGATAACAATTTATACTTCGCTTTTGAGGGAAATCACCTCCCATTTTGTTTTTACAATTACAAATACAGTTTGATTATTTCAAGAGGAACCCATATCTTCTCATAAACAGTTTCGAGATAAGCTAAGTTCGAATTACATATAACAGGTGCTGTAAGCTTGGATGTGCGAGTGTTTTTTTGTGATGTCAACGAATGCTCGTTGTCTCTTTCGTAATGCTCGTTGCAGTAGAAACTTTGTAATCGCGGGAAAAAAAAACTATATTAATTAACGCTGTTGAATAATACTCGTGTCAGACGCTTTGGAATAATCTCGCACTAATATTACTTGCTCGATAATACTCGTTCGAATAGCAATCCGTATAGTGAAATAGCATAGAGAATAGCGGTCCGTATAGTAATAGAGGAAAGACTAGAAATAGCGATCCGAATAGTAATAGAGGATAGACTAGAAATAGCGATCCAAAGAGTAATAGAGAATAGACTAGAAATAGCGATCCGGATAGTAATAGAGGATAGAGTAGAAATAGCGATCCGGATAGTAATAGAGGATAGACTAGAAATAGCGATCCGAATAGTAATAGAGGATAGACTAGATATAACGAGCCAGATAGTAACAGAGGATAGACTAGATATAGCGATCCGGATAGTAATAGAGGATAGACTAGATACAGCGATCCGAATAGTAATAGAGGATAGAATAGAAATAGCAATCTGGATAGTAATAGAGGATAGACTAGATATAACGATCCGGATAGTAATAGAGGATAGACTAGATATAGCGATCCAAATAGTAACAGAGGATAGAATAGAAATAGCGATCCGGATAGTAATAGAGGATAGAATAGAAATGACGATCCAAATAGTAATATAGGATACACTAGAAATAACGATCTGAATAGTAATAGAGGATAGACTAGAAACGGCGATCCTAATATTGATAGAGGATAGACGAGAAATTGCGATCTTTAGTGGTCAGCTACTTCCTACAAATACGCGTTTCCTCTATGGTCACGTGATCGACAATTCAATAATGGGATCGCCTGTGTTTGCCTACTGGCGATCTATGTTCAAACTCAGGTGTCGGCAGCGTGATGGTCAATAGCTTGAAATTGTTAATCGGAGAGCAGAATTCCATTTCCCGTTAGTTCGTTATATTCCCTTACGCGTGGATACCCTTAAGAAAGCTATGAATACATCTTCTTCCCCCCTCCATTCATAGAATAATTAATAAGGTTTATAACCATTATTATAGACAGCCACCAAAAATCATTCTTACAATCTAAAAATATTTCCTGGTTTTAAATAACCTGCAAAAGTTGCCCCTACTGCATGAATTTAAGCGTGCTAATAGGTGGGCTTCTCAGTCCCACCCTTTTACAACCGAAACAATTAAATGTCTTCTACTCCAACAGCTTCTTCTCTAGCGCTTCCCGACAGTAGAACTCCCTTCCTCTTACTTGCTTCCCTGATAACTATAATGTCAAACGACATCTTGCAGGCAACACAATGATTTGAGATTAACTGCGGGTTAACTAGCAAATATTTTTTTACTCTTAGCTGATTGGTTGTAATTACTCAGTTTTCGTTTGGTTTTAAAAATTACTTCTGTTCCATTCTGTTCCCTGGGTTCGATTTAGTCAATAATTCAATTTGCTGGCAAGGCTCAAAGCTTTAAAGAAAAAAATTATTTAATAAAATGGAAGCTGATTTTTATTTACACCAAATTAATTGAAACAACCACTTTAGTTTCTTTTCTTTCACCATATGGTCAGATGTAGACCGACTGTAGTAACAGGGTTTTAATCAATCTCTATCTTTTCCTCAGATTAGGTCATTTGCAATGGCATGCAGTAATATGAATCTATTTTCGGGGTGTATGATGAAATTTGTTTTGCCTTCATAAATATTGTGTCATCCAGGATTGCATCAGACTTTTATCACGCCCAGACACTATTGTCTCGACTGTTGATTAGTTGTCCTATGGCTATTTTCTGCGATGGACATTAATCCAAGGAAGCTTACGAAAATTGTAACGCTGCACGAACACACAGGCAAGACTTACCAGTGAGCAAATCAAAGTACTATAGACTGGCCCGGAAACTTTATTGATTTAAATCCAATCGAGAATCTGTGGTCAATCTGCAAGGAATGACTTCGTGGAATGAACATACGAAGAAGTATTAAGACGTGCACTAGCTCATGTTTCATTTACATGTTTCACTAGTAAATAATAACGGAATCATTCGTTTTGTTTCAATTAATTTGCACGTGAGTGTATTTATGACGGCTAACAAACCCAGGAAAATGATTCATGCGAACAGATTTTTGACTGGACATTGTTTATTTTCTGATTGGTTAGAAGTTTCCGATTGATTAGAAATAATGAATGAATAAATTTGAATTCTCCTTAGCTTCAATAAATCTTTTACACTGAATTATAATGTAATGTTGTCTTCTATATAATTAAAAACTTAACTACAATTTGCAATTTCCAGTCAAATAAAAGTTCAATCTTATATTTAATAAGCAGATCTTATTACTGTGCAAAGAGAGCTGAATTAGAACTGTTTCTTAAAAATAAAAATAAATGCTAATAACTCTGAATTATAAATCTTATTGTTATTTCTTTTTAATGTATATGTGTGTGTGCGTGTTTGTGTGTGTGTGTGAATGTGTGTGTTTGTTTGCGTGTGTGTGTATGTGTCTGTGAGTGTGTCTGTGTGTGTGTGAGTGTGTGTGTTTGCTTGCGTGTGTGTGTGTATGTGTGTGTGAGTGTGTGTGTGTGTGTGTGTGTCCAAACAACTCAGCTCCCACTGGTCCAATTTCAATGATCCATAGCTCATTCAAAAGCCCTAGAAAAGTTAGGCGCTGGAAACGATTTTCGTTGAGCTCAGATTCAGGGTTGCTAGATTGTGCGATGTTAAAAATATATTTTATTATATTATACTAGCCATTATCGTTGCTTTCATGCTTCACGGGGAGCAGCTCTTATTTGCCTTTTGTATCCAAAATTGCAGTACACGTTTTATTATAAACTAGCTTAAAAGCTGCTCTATCGGGCAGCTCCTGTGGAGGACTTTTGGTTTAACCATCATCAAAATAGCTAGGGAGGATTAGATGCGATAGGCATCAATATAATACTCAGAATTGATTGGTGTATTTAAGTATTGGATAAATGTCTACGATTACCTTCTAAAAGTTCAACGATAATTCTTCTGCTGCCACTTAATTTAAAGATGATTTGATGTATGTAGATCCTTATTTTCTGTACAAACTTTTATTTTTATTTCATGGGTGACAGAACAGGGGGCAATTTATAAGATAAAATTAATATAGTGTAAAGATGGGAAAATAGAAATTAGAATTAGTTATACATTCAACATTTGAAGTGTTAGAGAAACATAATAGCTAATTAAGTAGAACCTATATTATAGAATCTATATGAATAAATGCGAAATTGAAACTCAGTTCTACCAAGAATTCGGAGATTAAAAAGACCTAGTGCTCAATATCTGTATTATATATTATCTACTTCCAGACAATATCACTCTTCAGGTTTAACTAATTTGTATATTGATTTTAAAAAAAAGTTTATTTCATTACTTGAATTTCATTTCTGTTTTTTTATTCATTGTTTTGATTTTTATATTAAAATAGTTCCGTTTAGGAATCTTGTCTTATATAGCACAGAAAATTGTTCGAAATTTAGATTTTATTTGGCCTTCAACAAGTTGGCATCTTTTGTAAAACTTTCCGTAACTCTAACAAGCTAATTTGTGAATGAAACGCTGATAGAAAATTTGTTGTTTCAAAGATTTCAAGTAGTAAATATATCTTTGCGAAGCGATAGCGAGCGTGCGTGCGAAGCCTGATAGCATATATATATATATATATATATATATATATATATATATATATATATATTAGATTATGAAAAATTAGGTAATCCGTATGGGTAAACGCAAGGAGGATAAAATCCAGAGAGCTCAATGTAAATCCAGAGCAAATAATTTAAATAAAAACAGACCACTTTAAGGTTCCATGTAATAAATTATTTCACCACAGCCCTTTTAAAGGACTGCGGATCATCAGACTTCCAAAGGTTGAAACAAAAAATTAAAAATATTAAACATATGTAAATTAACGAAGTGAGGAAGTGATGGGGGAGAGTGAAGACATGAGTTAGATGTAATTGAAGATTTCTATTCTTTTATACTTAAAATTATTTGATGTCCAGATATTGACACATTTAAACGGTTAACTTAACGGAAGTTATATATTGATATCGAAGGGGTAGAGGAGAAAAACCCATAAAAAGAAAAAGAAAGAAGGAAGTCATGAGAGAAGGTGTCACTAATTTTCTTTGGAAAAAAGGCCTACAGACAGACGCTGTTATTTTGTTTTACTTTGAAAGTGTTATTTTGGGGGTTCATAAAGATTATAATGTTTGATATAAATTTGAATGTCTAAATTGTCTACAAAGAATTTTATTTGAAGTTTGTTAGTGATTTAAATTTTTTTTAAATTTTTGGGATTTTCTATGAAATAGTCGATTAGAAAAATATTCATAGAAAATACAATAAAAGAATAAACTTTTATTTGAAAATATAAGTTTACTTATAGTAATCTTTTAATTTACTTATGTTTAATACGGCCCGTCAAAAATGTGTAAAATTCTTTTCAGTTTTTGTTTCAACCTTTGGAAGTAAAGTCTGATGATCCACAGTCCTTTAAAAGAGCTGTGGTGAAATAATTTATTACATGGAACCTTAAAGTGATCTGTTTTTATTTAAATTATATATATATATATATATATATATATATATATATATATATATATATATATATATATATATATATATATATATATATAAGGGGGAGAGAGAGATTTAATATAAACGTAATAAAAAAATAAGATTAAGTACATGAGACCTAAAAATGTAAGTTAAATCAATTATTCGACTCTCCAGAATATTAATGACGATGCGTTGGTTCCTTGTCCCCGAGAGGCAAGATCGTTGTGTAAGAAAAACAGGACTGAACTCTGAAGAAAATTTGATGCTGTCCAGACCATTGCAGCGCACAAGAAATTCCTCGTTTTTTCAGGAGATTAAATTATGATGGCGAGTTTGTATAAGACGTTTTTTTCAGCTCCTCCGCCAACCCTTATTGCATTAAGATGGTCGGTAAAATACGTCGGATCAAACGACAGGACGAAGGTTCGATCCCTGTCGAGGAATGCATTTTCTTTACTAAGATTTAAAGAATGCGCAGGCCGATAAACGTAATAGAGGAGGTCTCATACAAAACAAATGACACGTCTTTTCAAATAAGAGGTATCCACTATAACAAAATTTAAAGTAATATAAATTATCGGAATAAAAATAGATCTATTAATTATTTAATATATATGTATGTGTGTGTGTGTTTCATTAATAATATAGACAAGTGTTGTCTATTTATTTTATGTAAATTCTTTTCATAATTATTTAATGAAACATGTATGAATGAAAAAAATGCTGCCTAAATACACACACAATATATATATATATATATATATATATATATATATATATATATATATATATATATATATATATATATATATATATATATATATATATATATATATATTATACGAGATTATAATATAACATTTTACATTGCTACACAAAAGCTTTCATGTTTCAACAGTATGATTGTACTTTCTCAGTTGATGGTGAGTGATTGGTGATAAAAATGACTTTCTTTTAAGGAATAAATACTTTAATTAAGAAAAAGAAAAAGAAAATGGCCCTAATAAATCATTTTTATCACCAGTTACGAACCATCGCCTGAGGAAGTACAATCATAGTATTGAAACATGAAAGCTTTT
>OZ010592.1:84326951-84334451 GCA_963932145.1 Acanthosepion lycidas | reverse complement strand
CACACGAGACAGACAGGCTTACGGAGGTGTGGAGGACTCACACTTATACACTCACCCACACGAATATACACACTTACACACTAATGAGCCAAATGATAACACACACCCACAGCAATACACACGCTTACACATATCATACTCACTCACTCACTCCCTAAGAACCGAATAACACACACACAAACACTAAACAGAGACACATCCCCTCACCAAGTCCAATAAAACTGTCAAACTGACCAGAGAATTCATAGCAGCATGTATCTACCCAGCTCTTATCTCAAATAACAACTTAAAAGAAACTGTTTGACCAACACAACGAATGTTAAAAGATTCATGTTAAAAAGATGAAAAAATAAAAAAACAAATAAAAACTACAGACAAAAGTTAATTTTCTCCATCAAGACATTAATTTCTGTAGTTTAGTGCTAGCAGCAAGCAGAAATATTTCTCCTCCCGATGATGGCCATTTCGGCCGAAACTAGTCCAGGAATCTAAATGGAATAATAATAAAAAAAAACGAAAGAATATTAATCTACAACCCAGTGTGTCTGAAGATTTTAATTTTTTAATTTTTTTTTATTGTTCAATATATATATATATATATATATATATATATATATATATATATATATATGAACTGTTAGCATAGAACTTACGGTTAGATCTCTTCATTTCAAATGTAAAAGGATCAGACATTGTGACCAATCTCGTAATGTGCTTAAATTCATAATGTCTAGTCTTGACATTTTCTGTATATATATATATATATATATATATATATATATATATATATATATGGATTAGGTACGATAGGGAAATATTTGCCAGAACAATTAGCATGAGAATATTTATAGAAAATGCTCACCGAATCAATGTTACGATGATGGGAAGGTGACTGAATTCGAGATGCCAGGTAAGGACCAATAACATTGCAGATAAAGGAAAGCTTTTAATAGAGACTTCTTATAGTAGTGACAAAAATAATCTTTGTATACATAGTATGTTTGTTAATTTAGTTGAAATATGGAAACGCAATAATGTTTTGGGTTAATTAAAAAAAAAAAGAAATGAAAAAGAAAACGCTTCGGATGCTCCTGCAGCCTTCTTCAGTACTTAAAATTCATATTATCTGTTTTTGATTCCAAATATAAGTATCTTTATAATTTATAATTTCAGTGACCACATGTTCAGTCCATGGCATTTTTTTTTTCTGTAGAACCATATTTCTGCTGCTCTGTGTCTCATATATTTGAGGAGATTGTCCAGCATTCACTGCCATTATACGAGATTAGATATTACGTCACAGTCAAGCTCTGTTTCTATGCTTATATTAAGGTTAATCAGTAGAAAAACATCTGCGTCTCATTAAATTTCTTCCTCATCATTAAGGAGATTCAAACATTTACTGTCGTAGAACAGATATTATTAATTTACTACTGTTTTCTTTGTTTCATTTGTTCGTAGAGACACACCACTGTCGCTTCAAGCTTCCTCTTTATCTGTGAGGACATTGTTCAGTCTTCACTGACAAAGGAGAATAAATACTGCGAAGCAATTAAGCACTCTTTTAATGAACTCTACGTGTTTCTTTATATTTTGTTTACATTCTGATAGGTATCTTCCATTATACCATTGTCTACCGCTGCACGATCCAGATATCAATTTTATATATGTTTTCGATTTTAACTTCCTATCTTGAGGTTTTAGACAAAATACAGAGACGGATATTCAATGTGTAGGCCCTGATCTGGCATATCGTCTACAGTCACTTACTCACAGATGTGATATGGTTTCCCTCTGTCTTTTCTACAAATATGTGCATGGCACCTGCTACTTTCACTGGTACCCAAAACTGCATAAATTTAAGCGTGCTACTAGGTTGGCATCTCGGTCCCACTCTTTCACTGTCGAAACAGTTAAATGTAACCGCCTCTTCTACTCCCACAGCTTCTTCTCGAGCACTTCCCGGCACTGGAACTCCCTTCCTATTACTTGTTTCCTGATAGCTATAATTTTCAAATGTAATGTCAATCGACATCTTCTGATGGCTTGATCCCGATCCCCGTCCTTCTCTATATCCTTTCTTGAAACACCCCTCTTTACTCTGGCTCTCACTCCCTGTAACCCCTTGCGTGCTAGTGGCACGTCCACCTTGTTTGGGATGAAATGCTTATGCAACCACCCATTCTACTCTAAAAGCTTCTTCTCTTGCACTTCCCGACAGTGGAACTCCCTTCCTCTTACTTGTTTCCCTGATAGCTATCATCTTCAAATTTTCAAATGTAATGTCAATCGACATCTTCTGATGCCTTGATTCTGATCCCCGTCATTCTCTATATCCTTTTCTCAAATACCCCTTTTTACTCTTGCTCTCACTCTCTGTGACCCCTTTCGTGTTAGTGGTACTCACACTTTGCATGCTTAAAAAATATATGTAACTCAAATCTAGAGATCATTTTTTGTTTCCGCTGATGATCATGTATTCTATTGTCTTACATTTAAGAGTTAGTCCTTTCTTCTTACTTTCCTTTACTACCTTATTTAAAATTTCTTTAAATCTTCTTATTCTTGGTGGCACTCAAATTCATCTCTCTGTACTAAGTTTAAACCTGGCTGCTTTCTTCAAACAAGAGAAATATAAACAAATGATTCTGCGCCGACTATAAACTTTAGAGATGTAAAGATTGGTTAATTTAAGAAGTAAACTTGTCGCGAATTTATAATGCTGTTCGCTAATAGTTTTCTCTGGCGTCAGTATCCACAGTCGCCAATACGCCTAGAAGCATGAGTACTGATTTGCCAATGTACACACGACGTGAATGGACATAAGAACTTCGACCAAGAAAGGTTTATTTTCAGATATCTACTTTCGGAAATTATACTTGTTGAAGAGAAAGTTGAAGCCAAAAAGATATCCCTTCCTATTTCGCCATCTCAGACAACTGTTGATATTAACATCTTCCGTGGCCATTATGTTTGCGTAATGTAACGTATATAAACCTGAAAAGTGTATTCAACGAGACAATTTCAAATTCCTGGCTAACATGCTGCGTTTACGGTCTCAGAATTACAATTGTCTAAGACACGCATCTGGGTCATCCCTTAATTATGTGTTAAATAACAAGACAAACTGGCCTTGAGGACAACAAATTTAAGAGAAGGAAATTCGGCTGTCGCATTTTACTTTTAAGTATAAACGTCTTTTTTTTATTTTCCTTATAACTTCCATGTTCTGTACTCACATATTTAGTCTATAGTACTTTCAGTATTCTCCTATAGAACTACATCTGTGTTGCTTCAAGTCTCTTCTTCAGCTGTTAGGAGATTGTTCAGCATTCACTGCCATATAGGAGATTAGATATTACATAGCCGTCCCAAACTGTTTTCTTTGTTTCTAAGGACACTCATCAATAGAACCACATCTCTGTCGCTTCAAGTCTTGTCTTCATCTGTGAAGAGATTGTTCAGCATTCACTGCCATATAGGAGATTAGATATTACATAGTCGTCCAACACTCTTTTCTTTGTTTCTAAAGACTCTCGTCAGTCGAACCACATCTCTGTCGCTTCAAGTCTTGTCTTCATCTGTGAAGAGATTGTTCAGCATTCACTGCCATATAAGAGATTAGATATTACATAGCCGTCCAAAACTCTTTTCGGTGTTTCTAAGGACACTCGTCAGTAGAACCACATCTCGGTCGCTTCAAGTCTCTTCATTTGTGAGGAGATTGTCCAGCATTCATTACTATACAACATGAGAGATATCACGTAACACTTCAGTAGTATTTTCTCTGTTTCTAACGAGTTTTTTTCTTCTGTTTTTTAATACTCTGCTTAGCTTTTGGAGAGCATCTTTCACTTTTCCAATTATTATTTTTGAAACTTTGTCATTGCTGATTACCAAAGCTAAAGAATCGACGGTGCCTTATTAGTTTGAATTTTCCGCTTCGGGACTGTTAGCCATCCAGTGTTTGCCATGTTATTAAACATATAAGTTAAGCAATACAGTTTGATGTCTTTACTAAAGGCATTAGCGTAAAGTGAAATGACACACCCGCTTGTTGAATTTTAACTCAGCACCCTGATTCCAATTGCCATTACATAACGGGCGTTTGTAACGTCATTGCTTGAAATTTCAAAGAACACGTTTTCTCCAGAAATACCCACAACAAACATGGTGGACAAACATGGTGAGTCCACGTAAAGAAATGTAAAGAAACAAGAACCAATATATATATATACAAACAAATGATAATGTAATAACATCAAAAGGTATACAAGCGACAAAACCAATGATATGTGTAACAAAGTAATGGGAAAACCTTTTTGGTCTAAACTATGTGTAGTGAGTGAATGTGCGTACGTACGCGTGTGTGTGTGTGTATGTATTGTTCATGCATTTCCCAACAGGGGGCGCTATCTCTGCAATAGGTTACATGTTGACGAATAGGCATATAAGCTGAGAAGAGAACGATAATATATATATATATATATATATATATATATATATATATATATATATATATATATATATATATATATATCGCCGAGTATTTATAGTCCGGAAAGCGTCCCCTAGTAACGGTTTTGAAAATTAGGAGGATGTAACTCAGCACAAGCTACAAGATGCGAATGTGGCGTCACACTGAAGCATGTAGAGAAATATGTTTGTTAATACCGTAATTCCCCATGTATAATACACGTTTTTTTCTAAAAAATAATAAGCAAAATGAGAGGTGAGTATTATGTCCAGGTACAAAAATATCTTTAAAAAATCGCCGTTTCATAGGTCGATTTCAGTTACGAAATGACTACTCACCACAGACATACGACAATTTGATAATAATATTCGGCGATTCAGAGCCAATAACGATGTCAAATACAATCATATGTACTTAATAATACTTGGAATTGTAAAATAAAATAAGAATTATCACAAAACTAACTTAGAATAATATTATTCTATGTTTAAAACATTTTTTGTGAAAAACTACATACGGATCCGGTAGATTGCACATTTTATTGAAGAAAAACAGGTTAATGAGTCTACGCAGTAGGAACAATATAGTTATTTCCGTTTCCTTTTAGAATAGTGATGATCGGAAAGTTTGATAAATATCTTGAATAAGAGTAGGAAACGCTGGCCGTAATGAAATTGGAGAGGTAGAATTTTTAGTGTTTGATTACCAAACAAAAAGTGTGTATTATGCGTGAGTAGAAGCATTTTCACACACTTTCATCACAATTTTAGGGGTGCGTATTATGGATCAAGTTAAGAATAGTTACCGTAATTCCTCATGCATAATATACATGAGGAATTACGGTAACTATTCTTACGTCTTATTTTGTTATCCAAATGTTCCTATTTCAGTTTTCCCGTTTCTTGAATTCAAAACTCATGAAAAAGAAAATAATTTCTTTTGTTTCTAAGAAAATTTTCCTGTTTCTTAATACTTTGCTTAGCTTTTGAAAGTCACATTCCCCTCTGATTTCTGTATCGCATTTTCCGTAGTAAGTTATAACATTTGCCAGATGGATAAAATACTGGACGCCCGTTTAAATGCAATCTACAACGGACAAAGATTAGCATCAGTTAAATAGTACAAAGTCTATATTTTAAATCAGATTAATAAGCGAATCCTTTATCAATGACATACTTTACAGCTTGTGTATTAATCTCTCTTAAGACTTTAAACATTGACCAATGCCAGTTTTCTGAGTGATGTATTTCTAAATCGAACTGTTGGTGCACTATTGATTCCGAAACCAATTTTACGATATAAATCGATTAAGACCAGAATCAATAAAAAACAAAGCTTGATGCTGGAATTAGCCCTTTTCTTCTCATAAATGTTATTTCTCTTCACACCATAAGCAGTCATGATTCTCCACAGCTTCCTTCCCGTCAACGTACTCAAATTGTCATTACATTGGGAAAATAATGGAGTGTTTTTTGTACTCTTCTCTATGGTTTAAAATTCAGAATTACTCTCTTAGTCTTGGAAGCCCAGTTGGTTTTGTTACATACGCCATAGAAGAGTGGCAGGAGTAATAGCTTTATGCCTTTTCCAAGGGTATTAGTGCGAATTGAATGTAACGGGAAAAATTGCAATTGGAAATTCCCTCACTTATTGCACTTTCCACAGGTAACTTAGGGATAATATCAGTTGTAATGCTAATTAAAATAATTAATTTCTTTTTTATTTATTAATAATATATCCTAAAATATAGAACAATATGGCTTAATATATTCATCAGTTGTGCAACCTGATCTTCTCTACTTACTGTGTTCTTCCGTATTCATGATATAGTGGTATTATGCGACGCCAATAAGCAGAGTGGTTAGTGTTATCATCAAAAACAAATATTTCTTTAGTAAGTAGGTGAAATCAGGCTGCTAATATATTTGCATTTCATTTCTTCTTTAGTTTTGAGATGTTTAATGGAGGATTAACAGACAGAGGATCGGTTTAAAAATCTGATGATTCTATTTAATCAGATTAACCAGTTGTAACCTAGGGAAAGTTACTGAATACAATAATCACACGAAGGTTGGTAATGAACGATAATACTTAGGACAAGAACAACACATATACGATTCGCGGGTAGAAGAAGTAGTCAGCCGCTAGAAGTGAGTCATGTGAATTCCACAATGAATCTCTAACAGTAGGATATCTACCAACCACCCCACGTGGTCAGATGTGGCACAAGGCCAAATTTAATGAGGGCTATCCGAGCCCGTAGGCTTGGCCAAAAAATTCCCCGTAGACCCCGTATAAAACGGGGTCGAGTAAATCTTTCCCGAGACGAGATTCTTCCCTCCAAAATAGCCTCTCGAAGGCAGAGAGTTTGACCAGCACAGCTGAAGACGAATCACAAACTGTAGGATATCTATCACCCGCCCCATGCGGTCTGATGTGGCACAAGGCAGAATTTAATGTGGGATATCCGAGCCCGCAGGCTATGCCAAAAAGTTTCCCGTCGACCCCTTATAAAACGGGGTCGGGTAGCCGTTTCCCGAGACGAGATTCTGCCCTTCGACATAGCCTCGTCTGGGGATCCTCTCTGCCCGGAGGCAGAGAGTTTGACCATCACAGCTGGAAACGAATCTCTAATTGAAGACCAACATACAGAATTTACTACTGTATTTATATGAATAGGGATATACCGACTATCGACTGTAGGTATGCTACAACAGTTACGTAAATATTTCCTTAGGAGTAATGCTTTTAAAAGTTGGAAATTCAGATCCTTGCAACAAGCAAGTAAATAACGAATCTTATATTGAGAATTTTGGTCAATGGCAGAATCTAACAGATCCGATTCAGCAGAGAACGCTTTCATGCAAAAGATCCTACACGCTGGAGAATGACGAGACCTAATTATGAAGGGATTTACCTACAAGCGAAAGAGGTTTCAAGAATTCCGAAATAGAAAATCGATGTTTTAATATGATTACGTTTCATTTGCTTCAAGAGTGGGGAGGGTTATTAATGTTGTATTT
>OZ010592.1:84309451-84321951 GCA_963932145.1 Acanthosepion lycidas | reverse complement strand
GATTAGCGACAAGGTCTCACCATTTTACATTTGAAATGACTAGAGGTAACCGTAAATTCTATGCAGTTTTTTTCTCTTGCACTTCTCTCGCTTGTGGAATTCTATTCCAGCTTCTTGCTTGAAAATCAAATTTGATCTTCAAAAATCTAAATGCCATGTCAATCATTATCTTGTATTCTTAATTCTTATTCTTTTATCGTTCTCTTTACTTAATAATTTTTTTCTTTTACTCATATTCTCTCACGCTCAGTAACCCCTTGTCTCTTAGTAGCTTTATTGCCTTGCTGAGGATGAAATCTCTATCTATAAAAGGCAGGATGTGTGTGTGTGGAACCAATGCACGGCCGCAATTTTCGACGGATTTGCACCAAAATTTACATGCACATGCTCCAAGTTAGCGGGAAGGCCAACACCGACTTTGCATTTCCCGAAATGCATAGTGGAAATAATCGATTTTTTCATGCTTCTACGGCAGTTTTCATGTAGTTTGAGCCCATTTTGTATTGGCCAGAGTGAGAGCCTATAGCTGGATACCACGAATAGGCAGGAAGATTCTATTGGCCAGCATGAGAGCCAGCAGCTGACTGACACGAATGTTAACTAGCATGCTAGCATGCAAAAAAAATTGATAGCTGCATTCGTGACAAGTGGGAAAAAATAAATCTGCACGGCACTTTACTCCAATTGACTCATACCCTTGCTTAAACTCAACGTTGATTCTGATTCCGGTTGGGCGTGGAAAAGTATTTGTTGTTAACATTCTTTTTTTCTTTCGGTTTTTCTAGTTACGAGTCCTTTTTTAAAGCTGGTCGTTTTGTGTTCATTTTGTTACGATCTTTTTTGGCGAGAGATTTAATGTTTAGTATAGAGCTTAGAAAAAATTCGCAGTGTGCAATAGGAAAGAAGTAAGGCATGTAGCAACATCAGCACGGCAAAGGGCACTCGTTTAAAGGCAAGGAAGAGCAAAAATATTTTAAGTCAAGTGATAGCGATTGCTGTATGCGTTGTACGTTTTTGTATGAGGCACAAGCAACGCCTGGCCATGCTGCTAGTGATTAATAAAAATACGCTTGGAAAATAAGAATCAGTAATGTTATTGGTCCAGACCTGGTATTGCGACATCCGTCACTTTCCCATCATAATATTGTTTCGCTAAATACTTTCAAATTAATTTTTCTGATGAACTTTCTTCAATGATACCTAGACATTATGAATTTAAGCATAGTACTAGATTGGTGACAGTCTGATCATTTTACATTTGAAATAGCAATATGTAGCCGTAAGTTCTATGCTAACAGTTTCTTCTCTTACACTTCTCGTCTGTTGAACTCTCTACCATCTTCTTTCTTTACAATCAACTTTGATCTTCAGAAATATAAATACAATATCAATTGTTATCTTCTGTCTTCTTAATTCTTGTTCTTTTATTTTCCTCTCTCTTTGATAGTAGTTTTTCTCATATTTTCTAACGCTCAGTAAACTCTTGCATCCTGGTGGTTTTATTGCCTTTGATCTTCAAAAATGTAAATGCAATATCACTTGTTATCTTCTGTCTTCTTAATTCTTGTTCTTTTATTGCCCTCTCACCTTCATAATGTTTTCTTTTTTTCATATTCTCCAACATTCAGTAATCTCTTACATCGTGGTGGTTTTATTGCCTTCCTTGGGGTGAAATGATAAAAAAACAGTATCAATCTGACATAATAACCAAATGCTTTACAATCAACTTTGATCTTCAAAAATGTAAATACAATGTCAATCGTTATCTTCTGTCTTCATAATTCTTGTTCTTTTATTGTTCTCCTTGATAGTGTTTTATTTTTCATATTTTCTAACGCACTTGCCTTTTAGTTGTTTTATAGCTTATATCATTTTCCCACCGCCATGATGTAACTTCTTGGTGTCGTTTATATAAATATTTTCCTGATAATTGTTCTAATGAGCTTTCTCTTTTTGCACCTAGACTTTCTGAATTTAAGTGCAGTACTAGATTGGAAGCTAGGTCTCATCATTTCAGAGTTGAAATGACGAGATGTAACTGTAAGTTCTATAGGGTTTCTTCCATCACACTTCTCAACTGTGTAACTCTCCACTATCTGCTTGCTTTACAGTCAACTTTGACCTTCAAAAATATAAATAAAATATCTATTGTTATCTTCTGTCTTCTTAATTCTTGCTCTTTTATTTTTCTCTCTGTTTAATAATGTTTTCTTTTTTTTTTTTTATATTCTCTAACATTCAGTAATCCTTCGCATCATGGTGGTTTTATTGCCTTGCTTAGGGTGAAATCATTAAAAATAAAAAACAGCAGTATGAATCTGACATAATAATCAAATGCCTTACAATCGACTTTGATCTTCAAAAATATAAATACAATATCAATTGTTATCTTCTGTCTTATTCATTCTTTTTCTTTTGTTGTTCTCCCTTCTGAATAATGTTTTGATTTCCTCAGATTCTTTAACAATCAGTAACCCCTTGCAGTCTTTATTGCCTTGCTTGGGGTGAAATGATTATAAAAAAAAGTCCATTATTTATTAGGTATTGACAGGGCGTCGCATAAGGGTTAACTAATTAGATAACCAAAATAACACATCTAAATAAACAAGGAACAGTTAGACTTGTAATATGATATTATTTTATATCAATGTTGTGTGTTAAACTGATGAGCAAGTCGAGGTAAGAAAGAAAACGGCGTAATTAATCAACATGACGACTTAACGTACATCGTTTAGAACAGGCTAGTCTCGTCCTGTCAGCAAAGGATCAAGTTACTTAACACCAATCTTTAGCGATCACGAATGTTGCTTCCTTATGGACGAATCAGAAGCGAATAAATTGGTTCACCCACCAGGCTTTTCTGATGAGGATCTTATCGGTTCTGTGTCTTGTTATTGTTCGTTCTCCTTATATTTTCTTTTTTTTCTTTCATATTCTCTCATACTAAGTAACCCCTTGCGTCTTAGTGGCTTTATTGCCTTGATTGTGGTGAAATGATTTTAAAAAAAAAAAGTCCATTATTCATTAGAGGTGAAGATCAAAGTTGGATGACCCGTCAAGTTGGAGGACATGGGCTGTGGTTTGATTTGGACACAGATCGGCTTCACCGGGTCGATTCATCCAAGACACGCCGATCATTAATAAATACTTGTCCCAGATATGCGAAGGAAACTGGTCAGCTGTTTAGCTACGCAAACACCCTAAGACCACATCCGATAATGGGACTGATGATACACCATGTTGACACTAGACTTTTAACCACAGTACAAGATAGGAAGCCAGGTTTCGCCATTTTACAGTTGAAATGGCGAGATGTAACTGTAAGTTGTATGCAGTTTCTTCTATCTGGGCTTAAGTTACGTGCTAAAGAGCTAAATAATAAATCTAAATAACTAAGAAACAAGCAGACTTATAATATTATTTTGTATCGATGTTGAGTGTTGAACTGATGTACAAGGATTCACTACTCATAGCACAGGTGTTCCAGTTGTTTAATTGAATTAAGATGTTATACACTAAACTAGAATCAATTCAGACAGCCTTTCAAAGATGACCGCGAACTCTTTATCAAAATATCGACGTCATATCTAGTTCATACAAATGAAGAGCGCGAATCAATATGGACATTTTATTTCTGTTTTCTGTCTGTCCATGCATGAAGAAAGAAAATTGGCAGGAGATTTCACAATCTTCATCCGACGAAATCGAGCGTGTGTCCGGAGAAGGGTAACAAATACAAAAGATCTGTACGTTTCACGGTTAGTGGTTCAAAGGCCTTGGACAGATATACGCAGGCATAAAACGAGTCGCTTACTTTGACGATTATCAGTCGAATGAACAGTTATTGTACACTTAACTGCTTCCAATCTGAGCAAGCCAAGGTAAGGAACCAAAAGGCGTGGTTAATCCACATGATGACCAAAAATAGGTGAACATCATTCCAGCCAGGGTCAGTCTTGTTCAGTCAGCGAAGAGTTAAGTTTCTTTGCATCAAGGTTTATCGTTTTTGAGTGTTGCTTCCGCATGTTCGAGTCATTTTCTCCACGGCATTATCAGATTTCCTATGCCTTTTTTATAAATATTTTTAAGGTAATTATTCTGATAAGCTTTCCTCTTTGGTAGCAAGATTTTATAAAATTTAAGCGCTGTCCTACATAGACAACTAAATCGCAACATTTTGAAAAGGCTAGATGTAACCGTAAGTTCTATGTAAACAGTTTCTTCTCTCACACTTCTCGCTTGTGGAATTCTCTTTCAGCTTCTTGCTTCAACATTGATCTTCAAAAACTAAATGCCAATCGTTGTTTTCTGTCTTCTTAATTCCTGTTCTTTTATTCCCTCTCCTTAATATTTTTCCTTTTCTCATGTTCTCTCACAGACAGTAAACCCTTAGTGGCTTTATTGCCTTGCTTTGGATGAAATGATTAATGAAAAATACTCTTGAAAATGAAGAATCTGCAATGTTATTGGTCCTTACCTGGCATCTCAGTCACCTTCCCATCATCGCAACATTGCTTCGTTGTGCATTTTCTATAAATACTTTCATGCTAATTGTTATGATGAACTTTCTTCTATCATTCTTAGACATTATGAATTTAAGCACAGTACTTTATTGGCGAAAAATTTTGACCATGTTACATTTGAAATGCCTAGATTCAACCGTAAATTCTATGCTAACAGTTTCTTCTCTCACACTTCTCGCATGTGGAACTCTCTATCATTATCTTTTTTTAATATATATTGCACTTTTTGCTTCTGGAACTCACTGCCGCCTTCTCGCTTTCCAATCAACTTTCATCTTAAAAAATTTAAATGCGGTATCAACTGTTATCTTATGTCTTTTAATTTCTAACCTGTTATTGTTCTCTTACCATAATAGTGTTTTTCTTCATATTCTCTAATATTTAATAACCCCTTGCGTCTTAGTGACTTTATTGCCTTGCTCGTGATGAAATGATTATATATATATATATATATATATATATATATATATATATATATATATATTCATACACGTTTCATTAAATAATATAGACAAGTGTTGTCTATTTATTTTATGTAAATTTTTTTTGTAACTTCTGATAAGTTTAATAACATTATCGTTGAAAGAAGAAAGAAATTCACAGTAGTGATCCATATTTTTTATTACAATCTAAGCTTTTGGCTTACTTAAGCCATTATCAAAGATGTCAATTACAACATATTATACAATAAACGGACAAGACGGTGATGATAGTCTGTCAATGTATACATAGAAGATTTCTAAGCAACGATAAACACGCGCATATAAGACGCTAGAAGCGAAAATCGCACCGCATCTCATGACGTCACACATGACCACACGAGAGTGAATTGTAGAAGTATGAATCGAAAGCCGTTGGTATAAACCAATGACTTCTGTTAACAATTATAGACATTTAAGAATATTTGTAGAGATGCCATAATTGATTTTGTTTAGGTTGGGTTTCAACTGTTTGATGTATATATATATAATGAATCAAGAATAAAAACTTAAACATACATTTCGGATATAATTTATTTCGTAAATATTTCTATATATTCATCTCTTCAAACGGAAAGCTCTTGATAAATGAGGACAGTTGTGTTTGTTGGAGAAGCTTATTATATTAAAACATTTAATAACACTAACTTGCTGAACAGAAGTGAGTTGATCGTATACCTAAAACCAAACATCTGCTCAAGAGCATTGACCCCGATTAAATAGATTTCAAAATAGATTTTTATGAAATAATAATATTTAATACCTATCAATATTCATAGAGTCCAACATTAATAGCATTTTTATATATCTACAAACATATAATTCCATATTATAGATCGTACTTGATTGATTTATGACTTGTGTATATGAAAATTCACCTTTGTATGTATAAGGCTAAGCTTCAAATGCATTAGATATATAATCTTAACCAATAATTATGTTAATTAGTGTTGCCTATAACATTAATTCTAATGTTATAGGCAACCATAATAAAATAAACAAGTCTTAACACAAAATTTTAAAGCAACAGTAGGAAAACGTGAATTTCATAACGTCTAATGGTCAATGAATATTTTGCACCTGAAGATTGTGTGTTTACATGAAACTCTCTGTCTCTCTGTCTCTCTCTCTCTCTCTCTCTCTCTCTATATATATATATATATATATATATATATATATATATATATATATATATATATATATATTAGTGATATACGTCGATACCACGACTCGGGGTTTCATGCGAACACGCAATCTTCAGGTGCAAAATACTCACTGATCGTTAAAAGTTATGAAACACAAAATTTTAAATCAACGTCAAGAGAACGAAAATTTCATAACGCTTAACGATCAGTGAGTATCCGGCACATATTCACTAAAAAAAAACTTTATTAAATTAATTACAAAAACTTTAAAACTTTTATTAGGATGAAATAAAAATAATACTTCCAAATTAAAAATTAGATGTGAAAAAGTAAGTGAACCCTTACATTTAATATTTGGTGACTTCTTTTTTTGAGGTTACAATGTCAGCCAGTCTTTTTCTTTAATTTTGAAGAAGTTTCCGGCAGTAGTGAGTACCAATATTTGACCATTCTTCTTAGCAAAATTCACGCAGCTGCTCGATTTTACCTGGGTTTCTTGCATAGACTTCCGTCTTTCACTTGAATCACAGATTTTGAATTGGGCTTAGACCAGTTTGAATTGGGCTTCCAACATATTTCTTCTTCTCTTTCTTTTTTTTTTTTTTTTGCTTTGATGCTTCAGACCATTGTCCTGCTGGAACTTCCAGTCCCGATCTAAATACGACTTTTGAACAAAGGACAAATTACTTCCGTTCAAAATTACTTGGTATCTTTCAGTGTCCATTGTGCCGTCAATACATACTATTTTGCCCGTTCCAGCTGCCACAAAGCACTCCCAAATCATGATGCTGCCACCGCTATGTTTAATGGTTTGTATCAAATTCTTCTCTTCAAAAGCCGTTTTCGGGGATCACTAGTTATACTAACTATTCTTCCTGGCCAAAAGGTCTACTTTGGTCTCATCCGACCATAAAATTTTTGCCAGAATGTTTCTAACTTTTTAATATGAGCTTTGGCATAGTTGAGTCGAGTGTACTTGCGCAGTTTCGTAAGCAGTGGATATTTCTAGGCATTCTGCCTTGAAAATCGGCATTGTTCAGATTTTGTAGGACTAGAGATGTATGCATATTGATTTCAACATTGCCAAGTCAGCATTGGAGGACCTCAATGGTCACGGCAAGATTTGACTCGGCTTGGCGAACTAGATGTTTACTTGCTCTTGTTGTTATTTTTCGTGGTCGGCCATTTTTTGTTTGTGATACCAAAGGCCTTCCATCGATAAATTAATTTTTTTGCGTGGTGTAGAATTGCACTCCAAATTATTTTGATAGCTATTTGTAGCCTTCTTCATCGTTATAGGATTCAACAATGCGATTTTTTAAAGCTTCAGGAATTTCCTTTAAAAAAATTAGTTTCTAACTGCTGCCTTATGCATACACAATGATATATTGATTGGATGAAGTTTACATAGCTTATGAAAAATATAACACCTGCTATTTTCATTTTTACACGTGCACACAAAATTATTTGCACCTGCAACCAGGTAGAACCAAAATAAAGTTTAAATGTCATTTACTTTTTAATTATTGAATTAATATTTTTATTCCAGCTTGATAGACACATTTGCAAGTTGTTGCAATTGTTTAATAAAGTATTTTCTTAATAAATATATATTAGGTTGGTGCAAAAATAATGACGTAATAAAATCGTTTTTTGACGTGAAAAAATACGTCAAAAAACGATGTTATTACGTCATTATTTTTGCACCAACCTAATAGTTTAATTAAGATCAGTTCATTCATTATCTGGAAAAAAGAAACAATTTAAAAAAAATATTATCTGCATGCATAGGAAGGCACACACAAACACATTCACACACACACACACACACACATATATATATATAGAGAGAGAGATAGATAGATAGATAGATAGATAGATAGATAGATAGATAGATATATAGATAGATAGATAGATAAACAGACAAACAGATAGGTAGATAGATAAAATAAATATATATTTGTACATATAGAAAAAATGTAAACACGCACACAAACACACACGCATCTATCTATCTCTCTCTATATATTAACCCTATACTAACTTAACTAAAATTTAAGTAAAAGAGATTAAAAGAGATTACCTATCTAGAAACAGTCACGAGTTAAATTCATGAACAAAATTCAAACGGATACAGATGTCAACTTAATCAATAAAATTTATTTTTAAGATGTAAAAAAAAGATTACTAGAAGTAAACTTATATTCTAAAATAAAATTTTGTACTTTCTATGAATAATTTTCTAATCGATTATTTCATAGAAAATCCCCAAAATTAAAAAAAAAAAATTAAATCACTAACATCACATTAAATTATTTGTAGACAGTCTAGAGACATTCAAATTTATAACAAACATTATAATCTTAATGAACCCCAAAATAACACTTTCAAAGTAAAGCAAAATAACAGCGTCTGTTTCTAGCTTTTCTTACAAAGAAAATTAGTGACATCTTCTCTTCTCTCTTAACTTCCTTCTCTCTTTATCTCTCTATGAGTTTTTTCTTCTCTACCCCTTCGATTTCAATATATAACTGCCGTTAAGTTAACCGTTTAAATGTGTCAATATCTGTTAACTCACTCATGCCTTCTCTCTCCGTCCTCACTTCCTCACTTCGTTAATTTACATGTTTAATACGGCCCGTCAAAAATGTGTAAATTTTCTTTTCATTTTTGTTCGGAAGTAAAGTCTGATGATCCGTAGTTCTGTGGTGAAATAATTTATTACATGGAACCTTTAAGTGGTATGTTTTTATTTAAATTATTTGCTCTGGATTTACATTGAGCTCTCTGGATTTTATCCTCCTTAGGTTTACCCATACGGATTACCTAGTTTTTCATAAACTAACTAACTATATATATATATATATATATATATATATATATATATATATATATATATATATATATTATAATTTTTTCATATAGAAAAAACAGTTTACTGACTACAAGGATGCAACTTCGTTTCGGTGCATTTCAATTGCACCTCGACTAGTGAGGACCAAAATTGGTTGCCATTCTCACCAGTCGAGGTGCAATTGAAATGCACCGTAACGAAGTTGCATCATTGTAGTAAGTAAACTGTTTTTGTTCTTTTTAAAAAAATATTATAAATAATTATTGCTCTAATATCAGTATCGCGCCCTCTTTTGGATTAATGCTGTGAAAGCTAGAATTTATATATTATTTTCTTTCTCATTGCATCGGATATATATATATATATATATATTAACAAAAATTGAATAAGAGCCATTTTGACTTTTATACATGCTCAATAAATTATTTGCACGGACAACGATGTAAGACAACAATACATAATATATGTAAATATATGTAAATATATGTAAATATATGTAAATATAAGGGTTCACTTATTTTTGGCACATTTTATTTTTTTATTTTTAATTATTTTATTCCAACTTGCTAAAAAAATTTGAAAGTTGTTGTAATTTATTTAATAAAGGTTTTTGTCATTGAATATATAGTTTGATTAAGATTTGTTGATCATCTGGGAAAAAGAGGGAGTTATTTAAAATATTATCTTAGGTGTTCTCAAAACTTTGCACAGAATTACATATATATATATATATATATATATATATATATATATATATATATATATATATATACGAGAAACCAATTCATAGACAAATTTGAACCAGCACAAAATAAATCATAACCGAACATACATAAACACACACACCATACAAACATAGTGGCAAAACATACTAGGCGTACCACACATAGATACACACACACACATACGTGATGCAAAATACATGTACTTACTGTAAAGATTTTTTTATACTAATATATAGGATATGTGTGTGGAGGACGAATATATACACATATACTGGGAAAAGCAACTATACTAGACGACACTACACCAATTCAAAGTGTGTCTATAGCTATATATTTCCTTGTAAAAACGATATATATGAAGGAATATCTATATACACGTATCAATAAAAACACACTCACACAATACAAAAAAACGGAGAAAAGTTTTAAAAGATAGAGCGAACATAAAGATAAGAATAAAGACCCCACTTTCTCTGACCAATTCTAATTGTTTTATTACTCCTTAAGCAAAGAAAGATTTTTCCGCCAGTCAAAAGAAAAATTTGGATTACTACCTCACACAAAAGACAATGGTTGACTATTATAAATAATAAAAAAGAAAAAAATAATTACTTTAATTAAGATGTGGAAATAACCATTCTTTGCCTAATTAAGGTCACAAGACCCGAAACGCGTGTAGCAAACAATGTGGAAAATAAAGTATAATATATATTGTACAAATCAACATTATAAACAAAAACATCTGAGGCTTCCCTTTTCTCTTTATATATATATATATATATATATATATATATATATATATATATATATATATATATATATATATATATATATATATAAAGGCTTAAACACTAATATTCCATGGTCATAATTTATTCCATTGGAATCGTAAATACGATCCAATTCATCAGACCTACAAATTCAAAAAGAAAACAGAAAAAAACCTGCGTTTTGAACATAAAAATATAGGTCCTTGCTAGATTAGATAATCGTCATATTTATTCTTTATATGTTTATATTTGATTTGTAACCTGTAGTCGATATTATTTTTGTCAAATTTTCTCAATTACACAGCGTCCCTTTCAATTTTAATTTCACCCGCCCCATCTTTCTTCCCCACCACTTCTTTCCTTACCTCTCCCTCCTTCTTTAAGATTTGATCGGCCATGATGTGTGTATGTCACCACGAAATGTATCTTTATTGTATTAGACATCCGACAACAATCATTTTTCCCCCTTCCACTCACACCTAGTTTTATAAAAAAAACCTCTCTGTTAAATTCACTCCTATATTACCCCTCTCTTATGAACTAACATTCGTCCCACACTCTCATACTTACACTCTCTCTAAATTCTATTTTTATTTCCGGAGTAGGTTTTTTTCTGTTTTCTTTTTGAATTTGTAGGTCCGATGAATTGGATCGTATTTACGATTCCAATGGAATAAATTATGACCATGGAATATTAGTGTTTAATCCTTTTTATTATATCCTTACTCTCTCCTGGACATTGAGGTCTACCTGGATTCTATCCTCTCGGAATTTTTTATTCAAAAAATATACATGTGGATTTTGCATATATATGTATATTTACCACTAATATTATCTCTCTCTCTCTCTCTCTCTATATATATATATATATATATATATATATATATATATATATATATATATATATATATATATATACTAGCCGAGGTACCTGGCAAGACCTGAGTGTACATGGGCGTAATTGTATAACCGTACTCTCTGGCTAGAAATGTCTGCCTGGAGCCCCGCTATCAGGCATCATCCGTTGGTATACTAAGCTACCCCGCCTCATCTTTTTTATTTGAAAAAATATTATCTATCTATCTATCTATCTATCTATCTATCTATCTATCTCTCTTTCTCTCTCTCTCTCTCTCTCTATATATATATATATATATATATATATAGTAGTGAGTAATATAAGTGTATATGTGGTATATATATAAGGAAAAAAAACAAAATCTTTAATATTACCTTCCAATATTACTGCAACTTAATTTGAAACCTAAACTTTAGTAAGGAAGATTACCCATCTAAAAATAGTTACAAATTACAATCATAGATTCAAACTGATAAAGATGTTACCTTAACAGTCATTTACAATATTAAAAGATTACTATCAGTAAACTGTTATATTTTAAAAAATCCTTTTAATGCGTTCTCTATGAATGTGTTAATAAAGACAGTATTTAAGTTATATTAAATCCCTAAGTTATTTGTAAAGGAGTTAAATATTTAAATTGCTAGCAAGCATCAAATTACTTTCTTCGTGTTTTTTTTTTAACATTTAAATTACTATCAAATATTAAAATCTATTTTTTTACATAAATTGCTAAAAATATACCACCCCACTTCTTCGTATGTAAAAGATAATTACAGCTTCTTTCTCTGTACTTCCCCCTTCTTTCTTTTTTCTTTTTCTCTCTTCTCCCCTCCCATTTCAATATATCACTTCCGTTAAGTTAACCGTATAAAAAGGTCATGGTCTGGTCCCTCCTCCCCCAATACTAAGTATGATTGAAAGAAATATTGAAATAAACCCTCTCTAAACTCGACCATGTCTCTCACACCACTACTCCCTACCCTCTTTCTTTAATTACATAAACTTAATACTACCCATCAAAAGTGAATTTTCATTTCATCTTTCATTTCATTTTTGGAAGTGTTATCTGATGATCCAGCGTCCCTTAAAAAGGCTCTGGTGAAATAAATTATTATAATGGAACCTTAAAGTGGACTGTTTTT
>OZ010592.1:84189451-84306951 GCA_963932145.1 Acanthosepion lycidas | reverse complement strand
ATTGTTATAATTTATTATAATGGAATCGTAATCACGATCTATTTTATCAGACCTACAAATTCAAAAAGAAATTATAAAATATACCTCCGGGTATGAAAAACAAAATTTTACTGAGAGTGTATGTATGGGAGTGTGAAACAAGTGTGAGAGGGAAATGTATGAAAGCTCTAGAGAGGTGTAATAGAAGAAAGAAGAACAGGAAGACCTAAAGATGAAGGAGGGGATTAAAATTTAACAGAGAGAAGTTTTAATGAGAGGAGTTAAATAACGGTTTAAATGAGTGAGATACAGATAAATATGATTAATTTTCAGATGCATAAGACAAACCTCTCATCAACGAGCTAAAAAAGGCGGAAGGGTGGTCTGTTAAAGCCTATTGTCCGTAGATGGACGAAGCTCCTATTTGTAACTGATACTTAGGCTTGTACGGTTTCTTTTTACACTTTCCTTCTGATTCACAGTTACTAGACCTTTCATACATTTCCCTCTCACACTTGTTTCCCACTCCCATACATCACGCACGCGCTAATGTATCGTACATTATATACTGTATACCCATCTTCGTTTACACTTGCACAGCCCGCCACCGCCGCCACGCGGTCAGTTTGAGAACTAATACGTTTCGTTTCACTAATGTCGCAACTTTTGAAATATATCAAATACTGGTGATTTGGAATTTTTTTCCTACAGATGTTTTTTTTTTTTTTATTTTGCTTGCAGATTTTGTCCGTTGCATCCGAAAACCTTTCATGGGGGATCCGTTTATATATATATATATATATATATATATATATATATATATATATATATATATATATATGCTAGAGGCAACCAGACGTCTAGCCACACTGATGAGCTGTGATACAGCGAAACAGTCTGTCTGTGGATGACAATATATATGCTCCTGAAAAATTTATTTCGGTTGAAGTGTGGGTTTGTATAAAGTGACGATTATGGCTAATAATGCAAGACTCTTCGGTAAATCGAATCGAGATCTCTCAGTCACTGTGTATTTATCTAAAAAAAAAATATGCTTGAATTCACCTTTTTCCCTGCCGTGTGCCAACAGCTTAGTGGTAGAATCCATGACTGACGCCAATTCAGTTGGGTTTCAATCCTAGCTTGAGGCAACCAGACGTCTAGCCACACTGATGAGCTGTGATACAGCGAAACAGTCTGTCTGTGGATGACAATATATACATATATATATATATATTATGGCATAAAAAGCAATAAATTTTATATTATAGCCCATGAATTTTCTTTGTGCGATACCATTCGTAATACGTATGGGTCTTCGATTGCGGATCACTTTATAAAGAATCCCACATGTGTGATGGATTTCAGTGTGAACTGGTTTTCCGTTTTGGCCAGAGCACACTCATTATTCTATCTTAATGTGTTGGAGACGCTATACATCAGGTCCAGGCGACCTGCTCTTTGTAAACAAAGAGATCGTTTGCTTGGACTTGCTGTGCTGCGCTTCTAGCATCTTTGTTGGTGTCATTTTTATAATTATATTTTTCTTCTCCCTGTCCATTCATTCACATCATCCATGACAGACTTTTTTCTCTCTTCATAATTTGTGTTCCCCATTAACAGTTCTGATGAGAGGGAACGAAACCGGTCGACTGGTGTGTGTTTTTGTTTTTATTTTAAATCTATCATGGCCTATAATATAAAATTTCTTGCTTTTTATGCCATAATACGTTTTTGTACTGTTTCAAACATATTTAAATATACATATATATATATATATATATATATATATATATATGTGTGTGTGTGTGTGTTTGTGTGTGTGTGTGTGTATGTGTGTGTGTATGCAAAGAAAAAAATTTATACCAAGAATTAATTAGAAATGTTAATGTGGTAAATGGCGAAATCACTTCGCTAACAGGACTTAATGAGATATTAACTTCATTTCCTTGAATGATACGATCCTCATATTTGAGATGTTGTCAGATGGAATTGACGGGTCAAGTTCTTTCGACAATTTCAAATTGTCATCTTCGGGGCGCATTTTTTCCATATACAGGCAAAAAAATTAAACAAAATATGTGTAGTGTCGAGCGATAAATGTGTTTTTTTTTAATTATATTATTTATTGACATATAAATATATGTTTTAGAGCGTACGATGCCGCGACGCTAGAGTTCTTGTTCAAATCAATCAAGTGAGAATTTTGTTTGAATTTTGAAAAGTTATATATATATATATATATATATATATATATATATATATATATATATATATATATAGTCCGTTCATCCCAATCAAGGCGATAAGATAAAGTCACTAAGATACAAGGGGTTATTGAGGGTTATATGAAGAAAATTACTATTAAGGTAAGAGAACAATAAAAGGATAGAAATTAAAAGACGCAAGATAATAGTTGACAATGCAATGAAATTTTTCAAGATCAAAGGTGACTGGAAAGCAAGAAGCCGGAAGAGAGATCCAGAAGAAAGAAATGCGATATATAAAAACAATCTCTTAGCATAGAACTTTTCATTCAAACATGCTATCTCTGCTTGCCTGTTGAATATAACATGTCTAAATCTACAAGCATTCCTTCCTCATTATGTCCAAGAGATTTCATCTGTATTCTTTTTTGTTTCCCTTTTACTTATGTCCACTACGTTTCTTACGCGTTCATCGTATTCTCAGCATCTATCTACTGAACCATATTTCTGTTGCATCCAGTCATCTTTTCTTCTTTGAGGAAATTCCCAACATTTACTGCCATATCGGAGAATTGATATTAAATAGCAGACCAGCACTCTTTTCATTCAGTATCTGTCTATATTTCTGAGATGAGGTATTATGTAAACTATTTATATTATTCAAACTATTGTCCTCATCTTTGTCGCCATATTTATTACAACGTTTCGGTCTTTCAGTATCTGTCTATATTTCTGAGACGAGGTATTATGTACATTAGTAACATTATTCGGACTATTGTCCTCATCTTTGTTACCATATTTATTACAACGTTTCGGCCTTTCAGTATCTGTCTATATTTCTGAGACGAGGTATTATGTACACTATTTACATTATTCAAACTATTGTCCTCATCTTTGTTGCCATATTTATTACAACGTTTCGGCCTTTCAGTATATGTCTATATTTAGGAGATGAGGGATTATGTACACTATTTACATTATTCGGTCTATTGTCCCCATCTTTGTTGCCATATTTATTACAACGTTTCGGCCTTTCAGTATATGTCTATATTAATGAGATGAGGTATTATGTACACTATTTACATTGTTCGGACTATTGTCCTCATGTTTGTCGCCGTATTTATCACAACGTTTCGGCCTTTCAGTATCTGTCTATATTTCAGAGCTGAGGTATTATATACACTATTTATATTATTCGAACTGTTGTACTCATCTTTGTCGCCATATTCATCACAACGTTTCGGCCTTTCAGTATTTGTCTATATTTCTGAGATGAGGTATTATGTACACTATTTACATTATTCAAACTATTGTCCTCATTTTTGTTGCCATATTTATCACAACGTTTCGGACTTTCCGTATCTGTCTATATTTCTGAGATGAGGTATTATGTACACTATTTACATTATTCGAATTATTGTCCTTATCTTTGTCGCTATATTTATTATAACGTTTCGGCTTTTCCGTATCTGTCTATATTTCTGAGATGAAGTATTATGTACACTATTTACATTATTCGAACTGTTGTCCTCATCTTTGTCGCCATATTTATCACAATGTTTCGGCCTTTCAGTATCTGTCTATATTTCTGAGATGAAGTATTATGTACACTATTTACATTATTCGAACTGTTGTCCTCATCTTTGTCGCCATATTTATCACAATGTTTCGGCCTTTCAGTATCTGTCTATATTTCTGAGCTGAGCTATTATGTACACTATTTACATTGTTCGGACTATTGTCCTCATCTTTGTTGCCATATGTATCACAACGTTTCGGCAGCGTACAACGACCGGAACCTTGTAATAAATATGGCGACAAAGAAGAGGACAATAGACCGAATAATGTAAATAGCGTACATAATACCTCATCTGAAAGGCCGAAACGCTGTAATAAATATGGCGACAAAGATGAGGAAAATAGTCCGAATAATGTAAATAGTGTACTCTATTCCTGGTTTCTAACGAAATCTTCCCGTTTCTTATTACTTTGCTTACCTTTTGAAAGACAACTTTTGCTTTCGGGTATCGGTGTGCCATTTCCATCTTTTGCTTAAACATTTCTCAGATATTTAAACTTTGCGGCCCGGGTAAGTCGATAAACTACATCCGACAACAAAGGCCTTTGAAACCACCTCTTAATTGCTGATATTCCCAGATCCACCCTGACATGGGGTAGTAGCATTTGTCAGGGTCACAGATATGGGCAAATGTTAACGCTTTAACGGGGGTCAAAACACCATGAAAGTATACAAATAGATTTTAATACCAGCAATACTCTTTGTGAAAAAAATATTATCAGCAACACATTTTCGAATAGAAAATATTAGCAACAATACATTTTTGAAAAAAATATTACCAGCAAAATATTTTTAAAACATATTACCAGCAGTACATTTTTGAAAAATACATCTTTCATTTGTAGTTCAAACATACATTCTGTCTTCTTAACTATCGATGGTTAGTTCTTCCTTCTCGCTTTCCTACTTTGTCTAGAATGTCCTGTAGTATACCACGGAAATACTTTAACTGTATCAACAAATATTAAATTATGTGGGAAGCATGACGCAGTTACTGCCAATCACAAGGTTTCATTAAATGAAAAGAATGAAATCAAGAATGAAATAAAGAAAGGAAGAAAGAGAGCGATAGAGGCCTCTGAAAACCAATATCAGAATACAGAATTAAAAAAAATATATATGAAAAAATCAAGATTAAAAAGTACATGAGAGACGAATACAGAAATAAAAGAAGAAAGAGAAGTACGTAACATGAGAAGAAATGAGAAAAAGAGAAGTAAAAGAAAGAAAGGAGGAAAGAAAGAAAGAAGGAAAGAAAGAAAATGGAAAGAAAGAAAAATAAAACGGAAAGAAAGTGAAAAGAAAAAAGAATGAAAGAAAGAAACAAACTAAATAGAAAGAAAGAAAATTAAAAAAAAAGAAATACACTGGAAAGAAAGAACATGGAAAGAAAATGGAAAGCAAGAAAGAAAAATAACATTGAAATAAAGAAAATAGAGAGAAGGAAAAATGGAGAGAAAGAAAATACGAAGAAATAAAATGGAAAGAAAGAAAGAAAGAAAGAAAGAAAAAATAATGGAAAATAAATAGATAAATGAAGATAGTAACCGTAAAGAACACAGAATAGAAGAAAAGAAAGAAAGAAAATGAAAAAGAAAATAGAAATAAAATGGAAAGAAAGAAAGAAAGAAAGAAAGTAGCCTCATGGAAACAATAAAAGAAAATAAAGAAAAAATAAAAAAAGAAAGAAAAAAAATGGAAAGAAAGAAAGAAAGAAAGAAAGAGAGTAACATAAAAGAAACCAATAAAAGAAATGAAAGAAGAAAGAAAAATAAAAAAATAGAAAGAAAGAAAATGGAAAGAAAGAAAGAAAGAAAGAGAGTAACATCAAAGAAACCAATAAAAGAAATGAAAGAAGAAAGAAAAATAAAAAAATAGAAAGAAAGAAAATGGAAAGAAAGAAAGAGAGTAACATAAAAGAAACCAATAAAAGAAATGAAAGAAGAAAGAAAAATAAAAAAATAGAAAGAAAGAAAATGGAAAGAAAGAAAGAAAGAAAGAGAGTAACATCAAAGAAACCAATAAAAGAAATGAAAGAAGAAAGAAAAATAAAAAAATAGAAAGAAAGAAAATGGAAAGAAAGAACGAAAGAAAGAAAGAAATAAAGAAATAAAGAGAGTAACCTCAAGAAAAGAATAAAAGAAACGAAAGAAAAAAAAATAAAATAAAAAGAAAGAAAATTGAAAGAAAGAAAGAAAGAGAGTTATCTAAAAAAACAATAAAAGAAAAGAAAGAAAAAAGAAAAATAGAAAGAAAGAACATGGAAAGAAAGAAAGAAAGAAAGAAAGAAAAAAGAAAGAGAGTAACCTAAAAAACAATAAAAGAAAAGAAGAAAAAATAGAAAGAAAGAAAATGAAAAGAAAGAAAGAAAGAAAGAAAGAAAGAAAAAAGAAAGAGTGTAACCTCAAAGAAAACAATAAAAGAAAAGAAAGAAAAATAGAAAGAAAGAAAATGGAAAGAAAGAAAGAAAGAAAGAGAGTAACATCAAAGAAAACAATGAAAGAAATGAAAGAAGAAAGAAAAATAAAAAAATAGAAAGAAAGAAAATGGAAAGAAAGAAAGAGAGTAAACTCAAAAGAAACAATAAAAGAGAAGAAAGAAAAAAGAAAAAGAAAAAATAGAAAGAAAGAAAATGAAAAGAAAGAGAGTAACCTAAAAAAAACAATAAAAGAAAAGAAACAAAAAAAAAGAAAAAAAGAAAATGGAAAGAAAGAAAGAGAGTTACTTCAAAGAAAACAATAAAAGAAAAGAAAGAAAAAGAAAAAAAGAAAGGAAAAAAATTTAAAGAAAGAGAGTTACCACAGAGAAAACAATAAAATAGAAGAAAGAAAAAAGAAAGAAAAAGAAAGAAAGAAAAAAAAAGAAAGAGAGTAACCTCAAAGAAAACAATAAAAGAAAAGAAAGAAAAAAGAAAAAATAGAAAGAAAATGGAAAGAAAGAAATAAAGAGAGTAACCTCAAGAAAACAATAAAAGAAACGAAAGAAAAAGAAAATTGAAAGAAAGAAAGAATGAGGGTTATCCAAAAAAACAATAAAAGAAAAGAAGAAAAAATTGAAAGAAAGAAAATGGAAAGAAAGAAAGAAAGAAGGAAAGAAAAAAGAAAGAGTGTAACCTCAAAGAAAACAATAAAAAAAGTAAGAAAAAAAGAAAAAGTAGAAAAAAAGAAAATGGAAAGACAGAAAGAAAGAAAAAAGAAAGAGAGTAACCTAAAAAAAACAATAAAAGAAAAGAAAGAAAAAAAGAAAAAGTAGAAAAAAAGAAAATGGAAAGAAAGAAAGAAAAAAGAAAGAGAGTAACCTAAAAAAAACAAAAGAAAAGAAAAGAAAGAAAAAAAGAAAAAGTAGAAAAAAAGAAAATGGAAAGAAAGAAAGAAAAAAGAAAGAGAGTAACCTAAAAAAAACAAAAGAAAAGAAAAGAAAGAAAAAAAGAAAAAGTAGAAAAAAAGAAAATGGAAAGAAAGAAAGAAAAAAGAAAGAGAGTAACCTAAAAAAAACAATAAAAGAAAAGAAAGAAAAAAAGAAAAAGTCGAAAAAAAGAAAATGGAAAGAAAGAAAGAAAAAAGAGAGTAACATAAAAAAAACAATAAAAGAAAAGAAAGAAAAAAGAAAAAAAGAAAATGGAAAGAAAGAAAGAAAGAAAAAAGAAAGAGAGTTACCTAAAAAAAAAAACAATAAAAGAAAAGAAAGATAAAAGAAAAAATAGAAAGAAAGAAAATGGAAAGAAAGAAAGAAAGAAAGAAAAAAGAAAGAGAGTAACCTCAAAGAAAACCATAAAATAAAAGAAAGAAAAAAGAAAAAAATGGAAAGAAAGAAGTAGGATGTGGAGACGAAAGAAAAAAATCATTTAAAATGAAGAACACTTGAGATAAAAAAAAAAAAACATTCGAATAATCTTTTGTCTGAATTTGTTTTGACAGTTTCTTCTTGAATATCTTATTTCTCTTTAAGAATTGGTAAAATCAGTTGCAAGATAAACGATTGAGAAACAAGAGGTTCCTATATTTGTAGAATAAAAATATCAAACGAGTGGATTATGCTGTATTCTGAGACGTTGTTAAGAAACAAAGACTTGATATCCTTGGGATAACGCTGCTAATTCCGTTAGTATGGAATCAGCTAAGGGCAAGAAACCAAAATCACTTACTATCTATTTCCCCCGTCTTTGTTTATATCCACAAGAAACTGATTGTCATTTCCCCTGAGATCCATTTTTTATTCGTTGGCATTATCTTACAAGCTTAAGAGTTATCGTCTAATATTGAGCTGTCACAAAATTTTGCATCAGACATTTATTTCGGGAGTAAGTCTTGACACCATTATTATTATTATTATTATTATTATTATTATTATTATTATTATTATTATTATTATACATTATTATACATTATTATTATTATTATTATTTCAGATCCTTTCCGACTCTTATAACTTTCGACTGGATTATGATGACTACGTGTCAGTTCCTACCCACAGCTTAGGCACATGACACTCCCCTCAGTACGATCAGTTCCAAGCAGACCAGCCATTACTATTATTATGTTTTTCCCAATGACTATAATCTTGACCACTTCAGTTCTAGGGCCTTCCGGCCATATCACGCTAAGACATCGGTTCTCCTATGATTACCGGAGTTTAGCAACGTTGAACGTGGTCATTACATAGATGGGTGACCGCTTGGGATTGCCCGGGGCTGCAATCTTGAATGTTCGGCTGGTGCAATGGATAAAGTCTCGTAATTTGAAATCAGAAAGCCGCGTTTCAATTTTCGTCAAGTTCGTTATATTCCCTTGCGCACAAAAAACATATCGAATGTTATAATTCTACGTCTCCCCCAGCCATGGGTTAATTAGTAGAGTCTTGTGCCTTGCATTGATTGGACATTAATATAGAAAAAAATTATTACTTGATATTCTCTCCGATTCTTGGATATTTTGGCTTTCTCAAAAGATTGCCGAACTTAAGCAACGTCGAGTCTGGCCAGTACCTAAGTGGGTGACCGCTTGGGAATACCAGGAGCTGCAATCTTGAATATGTGGGTGGTGTTATGGAAAGGTATTAATCCTGCTATTTTCTTCGAGCTTTGTGTTAATAAGTAAATTATTACTATTTTTTTTTAAATATTACAACCAAAAAGTATTTGAGGGCTTTAAATAACCTGTAAAAGTTTGATAAATCTTAATTATCAAATCAACCTATCACTCTTAGATATTTCGGCTTGCTGATGATTATCATATCTCAGCTCCTACCCCAGCTTCGAGGCATTGCAATTTCATCGGCCCATGAGCTGTCCCAAGAAGTACTGCCACCTAGTCACTCTCCGGGATGTCAGGTATCGCTAAAAAGTCTTGGGATAGTGAAAGATGCCTTCCAAAATTTAGGTAGAGTGTTAAGAAACAGCGAAATTTCGCTAGAAACAACAAAAATGAGAACTGAACTTTTACGCGATTATAGGCAGTGAATGCTGGATAATCTCCTCAAAGATGAAGAAGATTCTTGGAGGAGCCGAAATTTCTTTCTACAGCAGGATACTGAGGATACCATGGACCGAACATGTGAACAACGACTAAGTTTTAGTGTATATGGAAACAAATAAGAAACTTAATATCAGGAAGATACAGCTGAAAGTTTTAGAGCACATAATGAGAAAAGAATGCTTGGAAAATCTGATACTCACAGGACAGATTGGAGAAACTAAAAAAACACATCAGATTTTCTTAAGATAAAAGTTAAATTGAAAGCAAAAATCCGAAAGTGACTTCCACAAGCGATAAGTGCGGTAGAAGAAACTGTTAGCATAGAACTTACGGCTACATTTATCAGGTCATCCCATAAATTTCTGTCCGAATTTTGAATAAAGAAAACAAGTGACCAAATGTTACATTTAATTACAGATTCAATCAATAATGTATTTTCCCTGATTATCTATGACTTCCTTCCATCTATTAACAAGCTTGCTAATTCCATTACTGTAAAATTCTTTTGGCTTTGATTCGAAGAACTCACAAATGTCAGTTTTAACCTCTTCCTGTGTTACAAAAGCTGCTTCTTCCAAATGATTCTGTAAGCTACGAAACAAATGGTAGTCTGAAGGAGTAAGATCGGGAGAATAAGGTGGATGAGGAATTTTCTCCCAACCAAGTTCTTCGATCTTTTGTGACGTGATTCTTGCTGTGTGGGGTCGCGCATTGTCCTGATGAAACATCACCTCTTTTCGATTCACTAGAGCAGGTCTTTTTTCCTCGAAGCTTGATTCAAACGCTCTAATTGCTGACAGTATATTTGAGCATTAATTGTTGCACTAGGTGGTAACAATTCAAAGTGGATTATTCCTTGGCGATCCCACCAGATGGAAAGAAAAACCTTTTGCCCATGAAGTTCCCTTCTCGGCTGTAGCTGGGTTCCTTCCCCTTTACCAAGGCACTGTCTACAACGCTTAACATTTCGATAAAAGATTCATTTTTCGTCGCCAGTCACCAGTCTATCCAAAAAAGGTGAAACAAGTTGACGAGAATGGAGGGAAGAGCAGATGTCAACTCGGGATTTGAGGTTGTTTTCAGAAAATTCGTGAGGCACCCATTTTCCAAGATGCCAGGTCGGGACCAGTAATATTGCAGATTCAGTGAATTTTATTAAAAAATCTCTAAATATGTAACAGGAACACCAGTCCATGTGTGGCAGCAGTAATCAAAGCAAAAGGACGAATGACAGGTTTTAAAATATTTTAGATTCTGGCGATAAAATGTGTCTAGCACGGCATATTGAGTCAACTTTCTTAGCTGCAGACTTAGCAAATGATTCAATATACTAATTCCACTTCATATTAGCTGAAAACTTTAGTCTAAGAAGACGTAATGTGTTACATTCCTGGAGATTAGCATCAGCCATCATGATGGAAATTAAAAAAAAAGGGCTTTTTCAGATGATTAAAAGAGAGCAGTTTCGTTTTTGTTTAGCAAGTCACTCCTTGCTCCATTTAACACCAGATTGTAGGTCATTATTTGGGATCAGCTGAATGATTTTTATTTAATCCAACTCCGCTTTTCTAATCCCATCTAAGCGACACCAAATATCCGTCAATTGTACATTTCAGGAATCGATTTATAATTGGCATTCTTCTTCAGACATTGTGAACTGGCGATGTCCAATCATAAACAAAGAACTCTACCAAATAATAGAAACCACATGAGCTGAGGACTACCAACAGCCACAACAACTAAAGTGGAAAGCACATGGAACTCGAAGGGAAAATAATAGCGAAGTCAAGATGTTAACATTGCACACTACTTCAAGTGGAAACAAAAAGGAAATTTATACTTAACATCCAGAAATAACAGTTGAAATTTCTAGGATACATAATGAGGAAAGCGGGCTTGGAAAATCTGATACTCGCAGGGACAGATGGAAGGCAAGAGGAACAGAGGAAAACAACGCATAACCTACTTAGTGAGTTTCATCAGGACTGGAAAAATCATCATTCTTTCTTTCTTTCTTCTTGTTCTCATTCTTTATTTCTTTCTTTGTTTCTTTCTTCTTGTTCTCATTCTTTCTTTCTTTCTTCTTGTTCTCTTTCTTTCTTTATTTCTTTCTTTCTTTGTTTCTTTCTTCTTGTTCTCATTCTTTCTTTCTTTCTTCTTGTTCTCTTTCTTTCTTTATTTCTTTCTTTCTTTGTTTCTTTCTTCTTGTTCTCATTCTTTCTTTCTTTCTTCTTGTTCTCTTTCTTTCTTTATTTCTTTCTTTCTTTGTTTCTTTCTTCTTGTTCTCATTCTTTCTTTCTTTCTTCTTGTTCTCTTTCTTTATTTCTTTCTTTCTTTATTTCTTTCTTTCTTTCTTTCTTCTTGTTCTCTTTCTTTGTTTCTTTCTTCTTGTTCTCTTTCTTTATTTATTTCTTCTCGCAAGCAGCGTTGGTCTATTGTTTATCTGAGTTAATAGCATTGGTGTATCTTACGTGTTAACGAAGGTCAAGCAGAAAGAGAAACAATAAGAAAGAGAGAAAGGGAAAGATAGAAAGAAAATAAGAAAGAGAGAAAGAAAGAAAGTGAGAGAGAGAGAGCAGGAAGGAAATAAATAAAGAAAGAAAAGAGATAACAGTTCCATGCGTTAGCAAGAGAGCAAGAAAGAAAGAAAAAAGAGATAAAGAAAGAAAGAAAGAGGAAAGCGAAAGAAAGAAAGTTTAACATTATTCTGACAGTATGTCTATCGTCTTGAAGTTACGTTTAAAAATTCTTTGTAAGTATTAGGTTGGTGCAAAAATAATGCCGTAATAATGTCGTTTTTTGACGTTATAAAATACGTCAAAAAACGACATTATTACGTCATTATTTTGGTACCAACCTAATACAAACATAGTAAAAAATCCAATTCTTTGTACAAACTTCGCTTTTTGTGAGAAAAATGATTGTACTTGTAATGAACGTGGCAAAGAGTGAAACACAGCTTAAACGTGAGTAACAAGCTGGAAGCCTTCAACATCCTCAAATTTTCTGCTGGTAGATTTGTTAGTAATAGCAAATAATCATTTGTTAAACACTGTCTTTTCTTTTTCTTTACTTAAATCGTTCTCTTCTGGAAGTGATGTTAGATATCGGTTTTTATTTGAACAAAGTAACTATAAACAAAAACATTTTTTTCTATACTCTGCCAGCCGCAATGATGGAGAAAGCATTGCTCGCACCATCGCCAATGAGACACGTTGCAAGAGCCACTCCGTTTCGCGAGGCTCATCCCTTAATTGAGAAGCAATCCCGCCTCCCACCGAAGGAATGCCATCAAACGAGGGCCAATAACACCAGAAGACTCGACTGCCACAGGAGTAATAATAGATCTGTCCGCAAGAGAAGAATATTTAATTATTTTCTTTATCTCCGGTCCCGTGCGTCAGACCCCGGCTCAATCGGGGACCTGATCAAATTACTGATCAAAAATGTACCGGCGCAGGTTGCATCCAAAAATCAACGACTTCACCACTTTAAAAGGGAAAATGTAAGATATTGGAAGAGTTACATTAGTCATTTTGTTTATTATTATTATCATTATTATTATTATTATTATTATTATTATTTCCTTTGATTTCTGGCGTGATGCACATTTCTTTCCGGGTCCCGCCCAGAGACCTAAGGTTAGAAATTGCATCATGACACTTTCCACTGAATATATATATATATATATATATATATATATATATATATATATATATATATATATATATATATATATATATATATTGTTACTGTTTTTTCTTTATATATTGTGGAAATACAATTGGTCGGGTGAATAAACTATTAAAATTTTAAATATTTCTTTATGTCCTAGATAAATATGTTTATTACAATAATAGTTATATTTAGTCCCGAAACTATCTACTTAAAAAATTAAAGATTTAAGTTAATAACAAAATTTTTTTCAGACATCGAATTTTCTATCAAACATTGTAAGCTATCTTTTACATAATTTTGTTAAAACAAAATTATAACAACTCCATCTCTCCCCCCCCCTATATCTCTCTTTACCATAAGACTCACTTGTATACATTTTCTACATTTCACTTCCGTTTTGTTAACTATCTAAATAGGTCAAGGTTCTGTCACTCCTCCTACTCCAATATAAAATATACTTAAGAGAGATATAAAATTAATCCCCCAAATTGCTTTATATTGTCTGTTTAACTGCCACTCTCAACCCCCTCTATTAAATTACAAAAATTACACTACCCACCAATTTCTAATCCCATTTTTCCTCTCAATTCGTTGTTGGAAGTTTTACCTGTGATCCTGAATCCTTAAAAAAGGATTTGGGGTGAAATAAATTATCGTAATGGTACCTTAAAGTGGTTTGTTTTTCATTACATTATATATATATATATATATATATATATATATATATATATATATATATATATATATATATATATATGTATAATGACGTAATAATGTCGTTTTTTGACGTTAAAAATACGTCAAAAAACGATATTATTACGTCATTATTTTTGCACCAACCTAATATATTACATAGATAAAGCCCTTCGTAAAGTGTGGGCTGTATTTGTGAGAACAATTTTTTGTATTTCTTTGAGGCATGGACTTCCAGGAATCCCTTTAATTAGTCTACTAGAATCTTTTCCAAACAATCCTAGGCCCTCAACTACAACACTGATTGCTGATGTTCCTATGTGCCACATTTTTGAGATTTCGGTATTATTATTATTATTATTATTATTATTATTATTATTATTATTATTATTATTAATATTATTATTTGCTGCCTTTATCATTTACAAGTTTTTCATCTGATACTTAAGATAAATGATGTTTGTTTATCTTGTGACAAGAGTGAACCACAGCTTAAACGTGAGTAACAAGCTGGAAGCCTTCCACATCCTGAAATTTTCTGCTAGTAGATTAGTTAATAAGAGCAAGAAATCAATTGTTAAACACTGTCTTTTCTTTTTTTTCTTTTCTTTTCTTAAGATCTTGGAACTTGATTAAAGTTATTTTTTTCCGTATATGAGAAGTACTCATTAACACCATCTTTTGTATTCCAGATAAAGATTGATTTCTCGGAATTTTTTGTGTCTTTATTAGTATTATTCTTAATTTATTCTTCGCATTCCGACAAATACGGGCACAATGGATGCTTTTAAGTGCATCAGTCTTGTTATTTCCTGAAATTTCAGGTCTATTTTCCTGGTCTCCAGATTTCAAGAATTCTTTCGCAGAACTATTTTGATCCGAAGATATGATCATATCAATGAGGTAGCGTTTATTTTTCTATAAGGTCTTTTTCGGGCAATACTAGTCTATTTATAGGTTATAATGTAATCGGTATTCTTGTGTAGCAGATTTAAACACCGGCATGATTAGATTATTTATTCAATTCGCCCTCACTCTTATCTTTGTTTCTAATGAAGTTTTCCTGTTTTTTTTTAAATATTTTTCTTAGCTTTTTTCGCTATTTCAATGTTCCTTAGGGCTTGAGCGCCATCTTTTCGTCCCTCTGTTGAAATATTTCCCAGGTATTTAAATCTTGGAACTTGTTTGATTATGGTATTTATAAATCGTAGTTCACGTCATTCGCTTGTTCACTCGTTGACAATCATATATTACTAGCAGTATGATTCAAAAATCGTACGACTCATACAGCAATCACTATCACTTGACTTAAAATATTTTTGCCCTTCCTTGCCTTTAAAGGAGTAACTGGAAAAACCGAATGAAAAAAGAATGTTAACAACAAATACTTTTTCACGCCCAACCCAGTTCTGCGGAATCAGAATCAACGTTGAGTTTAAGTAGGCGAATGAGCCAATTGGAGTAAAGTGCCATGCAGATTTAAATTTTTCCCACTTGCTACGAATGCAGCTATCGATTTTTTTTTGCATGCTAGCATGCTAGTTAACATTCGTGTCAGTCAGCTGTTGGCTCTCACGCTGGCTAATAGAATCTTCTTGCCTATTCGTGGCATCCAGCTATAGGCTCTCACTCTGGCCAGTAGAAAATGGCCGCAAACTACATGAAAACTGCCGTAGAAGCATGAAAAAATCGATTATTTCCACTATCGATGGGAGTTGGGAAATGCAACGTCGGTTTTGGCCTTCCCGCTAACTTGGAGCATGTGCGTGTAAATTTTGGTGCAAATCCGTCGAAAATTGCGGTCTTGCATTCGTTACACGCACACACACATCCTACCTTTTATAGATAGAGATGCCTTCTTACAATTGCTGCACAGAGATCAAAAAGATAGTGGAAGAAGACAGTAGTAATTTCAACTCTGAAACCAGGACAACTTATCGATTCACATCTGAAATTTCTTATGAAAAATTCACCAGCGTTGTCTACGAGGTATTTTGAACATCAGTTGAGAAATACAGAAAAACGAACGTCAGCATAAAAGAGAAAGCTAAAATGACAACCATTGAACCCATCGTCAATTTCTCTTATATACCCTACCGATGAACACTAATGGGTATGTCCCAATCCACCTAAATACATTGGACACTAGTGTAAGTTGGGGAGGGGAATATGCTGTCCAAGTAGTTCACCACTAGTAGTGGTTTACCTACTTCACGCCGCTGGCGAGTATTATATTTTGCTGATGTTATAAAGATTACCATTTCATTTCCTACCTTTGTTTTGGTTATTCCTCATTCAGTAAACCTTCCTCAGTTACAATAGAAAGAAAGTATTACATATTCTACCTATGAACACTAATATGTATGTCTCAGTCCTTATAAATATGCTGACATAAAGACACTATTGTAAGTGGGGATTTTATGCTATCTAAGTAGTTTACCACTAGCAGTGGTTTATCTACTTCACGCCGCTAGCGAGTATTGCATTTTATTGGTGTTTCCATTTCATTTACAACCTCCGTTTTGGTTATTGACTTAAAATATTTTTGCCCTTCCTTGCCTTTAAATGAGTGCCATTTGCCGTGCTGGTGTTGCTACATGCCTTACTTCATGCCTATCTCACACTGCGAATTTTTTCTAAGCTCTATACTAAATATTAAATCTGTTACGAAAAAAGAACTAAACAAAATGAACACAAAACGATCAGCTTTAAAAAAGGACACGTAACTGGAAAAACAGGATAACAACAAATATTTTTCACACCCAAACCCAATTTTGCGGAACCAAAATCAACGTTGAGTTTAAGCAAGCGAATGAGACAATTGGAGTAAAGGGACAAGCAGATTTAATTTTTTCTCAATGCAGCAAAGTTTTTGAGTTTACAACAATTTTGATGAAGTGGATATTTGGCGCGAATGGATGACGCTCACCTATCAAAGCAATTTTTTTTTTCTCCCAACTCAAATGAGGAAGTCAAAAGAAAAGATTCAATGACATGATAAAACAAAACATGAAGATATGTAACATCGACATCAAAAGCTGGGAATCCCGGGCAATGGACAGAAATCTCTGGCGATAGATTGTCAGAGATCAGAAGAACTAGAGGGAAACGGAAGATGCCGAAGAAGGCCTAATCCGCCGTTCCGAACGACCTGTCCTCAATGTAAAAAGTCCTTTAAAGCAAAAATCTGTGTCATTAGCCATCTCAGAGTCCACGAACCCAAAGTTTTATAGTCGATTTTTCATACTATATTAAGTTTGAATTATCTCGTCCACCGGAGGAGATTGTTCTAGTTCTACGTGCCATGCCTTTACACTGTTATCCTCATCTTCAATGCCAATGATGATTAATTGCATTATTTACATTATTCGGACTCTTATCTTCATCTTCATTACCATAAACACAATGTTTCGACCGTTGTACGCTTCGGCCTTCTTGAGGTGATTATCCTTTCGAACGCTTTATTTTTTCCACCTGGGTACATCGTACTCGTTCCATGTGTCACTCCTCTTACAGATGTCTCAAAGACACATGGCCCAGTGGAAAAAGACGTTGGTTAGATCCAGTGATCCAACCGAATGGTTGTGAGTTCAATATCAGGCCACAGCAGTGGTGAACCAACATTAGAGTGATGAGTTAAACGTAAAATAACTGAGACATCCGGAAGAGGCATGGCACGTGGAACTACAAGAACCTAGTCTGGTGGCCGAAATAAACGGTTTGGTTTGAAATTCCAGTCACCTGAAGAATGCCAGTGAGTACAACGAATGAAACATTGTGAATATGGCAATAAAGATGAGGATAACAGTCCGAATCATGTAAATCATTCAAGTTATCATAACACCATATCTCAGAGATATAAACAGATATTGAAGAAGGCCAGGGCGTGCAAAGGTTGAAACGTTGTGAATATGGCAATAAAGATGAGGATAACATTCCGAATCATGTAAATCATTCAAGTAATCATAACACCTTATCTCAGAGATATAAACAGATATTGAAGAAGGCCGGAGCGTAAAACGGTCGAAACGTTGTGAATATGGCAATGAAGATGAGGATAACAGTACGAATAATATAAATAATGCAAGTAGTCATAATACCTCATCTCAGAGATATAGACAATATTGAAGAATAATTCCAATGACCTGAGGAAGGCTGGAGCGTACAACAACCGAAACGTTGTGAATATGGCAATGAAGATGAGAATAACAGTCCGAATAATGTAAATAATGAAAGTAATCATAATACATCATCTCACAGATATAGACAAATATTGAAGAATAATTCCATTGACGTGACGAAGGCTGGAGCTTACAACGGCCGAAACGTTGTGAATATGTCAATGAAGATGAGGATAAAAGTCCGAATAATGTAAATAATGAAAGTAATCATAATACATCATCTCAGAGATATAGACAATATTGAAGAATAATTCCAGTGATCTGAAGAAGGCCTGAGCGTGCAACGGCCGAAACGTTGTGAATATGGCAATGAAGATGAGGATAACAGTCCGAATAATATAAATAATGCAAGTAGTCATAATACCTCATCTCAGAGATATAGACAAATATTGAAGAATAATTCAAATGACCTGACGAAGGCTGGAGCGCACAATGACCGAAACGTTGTGAATATGGCAACGAAGATGAGGATAACAGTCCGAATAATGCAAATAATGAAAGTAATCATAATACATCATCTCAGAGATATAGACAAATATTGAAGAATAATTCCAATGATCTGATGAAGGCCCGAGCGTGCACTCGCCGAAACGTTGTGAATATGGCAATGAAGATGAGGATAACAGCCCAAATAATGTAAATAATGCACATAACAATATTTACTGTTTGAATTATGACTGTAGGCTATTTATTTAGGCCAATCCCATGACGATATCGTCACTAATTTTCATTTCTGTTGCAAACTTCTCTGGGACACTCATGGAAAAACTGCATGCCACATGCCGCCTCATTGGCTTTCTGAATAATGTGCATAATTTAATGAGGAAAATAATGTTTATTTAAATTTTTTGGTTTCAATTTATTTTCACTCACGCACTCTTTAAAAACATACATAACATAATTATAATGTTTCTAGAGTTGTGTAAGTTGATGACAACTTTTTCATCATTTTATACCGTTAGCGATTTTCATTATGGAAGATCATAGGTGTAAATATCATTTGCTCTAAAAACAGGAAATATAATTGTTTTCCCACCCCCTGGAGAAGAAACATACTTAAAAAAAAAAAAAAATTAAATTAGAATCAAACCACACAGGGCAATGTGTATTAATCACACTTGTCAGCTGAAATAATATTATACCAAGACTTTTTTATTATAAAAATAATCTTTTTCCCAAAGTAAGAAAAAAAAATCGAATTGCTCCCATTTCTAACGCAGATGCTTACTTACACTTATTATCATCCATAATGTCCGAGTGACAAATCAATAAAACAACTCGGCTTGAATTTTCTAGTAGTAAAAATGTAAATTGACCAGCCACTTATATCCGTGGGTACCCATATACTAGGGCGGCTAGCTAATCCCTATTGCAGACGCCTGCCCAGGCACATTTGTGTTTATTCAACATCCATAGAGTGGTTTACAGGGCAACTATGCTTAGATATATATTCGCGTCATCAACAGTTTGAACAAAGCCAGCGCGCTCAACCCCTCGATCACGATGGCTTTGGTCAATTTGTGGTATGATTTTCAGTCACTTTCCAAAAACGCCGACCGCTAGCATCGCCTCCTCCAGATCGACAGCATCAAGAGAACATCTTCCTGATAAATCAACCATGGTGCGATTCGAACCCAGGCTTCATGGTCAGAAAGGAAACGTGCTAACCACTCAGCCACGTGCCCTTTTGTAGTAGTACGAACCACGTTATAATAAACAATATCTTCTATATTCGAATATTCGAAAAAGGTTTCCTATACCTGCTCTAGGACATTACAGTTTTTTAGTAAACTTTTTCCAATCATCCATTTAGAACAAATGATTAACTTTAACACCAATATGTATCTTACAACGTATATATATATATATATATATATATATATATATATATGTATATAATAAAAAGAAAATATATTTTGCTTTATTTTACATAATTTTGCTACACGGGTTTCCGGCAGCGCGACCTTCATCAGGCAAAGAATGGATATTTCCACATATTATTAAAAGGAATTAATTTTTCTTCTATTTTTCGATATTAAATATTCTCGATATTAGATATTCTCTTTTTTGTGTTTTATTGACCCAAACTTCTTACTTGAAATGGTAGTGAAAGAATTCTGCGTGAAGGGTAATAAAAAAATTAAGACTGGTCCAAGAAAGGGTGAAGAAGATATCTATATTCTTATCTTTTAATGGCCCCTGTATGTTCTTAGATCTATTTCCAGTTTTTCGTGTCTTTGTCTGCATGCGTACGCAAAGTATATTCCCTCGCCATATATATATATATATATATATATATATATATATATATATATATATATATATATATATATATACTGTCGTATTATAAGGAATGAAAGAGAATTAAAGAGAATGTCTTATATCGAGAATATCTAACATCGAAAAAAAATTTTTTAAATTAATTCCTTTGAATAATATGCGGAAATATCCACTTTTTCCTTTGTGAAGGTGGCAAAACCGGAAACCCGTGTAGCAAAATTATGGAAAATAAAGCATAATATATTGTTTAAAAAATACGCATTACAACCAAAAACGTTTGCAGTTTCTCTCTTCTTTTTATTGTACACACTTTTCTCTCGTTGGAAATACTATAAACTCTTCCTTTTATATATATATATATATATATATATATATATATATATATATATATATATATATGCTTTTGCAAGACGTACTTAGACGCCTTTACCAAACAAATTATCTGCGCGAGACGCATATATATACTTTACCGACACGTTTACACGAAACTTGGATAACATGCGCTCGACGTATATACGAGATGTTAAGATCTTTATTTATCAAACTGCTCTCGATGTATATATACAGTCCGTCTGAAATTAATATGCAAATCTCATAAATAACTCTAAATTGCTATGAAAAGGTGGTATATAAGAATAATGTGTCGCTGCCAATCCTTGAGTTTGAACATAGATCGCCAGTGAGCAAACACAGGCGATCCCATTATTGAATTAAGTAGATCACGCGACCATAGAGGAAACGCGTATATGTAGGAAGTAGCTGACGACAAACGATCGGAATTTCTAGTCTATCTTCTATACTATTTGGATCACTATTTCTAGTCTATCCTCTATTACTATACGGACCGCTATTCTCTATATTATTTCACTATACGGATTACTATTCGAGCGAGTATTATCGAGCAAGTACTATTAGTGTGAGTGTTATTCGAAGGCGTCTGACACAAGCATTGTTCAACGGCGTTACTATAATTGTATCTGCGATTACAAAGTCTCTACTACAACGAGCCTTACGAAAGTGACAACGAGTATTCGTTGACATTACAAAAGTGGCAACGAGTGACATCACAAAAAAGGTTTTATCGAATTTTAAACGATTGATTTAGACGTCAAAACAAGGGTTGAGTTAAATTTTAAGATGGTTTCAACCACTTTTCTGTTGCTGGAAGTTTATTCTTTATCGGGGAAACAGTTTCCTAGCATTCCCTGCTATATACAAGGACTGATATTACATAAAGGTTCAGTACTCATTCTTGGGTTCTAATAAAATATTCCTGTTTCTTAATACTCTGCTTAGATTTTGGAAGGTAAGTTTAGCTATCATTATGTGCCTTCGGATTACAGCGTTGCACTTTCGGTCCTCTGTTAAAACACTTCCCAGATTGTACTTGTTTGATTCTGATTCCTTTTGCTGACATGTCTTTTTGCAACGGATATTCACGCTTTACTACATTTTGTAGGTGTTATTATAGTTTCAATTATGTGTCTGCTATCAACAAGGTGTCGTCTGCAAATCTGTTGCTGTTAAGACTATGTCCGCCAATTCTGGTAGCACTTCTAATTCTCTCAGAATCGCCAAACTGCATGAGTTGAATAAATTCGTTGAGAATGAACATCCTTGTCATTTCTATATTTAATGAATCCATTTTTTATCCGTATGCTGGAGATTAGCCGCCATAATCTAGTGCCTATGGCTTCCGAGATATTCTATTCTATATGGAGGCTGAAGGGCTTTCCACCAGCGAAAAATATGACAAATGTAATTGTCAGCATAGAATTTGCAGTTACATGTAACCAACTCAACTGTAAATTGACGAGGTCCCAACGCCAGTCTTGTACTGTGCTTAAATCTAAAAAGATTAGTTACCATAGCGAAGAGTTCGTCCGAACAATTAACATGAAAGTATTTATAGAAAAGGAATGAGGAGGCAACCTTACGCCGGTGAAAAAGCGACTGAAACCGAGTCACCAGATAAGCACCAATAATATTGCTGGTTTTTCTTTGGATTTTACGAAGGAGCTTTAGATGAATATCAATAACATCGGACCATATGTAGAAGTAAAAAGTATAAAAGAATGGTGCACTTATAGCTATGTAGGATAGATTCTGGAGATAAAAATATTTAACAGGACAAAGTGAACTAACTTTCTTAAGCTTACCTCGCAATGTATTCAATATAATCTTTTCACTTCGCGCTAGCTGAGAATGTTAGCCCGAGCGACACTCTACTGGAGGTTAGCATCAGCCATCAGAATGGTACGTCAGTCGATTAATAGAGAGCAGTTTACTTTTATTCTAACATCCTTCTCAGATTCTTTAAAAATAAGTGTACCACATTGATGGTGCTCCCAGTTCTTTCTTCAACTTCAGAAATGTCGAAATTATCATCTATACAAAATTATTTTCTCAAATGAAAGATTAAGATATCTATAAGAGAACAGTCCTTAATCAAATCAGGTGTTACAGAATCACGGAGATTTTTACCAATTAACAAGAATTACATCACCTGAACACTTTCAACAGCAACAATAGATAAAAAAAAAGCATAACACATAGAAGAGATAATAACGATACAATCAAGACATTAACTTTCCACGCTGCTAAAAACAGGTTTTGGAAGAAAACTCCCATTAATTGTCAGTCAGTCATATTCTGTCTTTTTCGATTGATGACTGACTAGGCAGAAGATTTTCCTGCAGTAGGTTGCCGTTTCTTTCAGCCGTAGACTGACTGCCAATCAAGACTATCGGACACCAGTCTGTCCTGCTATTCAACCCATAAGTGATACACGCACGTGGGATCGTTTCTTTTATGATTCACGTCTGACTAGGCGGAAGTCTTTCCCGCAGTATGTTGCCGTTTCTTTCTACAGTAAACTGGTTGTCATCCAAGGCTATAGGAACCCAGTCTGTCCTGCTATTCAAACCATACGTGATACACGCTTGTGAGGTCATGTCTCTTTCGATCCATGTCTGACTTGGCAGCAGTCTTTCCAACAGTATGTTGCCGTTTCTTTCTGTAGTAGACTGGTTGCTATCCAAGGCTGTAGAACCCAGTCTGCCCTGCTATTCAAACCATACGTGATACACGCTTGTGAGGTCATGTCTCTTTCGATCCATGTCTGACTTGGCAGCAGTCTTTCCAACAGTATGTTGCCGTTTCTTTCTGTAGTAGACTGGTTGCTATCCAAGGCTGTAGAACCCAGTCTGTCCTGCTATTCAAACCATACGTGATACACGCTTGTGAGGTCATGTCTCTTTCGATCCATGTCTGACTTGGCAGCAGTCTTTCCAACAGTATGTTGCCGTTTCTTTCTGTAGTAGACTGGTTGCTATCCAAGGCTGTAGAACCCAGTCTGCCCTGCTATTCAAACCATACGTGATACACGCTTGTGAGGTCATGTCTCTTTCGATCCATGTCTGACTTGGCAGCAGTCTTTCCAACAGTATGTTGCCGTTTATTTCTGTAGTAGACTGGTTGCTATCCAAGGCTATATGACCCAGTCTGTCCTGCTATTCAAACCATACGTGATACACGCTTGTGAGGTCATGTCCCTTTCGATCCATGTCTGACTTGGCAGCAGTCTTTCCAACAGTATGTTGCCGTTTCTTTCTGTAGTAGACTGGTTGCTATCCAAGGCTATAGGACCCAGTCTATCCTGCTATTCAAACCATACGTGATACACGCTTGTGAGGTCATGTCTCTTTCGATCCATGTCTGACTTGGCAGCAGTCTTTCCAACAGTATGTTGCCGTTTCTTTCTGTAGTAGACAGGTTGTAATCAAAAGCTATAGGACCCAGTCTGTCCTGCTATTCAAACCATACGTGATACACGCTTGTGAGGTCATGTCTCTTTCGATCCATGTCTGACTTGGCAGCAGTCTTTCCAACAGTATGTTGCCGTTTCTTTCTGTAGTAGACTGGTTGCTATCCAAGGCTATAGGACCCAGTCTATCCTGCTATTCAAACCATACGTGATACACGCTTGTGAGGTCATGTCTCTTTCGATCCATGTCTGACTTGGCAGCAGTCTTTCCAACAGTATGTTGCCGTTTCTTTCTGTAGTAGACTGGTTGCTATCCAAGGCTGTAGAACCCAGTCTGCCCTGCTATTCAAACCATACGTGATACACGCTTGTGAGGTCATGTCTCTTTCGATCCATGTCTGACTTGGCAGCAGTCTTTCCAACAGTATGTTGCCGTTTCTTTCTGTAGTAGACTGGTTGCTATCCAAGGCTGTAGAACCCAGTCTGTCCTGCTATTCAAACCATACGTGATACACGCTTGTGAGGTCATGTCTCTTTCGATCCATGTCTGACTTGGCAGCAATCTTTCCAACAGTATGTTGCCGTTTCTTTCTGTAGTAGACTGGTTGCTATCCAAGGCTGTAGAACCCAGTCTGCCCTGCTATTCAAACCATACGTGATACACGCTTGTGAGGTCATGTCTCTTTCGATCCATGTCTGACTTGGCAGCAGTTTTCCAACAGTATGTTGCCGTTTCTTTCTGTAGTAGACTGGTTGCTATCCAAGGCTATAGAACACAGTCTGTCCTGCTATTCAAACCATACGTGATACACGCTTGTGAGGTCATGTCTCTTTCGATCCATGTCTTACTTGGCAGCAGTCTTTCCAACAGTATGTTGCCGTTTCTTTCTGTAGTAGACTGGTTGGTATCCAAGGCTATAGGTCCCAGTCTGTCCTGCTATTCAAACCATACGTGATACACGCTTGTGAGGTCATGTCTCTTTCGATCCATGTCTGACTTGGCAGCAGTCTTTCCAACAGTATGTTGCCGTTTCTTTCTGTAGTAGACTGGTTGCTATCCAAGGCTATAGGACCCAGTCTGTCGTGCTATTCAAACCATACGTGATACACGCTTGTGAGGTCATGTCTCTTTCGATCCATGTCTGACTTGGCAGCAGTCTTTCCAACAGTATGTTGCCGTTTCTTTCTGTAGTAGACTGGTTGCTATCCAAGGCTGTAGGACCCAGTCTGTCCTGCTATTCAAACCATACGTGATACACGCTTGTGTGGTCATGTCCCTTTCGATCCATGTCGGACTTGGCAGCAGTCTTTCCAACAGTATGTTGCCGTTTCTTTCTGTAGTAGACTGGTTGCTATCCAAGGCTATAGAACCCAGTCTGTCCTGCTATTCAAACCATACGTGATACACGCTTGTGAGGTCATGTCTCTTTCGATCCATGTCTGACTTGGCAGCAGTCTTTCCTACAGTATGTTGCCGGTTATTTCTGTAGTAGACTGGTTGCTATCCAAGGCTATAGGACCCAGTCTGTCCTGCTATTCAAACCATACGTGATACACGCTTGTGAGGTCATGTCCCTTTCGATCCATGTCTGACTTGGCAGCAGTCTTTCCAACAGTATGTTGCCGTTTCTTTCTGTAGTAGACTGGTTGCTATCCAAGGCTGTAGAACCCAGTCTGTCCTGCTATTCAAACCATACGTGATACACGCTTGTGTGGTCATGTCCCTTTCGATCCATGTCGGACTTGGCAGCAGTCTTTCCAACAGTATGTTGCCGTTTCTTTCTGTAGTAGACTGGTTGCTATCCAAGGCTATAGAACCCAGTCTGTCCTGCTATTCAAACCATACGTGATACATGCTTGTGAGGTCATGTCTCTTTCGATCCATGTCTGACTTGGCAGCAGTCTTTCCTACAGTATGTTGCCGTTTATTTCTGTAGTAGACTGGTTGATATCCAAGGCTATAGGACCCAGGCTGTCCTGCTATTCAAACCATACGTGATACACGCTTGTGAGGTCATGTACTTTCGATCCATGTCTGACTTGGCAGCAGTCTTTCCAACAGTATGTTGCCGTTTCTTTCTGTAGTAGACTGGTTGCTATCCAAGGCTGTAGAACCCAGTCAGTCCTGCTATTCAAACCATACGTGATACACGCTTGTGAGGTCATGTCTCTTTCGATCCATGTCTGACTTGGCAGCAGTCTTTCCAAGAGTATGTTGCCGTTTCTTTCTGTAGTAGACTGGTTGCTATCCAAGGCTGTAGAACCCAGTCTGCCCTGCTATTCAAACCATACGTGATACACGCTTGTGAGGTCATGTCTCTTTCGATCCATGTCTGACTTGGCAGCAGTCTATCCAACAGTATGTTGCCGTTTCTTTCTGTAGTAGACTGGTTGCTATCCAAGGCTATAGAACACAGTCTGTCCTGCTATTCAAACCATACGTGATACACGCTTGTGAGGTCATGTCTCTTTCGATCCATGTCTTACTTGGCAGCAGTTTTCCAACAGTATGTTGCCGTTTCTTTCTGTAGTAGACTAGTTGCTATCCAAGGCTATAGGTCCCAGTCTGTCCTGCTATTCAAACCATACGTGATACACGCTTGTGAGATCATGTCTCTTTTGATCCATGTCTGACTTGGCAGCAGTCTTTCCAACAGTATGTTGCCGTTTCTTTCTGTAGTAGACTGGTTGCTATCCAAGGCTATAGGACCCAGTCTGTCCTGCTATTCAAACCATACGTGATACACGCTTGTGAGGTCATGTCTCTTTCGATCCATGTCTGACTTGGCAGCAGTCTTTCCAACAGTATGTTGCCGTTTCTTTCTGTAGTAGACTGGTTGCTATCCAAGGCTGTAGGACCCAGTCTGTCCTGCTATTCAAACCATACGTGATACACGCTTGTGTGGTCATGTCCCTTTCGATCCATGTCGGACTTGGCAGCAGTCTTTCCAACAGTATGTTGCCGTTTCTTTCTGTAGTAGACTGGTTGCTATCCAAGGCTATAGAACCCAGTCTGTCCTGCTATTCAAACCATACGTGATACATGCTTGTGAGGTCATGTCTCTTTCGATCCATGTCTGACTTGGCAGCAGTCTTTCCTACAGTATGTTGCCGTTTATTTCTGTAGTAGACTGGTTGATATCCAAGGCTATAGGACCCAGGCTGTCCTGCTATTCAAACCATACGTGATACACGCTTGTGAGGTCATGTACTTTCGATCCATGTCTGACTTGGCAGCAGTCTTTCCAACAGTATGTTGCCGTTTCTTTCTGTAGTAGACTGGTTGCTATCCAAGGCTGTAGAACCCAGTCAGTCCTGCTATTCAAACCATACGTGATACACGCTTGTGAGGTCATGTCTCTTTCGATCCATGTCTGACTTGGCAGCAGTCTTTCCAACAGTATGTTGCCGTTTCTTTCTGTAGTAGACTGGTTGCTATCCAAGGCTATAGGTCCCAGTCTGCCCTGCTATTCAAACCATACGTGATACACGCTTGTGAGATCATGTCTCTTTTGATCCATGTCTGACTTGGCAGCAGTCTTTCCAACAGTATGTTGCCGTTTCTTTCTGTAGTAGACTGGTTGCTATCCAAGGCTATAGGACCCAGTCTGTCCTGCTATTCAAACCATACGTGATACACGCTTGTGAGGTCATGTCTCTTTCGATCCATGTCTGACTTGGCAGCAGTCTTTCCAACAGTATGTTGCCGTTTCTTTCTGTAGTAGACTGGTTGCTATCCAAGGCTGTAGGACCCAGTCTGTCCTGCTATTCAAACCATACGTGATACACGCTTGTGTGGTCATGTCCCTTTCGATCCATGTCGGACTTGGCAGCAGTCTTTCCAACAGTATGTTGCCGTTTCTTTCTGTAGTAGACTGGTTGCTATCCAAGGCTATAGAACCCAGTCTGTCCTGCTATTCAAACCATACGTGATACATGCTTGTGAGGTCATGTCTCTTTCGATCCATGTCTGACTTGGCAGCAGTCTTTCCTACAGTATGTTGCCGTTTATTTCTGTAGTAGACTGGTTGATATCCAAGGCTATAGGACCCAGGCTGTCCTGCTATTCAAACCATACGTGATACACGCTTGTGAGGTCATGTACTTTCGATCCATGTCTGACTTGGCAGCAGTCTTTCCAACAGTATGTTGCCGTTTCTTTCTGTAGTAGACTGGTTGCTATCCAAGGCTGTAGAACCCAGTCAGTCCTGCTATTCAAACCATACGTGATACACGCTTGTGAGGTCATGTCTCTTTCGATCCATGTCTGACTTGGCAGCAGTCTTTCCAACAGTATGTTGCCGTTTCTTTCTGTAGTAGACTGGTTGCTATCCAAGGCTGTAGAACCCAGTCTGCCCTGCTATTCAAACCATACGTGATACACGCTTGTGAGGTCATGTCTCTTTCGATCCATGTCTGACTTGGCAGCAGTCTATCCAACAGTATGTTGCCGTTTCTTTCTGTAGTAGACTGGTTGCTATCCAAGGCTATAGAACACAGTCTGTCCTGCTATTCAAACCATACGTGATACACGCTTGTGAGGTCATGTCTCTTTCGATCCATGTCTTACTTGGCAGCAGTCTTTCCAACAGTATGTTGCCGTTTCTTTCTGTAGTAGACTGGTTGCTATCCAAGGCTATAGGTCCCAGTCTGTCCTGCTATTCAAACCATACGTGATACACGCTTGTGAGGTCATGTCTCTTTCGATCCATGTCTGACTTGGCAGCAGTCTTTCCAACAGTATGTTGCCGTTTCTTTCTGTAGTAGACTGGTTGCTATCCAAGGCTATAGGACCCAGTCTGTCCTGCTATTCAAACCATACGTGATACACGCTTGTGAGCTCATGTCTCTTTCGATCCATGTCTGACTTGGCAGCAGTCTTTCCAACAGTATGTTGCCGTTTCTTTCTGTAGTAGACTGGTTGCTATCCAAGGCTGTAGGACCCAGTCTGTCCTGCTATTCAAACCATACGTGATACACGCTTGTGTGGTCATGTCCCTTTCGATCCATGTCGGACTTGGCAGCAGTCTTTCCAACAGTATGTTGCCGTTTCTTTCTGTAGTAGACTGGTTGCTATCCAAGGCTATAGAACCCAGTCTGTTCTGCTATTCAAACCATACGTGATACATGCTTGTGAGGTCATGTCTCTTTCGATCCATGTCTGACTTGGCAGCAGACTTTCCTACAGTATGTTGCCGTTTATTTCTGTAGTAGACTGGTTGCTATCCAAGGCTATAGGACCCAGTCTGTCCTGCTATTCAAACCATGCGTGATACACGCTTGTGAGGTCATGTCCCTTTCGATCCATGTCTGACTTGGCAGCAGTCTTTCCAACAGTATGTTGCCGTTTCTTTCTGTAGTAGACTGGTTGCTATCCAAGGCTGTAGAACCCAGTCTGTCCTGCTATTCAAACCATACGTGATACACGCTTGTGAGGTCATGTCTCTTTCGATCCATGTCTGACTTGGCAGCAGTCTTCCCAACAGTATGTTGCCGTTTCTTTCTGTAGTAGACTGGTTGCTATCCAAGGCTATAGGACCCAGTCTGTCCTGCTATTCAAACCATACGTGATACACGCTTGTGAGGTCATGTCTCTTTCGATCCATGTCTGACTTGGCAGCAGTCTTTCCAACAGTATGTTGCCGTTTCTTTCTGTAGTAGACTGGTTGTTATCAAAGGCTATAGGACCCAGTCTGTCCTGCTATTCAAACCATACGTGATACACGCTTGTGAGGTCATGTCTCTTTCGATCCATGTCTGACTTGGCAGCAGTCTTTCCAACAGTATGTTGCCGTTTCTTTCTGTAGTAGACTGGTTGCTATCCAAGGCTATAGGACCCAGTCTATCCTGCTATTCAAACCATACGTGATACACGCTTGTGAGGTCATGTCTCTTTCGATCCATGTCTGACTTGGCAGCAGTCTTTCAAACAGTATGTTGCCGTTTCTTTCTGTAGTAGACTGGTTGCTATCCAAGGCTATAGGACCCAGTCTGTCCTGCTATTCAAACCATACGTGATACACGCTTGTGAGGTCATGTCTCTTTCGATCCATCTCTGACTTGGCAGCAGTCTTTCCAACGGTAAGTTGCCGTTTCTTTCTGTAGTAGACTGGTTGCTATCCAAGGCTATAGGACCCAGTCTATCCTGCTAGTCAAACCATACGTGATACACGCTTGTGAGGTCATGTCTATTTCGATCCATGTCTGACTTGGCAGCAGTCTTTCCAACAGTATGTTGCCGTTTCTTTCTGTAGTAGACTGGTTGCTATCCAAGGCTATAGGACCCAGTCTGTCCTGCTATTCAAACCATACGTGATACACGCTTGTGAGGTCATGTCTCTTTCGATCCATGTCTGACTTGGCAGCAGTCTTTCCAACAATATGTTGCCGTTTCTTTCTGTAGTAGACTGGTTGCTATCCAAGGCTGTAGGACCCAGTCTGTCCTGCTATTCAAACCATACGTGATACACGCTTGTGAGGTCATGTCTCTTTCGATCCATGTCTGACTTGGCAGCAGTCTTTCCAACAATATGTTGCCGTTTCTCTCTGTAGTAGACTGGTTGCTATCCAAGGCTGTAGAACCCAGTCTGTCCTGCTATTCAAACCATACGTGATACACGCCTGTGAGGTCATGTCTCTTTCGATCCATGTCTGACTTGGCAGCAGTCTTTCCAACAGTATGTTGCCGTTTCTTTCTGTAGTAGTCTTGTTGCTATCCAAGGCTATAGGACCCAGTCTGTCCTGCTATTCAAACCATACGTGGTACACGCTTGTGAGGTCATGTCTCTTTCGATCCATGTCTGACTTGGCAGCAGTCTTTCCAACAGTATGTTGCCGTTTCTTTCTGTAGTAGACTGGTTGCTATCCAAGGCTGTAGGACCCAGTCTGTCCTGCTATTCAAACCATACGTGATACAAGCTTGTGTGGTCATGTCCCTTTCGATCCATGTCGGACTTGGCAGCAGTCTTTCCAACAGTATGTTGCCGTTTCTTTCTGTAGTAGACTGGTTGCTATCCAAGGCTATAGAACCCAGTCTGTCCTGCTATTGAAACCATACGTGATACACGCTTGTGAGGTCATGTCTCTTTCGATCCATGTCTGACTTGGCAGCAGTCTTTCCAACAGTATGTTGCCGTTTCTTTCTGTAGTAGACTGGTTGCTATCCAAGGCTATAGGACCCAGTCTGTCCTGCTATTCAAACCATACGTGATACACGCTTGTGAGGTCATGTCCCTTTCGATCCATGTCTGACTTGGCAGCAGTCTTTCCAACAGTATGTTGCCGTTTCTTTCTGTAGTAGACTGGTTGCTATCCAAGGCTATAGGACCCAGTCTGTCCTGCTATTCAAACCATACGTGATACACGCTTGTGAGGTCATGTCTCTTTCGATCCATCTCTGACTTGGCAGCAGTCTTTCCAACGGTAAGTTGCCGTTTCTTTCTGTAGTAGACTGGTTGCTATCCAAGGCTATAGGACCCAGTCTATCCTGCTAGTCAAACCATACGTGATACACGCTTGTGAGGTCATGTCTATTTCGATCCATGTCTGACTTGGCAGCAGTCTTTCCAACAGTATGTTGCCGTTTCTTTCTGTAGTAGACTGGTTGCTATCCTAGGCTATAGGACCCAGTCTGTCCTGCTATTCAAACCATACGTGATACACGCTTGTGAGGTCATGTCTCTTTCGATCCATGTCTGACTTGGCAGCAGTCTTTCCAACAATATGTTGCCGTTTCTCTCTGTAGTAGACTGGTTGCTATCCAAGGCTGTAGAACCCAGTCTGTCCTGCTATTCAAACCATACGTGATACACGCTTGTGAGATCATGTCTCTTTCGATCCATGTCTGACTTGGCAGCAGTCTTTCCAACAGTATGTTGCCGTTTCTTTCTGTAGTAGACTTGTTGCTATCCAAGGCTATAGGACCCAGTCTGTCCTGCTATTCAAACCATACGTGGTACACGCTTGTGAGGTCATGTCTCTTTCGATCCATGTCTGACTTGGCAGCAGTCTTTCCAACAGTATGTTGCCGTTTCTTTCTGTAGTAGACTGGTTGTAATCAAAGGCTATAGGACCCAGTCTGTCCTGCTATTCAAACCATACGTGATACACGCTTGTGAGGTCATGTCTCTTTCGATCCATGTCTGACTTGGCAGCAGTCTTTCCAACAGTATGTTGCCGTTTCTTTCTGTAGTAGACTGGTTGCTATCCAAGGCTATAGGACCCAGTCTATCCTGCTATTCAAACCATACGTGATACACGCTTGTGAGGTCATGTCTCTTTCGATCCATGTCTGACTTGGCAGCAGTCTTTCCAACAGTATGTTGCCGTTTCTTTCTGTAGTAGACAGGTTGCTATCCAAGGCTATAGAACCCAGTCTGTCCTGCTATTCAAACCATACGTGATACACGCTTGTGAGTTCATGTCTCTTTCGATCCATGTCTGACTTGGCAGCAGTCTTTCCAACAGTATGTTGCCGTTTCTTTCTGTAGTAGACTGGTTGCTATCCAAGGCTGTAGAACCCAGTCTGTCCTGCTATTCAAACCATACGTGATACACGCTTGTGAGGTCATGTCTCTTTCGATCCATGTCTGACTTGGCAGCAGTCTTTCCAACAATATGTTGCCGTTTCTCTCTGTAGTAGACTGGTTGCTATCCAAGGCTGTAGAACCCAGTCTGTCCTGCTATTCAAACCATACGTGATACACGCTTGTGAGGTCATGTCTCTTTCGATCCATGTCTGACTTGGCAGCAGTCTTTCCAACAGTATGTTGCCGTTTCTTTCTGTAGTAGACTGGTTGCTATCCAAGGCTGTAGGACCCAGTCTGTCCTGCTATTCAAACCATACGTGATACACGCTTGTGAGGTCATGTCTCTTTCGATCCATCTCTGACTTGGCAGCAGTCTTTCCAACGGTATGTTGCCGTTTCTTTCTGTAGTAGACTGGTTGCTATCCAAGGCTATAGGACCCAGTCTATCCTGCTAGTCAAACCATACGTGATACACGCTTGTGAGGTCATATCTCTTTCGATCCATGTCTGACTTGGCAGCAGTCTTTCCAACAGTATGTTGCCGTTTCTTTCTGTAGTAGACTGGTTGCTATCAAAGGCTATAGGACCCAGTCTGTCCTGCTATTCAAACCATACGTGATACACGCTTGTGAGGTCATGTCTCTTTCGATCCATGTCTGACTTGGCAGCAGTCTTTCCAACAGTATGTTGCCGTTTCTTTCTGTAGTAGACTGGTTGCTATCCAAGGCTGTAGAACACAGTCTGTCCTGCTATTCAAACCATACGTGATACACGCTTGTGAGGTCATGTCTCTTTCGATCCATGTCTGACTTGGCAGCAGTCTTTCCAACAGTATGTTGCCGTTTCTTTCTGTAGTAGACTGGTTGCTATCCAAGGCTGTAGAACCCAGTCTGTCCTGCTATTCAAACCATACGTGATACACGCTTGTGAGGTTATATCTCTTTCGATCCATGTCTGACTTGGCAGCAGTCTTTCCAACAGTATGTTGCCGTTTCTTTCTGTAGTAGACTGGTTGCTATCCAAGGCTGTAGAACCCAGTCTGCCCTGCTATTCAAACCATACGTGATACACGCTTGTGAGGTCATGTCTCTTTCGATCCATGTCTGACTTGGCAGCAGTCTTTCCAACAGTATGTTGCCGTTTCTTTCTGTAGTAGACTGGTTGCTATCCACGGCTATAGAACACAGTCTGTCCTGCTATTCAAACCATACGTGATACACGCTTGTGAGGTCATGTCTCTTTCGATCCATGTCTGACTTGGCAGCAGTCTTTCCAACAGTATGTTGCCGTTTCTTTCTGTAGTAGACTGGTTGCTATCCAAGGCTATAGGTCCCAGTCTGTCCTGCTATTCAAACCATACGTGATACACGCTTGTGAGGTCATGTCTCTTTCGATCCATGTCTGACTTGGCAGCAGTCTTTCCAACAGTATGTTGCCGTTTCTTTCTGTAGTAGACTGGTTGCTATCCAAGGCTATAGGACCCAGTCTGTCCTGCTATTCAAACCATACGTGATACACGCTTGTGAGGTCATGTCTCTTTTGATCCATGTCTGACTTGGCAGCAGTCTTTCCAACAGTATGTTGCCGTTTCTTTCTGTAGTAGACTGGTTGCTATCCAAGGCTGTAGGACCCAGTCTGTCCTGCTATTCAAACCATACGTGATACACGGTTGTGTGGTCATGTCCCTTTCGATCCATGTCGGACTTGGCAGCAGTCTTTCCAACAGTGTGTTGCCGTTTCTTTCTGTAGTAGACTGGTTGCTATCCAAGGCTGTAGAACCCAGTCTGTCCTGCTATTCAAACCATACGTGATACACGCTTGTGAGGTCATGTCTCTTTCGATCCATGTCTGACTTGGCAGCAGTCTTTCCAACAGTATGTTGCCGTTTCTTTCTGTAGTAGACTGGTTGCTATCCAAGGCTGTAGGACCCAGTCTGTCCTGCTATTCAAACCATACGTGATACACGCTTGTGTGGTCATGTCTCTTTCGATCCATGTCTGACTTGGCAGCAGTCTTTCCAACAGTATGTTGCCGTTTCTTTCTGTAGTAGACTGGTTGCTATCCAAGGCTATAAGACCCAGTCTGTCCTGCTATTCAAACCATACGTGATACACGCTTGTGAGGTCATGTCTCTTTCGATCCATGTCTGACTTGGCAGCAGTCTTTCCAACAGTATGTTGCCGTTTCTTTCTGTAGTAGACTGGTTGCTATCCAAGGCTATAGGTCCCAGTCTGTCCTGCTATTCAAACCATACGTGATACACGCTTGTGAGGTCATGTCCCTTTCGATCCATGTGTGACTTGGCAGCAGTCTTTCCAACAGTATGTTGCCGTTTCTTTCTGTAGTAGACTGGTTGCTATCCAAGGCTATAGATCCCAGTCTGTCCTGCTATTCAAACCATACGTGATACACGCTTGTGAGGTCATGTCTCTTTCGATCCATGTCTGACTTGGCAGCAGTCTTTCCAACAGTATGTTGCCGTTTCTTTCTGTAGTAGACTGGTTGCTATCCAAGGCTGTAGGACCCAGTCTGTCCTGCTATTCAAACCATACGTGATACACGCTTGTGAGGTCATGTCTCTTTCGATCCATGTCTGACTTGGCAGCAGTCTTTCCAACAGTATGTTGCCGTTTCTTTCTGTAGTAGACTGGTTGCTATCCAAGGCTATAGAACACAGTCTGTCCTGCTATTCAAACCATACGTGATACACGTTGTGAGGTCATGTCTCTTTCGATCCATGTCTGACTTGGCAGCAGTCTTTCCAACAGTATGTTGCCGTTTCTTTCTGTAGTAGACTGGTTGCTATCCAAGGCTATAGGTCCCAGTCTGTCCTGCTATTCAAACCATACGTGATACACGCTTGTGAGGTCATGTCCCTTTCGATCCATGTGTGACTTGGCAGCAGTCTTTCCAACAGTATGTTGCCGTTTCTTTCTGTAGTAGACTGGTTGCTATCCAAGGCTATAGATCCCAGTCTGTCCTGCTATTCAAACCATACGTGATACACGCTTGTGAGGTCATGTCTCTTTCGATCCATGTCTGACTTGGCAGCAGTCTTTCCAACAGTATGTTGCCGTTTCTTTCTGTAGTAGACTGGTTGCTATCCAAGGCTGTAGGACCCAGTCTGTCCTGCTATTCAAACCATACGTGATACACGCTTGTGTGGTCATGTCTCTTTCGATCCATGTCTGACTTGGCAGCAGTCTTTCCAACAGTATGTTGCCGTTTCTTTCTGTAGTAGACTGGTTGCTATCCAAGGCTATAGGACCCAGTCTGTCCTGCTATTCAAACCATACGTGATACACGCTTGTGAGGTCATGTCTCTTTCGATCCATGTCTGACTTGGCAGCAGTCTTTCCAACAGTATGTTGCCGTTTCTTTCTGTAGTAGACTGGTTGCTATCCAAGGCTATAGGTCCGAGTCTGTCCTGCTATTCAAACCATACTTGATACACGCTTGTGAGGTCATGTCCTTTTCGATCCATGTGTGACTTGGCAGCAGTCTTTCCAACAGTATGTTGCCGTTTCTTTCTGTAGTAGACTGGTTGCTATCCAAGGCTATAGAACCCAGTCTGTCCTGCTATTCAAACCATACGTGATACACGCTTGTGAGGTCATGTCTCTTTCGATCCATGTGTGACTTGGCAGCAGTCTTTCCAACAGTATGTTGCCGTTTCTTTCTGTAGTAGACTGGTTGCTATCCAAGGCTGTAGAACCCAGTCTGTCCTGCTATTCAAACCATACGTGATACACGCTTGTGAGGTCATATCTCTTTCGATCCATGTCTGACTTGGCAGCAGTCTTTCCAACAGTATGTTGCCGTTTCTTTCTGTAGTAGACTGGTTGCTATCAAAGGCTATAGAACCCAGTCTGTCCTGCTATTCAAACCATACGTGATACACGCTTGTGAGGTCATGTCTCTTTCGATCCATGTCTGACTTGGCAGCAGTCTTTCCAACAGTATGTTGCCGTTTCTTTCTGTAGTAGACTGGTTGCTATCCAAGGCTGTAGGACCCAGTCTGTCCTGCTATTCAAACCATACGTGATACACGCTTGTGTGGTCATGTCTCTTTCGATCCATGTCTGACTTGGCAGCAGTCTTTCCAACAGTATGTTGCCGTTTCTTTCTGTAGTAGACTGGTTGCTATCCAAGGCTATAGGACCCAGTCTGTCCTGCTATTCAAACCATACGTGATACACGCTTGTGAGGTCATGTCTCTTTCGATCCATGTCTGACTTGGCAGCAGTCTTTCCAACAGTATGTTGCCGTTTCTTTCTGTAGTAGACTGGTTGCTATCCAAGGCTATAGGTCCCAGTCTGTCCTGCTATTCAAACCATACGTGATACACGCTTGTGAGGTCATGTCTCTTTCGATCCATGTCTGACTTGGCAGCAGTCTTTCCAACAGTATGTTGCCGTTTCTTTCTGTAGTAGACTGGTTGCTATCCAAGGCTATAGGACCCAGTCTGTCCTGCTATTCAAACCATACGTGATACACGCTTGTGAGGTCATGTCTCTTTCGATCCATGTCTGACTTGGCAGCAGTCTTTCCAACAGTATGTTGCCGTTTCTTTCTGTAGTAGACTGGTTGCTATCCAAGGCTGTAAGACCCAGTCTGTCCTGCTATTCAAACCATACGTGATACACGCTTGTGTGGTCATGTCCCTTTCGATCCATGTCGGACTTGGCAGCAGTCTTTCCAACAGTGTGTTGCCGTTTCTTTCTGTAGTAGACTGGTTGCTATCCAAGGCTGTAGAACCCAGTCTGTCCTGCTATTCAAACCATACGTGATACACGCTTGTGAGGTCATGTCTCTTTCGATCCATGTCTGACTTGGCAGCAGTCTTTCCAACAGTATGTTGCCGTTTCTTTCTGTAGTAGACTGGTTGCTATCCAAGGCTGTAGGACCCAGTCTGTCCTGCTATTCAAACCATACGTGATACACGCTTTTGTGGTCATGTCTCTTTCGATCCATGTCTGACTTGGCAGCAGTCTTTCCAACAGTATGTTGCCGTTTCTTTCTGTAGTAGACTGGTTGCTATCCAAGGCTATAGGACCCAGTCTGTCCTGCTATTCAAACCATACGTGATACACGCTTGTGAGGTCATGTCTCTTTCGATCCATGTCTGACTTGGCAGCAGTCTTTCCAACAGTATGTTGCCGTTTCTTTCTGTAGTAGACTGGTTGCTATCCAAGGCTATAGGTCCCAGTCTGTCCTGCTATTCAAACCATACGTGATACACGCTTGTGAGGTCATGTCCCTTTCGATCCATGTGTGAGTTGGCAGCAGTCTTTCCAACAGTATGTTGCCGTTTCTTTCTGTAGTAGACTGGTTGCTATCCAAGGCTATAGATCCCAGTCTGTCCTGCTATTCAAACCATACGTGATACACGCTTGTGAGGTCATGTCTCTTTCGATCCATGTCTGACTTGGCAGCAGTCTTTCCAACAGTATGTTGCCGTTTCTTTCTGTAGTAGACTGGTTGCTATCCAAGGCTGTAGGACCCAGTCTGTCCTGCTATTCAAACCATACGTGATACACGCTTGTGAGGTCATGTCTCTTTCGATCCATGTCTGACTTGGCAGCAGTCTTTCCAACAGTATGTTGCCGTTTCTTTCTGTAGTAGACTGGTTGCTATCCAAGGCTGTAGGACCCAGTCTGTCCTGCTATTCAAACCATACGTGATACACGCTTGTGAGGTCATGTCTCTTTCGATCCATGTCTGACTTGGCAGCAGTCTTTCCAACAGTATGTTGCCGTTTCTTTCTGTAGTAGACTGGTTGCTATCCAAGGCTGTAAGACCCAGTCTGTCCTGCTATTCAAACCATACGTGATACACGCTTGTGTGGTCATGTCCCTTTCGATCCATGTCGGACTTGGCAGCAGTCTTTCCAACAGTGTGTTGCCGTTTCTTTCTGTAGTAGACTGGTTGCTATCCAAGGCTGTAGAACCCAGTCTGTCCTGCTATTCAAACCATACGTGATACACGCTTGTGAGGTCATGTCCCTTTCGATCCATGTGTGAGTTGGCAGCAGTCTTTCCAACAGTATGTTGCCGTTTCTTTCTGTAGTAGACTGGTTGCTATCCAAGGCTATAGATCCCAGTCTGTCCTGCTATTCAAACCATACGTGATACACGCTTGTGAGGTCATGTCTCTTTCGATCCATGTCTGACTTGGCAGCAGTCTTTCCAACAGTATGTTGCCGTTTCTTTCTGTAGTAGACTGGTTGCTATCCAAGGCTGTAGGACCCAGTCTGTCCTGCTATTCAAACCATACGTGATACACGCTTGTGAGGTCATGTCTCTTTCGATCCATGTCTGACTTGGCAGCAGTCTTTCCAACAGTATGTTGCCGTTTCTTTCTGTAGTAGACTGGTTGCTATCCAAGGCTGTAGGACCCAGTCTGTCCTGCTATTCAAACCATACGTGATACACGCTTGTGAGGTCATGTCTCTTTCGATCCATGTCTGACTTGGCAGCAGTCTTTCCAACAGTATGTTGCCGTTTCTTTCTGTAGTAGACTGGTTGCTATCCAAGGCTGTAAGACCCAGTCTGTCCTGCTATTCAAACCATACGTGTTACACGCTTGTGTGGTCATGTCCCTTTCGATCCATGTCGGACTTGGCAGCAGTCTTTCCAACAGTGTGTTGCCGTTTCTTTCTGTAGTAGACTGGTTGCTATCCAAGGCTGTAGAACCCAGTCTGTCCTGCTATTCAAACCATACGTGATACACGCTTGTGAGGTCATGTCTCTTTCGATCCATGTCTGACTTGGCAGCAGTCTTTCCAACAGTATGTTGCCGTTTCTTTCTGTAGTAGACTGGTTGCTATCCAAGGCTGTAGGACCCAGTCTGTCCTTCTATTCAAACCATACGTGATACACGCTTTTGTGGTCATGTCTCTTTCGATCCATGTCTGACTTGGCAGCAGTCTTTCCAACAGTATGTTGCCGTTTCTTTCTGTAGTAGACTGGTTGCTATCCAAGGCTATAGGACCCAGTCTGTCCTGCTATTCAAACCATACGTGATACACGCTTGTGAGGTCATGTCTCTTTCGATCCATGTCTGACTTGGCAGCAGTCTTTCCAACAGTATGTTGCCGTTTCTTTCTGTAGTAGACTGGTTGCTATCCAAGGCTATAGGTCCCAGTCTGTCCTGCTATTCAAACCATACGTGATACACGCTTGTGAGGTCATGTCCCTTTCGATCCATGTGTGAGTTGGCAGCAGTCTTTCCAACAGTATGTTGCCGTTTCTTTCTGTAGTAGACTGGTTGCTATCCAAGGCTATAGATCCCAGTCTGTCCTGCTATTCAAACCATACGTGATACACGCTTGTGAGGTCATGTCTCTTTCGATCCATGTCTGACTTGGCAGCAGTCTTTCCAACAGTATGTTGCCGTTTCTTTCTGTAGTAGACTGGTTGCTATCCAAGGCTGTAGGACCCAGTCTGTCCTGCTATTCAAACCATACGTGATACACGCTTGTGTGGTCATGTCTCTTTCGATCCATGTCTGACTTGGCAGCAGTCTTTCCAACAGTATGTTGCCGTTTCTTTCTGTAGTAGACTGGTTGCTATCCAAGGCTATAGGACCCAGTCTGTCCTGCTATTCAAACCATACGTGATACACGCTTGTGAGGTCATGTCTCTTTCGATCCATGTCTGACTTGGCAGCAGTCTTTCCAACAGTATGTTGCCGTTTCTTTCTGTAGTAGACTGGTTGCTATCCAAGGCTATAGGTCCCAGTCTGTCCTGCTATTCAAACCATACTTGATACACGCTTGTGAGGTCATGTCCCTTTCGATCCATGTGTGACTTGGCAGCAGTCTTTCCAACAGTATGTTGCCGTTTCTTTCTGTAGTAGACTGGTTGCTATCCAAGGCTATAGAACCCAGTCTGTCCTGCTATTCAAACCATACGTGATACACGCTTGTGAGGTCATGTCTCTTTCGATCCATGTCTGACTTGGCAGCAGTCTTTCCAACAGTATGTTGCCGTTTCTTTCTGTAGTAGACTGGTTGCTATCCAAGGCTGTAGAACCCAGTCTGTCCTGCTATTCAAACCATACGTGATACACGCTTGTGAGGTCATATCTCTTTCGATCCATGTCTGACTTGGCAGCAGTCTTTCCACCAGTATGTTGCCGTTTCTTTCTGTAGTAGACTGGTTGCTATCCAAGGCTATAGAACCCAGTCTGTCCTGCTATTCAAACCATACGTGATACACGCTTGTGAGGTCATGTCTCTTTCGATCCATGTCTGACTTGGCAGCAGTCTTTCGAACAGTATGTTGCCGTTTCTTTCTGTAGTAGACTGGTTGCTATCCAAGGCTGTAGGACCCAGTCTGTCCTGCTATTCAAACCATACGTGATACACGCTTGTGTGGTCATGTCTCTTTCGATCCATGTCTGACTTGGCAGCAGTCTTTCCAACAGTATGTTGCCGTTTCTTTCTGTAGTAGACTGGTTGCTATCCAAGGCTATAGGACCCAGTCTGTCCTGCTATTCAAACCATACGTGATACACGCTTGTGAGGTCATGTCTCTTTCGATCCATGTCTGACTTGGCAGCAGTCTTTCCAACAGTATGTTGCCGTTTCTTTCTGTAGTAGACTGGTTGCTATCCAAGGCTATAGGTCCCAGTCTGTCCTGCTATTCAAACCATACGTGATACACGCTTGTGAGGTCATGTCCCTTTCGATCCATGTGTGACTTGGCAGCAGTCTTTCCAACAGTATGTTGCCGTTTCTTTCTGTAGTAGACTGGTTGCTATCCAAGGCTATAGAACCCAGTCTGTCCTGCTATTCAAACCATACGTGATACACGCTTGTGAGGTCATGTCTCTTTCGATCCATGTCTGACTTGGCAGCAGTCTTTCCAACAGTATGTTGCCGTTTCTTTCTGTAGTAGACTGGTTGCTATCAAAGGCTATAGGACCCAGTATGTCCTGCTATTCAAACCATACGTGATACACGCTTGTGAGGTCATGTCTATTTCAATCCATGTCTGAATTGGCAGCAGTCTTTCCAACAGTATGTTGCCGTTTCTTTCTGTATTAGACTGGTTGCTATCCAAGGCTGTAGGACCCAGTCTGTCCTGCTATTCAAACCATACGGGATACACGCTTGTGAGGTCATGTCCCTTTCGATCCATGTCTGACTTGGCAGCAGTCTTTCCAACAGTATGTTGCCGTTTCTTTCTGTAGTAGACTGGTTGCTATCCAAGGCTGTAGGACCCAGTCTGTCCTGCTATTCAAACCATACGTGATACACGCTTGTGAGGTCATGTCTCTTTCGATCCATGTCTGACTTGGCAGCAGTCTTTCCAACAGTATGTTGCCGTTTCTTTCTGTAGTAGACTGGTTGCTATCCAAGGCTGTAGGACCCAGTCTGTCCTGCTATTCAAACCATACGTGATACACGCTTGTGAGGTCATGTCTCTTTCGATCCATGTCTGACTTGGCAGCAGTCTTTCCAACAGTATGTTGCCGTTTCTTTCTGTAGTAGACTGGTTGCTATCCAAGGCTGTAGGACCCAGTCTGTCCTGCTATTCAAACCATACGTGATACCCGCTTGTGAGGTCATGTCTCTTTCGATCCATGTCTGACTTGGCAGCAGTCTTTCCAACAGTATGTTGCCGTTTCTTTCTGTAGTAGACTGGTTGCTATCCAAGGCTGTAGGACCCAGTCTGTCCTGCTATTCAAACCATACGTGATACACGCTTGTGAGGTCATGTCTCTTTCGATCCATGTCTGACTTGGCAGCAGTCTTTCCAACAGTATGTTGCCGTTTCTTTCTGTAGTAGACTGGTTGCTATCCAAGGCTGTAGGACCCAGTCTGTCCTGCTATTCAAACCATACGTGATACACGCTTGTGAGGTCATGTCTCTTTCGATCCATGTCTGACTTGGCAGGAGTCTTTCCAACAGTATGTTGCCGTTTCTTTCTGTAGTAGACTGGTTGCTATCAAAGGCTGTAGAACCCAGTCTGTCCTGCTATTCAAACCATACGTGATACACGCTTGTGAGGTCATGTCTCTTTCGATCCATGTCTGACTTGGCAGCAGTCTTTTCAACAGTATGTTGCCGTTTCTTTCTGTAGTAGACTGGTTGCTATCCAAGGCTGTAGGACCCAGTCTGTCCTGCTATTCAAACCATACGTGATACACGCTTGTGAGGTCATGTCTCTTTCGATCCATGTCTGACTTGGCAGCAGTCTTTCCAACAGTATGTTGCCGTTTCTTTCTGTAGTAGACTGGTTGCTATCCAAGGCTGTAGGACCCAGTCTGTCCTGCTATTCAAACCATACGTGATACACGCTTGTGAGGTCATGTCCCTTTCGATCCATGTCTGACTTGGCAGCAGTCTTTCCAACAGTATGTTGCCGTTTCTTTCTGTAGTAGACTGGTTGCTATCCAAGGCTGTAGAAGCCCGTCTGCCCTGCTATTCAAACCATACGTGATACACGCTTGTGAGGTCATGTCTCTTTCGATCCATGTCTGACTTGGCAGGAGTCTTTCCAACAGTATGTTGCCGTTTCTTTCTGTAGTAGACTGGTTGCTATCCAAGGCTGTAGGACCCAGTCTGTCCTGCTATTCAAACCATACGTGATACACGCTTGTGAGGTCATGTCTCTTTCGATCCATGTCTGACTTGGCAGCAGTCTTTCCAACAGTATGTTGCCGTTTCTTTCTGTAGTAGACTGGTTGCTATCAAAGGCTGTAGAACCCAGTCTGTCCTGCTATTCAAACCATACGTGATACACGCTTGTGAGGTCATGTCTCTTTCGATCCATGTCTGACTTGGCAGCAGTCTTTCCAACAGTATGTTGCCGTTTCTTTCTGTAGTAGACTGGTTGCTATCCAAGGCTGTAGAACCCAGCCTGTCCTGCTATTCAAACCATACGTGATACACGCTTGTGAGGTCACGTCTTTCGATCCATGTCTGACTTGGCAGCAGTCTTTCCAACAGTATGTTGCCGTTTCTTTCTGTAGTAGACTGGTTGCTATCCAAGGCTATAGGACCCAGTCTGTCCTGCTATTCAAACCATACGTGATACACGCTTGTGAGGTCATGTCTCTTTCGATCCATGTCTGACTTGGCAGCAGTCTTTCCAACAGTATGCTGCCGTTTCTTTCTGTAGTAGACTGGTTGCTATCCAAGGCTGTAGGACCCAGTCTGTCCTGCTATTCAAACCATACGTGATACACGCTTGTGAGGTCATGTCCCTTTCGATCCATGTCTGACTTGGCAGCAGTCTTTCCAACAGTATGTTGCCGTTTCTTTCTGTAGTAGACTGGTTGCTATCCAAGGCTGTAGGACCCAGTCTGTCCTGCTATTCAAACCATACGTGATACACGCTTGTGAGGTCATGTCTCTTTCGATCCATGTCTGATTTGGCAGCAGTCTTTCCACCAGTATGTTGCCGTTTCTTTCTGTAGTAGACTGGTTGCTATCAAAGGCTGTAGAACCCAGTCTGTCCTGCTATTCAAACCATACGTGATACACGCTTGTGTGGTCATGTCTCTTTCGATCCATGTCTGACTTGGCAGCAGTCTTTCCAACAGTATGTTGCCGTTTCTTTCTGTAGTAGACTGGTTGCTATCCAAGGCTGTAGGACCCAGTCTGTCCTGCTATTCAAACCATACGTGATACACGCTTGTGAGGTCATGTCTCTTTCGATCCATGTCTGACTTGGCAGCAGTCTTTCCAACAGTATGTTGCCGTTTCTTTCTGTAGTAGACTGGTTGCTATCCAAGGCTATAGGACCCAGTCTGTCCTGCTATTCAATCCATACGTGATACACGCTTGTGAGGTCATGTCTCTTTCGATCCATGTCTGACTTGGCAGCATTCTTTCCAACAGTATGTTGCCGTTTCTTTCTGTAGTAGACTGGTTGCTATCCAAGGCTATAGGACCCAGTCTGTACTGCTATTCAAACCATACGTGATGATCATGTCTCTTTCGATTCATGACATACTAGACAGTTTTTTCCCGTAGTACGTTTACCGTTTCTGTCTGCCGTATACTGGTTTCCAACTAACGCTATCGGACACCAGTCTATCCTGTTATTCAACCAATTCAACTCGGGAAGAAGGAATAAATTCATCCCTTTCCGAACACTATTTGCGCGTAAGTGAAAGTAACAATCCAGACTGGAATTCGAATTCGGTTATCTAATAAAATAGAAAATGCTAAAACAATAAACTAGAAATCATTTTTCCCCTGAAAAACTGTTTTAAGAAAAAATATTTTATAAAATTCATCGACAAAATCGGACATTATCAAAAGCTTTAGTTTATTGTTTTTTGGTGTTTTTTTTTCAAAGCTTTGCATACGTTCATATGTTTCAACAGTTTTCAATTATCTTTGTCATCATAAGAAACATTTTTTTATTATCAGGGCCAATGTTATAAGTTTAAACTTTAAAGATTTAAAGCATTTAATGGTAAACTGCGGCTCGCGGGCCACATGGGACCTGCTTGCGCTTCTGAATGGTACGCCAAATTTTATGAGGGAATGACATTCATTATAAAAATGTTTCGTTTCATCCTCACTTGTTCACTCACATTTTCTCATACAATGATTATTTAAAATTTTTCATGATTTCTGTAACCTTTCGTTGGAAGTAACCTTTTTCATTATTTTAAACCTGTAGTATCGTATGCAAATCAGATATACGAGTATAAACAGAGAACAACTGGCGAACATAGGTGGTGTCCTTAGCAAATCCGTTTGCTATTCAAGAGGCGGAGAACTGTACTACGACTACTACTACGCAGAGAGTTGTGCAAAACATAACAAAACCATTGTCGATTTTAATTAAGGGAGATCATGCGTGTAAATATCATTTCCTTTAGAATCAGGAAACGTTCATAATATTTTTTTAGTCTGGAGAACAAATATATTTTTGGATAAAGTCGTTGGTTAGATCCAGTGACAGGACCCAAAGAGTGTGAGTTCAATACTCGGTTAAGGCAGTGGAAAACTTTCAGAGGGAAAATTAACAGGAGATAACTAATAACTGACATCCATCAAACATGGCACGTGGAACTAGAACAGTCTACCCCAGTGAGCGAAATAAAGTTCGACATTCCAACCACCTGAAGACGGCCGGAGCGTACAACGGCCGAAACGTTGTAATAAATATGGCGACAAAAATGAGGACAACAGTCTGAATAATGTAAATAATGTTAAAAAAATATATTTTGTATTTTCGAATGAATAAATAAGAAACCAATCACACGAAGCAGTTTGTGTTAATAACGATTTTCGATTATTTTTAAATTATTGATAAATCCTTTCTCGAAAAAAAAACCCAACTATTCTTCAATTCTAAAGCAGACGATTACGCGTGTATCCTCTGTAGTGAAAATGGCTGAGGCATTTTCTTAAAAAAAATATCTTGAATCTTTTAAGTAGTACGTCCCACCGTCGGATGAGCCAAATAACAGAAACAACGACTAAGATCGATCGAATGTGTAACTCGAAGAGAAAATAATAGCTTAATTATGATGTTGACATTCCACACCAATTCAAATAAAAGGTTAGGAAGGAAACGCCCATTTATACTGGAAAGAGCGATAATAGCTACTGGATTTGAGAAACCTGAAAGATTATTTCAAGAGAAATATTTTATAAATATCACCCTAAAGCGGTACTAGCTGCTCGGTCAATGAATGCCAAATGTTTCCTTATAGGGAGACGGCTAATATTACCGTTACCATTAAAGCCGATAAGAACAGATACTACACTTTAATCCCAGCTCGATTGTTAGCATTGGGTTGGAATAAAAGTTTGTGTTGTTTTTCTACAGATGCCTCTTGAACAGTAGATTTCGTTTCATATGTCTGAAATATATAAATAGTTCTTCATATTAACTGTTCTGCAGATTAGTGGCTTTATTGCCTTGCTTTGGTTGGATAAAATGCTTAAATGCTTATGTTTTTACTTAAAATCGATGTGAATGCTTTCCATGGGCTGCATGAAAATATTGTACTGTAATTTTGTTGGCTGGCCGTGCTACTTGCTTTGGGGATTAAATTAATAATGACTTGGGTTAGATATTCTGGATTTTGTTCCAGGGTATTGATCGAATAGGAAATCAGATCAGTTCATTTGTGTGGGTATAGAGGGAAAACATTTAAATAAAAGTTAGTTACCGGATCTGTTTCAGGGAAGTTCTGTTTTTTTTTTGTTTTTTTTTTAAATTATTTATTTTAGAGCTTCTTGTTTTTCTTTATCGCTTGTGTTACATTTTTGTGCATTTCTCTCACCATATTTCTGTTCGGACTTCTTAATCCACTCGATTCCACTCATATAGTTATTTTCATATCTTATTCCAGAACACACTCACGTCTCCGTTTAATGGAGTTCCTTTTTTTTTCTTATAGGCTTCGTTAATATCTCCATTTCCCTATAGAATTCTCCCTGTCAGTTTTGAAAGTGTTGTTTTGTTTATAAACGGTTTTCTGTTCATATATTTTGTCTTTCTTTGTATTTTTAGATGGATGCGTCATTTTAGAAACGCTTTTCATATTATTACGTCACTTTCTTCTTTCTCCATAAGAATAACGATATATTTACGTTTCATATTTTAACAATCTATTGCTTTCTTTCTTACGAGGGAGGTCTGAAAAGTTCATAGGCTGACTATGAAGGAAGATGATAGAGCTATGAAATCTTGTATGCATTAATTTCAACTCTTCATAATAACTGCATTGTTTCTTTCCAGTTACGAGGGAGGTCTGAAAAGTTCATAGGCTGACTATGAAGGAATGATGCTAGAGCTATGAAATCTTGTATGCATTAATTTCAACTCTTCATAATAACTGCATTGTTTCTTTCCAGTTACGAGGGAGGGCTGAAAAGTTCATAGGCTGACTATGAAGGAATGATGCTAGAGCTATGAAATCTTGTATGCATTAATTTCAACTCTTCATAATAACTGCATTGTTTCTTTCCAGTTACGAGGGAGGTCTGAAAAGTTCATAGGCTGACTATGAAGGAAGATGCTAGAGCTATGAAATCTTGTATGCATTAATTTCAACTCTTCATAATAACTGCATTGTTTCTTTCCAGTTACGAGCGAGGTCTGAAAAGTTCATAGGCTGACTATGAAGGAATGATGCTAGAGCTATGAAATCTTGTATGCATTAATTTCAACTCTTCATAATAACTGCATTGTTTCTTTCCAGTTACGAGGGAGGGCTGAAAAGTTCATAGGCTGACTATGAAGGAATGATGCTAGAGCTATGAAATCTTGTATGCATTAATTTCAACTCTTCATAATAACTGCATTGTTGCTTTCCAGTTACGAGGGAGGTCTGAAAAGTTCATAGGCTGACTATGAAGGAATGATGCTAGAGCTATGAAATCTTGTATGCATTAATTTCAACTCTTCATAATAACTGCATTGTTTCTTTCCAGTTACGAGGGAGGGCTGAAAAGTTCATAGGCTGACTATGAAGGAATGATGCTAGAGCTATGAAATCTTGTATGCATTAATTTCAACTCTTCATAATAACTGCATTGTTTCTTTCCAGTTACGAGGGAGGGCTGAAAAGTTCATAGGCTGACTATGAAGGAATGATGCTAGAGCTATGAAATCTTGTATGCATTAATTTCAACTCTTCATAATAACTGCATTGTTTCTTTCCAGTTACGAGGGAGGTCTGAAAAGTTCATAGGCTGACTATGAAGGAATGATGCTAGAGCTATGAAATCTTGTATGCATTAATTTCAACTCTTCATAATAACTGCATTGTTTCTTTCCAGTTACGAGGGAGGTCTGAAAAGTTCATAGGCTGACTATGAAGGAATGATGCTAGAACTATGAAATCTTGTATGCATTAATTTCAACTCTTCATAATAACTGCATTGTTTCTTTCCAGTTACGAGGGAGGGCTGAAAAGTTCATAGGCTGACTATGAAGGAATGATGCTAGAGCTATGAAATCTTGTATGCATTAATTTCAACTCTTCATAATAACTGCATTGTTTCTTTCCAGTTACGAGGGAGGGCTGAAAGTTCATAGGCTGACTATGAAGGAATGATGCTAGAGCTATGAAATCTTGTATGCATTAATTTCAACTCTTCATAATAACTGCATTGTTTCTTTCCAGTTACGAGGGAGGGCTGAAAAGTTCATAGGCTGACTATGAAGGAATGATGCTAGAGCTATGAAATCTTGTATGCATTAATTTCAACTCTTCATAATAACTGCATTGTTTCTTTCCAGTTACGAGGGAGGGCTGAAAAGTTCATAGGCTGACTATGAAGGAAGTTGCTAGAGCTATGAAATCTTGTATGCATTAATTTCAACTCTTCATAATAACTGCATTGTTTCTTTCCAGTTACGAGGGAGGGCTGAACAGTTCATAGGCTGACTATGAAGGAATGATGCTAGAGCTATGAAATCTTGTATGCATTAATTTCAACTCTTCATAATAACTGCATTGTTTCTTTCCAGTTACGAGGGAGGTCTGAAAAGTTCATAGGCTGACTATGAAGGAATGATGCTAGAGCTATGAAATCTTGTATGCATTAATTTCAACTCTTCATAATAACTGCATTGTTTCTTTCCAGTTACGAGGGAGGTCTGAAAAGTTCATAGGCTGACTATGAAGGAAGATGCTAGAGCTATGAAATCTTGTATGCATTAATTTCAACTCTTCATAATAACTGCATTGTTTCTTTCCAGTTACGAGGGAGGTCTGAAAAGTTCATAGGCTGACTATGAAGGAAGATGCTAGAGCTATGAAATCTTGTATGCATTAATTTCAACTCTTCATAATAACTGCATTGTTTCTTTCCAGTTACGAGGGAGGTCTGAAAAGTTCATAGGCTGACTATGAAGGAAGATGCTAGAGCTATGAAATCTTGTATGCATTAATTTCAACTCTTCATAATAACTGCATTGTTTCTTTCCAGTTACGAGGGAGGGCTGAAAAGTTCATAGCCTTACTATGAAGGAATGATGCTAGAGCTGTTTCTGGAAATCTGAAAGGATTGGACTGGTGGAACAAAGAAAAAAAGCTAACTCTTCTGGACGTCCGCCATGAGTAAGCGAGATGTTAGTGACGCTTCGTCTGTGAGGAAGTGCTTACAGAGTGGGAAGCAATTCATCACTCACAAGGCCGCCCTTTTGAGTCCTTGAGGATTACCCGGGCAGGGCACCATTATTCCTATAACTTCCGGCAGAAGTATTTTCTGGAAATAATCTTGAAATATACTGAATATACTGTTGCTTTCTCAGGGTTTGGAATGTGGTGTTTTCAATCTCTTAGATTGGTTGTCAGGCAATTTTAAAGAGCTCTGTTTACCCTATTATTTAACGCATAGCTTCGGGGTTGAAGAGAAGAGACTAATTCATCTTTTACTGAATGGTATTTGCACGGAAATAAACGTTACGGGATTAGTACTAACTCGGTATTTAAACTTCCTGTCCGATATCCGTTAAGCTACCGACAAATCGATTTTTTCATAAAGTATTTTTACATTCAAGTCCATATTTCTTAAATTGTTTTATATATCAGTATAATGACGTTTTTCGTTTCTTGGCCAATTCTTCGGTCTGGTAGGTTTCTTTTTCTCCCATTCACGATTATCTAAGCCATTCCTCTTCATCGAATCGGTCATATGTTCGATCTGGTTGGTTAGTCTTGGTGTCGAAATTACAAAGCATTTTCTGATTTTCGTTTTCCAGTCCTGTCTCTAATGCGGCCAACTTACGTTGAAACACCGTTCCCGGTACGATCACTGAAGTTAACCACCGTCAAGCTTGGTCCGTAACTAGATGAGTTACCACTTGAGAATGCCAAGTGCGGTCAGCTTAGATTATCGGCGGGTGTAATATAATAATGTCTCGGAGTTGTTAATCGTAGAGCCGAGTTCCAATACCAGATGGGTTTATTATATTCACTTACGCGTAAATATTGCTTGGAAAGGAAAGCGGCCATCATTTCTCACTCCTGCTATGGGTTAGTTATTAAGCTTTGTATCAGTAAATACAAAGAAAAATTATGATAATCTAAAAATATTCCCCGTCTTTAAATAACATGCAAAGGATTGATAAGCCATAAAAAACGAATCAATCAATCCTGTGAGACAGATAGAACACTTGAAATACTTCTAAACTGCTGCAAACAACAAAAAAAAGACGATTTGAGATTCTGCTTTGGCATATATTCCTTCTCTTGGTACCTGTCATAAGTATTAACTTTTCTAGTTTTAAAAACTCCCGAATTACCCACGTTTAGCTCTGTTATATAGGGTGTTCCATAATGATGGTATACAGCAAGTAGTTTGGATTATACAAATGACATAGACTACCAAATATATTTATTACGTAAGTTATAGGCAAAAGTTCAATATGTTACGCATCTCATTCAGTAAAACGCTATCTTGAGTGGTTCTTCGGCCTCATAATTTGCTAACAATAATATAAATAATATATATATATATATTAACTGATTGAAAATATATTTCGCTACACAGTAATAACCATGTTTCAAAAATGGAAGTTAAAAACTTTAAATTTAATTATATAATTAAATTAAAAGCATTAGTTCCGTTTCATCTTCAAGCGAATATTGAAATAACTTATTCTTAAATATACTGAGTTTTAAACGCACATATAAATTCATAATTTCCTGTATCCAAGGATACAGAGAAATCCAATCTTTCAGATAGGGGCGGTAGCGTGTTCATTTTTATTAGCTATTGTTGTATCAATTATGAGTTACTTTCGAAAAAATAGGTTAAGTTTAGGAAGGGCAGGGGTGTATTTTTCAACGAATTCTGACATCCGTTAAATGTATATTGTCTGTTTTTTTTTTTATTAACGGCAAAAAGTTTTTCGGCATTTTACCTCTATACTTACAGTTTCTTATTAGATTTGTTTGTGTTAGAATAGGTTTTATTTAACTACAATTTAAAAAAACAATTACTCTTAATTACTAATATATTTTTTTTAAAAAGCAAGTAAATGTAATAGAATTACTTACATTATTTAAAATTATTTTTTCATATCAAATATAAGTATGTATATTATCAGCTTCCATTTTTTAAATTTTATTTTTAAATATTTAAGGAAAAATTTTGACAATGACGGCAAAAAATAGCTATTTCATTTCTCTGATTCAGTATTTTTTTATATTTTTTATAAACTTAGTAATATATAGTTTCTCATGTATGCACAAAGGACATGGGTCATTTAACTACCTACATATTCTAGCTTTGCTTATTAATTTCCATTTTACTGTAGGTGTTTTATTTCGTCTCTGTATAAACCAATGCCAGTTGGTTTATACAAAGACGATGGACTTATGGTTATAAGGAACTCTACTAACTTTAAAATTACTGTGTAGGGAAAAAACATATTTTCAATCAGTTAATTTATAACATTTATGCTCTGTAAATTTACATTGAGCACTGTTTTGTAAAAATAAAAATTAAAAATATCAATAAGAACATCGGATTATATATCTTACTCTTCTTTCTTTATATATATATATATATATATATATATATATATATATATATATATATACACACACACACATAGATAGATAGATAGATAGATAGACCTAGTGAGCCAGACAAACCTACCTAGGTTTCACCTAAACGGAACGTAAGGGAAAGTTGGCTAACAAGGCAAAGAGAAACGAATATTTATATTTTTAGTTGTCTATATTTGTGTGTGTATATATATATATATATATATATATATATATATATATATATATATATATTCTTAACAGCCAGGAACAATCTACCTAGGTTTCATCTAAACGGATCTTCAGGTTTGAATGATTCTACTTTTTCCCTTTTTTTTTTTGTCCTCGGGTACCAATTTGTTTTGATAAACTTACAAGTTGTGCTAGCCGAGGGTTTTTCCAACTGAGTATTACTACTAGTAGTAGTAGTATTGTAGTAGTATATATATATATATATATATATATATATATATATATATATATATATATATATATATATATATATATATATATATGCACTTTTGATTCACCCAATACAACACCCGAGGAACACTCAAGGTATTAGGTTGGTGCAAAAATAATGTTGTTTTCTCACATATGTTACTATATGAGAAAACGACATTATTTTTGCAACAGCCTAATAGAAGGTACTGGTTTAGATTTTTGTAAAGGGGAGGGAAGGAGGAATTAAGAAATGCATATCATACGGGCGTGCAAGATAGATATCAAGTGGCCCTGAACTTGGCTCTCTTGGGAGTCTGTTACACAAGGAAACACATCTAAAGAAGAAGCTCTATCTATCTATCTTTATCTTTCTCCCCCCCTCTCTCTCTCTCTCATAAACATTAACTTCCCTCTATTTGCACTCTTTCGGTATCATCTATCTTTTGCTCTACTATATCGACATAGAGTACCAAACATATTTATCACGTAACTTATCTGCAAGAGTTCAACATATTATCTAAGCATTTGCGATTTCCTACAGATGTCTAATATCTCTTTATGCTTACGGTTGACCCTCGTAATATCTGTGTTTGAAATAAGAGAGCAAGCTCGTGCACGTTCTCTTCGTGGTGGTGACCATCACATGGATATAATCTCAGATAATATCTTGAACTTTTATATATCAGTTATATAATAAACATATTTTGTACTCTATGGCATTTTTATAATCCAAGATAGTAGCATTTAAAACGTGTCCCATCATTATGGGACAGCCTATATATATATATATATATATATATATATATATATATATATATATTAAAGACATTTTTATGTTTAACGTTCTTTTTATAGATACAAGTATTTTAGTAAATGCTCTGTTTATAATAAACAGTATTAAATAACATTTACCGGCCTGAATGTCCGAGAAATTTTCATAGAAAATATTCGTCCTTTGACAGGATTCGAACCTGCATCCTATACGGAACCGCCATTTAGCCGGGCATGCCTAACCGATTCGGCCACAAAGGAGCATATTGGTTGGCAAGGTCGAATTTACTGCTTATAAACTTCAATCTTCCATGAATCTCGTACATTCATAATTCGGCCATGAGCAGTTTCACCTAAGCGGATCGTCAGGGAAAGCTGGTTTTCCCTGACGATCTGCTTAGGTGAAATCTGGATAGGTTTGTCTGGCTCACTAGATTTGACTATATATATATATATATATATATATATATATATATATATATATATATATATATATATATATATATATATAATTCTGAAAATGTGTATGTATGTGTGTGTGATCGGGTGTTGTTTATGCATTTCCACAGTTTTTATCCAATTTTTATGAATTTTTTTTTGTTTGATAGATAATTCTTCAGTGCCGGTTTTGAGTCAAAACTTTTAGCCAAAATGGCTCTCCACTACTTCTTGCCCATTATAACTCTCAGCAACGTTTTACTAATTACTATCTGTTCTTGGATATATATCTTTCATAAAAAATCTTTATTGAAAATAAATGGTTTAGATTATTACAATAATATTATTTATTATCATACAGTTTCATTTTCAAGGCTACCCCCGTTCAAATTGTTAACTCCACTCTCTATTTGGGGATGTGCCTCAGTTGCACCCAAATGTTTTTATTAATATTTATTTTCAGGTGGGCTGACTTTAAACTTAAACTGCTGAATTGAACGGCAAAAATTCCCAGTAATTAAAGGCCCGGTCAAAGACTAGTTATACTGCTAGTATATATATATATTCTATTTTATTTGCATTATTTGTATTTTCATATGCTCTTAGCCCCCTTGTAGGCTACTCTGCTCATGAAAGCCTCCGTCAGGATACTTCTTTAGTTCTATTCGTTATTACACATCTGTATTTTCACCTGTCCTGCCTTCGCAGTGTTCTTATCCCAGCGTAACGCAACTTCATTCAGGATCCATTCGTGAGTGCTCTTATGCACAAGCGTCATGTCAGGGCGATTTTTCTCCAAGCGCTTGTCATTCAAGATGGTCGGATCCCACACACGTTTCACTTACAAATTCTCAGTAAATGATGGTAATAGTTATAAGCCTAGCTTTGATGAGGGACAAGGCCGAAAGTATGGAGCACCGAGTAAGGATCAAACTCACTACTCAGTCGTAATTGTTCTAGCAAGACAGGTTTGCAAACTATTACACCAAATGTCTCAAGTGATTTTCTAAGTATAGCTTAGATGTGGCACAAGGTCGAAAGTATGGAGCCCCCAATAAGGATCGAACTCACTATTCAGTAGTAATTGATCTCGCAAGTCGAAATGTCCAAATGAGTTTCTAAGCGTAGCTTAGATGTGGCACAAGGCCGAACGTGTGGACCACCAGGTAAGGATTGAACTCACCACTCAGTCGTAATTGATCTAGCGTGAAAAGCTTTCTAACGAATTACATCATGTCGAAGTGCCAAAATGATTTGTAAGAGAAGCTTAAACGTGGTACAAGGTCGAAAGTTTGGAGCTCTCATTGAGGACCTACTCACTACACACTACTCCAGCCACTTCTCTGTGAACTTGAGGTTCTACTTCGTACTTAATTCCCTATGTATTTTCATGGATACTCATTATTTTTACTTTTAATCATTGCTATTCACTATATTACTAAGTCGTACAGATGGAGCATCTATCTATCTATCTATCTATTTATCTATCTATCTATATATATACATATATATATATATATATATATATATGATATAGAGATAGATAGATAGATAGATAGATAGATGCTCCATCTGTACAAACATATATATATATATATATATATATATATATATATATATATACAAACATATATATACAAACATATATATATATACAAACATATGTTTCGGTGGTATTGTATTCTTTCTGATGCAATCACAGTTCAGATGGGCTGGTCATGTCATCAGAATGAGTGATGATCGGATGTCGAAAATCCTCATGTATTGCTAACTTTTTCATGGTAAGCGTAACGTAGGCCGTCCTTGGTTACGCTTCAAGGATAAACTTAAATACCATTTAATTGCTGCAAACATTCCTATAGAGGAATTTGAACATGCCTTTGATAACCAAGTAAACAGGAGAAACACCTGCTACCGAGATAAGAATCGTCTTAACCATCTGAGAGAATTAAGAATTAACACTAAATCTCGAGTTAATACATCAGCCAATATGACGGTCAACCCTTCAGCATGGAATTCGTATATTTTGTTTGCAAATCCCGTGCAGGATTGTTGTCTCATACGAAACATAAACATCAAACCTGAACTGAAAAACGAGGGTGAGTCCATCATATATATGTAAATATTTACAAACATAACAGAATCTTGGAAGTTGAGGATCATTTAACATGTGTCGTGAGCCGGAGAAAAGGAATACATTTCCTTAAAGCTTATTTTGATCAGTGAAACCGAATGATCCCCCATCATTCTCTGTGTTCCCCACCTTTTCGAATCAAGCAAGTGGTTCTTGATCTAGGCAACCCTGTCTTCTATGCGCCGTGTCCCTTCAGGATGTGGGCGATCTTAGCTCTCCAAAGCATACTATTTCTTGTATCTGTTAGCAACGTTGTCCCTTTGCGAAGACTCCTAATCTCTTTTCCACTATCTCTTTACACAAGATCGTCAGCTAGATGATGCGTTGTCTCCAACTATCGCTCTTTGAATATGTCTTGTGAATATCAAAACTCTCCAATCCTTCTTTTCTTATTATGTCTCTTTATAATTTTGATTATAAATATCCTTTCTGTTTCTCTTCTATTTTCTTCTTCGGTGACTTCATGTTTTGACCATTGTATTCTCAACATCCTTCTGTAAAACTGCATTTCTATTGTCTCTGCGAATGCAAGAATGGCCAGTGATTGGCTGAAGTGCCATGTGGCCGTTGTATTCTGACAGTGATGGATGCCCTTTGTCTGGGTTTTAGTTCAAGACAGCGTGAATTCAAGAGAAATTTTGAAACGCATATAGACTTCCCACGCCTCGAGAGACTAAGAGCACACGCCAAAGCACGACATGCGTTCCCTTGACGTCACTCCTCCCGCTGTCACTTAGAAGCCCAGCTGTCACGTCTCTCTCCTAATAAGAACGAATAAGCAAAAGAAATCGTCCTTCTCATTAATACCATTTTATCTAGTAGAGTGGAAACCCAGAGACAAGGAACGCAACACTTCAAATTTCTCTTCATCTTTGAGAAGTTTGTTTAGCATTAATTGTCATATGCGAGAATCGATAATTACATAAGCCTTTTTCTGTTTCTAACCAAATGTTTCTGTTTCTTCAAGCCATGCATAGCTTTTGGAATTTTGGAATACCCTTTTGGTATTACAATATCTCTTCGGATGTCGGTGTCACGTTTTCTGAACTTGTTTTTTGTTGTGACCAAGAAAATGGTTAAAGAAGCAAGAAACAAGCAAGTGTATGTTGGTGGACTCAGCGTTCAGTCTATTTGACTACTATAATTAACGGCGCCCCCACGAGGGTTGTATGTGGCACAAGACCGAGTTTACCATGGGTTCTCCGAGCCCATAGGCTCGGCCAAAAATATTCCCTTAGAACCCATGTAAACGGGTTCAGGGTCTGTCTACCTCCCCGAACGAAACCCTGCCCTTCGGCAAAGCCTCGTCCGAGTTCCTCTCTGCCCAAAGGCAGATAGACAGCAGCTGCGAGAAGTCACAGCCTAATACAACAATCTATTCGACTGTTATATTTAACAGCCCCCCTCCCACGAGGGATGTATGTGGCACAAAGCCAAGTTTACCACGGGTTCTCCGAGCCTGTTGGATCGGCCAAAAATATTCTCTTAGAACCCGCATAAACAGGTTCAGAGCCTGTCTACCTCAAAGCCTCGTCCGGATTCCTCTCTGCACAAGGCAGAGTGTTTCACACTAATGGACAATCTGGTCGACTGCTCTCACAAGGCCTTCTCTCCTACTAATCTTATAGTAGGCGGAAAAGTCTAACATAGACTCTTTAGAGGGAGGACACCACAACAGTTTTATATTGACATCTTCAGTTCCTAATTAGCAAAGATGAAGAAGAGACTTGAAGCAACAGAAATGTGGATCTACAGAAGGATGATGCGGATATAACGTGCCGAATATTTGAGCAACGGCTAAGTTTTAGAAACAATGGAAACAAAAAGGAAACTTATAATTAACATCATGAAGGGACAGCTGACGTTTCTAGAGCACGTAATAAGAAAAGAGGGATTGGAAAATCTGATACGCACATGACAGATTGAAGGTAAGATATATATATATATATATATATATATATATAGATAGATAGATAGATAGATAGATAGATAGATAGATAGATAGATAGATAGGAAAACAATGCATAACATAGTGAGCTTGAGTAAATACATGGCGGAACAGAGTTTAGGAGAAATAACAAAGACAAAATTTATTAAGAGCTACATAGAACAGGAAGTTGTGGAGAGCCATGATCAGCCGAGGAAACATGGAACATAAAGAAGAGAAAGAGTCTCCTTTTAATCCGCATGCAGGCGGTTTCCTTCCGGTATAGTTTCTGGAGTATTCTAATATACTTTCTAAATATATCAAATTATGCCCAGTTTTCGCAGCACATCAAATAGATCCTTGTGCCATACCTTATAAAATATAAAAACCCTCTATGAAATTTGTGAATTTAAGGACAGTATTATATTGGCGGTAAGGCTTCGTCATCATACAGTGGAAACGGCTCGATGTAACCGTAAATTCTATTTCTCGCACCTCTCCGTTGTAAAAGTCTGGCTCGCCTTCTTGCTTTCCAGTCAACTTTGATTATCAGAAATGTAAAAGCAATGCTAACCATTATTTTCTCTATCTTCATAATTTCTGTTCATTTATTATTCTCTTTACTGAAAAATTAATTTAATAACTGTCATGCATAAAATTGATCATTTTATAATTCTTGTCGCTTCTATCGTTAGATAGCACGACCGTTACGTCCTGTTAATAGCTCATAAATATTGGACTATTCCGATTTGATCGCGTGGAAAAACAAATGACATATAAAATCACAAAAAATGTTACAAATGTATTATTATTACTTCTTGTCCCTTTAGATCGCACGGCCGTTACGTCCTGTCAACACCTCATAAATATTGAACTATTCCGCTTTGATTGCGTGGAAAAACAAAAGACATATCACAGAAGCTACTTGTTTTCAAAAGAAAGAAAGAAAGGAAGAAAGAAAGAAAGAAAGAAAGAAGTGTTTAACGCATCCTGTTTATACCTCATAAATAAAGTTTATTCGGTTTTCATTGTGTGGAAAGACAGAAAAACATATCATAAACGCCACTGTGTTTTCTTCCTGTGTTTTCTTCCTATTCTCCAACACTCATTTGCTCCTTGAATCTTAGTGGCTTTATTGTTTTGCTTGGGGTGAAATGATTAAAAAAAAACATTCACTGATGCGAACACTAGTTCTTCGGGAAAGGTTCTCTCTTCATCCTTTTGGATAGATAACTTGCGATGGCAAGAAAATGGAATTAGGCCATTGGTCAAGCATCTAAATATCTGGCCAGCATTAAATACAGAACGCATGTAATTGATCCATTTTGTCAGGTCTGATTTATCAAAATAGACAGAAATAGGATCGAAGTTTTTGCTTGATGTGTTGTGTTTGACCAGCCAAGGAATTTTTCTACTATTACAATCATTATTCCTTCACATAGGCGATTTTGCCAAAACATAGCACGTCTTTTTTACGTTAGTTTTTATTTCTCATAAAATTAAACATTTTTTTTTTGACTAATCCATTATATTGACAGCGACTTAATTCATTGCTTTTTAAAAAATATGGATTAAGTAGGAGTGCCTATGTCGAAAGCAAACTCAAAGTTTTTTTGTTTTTGTTTTTTTTGTTATATGCCTGTTTCATTCTTTCTTTTTTTTCTTCTATGTCATCACTTTTTGCCGACCATTATTTTCTCTATCTTCATTTCTGTTCATTTATTATTCTCTTTACTGAAAAATTAATTTAATAATTGTCATGCATAAAGTTAAAATTGTATTATTATTACGTAATTCTTGTCCCTTCTTTCGTTAGATCGCACGACCGTTACGTCCTGTCAATAGCTCATAAATATTGGGCTATTCCGATTTATAGATATCCTCACATCTATAAAAGACAGGATGTGTGTGCGTGTGTGTAACGAATGCACGGCCGCAATTTTCGACGGATTTGCACCAAAATTTACATGCACATGCTCCAAGTTAGCGGGAAGGCCAACACCGACTTTGCATTTCCCAACTCCCATCGATAGTGGAAATAATCGATTTTTTCATGCTTCTACGGCAGTTTTCATGTAGTTTGCGACCATTTTCTACTGGCCAGAGTGAGAGCCAATAGCTGGCTGCCACGAATAGGCAGAAGAGTCTATTGGACAGCGTGAGAGCAAACAGCTAACTGTCACGAATGTTAACTAGCATGCTAGCATGCAAAAAAAATTCGATAGCTGCATTCGTCACAAGTGGGAAAAATTTAAATCTGCATAGCACTTTACTCCAATTAGCTCATTCGCTTGCTTAAACTCAACGTTAATTCTGATTCCGCAGAACTGGGTTGGGTGTGAAAAAGTATTTGCTGTTAACATTCTTTTTTCATTCGGTTTTTCCAGTTACGAGTCCTTTTTTAAAGCTGATCGTTTTGTGTTCATTTTTAGTTCTTTTTTCGTAACAGATTTAATATTTAGTATAGAAGTTTAGAAAAAATTCGCAATGTGAGATAGGCAAGAAGTAAGGCATGTAGCAACATCAGCATTGCAAAGAGCACTCGTTTAAAGGCAAGGAAGGGCAAAAATATTTTAAGTGAATTGATAGCGATTTATGTATGAGTCGTACGATTTTTGAATTAAGCACGGGCAACGCCGGGTTATGCTGTCAGTCTTCTATACATTTCTTTATATTTTCTTTCTTTTCATTTTTATTTTCCTTTATTTTATCGTTATTTCCTCTCTTTCTTTTTTTTCTTAGAGTTTCACCCCTTCCTTTCTCCTTCGAGTTCTCCTTCCATACACCCTTTAGTTCGTTCTTTCTTTCTTTCTTCCTTCTTTTTCTTTCTTTCTTTTCGCTTATTCATTTTTATATATTCTCACCTCATTTTTCTTCCATGTCAATCTTGTTTTTTTATTCTTACATATCCGCACTTTTCTTTCTCCTAATTTTCCTTCCCATCATTCATTCGTTCTTTCTTTCTTTCTTTCTTTCTTTCTTTCTTTTCACTGTCCACCTTGTCCACCTCTACGTCCTACCAATACCTCATAAATATTGGACTATTCCGATTTGATCGCGTTGAAAAGTAAAAGATAAACGGTACTTGGTTTCAGGGGAAAAAAGAAAGAAAGAAAGAAAGAAAAAAGAAAGAAAGAAAGACAGAAAGGTTTTTAATGTCTTCTGCTAATGTCTCGTAAATAAAGGATTATTCCATTTTCATTGCGTGGAAAGAAAAAACAATATCGTAGACGTACCTTGGTTTAAGTGAGAAAAAGAAAGAAAGAAAGAAAGAAAGAAAGAAAGAAAGAAAGAATGTAGAGTTTAATGTTTTCTGCTAATGTCTCGTAAATAAATTATTCAATTTTCATTGCGTGGAAAGACAAAAACTATGTCATAGACGTACCTACCTTGTTCTGAGTGAAAGAAAGAAAGAAAGAAAGAAAGAAAGAAAGAAAGAAAGAAAGAAAGAAAGAAAGAAAGAAAAATAAGAAAAGACGAACGGATGATAGATAGATAGATAGATAGATATAAAGAAACTGAGATAGATAGATAGATAGATAGATAGATAGATATAAAGAAACTGAGATAGATAGATAGATAGATAGATAGATAGATAGATAGATAGATATGAAGATAACTGAGATAGATAGATAGATAGATAGATAGATAGATAGATAGATAGATAGATAGATATGAACAGATGCTGATAGATATTAAGAGACTGGGATATAAAGAAATTGAAAGAATTATAATTAAACTGATAGATACAAAGATAGAGATGTATGAACAGACATATATACAGATATATATATATATATATATATATATATATATATATATATATAGAGAGAGAGAGAGAGAGAGAGAGAGAGAGTGAGAGAGAGAGAAAGAGAGAGAGAGGAAGCCAGAGAATACTACTGCGAGTAGAAGGCATATAGCTTGCTAGTTACCTGATGCTGATACTATCTCCACTATTTACACATCTTAGAGATGGCTTACGGACATATCACGTTGTAGCACCTGTTCTCTTATAAGGACATGGGATGAATTTTTCACAAAGCTTTATACTCAATACAAAAAGTTGTTCATCATAAAAGTTCTGACAATAATAATTTCAACTTAAAAAAACATAATTTTTGCAAAAAGAGAACAGAACATTAAAGCTAAAATATACAAAAAGTGCACTAATTTCTGAAGCCTCTCCTGTAATTTGAAATACACTGAAAAGTCAAGAATGAAACTAAAAATCTGACATCGGATTATTTACATTTCAGGTGATTGGAATTTCAAACCGAACACATTATTTCGTCCACCGGGGTAGATTGTTCTGGTTCCACGTGTCATGCCTCTTCCGATGGTCTCATTTGTTTGCATTTAACTCATCTCTCCAAGATTTGGTTCCCCACTGCTGCGACCTGGTATTGAACTCACAACAAGTACACATGGACCAGTGGATAACGATGTTGGTTAGATCAAATGACTAGACCCAAAAGAGTTGTGAGTTCAATACCAGGTCATCGCAGTGTTGTTGGCTTCCTTTATTACTGAAGACATTTTCCTAATTCTTTGATGATCTTTGACACAAGTCATTATTCAATCTTCTCTAGTTTACATGTATCTTTGAAGATCAATTGTTGTAGTTTTGTAAGACAGTTCTAGTTGAACTAATCCTCTCCCTCCTTCGGATCTGAGCCCATACAGACGATTAACATCAGTCTTAGGATGATGCATGCGGTGACAAGTGAGAAGCTTTCTCGTGATAACATTCATTTGATTAATGTCAACTATGGTCCAGTTAAGCATGTTGCAACAGAGACACCTAAAGAGTATATAGCTGATATTCTGTTTTGTGAATATAATCCGGTATTTAACACCAGATTCAACAGCCTGCAGTATTCTTTTCTTACTTTCTCTTTCATCTGGGTATGCTATATTCTATCTCCTTCGCTGACTCCTATTATTATTATTACTATTATTATTATTATTATTATTATTATTATTATTATTATTATTATTATGTGTATGTTTCCTGCTTTGTATCCTGTATATCCGGGTCCAAACTATTGTCCTTAGACCCTATAGGAGAATTGCCATTTAATTGATAGCACTTTTCTTAGTATATGATGTGTTCCTAGTAGGGCGATCTTCTCGGCAACTTGTATGTTGATATTGCCTGGAACACTTATTATTATTATTATTATTTGTGTATTTTAGATTTCCTGATTTGTATCCTATAAAACCGTGTACAAGCTATGGTCCTTGGGCTCTATAAGAGAATTATCCTAATTGATAGCACTTTTCTTAATATAGGGGATATTCCTAATTAGGGGAATCTTTTGGGCAACTTGTATGTTGATGTTTCGTTGGACACTGTTAGTAAAACGGTCCATTCTTTTTCTCACGAGGCCCAGTGCTCCGATTACTATTGGTACAGTCTCAGTCTTCATTCCCAGCATTCCGTTAATCTCGATCTCCGGGTTTTTGTATTTGAACAATTTCTCGATAATTTTCATGGAGTTCTTTCTCTCAGATAGTACTGCTTGTATTTTGTGATAATGTCGGGACTGTTGGCATTTATTTCCTTGTCAATTTGAATTGGCATGTCCCATAGGACAGTTGCTTTGTTATTTTAGGTTACCGTGTCTGATTGGTGGTCAGATCATCTCTCAATGGTTTCGATTTCGTGCTTCTTGCATATCTTCCACTGCGCATATGTCGCTACATTGTTATGTCTCTAGGTATACTCATTTTTTGTTTGTTTCGGACATCCTCAGATAATATAGTCGACAGTTCCATTATATTTCCTGTAGATTTTGCATTTCTGGCTAGTTCCATCTTTGGTTATGTGACGGTGATAAGATCTGGTTGCGAGGCTTTGGTCCTGAGCTGCAATAATTAGGCCTTCTAACTCAGTTTTCACCCCGATGCTCCTCAGCCACCGATGTATTTTCTGTGAGTACATATCTGCTTCTTATTAATTATTACATATTATTATATCCTGTTGATCTCGATTTGGACAATTTCTCGATACTTTTTATAATGTTTCTCTCAGATGGTACTGCTATGTCAATAAGCGGACACTTCCTGAATTTCTTGTCTTTTATGATAATATGTGGTCTGTTAGTTTTTATTTCCCTGCCAGTTTAAATTGGTATGTCCCAGAAGATAGTTACATTATTATTTTGGATAATTGTGTCTGGGGCATCGATTCTGTACTTGTTGTAAATCTCCCAGTGCACATATGTCGTAACTTGTTGTCTGTGGATATATTCATTTTTTGCCAGTTCCGAACATCATGAGATAATATAATCGACACTTTCATCGTATTTTCCGCAGATCCTTTATTACGGGTTAGTTCCATCGTTGATTATGTAACAGTGATAGGATCTTGTTGCGAGGCTTTGGTCCTGAGCTGCAATAATTAGGCCTTCTGTCTAAGTTTTCAACCCAGTGCCCCTCAGCCACTGATGTGTTTTCTGTTCGTCCATATCTGCTTCTTTCGTTCTTTTTATGTATTTGCCATGCAACGCATTGTCCTCCAAGTATTTATTTTTTATAACTTCATTTAAGCAAGTTGTTTTGCTTTCTGTTTTACTTGTTTGGCGTAGATGGTATTCGCTTCGTTTTTTGTTGGTAGGATTTCAGGTATATGAAGTAATTTCTTGAAGATTACAGCTTTTTTGTCGATGGAGTGGATTTGGTGCTTTACTATTTGTAGGAGAGGGTCATTGTTTTTGTGAGACAGGCTTCCAATTCGTTTGTTGTAGTTTAGTCCAAGTTGGATTATACCTCGGCCTCGCAAAGTTTTTGGTACGTACAGCCTATCAACCTCTGATTTCGAGTGGTGCATCCTCATTTGGGTAAACATTTTCCCGGTCTTGGCACCCAATCATTTAATGTCATTCAACTTCTAGTTAATAACGTTGAAGCTATATGTTACAATGGGTATAGTTAAGGTATGTTACTCCCCACGTGAACCGTTTGGATCGTTTTTCTGGGTTTATTATTATATCATTGTATGCCCGTGCGAGGTTTTGGTGGGTGCTAGATAGATTTTTAATCCAAAAAGTTGGATAGTCGGTCTATTCCTAGTGCTCTCCAGTTTTTGATTTTGCAGATGGCAGCAGTTGTTTCAGTAATATTAATATCCGTCCATTTTTGGAAATCTATATGTATGTGTTGTTTCTGTTGTTGCTTGATCCATGTAGCTCTTTCATTGTGCATTTTGAAGTTTTCCTACATCTTACACCATAACTCTTCGACTCCCTAGATATTAGGTGGGTCATTTATCTCTATGTTATTTTCCCCGTTCTCTATATAGTTTGTTGGCATCATCTGATTTTATATTGCCAGAAGAATCCTGCTCTTTTTTCATAACGCCTGTTTCTCTGTGCTTTCACTTGAACTTGTTGTTTCAGGTTCTCTTTAAATTTTCGTACCCCAGTCTTATTCTTTATGTCTAGGATTCAGTTATCTCCTTTTTCTTTTTTTTCATTTTAGAGTCCTTGTCTGCTTCAGTTAGAATGGCAGTACTGGTCTTAGTTTACTTATTCCGGTTTCTATTATTTATTTATAGACTTTTCGTTTACGTTCTGTTTTACTTTTTTTAGCAAGGTTGATGGTTTCCTTCATTTGACGGGTCTTTCTTACTTTTGGAATTGTCGGTCATTCCTCGAAAGACATTTCTTTTACATTCTACAATTTATGTTGGATATTTTTGTCACCTCTGTTTTTTTCTTATATGCGTCATTATCTTCCTCTGTTTCCTTGTCTACTTCAGTTAGAAGTGACATTTTTCCTCGTAGTTTATTTATTTCGCTTTCCTTTGTTTCTTTCCAGACTGGATTTTTTTTTCTTTTTTGCCTACGTTCTTTTTTTAATTTTTCATATAGTGTTACTGAGATCATTACCGAGGCTGCGTATATAAGAATATTACTTTGTGTCAGGTTTCTCGGTCTTTTTATTTCGTCCCTTATTTTTCTAACTGCTTTTTTAGCTAGGTTGATGATTTCTTTCACTTGATGGTTCTTTCTTACTTTTGGAATTGATGTCTTTTCCTCGAAAGACATTTACATTCACCCATTTATATCAGATGTTTTTGTCATCTCTGTTTTTCTGTCGTATTCGTCATTATTTTCCTCTATCTATATTTTATTGTAACTGGTTACTATTTGTTCCTCTGCATGTGTCTCCTCTGGGTTGTTGGCTTTTAACCCCTCGATGTTAATGTTTAATCAATTTTTGATGTTTTCTCGGGTACTTTCGAGTTCTATATCAGGTATTCTTTTTTTTTCCCCTGGGGATGACACGCCTGACATTGGCTAATTTGTTTGAAGGGTGTTTTTATCGCCAGATATTATAGGCGGCTTTGGTAATTGTTGTCGAATTTATCGTAGCGGTGTAAAATGCTATCATTACTTCAATATACACTTTCTTAGACCATTTATTTATTGTTCTTCTTGTGGGATTTTATTTTAATGAATATAGAGGTCTTCCGGTAGGACAGTCCTCGGCGTGGTTCTCCTCTAGTTCTTGTTGGGTAGGGTTTGTTCCAGTTGCAGATTTTATCGATCCCAATCCGGTTCCTCACTGGCGATCGCTGTTCTTGTTGACCCGCGTGACGACCGGTGCTGTTTAGCAATATCTTTCCTTGTGTGAGCATTATAGTTAGTTCGTATTTACCCATACGTGGGGGCTGGTATGTGGGCGCCAGAGCATATCTATACCATGGTGGGCCATCACGTTCAGGCTCTTGCTATTTATTTATTTATTTTAATTTTTTTTTTACTATTGCTATTATTAACAATAGCGGTAAAAATCGTCCTTTATATGCGTTTAGATCCCAAGGAGACACGACGTGCTTCACCACACCCCGACATAACTGCAATTTTCAACGGAATTTTCTTTGACATTTTCTCTATTATGTTCCATGATATGAAACTATATTCAAATCCTCCTAATACTGTTATTACACGAATATATATATATATATATATATATATATATATATATATATATATATATATATATATATATATATATATTACCCATATATGCAATTAACATATAGAGACTAATAATATTTAAAGTTTATTAAAGTGTTTGTATTGTATGCCTTATAAAATAAAATGATAGAAATTTGGAGGATTTGAGATAATTATAAATAAGTAATTCACCGAGTCTAGAAGAAACCTCAACAGAATGGAGAAAGCACTGGGCGGCCGTTTCATCCTATATTTGGTAGTCATCAGCAGGGCGTATCCACTACCGAGAATTGAAACCCGGACTGTTATGATAAGGGGCAAACGGGTCTCGGTGACGAAGAGGTAACGAATTAGACTCGATATAGCGCCGCTCGATCACATATTCTGAGTTTCTCTTTACCCATATGAGTGTCCCTCCCCGAGCCACAACTACAATACCCAAGCCGCTCAGTTCTAAGCATTAGAAGCCGGTTCAAGCAAGGATATACAGATAGAAATAATTAGGAGGATTTGAAATAATCATAATTAAGTAATTCATCAAGTCAAGAAGAATGTTCAACAGAATGCAGAAAGCACTGGACGGCCGTTTCGTCCTATATTTGGGACTCATCAGCAGTGCGCATCCACTACCGAGAATTGAAAGCCGGACACTTACGTTATCAGGCAGACTCGATATAGATCGGATGAGTTCCACCACAGAGTATGTGAATCGAGGCTGATTCGCTACCTCTTCGTCACCGAGGCCCGTTGGAATAGTTGGTATGACGTTTGCCTTATATCGTGTATATATATATATATATATATATATATATATATATATATATATATATATTATAAATTAATTGATTTAAAATATGTTTTTTTTCGCTACACAGTTCTAACCATGTTTCAAAAATGGAAGCTAAAATCCCAGAATTTAATTTTGTAATTAAATTAAAGACATTAGTTCCATTTCATCCTCAAGTGAATTTTGGAGTAACTTTTAAAATTACTGGGTTTTAAAGACACGGCTAAAATCATAATTCAAGGTTATAGATAAATACACTTCCACTAGACAGGGGTGTCTGCGTGTTCATTATGTCTGTATTTTGATGTATCAGTTATTAGTTACGTTTTGGTAGGGGTTAGGGATGTATTTTTCAATGAAATCTAACATCCGTTAAATGCACGTCGTCTGGATTTTTTTTAAATTTTATTGTTAACGGCAAATATTCTTACGGCATTTTTTTCCTATTTGTATATTTAAAGATTTTTGTGGGGTGTTTAGTTTAGAATACGTTTTATTTAACTACGATTTGAAATATTTTCACTTTTAATTTTTAATTTTTAATATACTATATTTCTTTTAAGAACAATTAAATGTAATTAGAATCCCTTGCAGTATGTAGAATTATTTTCACATCAGGTATAAGTATGTAAATTATTAGGTTACAAATTAAAAAAAAAATTTATATTTAAATATTATTTAAGTAAAATTTATGACAATGACTGCAAAAATAGCTACTTAATTTCACTGATTCAGTAAACTTTTTTAAAAATAAACCTAGTAATATATTGTTACTCATGTAAGTAGAAAAAGATGGCTCATTCAAAAGCTTACATCTTCTAGCATTACATATTCATTTCATTTTACTATAGGTGTTTTATTTGCGTGTAGTGCTAAGAGGGAGGTCTTTAGGTTAGAAAACGTTTTAATTAATTACAATTTAAAAGAAGTTTAGGTTAGAATTCATTTTATTTAACTACAATTTTAATTACAACTTTAAAATATTTTCATTGTTAAATAAATAGACTATATTTCTTTTAATAGAAGTAAATGTATTAGAATCACTTACAGTAAGTAAAATTATTTTTCCACATCAAGTATATGTATATTACGATTTTTAAAATTTTATATTTAAATATTATGTAAGTAAAATTTATGGCACTTACGGCAAAAATAGCTAATTAATTTCTCTGATTTAGTTCAATTTATTTATTTATTTTTTATAAATAAACTTAGTAATATATAGTTTCACATGTATGTACAAAGGACATGGGTCATTCAATGGCCTACATCTTCTAGCTTTTCGTCATCATTTCATTTTTCAGTAGGTGTTTTATTGGATTCATTCAAGTGCCGGTGGTACTTTTTGAGAAGTGTTTAGGCTAGAATACTTTTTATTTAACTACAATTTTAAAGGATGTTTAGGTTAGAATTCGTTTTAACTACAATTTTAAATACAACTTTAAAATATTTTCACTGTTATTTTAATAGACTATTTTTTCCTATTTTTTTTTAAAGAAAAACAAGTAAATGTAATAGAATTACTTACAGTATATAAAATTATTTTTTCATGTTAAATATAAGTATGTATATTACCTGATCGCACTTTTTAAATTTATTTTTATTTTAAAATTTTTTTGACAATGACGGTATAAAATAGCTATTTAATTTCTCTGATTCAGTAAATTTTTATTTTTTATAAACTTAGTAATATATAGTTTCTCGTGTATGCATAAAGGACATGAGTCGTTTAATGACCTACATATTCTAGCTTTTCTTATTTCACTGTATGTGTTTTATTGGATTCTTTTAGGTGCCAGAAGTATTTCGATAGAGATGTTTGATTTTTATATTTATTTATCCTAAATGAACTTTGATGTTGGTTGAATCTTTTTTTTGAACTCAAGGCTAGTGCAACCTATATTTTTTTATGTTTTTCGGACTTTCAATCGAAGAGATATTGCATTGGTATACTAATGATTCAGTGCAACATTTATTTTGTAGAGGGCAATTATGAGGGTTTCTACAGTTACATAATTTTTGTTTATTTTCATCAGTTTTTATTTTTCCATTGTCTAAATGTTTTTGGTTTTTGTATAAGTGTTTATTTAAGATATTAGCATTATGGTTCTTAATAATTTTTTCTAAGTTTTCCGTACAGCTGTAACTCAATTTTAGTGTGTTTTTATTGAAAATAGTACTTAGTTTACTTTCACTAAGAAAATGCTTAACTATTAATGCGAAGAATTTTTGTCCTACTTTGTTCTTTACCATTTGGTTGTGTGGGGGCGTATACCAAATTATTTTTCTACATCTGTCTTTTCAATGCTTTCCATTTTCATTTTTTATATAAGTTAGTTTTGGGGTTTTGTAGCCACTCTCTTTTAGAGGAACTGATACGCTCATCGAAAATCTTGTCATTTGCTGAATTTGTACTAATTCGTTTACTGATAGATAACGGTATATGTTTAATTATAGATGGGGTGGTGATTTGATTTAGGGTGTATATATAAAGAATTGGTGTTGGGTTTTTTATAAGGTGTGTATATATTTTTATTTAGAAAGAAGTTCACTTTTTTTAATTTAGTGCCAACCGTAATTTTTAAGCCCATGCTTTTAAATACTTTATGTAATACCTTTCTAATTCTATCTATTTTGAAGTTAGTTGAGTTTCTAATAACCATAAGTCCATCGTTTCTGTACAAACCAATGTCAGTTATATTAATATCACAGTTCGCTTTAAGGTTGTATAATATAAAAAGACCAATGAGATCAGAAGACACAGCTGAGTCTAGTGATCCCATTGTGATGTCGAAGTGGTCATAAAAATTCTTAATCCATTGCTCACCTTTATGTATAAGTACTGATTTTTTCGCATATAGAATAATGTTCTTTTCTTCATCTGTAATATCCGTATAGTGGGTGGCAAAGTCCAACGCATTCATAAATAGTTCTTTAGATATTGATTGGTAATAATTATCGATATAAAACTGCATTAGTGTACAATTGTTTTTTTCTTTTGTGTAAGTAAACCAGTTTATCACTTACTTGGTATTAATCCAAAGTTTCAGGCTTATTTTGTCTTTAATTTGTTTATTTACCCTTTCAAGGATCATTTTACTAATTTTTCCGATATCCGGTCTTGTAGGATTTATTATTTTAAATCAATTAATTTATAATATTAATGCTCTGCAAATTTACATTGACCACTATTTTGTAAAAATAAAAATATCTATAAGAACACCGGATTATATATATCTTACTGTTCTTTCTTTATATATATATATATATATCAAATACATTTTTTAAGAAATATAATCATTATAGGTTGTTTTTTTTTAAATCAGAATTTAAATAAATTATGATTTATAGTCACATAGATTTCAATTAAAATAAGTTGTATATTTATGTTGAGTTATATTTACGTTGACGTATATATTTCTGAAAATAAAATAAAACAAAATTATTATTATTATTATTATTATTATTATTATTATTATTATTATTATTATTATTATTATTATTTCCTTTGATTTCTGTTGTATACACATTTCTTTACGAGTTCCGCCCAGAGACCTAAGGTCAGAAATGGCCTAATGACATTTTCCACTGCGCATTTCTCGAAAAAATAAATCAGTGAGCATAATATGCCACCTTAAAATGGTTACAGGTCCCATTTTGTAACCGAGTCTGGGTGGTGTTCATACCAATTTCTTGCAATTTCCTTTCCGTAAAATTTGCATATATTCCATCCCGGATATTGGCCCACTCTGTCACGCCGGATTTTATATTCACTGGGTGTCAATATTGTGCAACCTAATACAAGATTATCAGTTGTTTCTTCGTTATTATTATAACTATTATTATTATTATTATTATTAGTAGTAGTAGTAGTAGTAGTAGTAGTAGTATCATCAGGACTAAACTGAAAATGTGATTTAATTTTGGAATAGTCAATAAAGCCGTTTCATGAAAATTTCCTCCAATCGCGATGTTCTCTAAGCATATCATTTTTATTATTATTGTTATTATTATTATTATTATTGAAAATATGATCTCATTTTAGGCTATTATTATTATTATTATTACTATTATTATTGCATTTTGCCGTTGCTTTGTGTAGTGTGAGGTGACCAGATATTTGAAGACTTTTTTTTTTTTAAATGAAGATGTAAAAAGATGAGTTGCTATGGAATCAGAAAGATGAAAACATATGTAATTGTAGCTACTGCATGGAGAGAAATCTATGCGAGATATCGGAATTACCGATGAGTATGATTTTTTGCAATTCATATATTTTGGGGCGTCCAGGAATTTGATGCACATAGTTGTTTGCCCTTTTGATACAATTCACAAAGCGCCGATAACAAAAAAAGTAATGTCTTCGTCATGAGATGTTATTATTATCAATATTATTATTATTACTTCTCAAAATTATTTCGTTATTTATTTATTTTTTTTTTTTAATCATGTGACTTAATAACCTATTACTAATGATCTTCGTATAGTTGGGTCCAGGTGAACGCCTTCCGTCTTTTGATGAAAAAAAAATATGAGCCACAGTACGTTTATGAAAATGCAAGTTCCTACTAATAGATATTTCTCAAGAATGCCATTAACCTAAGTCGTATTCATCGCTGTCTTTTACCAAATACACGGTTTTTTCTTTATTCTTATTTTGAAGAAATTACCTCAGATTTATTCTTAGTTCTTTTGTCATTATTTCATTGATGTTTTGCATTTTCTTTTCCTCTCGTCTTTTCTTTCTTCTTCGTTTTATTCATTTTTTTTTTTTTTTTTTTTGTGTACGTCTCTTTTGATATTTCTCATTATTTTCTCTTCCTTTTTTTCTCCATGTTAAGGTAAAGAAAAAATATAAAACGTTTATCAATCTAAGATGTTTCCTTAAAGTTTCATCAAAGCTTGAGATATGGGGAAAAAGGAAGAAATTCTGGTATTTTCACTTTTGTTTGGTTTAAAGTTTCATTGGTCAGTCATGTATCACGTGAATTGCTTTATTTTTCTGGTTTCTTCTTTCTCCTCCTCCTCCTGGTCCTTCTCCTTCTCCTCCTCTTCTTATTCTGGCTTCTTCTTCCTCCTCATCCACCTTCTCTTTTTCTTTCTTCTTCTTTTTTTGGCTTCTTCCTTCCTCACCCTTCGATTTTTTTTCTCCTTTTATTTCTATTTCGCTTTTTTTTCTTTATTTATTGTTTATTTGTCTTCTCTTTCTTCTTTATTTTCTAGGAATTTTTCTCCTCTTTACATTTTCTTCTGTTAGTTCTTCTTCTTCGTCTTCTTCTTCATTTTTCTTCTTTTTCTTCACCTTCTTCACTTCTTTGTCTTCTTGTTCGTTTTCTTCTTATGTTTTACTTCTTCTTCGTCTTCATTTCTCCTTTTTCTTCTTCTTCATCTTCACATTGTTTACATTCTCCGTCTTCTTCTTCTTCTTCTTCTTCTTCTGTTTACTTCTTCTTTTTCTTTTTCTTCTTTCGTTTACTTCCTCCTCTTCCGTTTACTTCTTCTTTTTCTTCTTTCGTTTACTTCTTCTTCCTTTTCTTCTTTCGTTTACTTATTCTCCTTCTTCCGTTTACTTCTTCTTTTTCTTCTTCTTCCGTTTACTTCTTCTTCTTTTTCTTCTTCCGTTTACTTCTTCTCCTTCTTCCGTTTACTTCTTCTTCTTCTTCTTCCGTTTACTTCTTCTTCTTCTTCTTCTTCTTCTTCCGTTTACTTCTTCTTCTTCTTCTTCCGTTTACTTCTTCTTCTTCTTTTTCTTTTTTCTTCTTCCGTTTACTTCTTCGTTTTCTTCTTCCGTTTACTTCTTCTTCTTTTTCTTCTTCTTCCGTTTACTTCATCATCTTCTTCTTCTTTTTCTTCTTCCGTTTACTTCTTCTTCTTCTTTTTCTTCTTTCTTTCACTTCTTCTTTTTCTTCTTCTTCCGTTTACTTCTTTTTCTTCTTTCGTTTACTTTTTCTTCTTCTTCTTCTTCTTCTTTTTCTTCTTCTTTCGTTTACTTCTTCTTCCGTTTACTTCTTCTTTCTATTGTGTTTTCCCTCCTTCCATTTCTTCGTTTTCTTTTTCTTCAGCTGCCATTTCAACTTCGCTCGTTTCCTTCACTTTCTTTTTCCTAGTTGTATTCTTTTCTTTCTTCTTCTCCTACATTTACTAATGTCCACCCTATTTAAGGCCCAAGAACTACTCAAGGTAGAAATGGTTGTATGAGGCGTAAAATATGAGTTTATGTGGGGAAAGAAAATGGTTAGCCCTAGATCTAAAGAATTTACAATTGTAGTGGTCGGGAAACTATCGACTTGGGAATCGTTTCCACAAAGTAGTGGATCCTGGGGAGACACTGTTCGAGTGGAATATCATCCTTACTAATGAGATGACACAATGAAATGCGAAAGAAGAGGTATAAACGAATAGATAAAATCTTTGGTGAGCAAGTGACAACAAAACTGGATATTTAGTATTTAGGGACAAAGGGTTATATATTAGCAGTTGTGATTGAATTAGTTCAGATCCATGAACGGGACCAGTCTGTACCTAAAGTAGTTCCAATGCCACCAGTTCGCGTTGCCAGCTTCGCGTCTTGATGTTGAGATGAGCAGGGGAGGGGTTTAGTAAAAAGAAAAATTGAAGGGAGGAGCCGATCTGTTAGAACAACATGGTAGGGATTTTCCCAAATGTCCCTGTCTACCCACTCGTTACGTTCCAGAAATAAATGCCTAAATACAGCGTGTCCCAAAAAATTTTACATCATTTCGCAGGCCAATAATTTTAGCAATTCTTGTTGAAATAACCTCAAATTTTCACAGAATGTATCGAAACAGAGCAAGATTTTATCTTTAATGGAAGTGGACAGTACGTGCTTATCTCAATAAGAATCTGCTAGAGTGGTGGAGATGAAGACAGTTTTCTGATGTAAGGGCCGCCGCGGTCACCGGACCTGTCCCCATGTGATTTCTTTTTATGGCGATATGTGAAGGAACTGGTTTATGTCTCCCCCTCTTCCTGCTAGCATTGATGAACTCAAGCAGAGAATCATTTCTGCAGTGGATAATGTTACCTGAGACATACTACAGCGTGTTTGGCAAGAGCTTAACTACCAACTAGTCGTGTGCCGTATCACAGGCGGTGCACATATGGAATACTTATGAAATCAGTCCCAGAATAAATTTATGATGTTCAACACCTAAACTGTGCAATTTCATTGAGCTAGACTTAGTAGTTTTCAAGATAATTGCCTTTAAAATGATGTCAAATTTTTGGGACACTCTGTATCGTATAAATACGTGCTCAAAAATATTTAAATTATATTTAATTTGTTATTTACAGGGAAATTTGTCATTATGAATTAAAAATAATTAATTAGAATAAATAATAAATTACATTGCACTTCGAACATAATCTGTTGTTTTATTTCAAATGCATGGCCTTCAGATCCCAAACATTAGTACGAATGAATTGTCGCAGCAGCTTCAACCTCGAGTCGCACTAATCATATATGTATATATGTATTGTTGTTATTAAACACCTTGTATATCGGCCGATTACAACGAATTGTCATAGAATTTAAAGAGGAAGGTCGCTTATGCAGGCATAAAGTATATGGTAGACCATCATCAGAATCAGCTTGTTTGGCAAGGAGCTTAACTACCTACTTGACGTGTGTCGTGTCACAGGCGGTGCACATATTGAATACCTCTAAAATCGGTCCCATAATAAACATATGATATTCAATACCTAAACTGTTCAATTTCATTGAGCTAGACTTAGTAGATTTCAAGATAATTGCTCTTAAAATGATGTCAAATTTTGGGGATATTGGAAAAAATGGGTTCGATGTTCATTTGCGTCGTGGAGATAATTTGAGATAATTTCTAATTTTCCTTTCCTTGAAACGTGCAACGGTCCCTTTCTCAGTTTTTAGTACATACCGACACGAATTAAAATGGAGACGCAAGGGGGGATTTTATATGTCCTGTTTTTTAATATTGGAAGAGGGTCTCGTTTTATATTTACAATATGGTTAGTGCAACTAATATAGTTATTTGGTTTTATACTGTTGGTTCACTGGGGGCCACTCAAGGTGAGTGAAAATTTTGTAAGGGAGTGGGCAACATGGAGTAAGTATTGGACATTATGAGCAAGTGTAGGATAAATATCGGTTGACCCTAGACTTCAAGATACCAAGGTCAGGGAAGCATCCTCTGTGGAGCAAACTCACGAGTGCTACACTCTTGGCCTCTTCAATTCCAGAATCAAACGATATATATCCTAACTTAAAAAAAGAAGTAGAAATGACGTGGGCAAAATAAAACATTCACAATGGGACTGAATGCTGGTCAAAGTTTATAGTATCTTTCCAGTCGGTGCTAATGGCCGTAGCTTGAGTTAATATGAATACGAAGGACTACACAGAGTATTTTGGAGAGCAAGCAAGCCGCTCCATTTGAAGGACAGAAAAAGGCACAAACTTTTGCCAACTATAAACGACTGTGCGTCAGCTGAGATAATCAGAAGAAATATCAAGAAGTCACATGAATTTCCGTATAAAAGATGAGGTATCGTTATTTACACACGCTCTATTTATCTAACTTACGTCATCATCATAACTTCTTGGCCATTGAGCCTTGAAATGTTTGCTGATCTGGAAGATTACCAGAACGAAAATAAAACACCTGCTGACGTTCCCAAAAAGAGCATTAATGGTTTAATACCAATGCATTTTTTCGGAAATAGCACCTTCAGAACAGCAGCTATAATAATCAACACAAATATGAGTCGATCTCTTTACGTACCCCTAAACTATTTACGTCAGTGCATGTATTTAATTCGATTCTCGTTGCTTTACATTCGAAGAGGTTATATCACCTGGCCGAACGTTCGCTTTCTGGCCATGAGCCCGGGGTGCGAATCCCATCGGTCAATTTGTCAGGAAGGTGACATCATGATGTTATCGGTAACAGCCCCCGGTCTGTCCTGATATATACCCATAGCTGGGAGGGGGGGGAAGAAGAAGATTAATACGTTTCCCAAGGTTATTAGCACGTAAGTGAATGTAATGGATTCGACTGGATTCCAAACTCAATCCGAGCCGCTTTCATCTACAGATATTTTAATTATATACTTCCAAAGTAAAGGTATGTTATTTTAGACATGTGGTTTATAGATCATAAAATGTATTGTTGGTAATTTTACTATAAAATTATATTTTTATATTCTTTTACTTTTGCATTGATTGTCACTTTGCTATATTTTGTTTTATTGTTGGTCATTTTATTATAAAAACTAGCAGCGTGGCCCGGCGTGGCCCGTGCTTAATTCAAAAATCGTACGACTCATACAGCAATCGCTATCACTTGACTTCAAATATTTTTGTCCTTACTTGCCTTTAAAGGAGTGCCCTCGCCGTGCTGATGTTGCTACATGCCTTACCTCTTGCCTATCTCACACTGCAATTTTTTTCTAAGCTCTATACTAAACATTAAATCTGTTACGAAAAAAGAACTAAACAAAATTGAACACAAAACGATCAGCTTTAAAAAAGGACTCGTAACTGGAAAATCCGAATGAAAAAAGAATGTTAACAACAAATACTTTTTCACCTCTAACCCAGTTCTGCGGAATCAGAATCAACGTTGAGTTTAAGCAAGCGAATGAGCCAATTGGAGTAAAATGCCATGCAGATTTAAATTTTTACAACTTGTCACGAATGCAACTATCGATTGTTTTGCATGCTAGCATGCTAGTTAACATTCGTGTCAGTCAGCTGTTGGCTCTCACGCTGGCCAATAGAATCTTCCTGTCTATTCGTGGCAGCCAGCTATTGGCTCTCACTCTGGCCAGTAGAAAATGGCCACAAACTACAAGAAAACTGCCGTAGAAGCATGAAAAAATCGATTATTTCCACTATCGATGGGAGTTGGGAAATGCAAAGTCGGTGTTGGCCTTCTCGCTAACTTGGAGTATGTGCATGTAAATTTTGGTACAAATCCGTTGAAAATTGCGGCCGTGCATTCGTCACACACACACACACACACACACACACACACACACACACACACACATACGCACACACATCCTGCCTTTTATAGACAGAGATGTACTGTTGATTTTTGTTTGTGGGGGTGGCGGTTACTATTTGCCCATAGCTCCGAGCACCGGGATCGTTATCCTCTCTCCTTATCCTTGTTCTTCGCTTTCGTGGGGGAGATGGCTGTGAAGGCCAAGCCTTCTCCTGAAGAAGAGTTTAACGACGCGATTCAAGTAAATTTGATTTTGGTGGTCAACTCTATGCGACGGATAAGTCCATACACTTGGCCAGAAGCGCCTCCCTCTCGGCTCCAGAAATGAATAACAACCAAGCTAAATTAAGCTCGGTCGTGAAATTAGTAAAGAGACATTTTGGCAACGAAAATAGTGCACGCAAACTTTTTCAAAACAAGTCCTTGCAACGACAGTAATTAGCATAGAACTATATAATAATTATAATGAAAGTATTTGGGGATAGATTCTTCATTTTTGTATATTTTATTAAAACCAGCAAAAATGAATTATTTTTCATTGGATCGGGAAATTTTTTTTCTGGTTACCTGGGAGAATTTAAACAAAAGCTGTCTTCAAGGGAGATTCGACATCATAGCAGTTTCACAGCGCCAGACATTATCGGATAATGAACTGTAAAAAATGCATGCGCCATGAAGACGAACACTTCATGTACAAATTGTCCACAAAATAATATCTCACCCTCTTTCTCTCTCTCTCTTTCTTCCTGTCTCTCCGTGTATGTATATATATATATATATATATATATATATATATATATATATATATATATATAGATAGATAGATAGATAGATAGATAGATAGATAGATGCGTGTGTGATTTTTAGTTTTTGTCTATTGTTTTCATGTCGAAGTATAATTGTGTTTTCAACAAGTATTTTACGGAATTGTGTGTGCGGGCAGGCATGTTGCTTTAAATGCCTATTTACATTTATTTACATAAAATAAATAGACAACACTTGTCTATAATATTTAATATATAATTAATTGAAATTAAAATAACTGATCCAACGTGCAACTCTCGGATAATAAGTGTGTCATTACGGTAATTATTGAACAATATAGTTCATGCCATATTGACGGAAAATCTACCAGTAAAAAAGAATTCTCTTATTGCTATATTTGTACAAAAACGCACAACCTTAAAATTTAAATTCAAACTCAGCGTTGCGACCGCACGTTCCAAAACAATAACACATTTCTCATAGCATTTTTCGGATTACATCTCTATTTTTGTTGTCCTCTTATTACTGAGAAGTAAAAACAAATCCAAATTTTTATATTGATATAAACCTTTTCTTCTAATCAGAAAAGTACTTTCAATACCAAACATCTCGAATGTTCAGTTTAGAAGAGTTACACTGAATGTCCTTATTTGTGACTTCCTTTACAGATTGCAATTGTTTTTGAATAAGATATTTCTTTCCCATAACAATATCACTATGTTAAAAATAGAAGACAATTACCTGGACTTCCGTGCAAAAACGGCAAATTCTTGAAAATATAGATAAAAGAATAAGTAACTCGGTTTTAATGAAAGAATATAATATTGCAAGAAGCACACTTTTCCATATAAAACAAAATATATATAGAGAGAAAATTTTACAAACTGCTTCGGCCTGTGAAAATAAAAGGAGAAAGGCTTTACGAAAAAAAAAAATTTGTACCAAAACAACGTCAATTAGACCAAAGTGTATACGAGTGTTTTTTTCTGAAAACGGTTAGAAGGTCTGGCGATATATCCGATCCTAGATGCCAAAACAAAAGCTCTTTTTATGCCGAAAAGAACATGAAAACGAACAGGAAATATAGTGAAGTTTGGCTTAGAAGTTCGAAGACTCGACATGGAATTAAATTAAAAAAGTCGATACGTAGATAAACTGCCACCTATCATGAAAACTTCTTCAAAATTTTGAAGGACAATGTTTTAGCGCCAGACGAAATCTACAATGATGATGAAAATGATATCCATTGAAAATGTTTGCCTACAAAAACTTTACCTTGTGAGGACGAACGAAGCACAACAGGTTATAAACTAAATAAAGAATAATTAACAGTGTTGGTGTGTACTAATGCATCAGGTAGCAACAATCTTAAACTTTGAAAAGAATATAAATCCTTGAAAAATCCATAGATGAATCAGTTTCTGTTTACTGGTTGGCTCTTACAGATGTTTGTCCCATCTTTAAAAACCTGCTTTCTTGAAATAGGAACACCAAATTCAAGATACTAACTTCTTTTAGACAATTGCAGAACCCATCCACATAAAGATTAATTAGTGTTATATTGTAGAAATGTTTTTACATGCTGTTTAACGCCAAACGTTACATCGTTGCTCCAACCAATAGATCAAAGTTTCATTTGGAATATGAAATGTTTCTACAAAAATCATTTCATGGTGAAACTGATGAACTAAAATATTAGCCTACAAAATTTTCACAAAAGTTTTACCGATAAAGATGCCATGTTTTTACTAGTACAATCGTGGTATGAGATTAAAGCTGATACTTTAAGAAGGGCATGTGGGGGAACTGTACCGAGGTAGAGTCAGTGTTGCAGAAAGTAATGTTAATACAAATGAAACAAATTGATTAGAAAAAGAACCAGAGGTTCAGAAAATTATTAAAACTTGCCAGATTCGTATTGAACACAAAAATCTTCTATCCCTTGATGATGAAGATGCTGGAGCATGGGTCGGTCGAGAAGCAGGAATAGAAGATCATACATTTTACGAAGACAGTATTCAAGATATTATTAACAGTGTAAGTTGCAGAGGTAGTGAGTCTGTGTTAGACAATCAAAGCGATCATGAAAGAGTATCATCAGAAAAAAAAAGCAGAGAAGTTTATTGAAACACAACTCAAATTGATTGAACAAAATCCTTGTTTCAATAACCACCGGAATATCCAGACACGCGCATTACAAAATGAAATTATCAGCAAGAAACTGCACAATTGTAAAGGGAAAGAATGTCGTACTCGCGTCAAAAGCGCCATAGAAACAACTGTCATGAACGCAAATAAAAAACGCAGCGAAAATCCGGAAGTTCTGATAATGGACGAATGATAAACTTATAACTTTCATAAATTTTCAATCATTTCATATAATTTTGCACAAATTACAATTATTTGTTTTGCCCAATTTTTTTCATTACTATTGGTTGTCAATTATTTTTTTCTACATTTATAAATTCAATCTACATTTTAAATAAAAACGAATCAATGTTACAAACTACCTTTTGTATCCTAAACTCTAAAACTTAATAAAAATTTTAAGCCTGCCACAGCAGCCATTTCTACCTCGAATCCGAACAGTAACCTCAATACCGAACGTCTCGAATATTCCGTTTAATTTGTACTGTACACACACAGACACACGGACGCACACACACGCACGGACACGCGCGAGCGCGCACACACAGGCACACACACACACACATATATATATATATTATATATATCGAAATTGAATTTTAAAGGTAGTAAATTCGACCTTGCTAATCGAACGATCCTCTGTGGCTCGATCGGTTAAGAGCACGTCAGGCTAAATGACGGTTCCGTATAGGATACAGGTCCTATTCTTGTCGGTTCCATATATATATATATATATATATATATATATATATATATATATATATATATATATGCATACGCTCTATCTCTAATATTGAGCACTTTATCCCATAAATATAGCACACCTTAAAGCCACATTTCTTCATATATATATATATATATAATATGAATCTTTTCGTTGTATAACCGTTACTGCTGTTGGAAATGCGTTCTGCATGCCGAGTTAAAATTTCTGCCGGTAACATTATGTTCACGTTTGTACAAATATCACTGCGAATGTTATAAATACATTTCTTCTCGTCGTAGCGCTAACTTAAATAGCAGAGTGACAACTGAATTATATACGTCTTGCTTGGCAACCATTTTCAGAGAGCGTTAACCTAGAATTCACTAGAACCGGCCTAATGACCCGATGAAGTGGTCATATTTAATGGCTAAATCGACAGAAAAGCTGCAATCCACAGAGCCAGATCGCAACGTGGTCCGTTAATATGCCTCGATCTTTGAATATTTCAAGAATTTCTCACGCAGTCTTTGCATGACCAGAAATACTACTTCACTGATTGAGTCATGTAGTATGAAAGAAAAAGAGAGGGTGGAAGACTGGCTATTTCATCATAAAAAGTCTTCACGTTGTTTTTTGTGTATCAGAGAAAATATCGTATTGTTCAGAACATTAAGGACGCCACGGTTCATAATTATCTCCATAAGAAAAACGGATTTTCTTCAAGCTATAATCGGCAACGTTAAACTTTCACATTGTCCTGATGAGATTGAATGAGATCCCGAAAGATTACCTTGTACATTATTTAAAAAAAAAAAAACGGAACAGCAACTGATATAAATGTGAGAGACATTTAGAAGAAATCCCTAAGGAAGTCTCCAACTATCTCCGTTTTACCACATTAGCCGAGATAATTGTTTTAGGAGAAAACGTAATGGTGACTAATGAACGACCAGTGATGAAAAATATAATTGTACCCTTTAATTTTATAGAATGACTGAATCACATGACAAGATGAGAAAATAGTCAACAACAAAAGATAAAATAATATATATATATATATATATATATATATATATATATATATATATATATATGTGAAAATATTGTAGAAAATAGGAAAGAAACTGGTTTGGTAAATAATCCAAAGTTCCTTAGTATTTTTGTAATTATTTTTAAAAAATAGTGCTCGATACGAAAGTAGAGCATAAATATAATTATTTATTTAAAAATATAATTATTTATTTAAAAATATTTGTAATCATATTTTTAAATAAATAATTATATATATATACATATATATATATATATATATATATATATATATATATATATATATATATAGAGAGAGAGAGAGAGAGAGAGAGAGAGAGAGACAGAGACAGAGACAGACAGACAGAAATATAGCAGACAGACAGACAGAGAAAAGGAGGCAGAGTGAGTGATGTGTGTGTAAGTGTATATGCGTGTGACAGTATAAATATATTTCCGTGTGATAATATATACACACTAATAATGAAGCTTATACACGCTCCTAGTAAAGACAAAAAAGGCATACAGACTCGCACGCAAATATATGCACGCATTAATCCAGAAAGTAGGTGGTAAATAGATAAGAATACGCATAAATGAACACACACACACACACACACACACACATATATATATATATATATATATATATATATATATATAATGTTAAAGTCTTCGCTAAAGTGAATCGAGTTCTCTCAGTCTCTGTCAACGGCTTAGGGGTAGAATCTCCGAGTGATGCCAATTCAGCCGGGTTTCGAACCGATCTAGAGGCAACCGGGCGTCTAGCCGCACTGATGAGATGTGATACAGCGGAACAGTCTGTCTGTTGATGACAATATATATATATATATATATATATATATATATATATATATATATATATATATGGGAGGGTCAAGGGGTTAGAACTAGCAAATCTCACTGTGGTCGATTTTTCAGTTTCTCTTCTTCTTTATCTATGTACCGTGTCCATTGGGGACGTTAGCAATCATGGTTCTCCATGATTTCCTGTATTTTTTATCGCTTAATAAATTTTGTCTTAAAGCTCGTAGGGAAAAGCATAAAATTTTCCAAGCCTCCTTTCCTAATTATGTGCCCTAGAAATTTCAACTGCCTGTTCCTGATGCTAAGTAAAAGTTTCCTTTTTGTTTCCATTTTCTCTAAAAGTTCGTCGTCGCTCTGTTCATGATATTCTCAGCATCTTTCTGTAGAACCGTACTTCTGTTGCTTCAAGTATCTAGTTAGTCTGTTCTGTTTGTTTCCTTAACTATAATGTTTGCACTCCGTCATCATCAAAAAAGAGCAACATAAAAATATGTGAATGCGAGGTAGCAACTGATGTCGATCCCTGAAAACTACATTGCAAAATATTTTTTTTCAAAATGCGATAGACTCCGGTATAAAAATATATGGTTCCAGTGGCCTATTTAGAAGAGGCTAACACATCATTTCTATAGTTTGATTTTTATTTTGTGAAAGTAAATGACTATTTTTGGTGATATGGTAATCTTTTTATACATTTCACCTCAAGCAAGGCAATAAAGCCACTAAGACTCAAGAAGCTACTGAGTGATGGGGAATATGAAAAATATAGTTTTAAGGGCAGAGGAAAATGGAAGAACAAGAATTAAGAAGATAGAAGATAACATTTACTTTTTTGAACAATAAAAATTTAACTGGAAGCAAGACTCCGGAAGAGAATTCTACGATAGAAGAAACTGTTAGCATAGAACTTACGGTTACATATAGCTATTTCAATTGTGAAATGATGAGACCTTGCAACCAATCTAGTGCTGCGCTTAAATTAATGCAGTCTAGGTACCATTAAATTAAAGTTATTAGGACCATTACGGATAAACTTCCTAAACATTTGTTATGAGCGTAGGTGGTATAACTATACGCTGCTGGATGTCGTCATTCTTTGGCCTCAGTCAACGTCCCCAGAATAGCCGAAAAGAAGGCTAGAACCCGCATTGGTCAAGCAGATTCACGTTAAGCATCGCTTCAAAACAAGCATAGATTTTGTAGGCACAGCAAAGATAGGTCTTTAGATTATTTACTTTGCAATTGAAATGCGCGTCAAGGTAACTGTTTCCTTGCCAAATCGCCTCTTTGAATGATCGGAAGAAAAATGAAATACAAGAAGCTAGCGTACTTGTGGAAAATGTGGTGCAAATGAGGCGGACATTGAATGAACTGGACAAAAGGTCAATGTATCCGATTTTTCTCCATGAATAAAACCAATTTAGACAAATTTGCACAATTTAAAGAATAATAGAGAAGTAAGGAGAAAGTTTCTGGAAGTGAGAGATTGAATTGCATCACGACAGACGAACCATTTGAAAAGTAATGGAATCTGAACGGAAAATCCAGAGGGAGGGAGGGACAGTGGTAGCAAGAGATTGGGAGAGGGAGTGAGAGAGAGGGGGTAGTGAAGGAGAGGTAGAGAGATAGAGAGTTAGAAGTAGAGGTAGAATGAGAGAGAGGGAGAGAGAGCTAGAGGGAGAGAGAGCTAGAGGGAGAGAGAGGGGGGTTACAGTGGCAGCAAGAGATTGGGAGGGGGAGTGAGAGAGAGAGGGTAGTGAAGGAGAGGTAGAGAGATAGAGAGTTAGAGGTAGAATGAGAGAGAGGGAGAGAGAGCTAGAGGGAGGGAGGGAGGGACAGTGGTAGCAAGAGATTGAGAGAGGGAGTGAGAGTTAGGGGGTAGTGAAGGAGAGGTAGAGAGATAGAGAGTTAGAGGTAGAGGTAGAATGAGAGAGGGGGAGAGAGAGCTAGAGTGAGTGAGAGAGAGAAGGAGTGACAGTGGCAGCAAGAGATTGGGAGAGGGAGTGAGAGAGAGGGGTAGTGAAGGAGAGGTAGAGAGATAGAGAGTTAGAGGTAGAGGTAGAATGAGAGAGTGGGAGAGAGAGCTAGAGGGAGTGAGAGAGAGAGGGAGTGACAGTTGCAGCAAGAGATTGAGAGAGGGAGTGAGAGAGAGGGGGTAGTGAAGGAGAGGTAGAGAGACAGAGAGTTAGCGGTAGAGGTAGAATGAGAGAGAGGGAGAGAAAGCTAGAGGGAGAGAGAGAGGGTAAGGGAAAAACAAAGAGAGAGAGAAGTACTGAGACAGAGACAAAAATACGAGTAAATTGATCCATTTTTGTTTACTCTGTTTCATTCTCACTCACTATAATTCTCATTTTATTTATAGTATAATCATCACTCATTCTCCCCCCTCCCCCCTCTCTCTCTATCTATCTATCTATATATATATATATATATATATATATATATGCAAATTTCAGTGTGTCATTGTGTCACACTTTTTCGATTAAAGGGACACAACTCTCTAACTTTCAATAGCTCATGTTACAGAAATTTTAGATTCTCAAGTTTTCATTACTTCGATTACTTTAAGTGATTTTTTGCGACAATTTTCTTCTTTTTTTTTGTATGATGACAGTTTTTATAAGTTGGAAATAAATTTGTGAATAATTGAAATTAATTGCGAAATCCAGCGAAAGTCACCCATGAAATAAAAATAATTGTTTCTACGGAAAGAAAGGACATCAAGTTGCCTTTAAAATAAGTGGTAGCAGAAGAATTGTCGTTGCACTTTTAAAAGGTAAGCTTAAATATTAATGCTATACTTAAAAGCGATCCGTTTTGAATTTCCTGTAGTTTATTGTTGCCTATAGCAGTAGGCCTCGCAAAAAAATCTTTACCAACAAAGCACCAGATTGCAATCAAAAGAGGCAAAGCTGCAGTGAGGAAAAGAAAGTTCCATGCGAAAGACACCTAAGATCAAACGGCAGCCAGAAGAGCTAACTGAGAATATGCAAAGACTTAAGGACACTAAATCACCTGACCAAGATGAAGGCCCAATCAAGAGCCCTTTGCTGCAAGTAGCTTAAATGTCACACGAAAGGGCGGCTTTTAAGCTCATATATATATATATATATATATATATATATATATATATATATATATATATATATATATATATATCGTAGAGTAGTTTTCACAGTGGAGGCTTGTATTTCACTAAGTCGGTCCTAAAAAGGTTCGACGTACAAAACGTTAGGAACTTGAAATGACGCAGCAATCTAGTTGTGGTGGTTGATACTTCAATGTCCGACATCGACTGACTAACCAACTCACTCTTGCGACTGCTACTACTACTACTTCTTATCTGTGGGAGAGTCTATTAACAATAGAATAGGTATGTTCCGGTATAACTATATATTAACAGTATTACGCGCTTGAAAAACCTTGGATGACTCAACGTATAGATACCTGAGGAAAAAATTGGAAGTAAAAAAAATAAAGAACTAAAAACATCGAAACAAGGCGAAAAAAATTGTCAAGTGTTTTAAGTCCTTAGTCCAAAGAAAAAAAAACAAGCGATTATAAAGACAACGAAAACGTAGAGGGCTCAATACGCTAAGTTCGGCGGTAAATAGAATAACACCTAACGAGTCAAGCAAACCTACCTAGGTTTCACCTAAACGGATCTTCAGGGTAGACTGGGTTTTCAGGGTAGAGCCAGCCTACCCTGAAGATCCGTTTAGTTGAAACCTAGATAGTGTTGCCAGGATCGTTAGGATTTATTCCATATATATATATATAATATTAGTGGTAAATATACACATACATATGCAAACTATATAAATATCCGACAACATTCATATTTCTCTCACTTAAACCGTCTTTGACTCCCCTCTCTAAAACTTCTCTATGTTAAATTTTAATCCCCCACCTTCTATTGTCTGTTACCCCTCTCTATAGCTCTAACATTCGTCCCACACGCTCATACTTATACTCTCTCTAAATTTTATTTTTTTATTTCCGGAGTTGTTTTTTCTGTTTTCTTTTTGAACTTGTAGGTCTGATGGATTGGATCGTATTTACATTCAGGCCGGTAAATGTTATTTAATACTGTTTATTATAAACAGAGCATTTACTTAAATACTTGTATCTATAAAAAGAACGTTAAACATAAAAAATGTCTTTAATAAATATATATATATATATATATATATATATATATATATATATATATGTGTGTGTGTGTGTGTGTGTGTGTGTGTGTGTGTGTGTGTGTGTGTTAAAAAAACATGCATATACGCACATATAGTTGCCCGTACATATATATTTCTTTTTTGGGGTGTAATAAAAGTAGTGCTTAATGTTATATAACAGAGCTATTAAGGATATATTAGTGATTATACATAATATCCAACGTCGATAGCACGACTCGGAGTTTCATGCAAATGAGCAATCTTCAGTTAAAGCGTTATGAAATTCATGTTCCCGTGATGAGAATTTAAAATTGTCTTAAGACTTGTTTATTTTATTATTGTTGCCCGTAATATTATAATTAATTATTTATAATTTATATTGTTCCAATTCTTAATTTCGAAAGACGAAGAATTAAAAAAAATAAAAATTATACATTATTTTAAATAAAAAAAATCGAACTTATACAGGGTGTCCGTAAAGTTCGTTTGCACTTTGAAAAATTTAAAATTCTATTTATATTTGCAATAGAAATAATCTGTAAAAATTGTTATAAAGTTTGATGTACCTAGTTTTAAGTATAGCTAAAATAACTAATGTGGTTTCAGGCAATACTGTAAATCAGTTGGCAAATGTTTTCCGTGGACTACAAAATCGTATTACCCTTTGTATTGCTAATGATGGAGGACATGTGGAAACTTAAATAAAATTTCAATAAAACCTTAAAAAATATTTTAAAAAATTTACTTCTTTCTAATCCTTTTTACAAATTATTTCTATCGCAAATACAAATAAAGTTATAAATTTTTTAAAGTTCACACGAACTTTATGGACACCCTGTATAAACACGTTATATACGAAGGTGCAAAAACACCTTTTTTTTTTTGCTAAAATATCGTTCTTATAATATTTAAAGTAATGTCTTATGGATTCAATTTAGCACTCACGATGTTAATAAAATAATAGATCGTGATTATATATACAGTGTAACCCGGATATAAGAGAGTTGTCGGGACGAGATAAAATCTCTCTTATATCCGGCTTCTTCTTATATCCGGGTCTCTTATATCCGGGTTACACTGTATATATAATGTGTTTGGAACCACCTATCCTTATACTTAAAAAGGTGAAATTACATATACACGCGTTATAAATTAATCGAGTAAGTTAATATGAGATTATATATGTATATAGATATATAAAACATGTTATTAATGATGGATCCTATTAATATTAATAGGTGTCACATATTATATTAATATTCGTAAAATCTATTTTGGAATCTATTTTAATTGTGTCACTGTGTTTGAGCAGATCTTTGGTTTTAGGTATACATGAAGGAATCAATTTGCTTCTCGTGTTCAGCAAGTTAGTTTAAATATTTTAATATAATAAACTTCTCGAAAGCAAGTTACATCTGCCTCCCTTTGCATTTTACTATCATGTCCACTCTCTGACCTAACATCCATTTACCCAAAATCGTTCCGTAGGCTACTTGCTGTTTCCCCTCTTGACTTCAATATGTTTTGTGAGTATTAAATTCTACAAGCCTTCTTTCCTCATACATTTGGAATTTCAACTGTCTCCTGATTCAATGTATAAATGGACTTTTCTTGTCTTCCCATTTTCCTTAAAACTTCCTCGTTCCTTACATGCTCTGCCTATAGTATTCTGAACACCCTTCCGTAAAACGACATCTCTGTTTTCTCATGTTTTCTCTCCATATATGAAGAAATTATCCAGCATTCACGGTTTTATTGCATTGATATTTAGTAGTAGTTAATCCTTCTTTTCTTTGTTTCTAACGAATTTTTCGCGTTTCTTAATACTTTGTTTAGATTTTTGAAACCATTATTCACTATTTGTCTACATGATCGGATTTCAGTGTCATATTTTCCAAGTAAATATATGGATATTTATAGTGTCGATTTCTGAGTCTGCACTACTTTCTTGCTGTTACGAACTCTTATATTCTAAGGAAGAGATTTATTTTCAAGAAAACTTCTCATTCAGTCTCTTTCATTTTCAGTCCCTATTTTTTGCATATGAAGCAGACCCTTAAATACGTCTTGCTACAAAAAATTTCGACGAGGTACACGATCTGAATATAATATAGACTTTTTGATGTTGCTCTGCAAAAATATGCGAAGAACAACTTGCATGGAGACTGCTGAAATAAGCAAATATTCCTTTCTGCATTGACTGGAATTGGTATAAAAATAAAAATTGGCAAAAATCATAATTTTTGCCGATGCATTTCGTCTTCTGTCTTACCAAGGCAAAACTGAAGCGAAATGATTTTTATTTTCAGTTACATTAAATTCAAAATTTAAAAAGAGAGAGACGCTATTGCTAATGTTAACTGCCTTTATGCTAAGAGTTTTTTCCATGTCGACAATATAGTAAAATTTCTATAGATAAGACAAATTTCTATGGATAAGACAAATTGATATAAGAATGAAAATTGGGAAAAAAAATCTTAGTTTTTTGCCGAAGCGTTTCGTCTTCCGACTTTAACAAGGCAAAATTGATGTGAATTGGGAATTTTACTATAATGTCGACATGGAAAAAAGCTCTTAGTATATTAGAGAATGTTTTATTGCGTATGAAAAGCTCAAAATGCTTAAATAAATGATAATCAGTGGGAGAGATATCAGGTGAATATGGAGGATGAGGGAAAAGTTCTTAATTCAGACTATGCAGCTTTTGTACTGTTGATTAAGAAGCATAACACCGTGCACTGTGATGTAGTGAAATTGGGTGCCATACCTATTCACAAGTCTAAGATGTTTCGTTTTTGATTTTTCGTGCATACACTCAATTTCTCCACAATATGAAATTGCTGTTATTGTTTTCCCTTGAGACAAGAATGAATAACCCCTTTGAAAGACCACCATACAGTAACCGTTAACTTTTTAGGGTGCAGTAGAGTTTTGGGGTATTGTTTTGATGATTCACTTGCATCTAACCGCTGGCCTATTCTCTTACTGTTGTTAAAGAGTATCCATTTTTCATCGCATGTAATGATTCTATGCAAAAATGATTGATTCTTTTTCCCTGTTTTTACTCATAGAGTAAGATTACTCGATACTATTTCATTGTAACCATTTTTATTGGGCTTATGAGTAACAATATATTGAATGAAATATTACCTGGAACAAAAAAGAGTCAGGAATAAGTCAAGATAATTTTTTTATACTAAAAAAGTTATTTCGTTGGTCGACCGAATCAACAACCAACCAAAAAATGCGTCATTTCAGGTGTGACAATTGAATATATAAACCTTATTCACTGTAGTAATAGGCATTCCCTTATATAGATAATAGTAGCTTCCTGTTCGGTTAAATTACTATCCTTTTGTGAACGGCGTCTAGTGTGACTAAACAGCCAATCGTTACATGTCAGACTCTTTTTCAGGTCTGACAGACAAATCTAGAATGTGGAATTAACCTCGAAGATATCACTTTCCGTTGATTGAGTTGTCTTCTGGTTTCGCTTTTTATTTCGCCCTTGTTGATTTCTCTTTGAACACAATGTCACCAACCGCTACGTTTGTCTGCTAGCTGCCTCCAGCTACCAGGCTCTATGCCTGTGTGTGTGTGTTTTGATAATTTCATCAAGGTGATAATGCCACTAAGATGCAAGTGTTACTGAGAATCGAAGAGAATGAGAAAACACCCAAAGAAGGATCGATTCTGACCAGGCGCCTTGATTTCAGTTCATTTCTGACCGATGTCACGTGGCTTCCTTCTCTCTCCTACAAAATACTTTCATGATAATTGCTCTGATGATGCAGACAGTCGCCGTCTTTTTGACAAAAAGAAAGCACTTAACTATAAAAATAATTATCACATAACAGCCTCATATTTTGTTTTCGTCAAAAAAAAAAAAACAAAAAAAAAACACCTGCCTTTATTACTACTTTACAAATTCTTGGCATTTTTCCCAAAATTAAAAAAAAATCAACAGAAGACTCCTCCCTAGAATTATTCAACTCACTGGGTACATTTTTATGAACTTTCCCATCCAATTTATCTAATTCTGATTCAATAGAGGCGGGGTCAGAAAATTGAGGTAGTCAAGTCATGAGTTCCAAAATATTATTCCTTTTTTATTCGATGTATTTTCACATAATTTAGAAGAGAGTTTTGGCTATATTTCTTGTCGAAAGGTGATTAGTTTCCAAAAAATTATGCATAAACCAGATGGTATAGCATGGCTTTGCAAAATTTCATGATTCAAATCACCTGAATCAAATCTCCAACCTCCTCCCCCCAAAATACCCCACACCATACCCCCCACCATGCTTATCTGTTGGAACCACACATTCATCATCCATTCTTTCTTCTGGCTTTTTTCTCACATACACTCTCCTCTTACTACCAAAATATTTAAATCTGCCCACAATAGATTTTGCCACTCTTTCAATGATCAGTTCTTATACATTTTGTCCAACAGTTTTTTTTCTGCTTATTCACCTTCCGTAACAATGGTTTCTTGCTGGCTATGCATCCTCTGAACTCCCACTGATCTAAGCCGATTTTCCACTGTTTAGAGCGACAACGTGCGGAGTAGTTAAGTTCAGCTGTCAAATCTGGAGCAGTTTTCCTTCTATTTCTTTTGCTCTCAATAATCAAGTGTTATCTTCAGTAGCAATTGTCACTTTTGGTGCTCCAATTCTTTTTCTAACAACATTTGCGTCATTTTCTAACTACTTTGTAACGAATGCATCCCATGTGTAGAAATCGTCGACTTTTTGGCAATTTGTCTTTGAGAGTAGCCTTCTTTGAATAAAATGTCAATTTGCGTGCTTATCGCAATACTTAGCTGATTTTTATTTGCCATTTTGTGCAAATTAAAGAATAAATGAAAAGAAACATGAAAATACTATTGTAATGGCACAGTCTATTTTTTTTCTTCAAACAGATTGGTTGGTTGAATTTTTAGCGTCATATCAAACTTTATAATGCTGAAATTTATATATGCAGCACGCAATTTTATGCTTTCAGCTGCACTAGTCCTTGCACAAAATTTTATACTTTCAGGGTAAAGCTATGTTTTTTTAGATGTATAGTTTGTCGATCATAAAATGTATTGTTGGTAATTTTACTATAAAAATGTATTTTTATATTTTTTAGTGTTGCATTGATTGTCATGTTGGTATTGTCATGGGTCCTTACCTATAACTACAGAATGAACTCTTCCTAACACTATGTATACTACGCCTTTCAGGAGAGAGGGTCGAATCAAGCCGAGCTTCTCGGCTTGACGGTCGAACTCTCTGCCTCTGAGCAGAAAGGAACCCGGACGAGGCTCCGTCGAAGGGCAGAGTCTGGTTCGGGGAGGTTGACCAACCCGATCCCGTTTATACGGGTTCTACGGGCATTTTTTGGCCGAGCCTACGGGCTCGGGAAACCCACGTTAAACTCGGCCTTGTTCCACATGCAACCCTCGTGGGAGGGTGGCTAGATACCGAATCAAGCCGAGCTTCTCGGCTTGACGGTCGAACTCTCTTCCTCTAAGCAGAGAGGAACCCGAACGAGGCTCCGCCGAAGGGCAGAGCCTCGTTCGGGGGGTTGACCAACCCGATTCTGTTTTTACAGTTTCTACGGGCATTTTTTGACCGAGCCTACGGGCTCGGAAAATCCACGTAAAATTCGGCCTTGTGCCACATCTTTCCCTCGTGGAGGAGCAAGTAAATATCGAATCGAATCGAGCCGATAGTAGTTCACTCCAATCCAGACTGACAGTCATACTAACACCTTCCACATCTTGTATTATTATTTCGTGTAATATACCTTCGTTATTTCTACACTTGTGTTCGTGTTGTTCTTCCTTGGTCCTAACCTGGACCATAACAACTATAAAAATATATTGTTAGTCATTTTATTATAAAATATACTGTTGATTTTTGTTCGGAGGTTCACTATTTTTCCATAGCTGGGACCCTTGGTCAGGGTGGACCAGGGAACAACAGCAGGTAAAAGGTGGCTCCACGCTCCTCGAAATCTCCAGAGGTCTTGCTGCCGGGTGTAGCTTATCGTCATACCCGAGATGCTCTTCAAACTGAGAGAGTTACTTATTTTTTTTTTACAACATTAGCCAGTTATGAGCTAACATTTAGAAACTGTATTAATATTTAAATTAGTTGAAAATGTTATTAATCGCCAAAAGTCTGCTGGAAATTATTAGTGAAAAATATAATCTTCTTCATACAAAATATTCATAATTTAGCTAAATGTATTGTGGACAGACGAATCGAAATTTGAAAGCTTTGGTAGTAATGGGAGCCTGGAGAAAGACTGAAAAATCATCAATAAACTGTAGTTACTGAAATATTACCTTTTACTTATTTTTTCTTGATTCCCTTGATCTAAATCAAATCTCTAGTCATTTTGATAATACTTTCGAACTGTCTTTGAAAAATGTAGATGGCAGACATTCCCACACATTCTTCACGCACTCAAAAAACTCACTGTTACACTTGGAATATTCTCTTTGAAATCTATTAAGTCAATGTGACAGAGATCAGGATTTTGATACGACCAAGTGAAAATTTCATGAAAGTTTTTTTTTTTTTTTTTTGACTCAAGAAAATTTTGACATAATTTAGAAAAATTATTTTGAATCATTGTCTTGTTGAATGGTAATTTTTTCCAATTATGTGTAAACCAAATAGACTTTACAAAATCGAATGATTTTTCTTTTTACATGAATCGCTTTATCTGAATCAAATCTACAACGCTTTTGGAAATCTCTTAATGTCTACCGAGTGGCTAATGATGAAAACAAAATATAATGTTCTTCATACAAAATATTCATAATTTAGTTAAATGTATTGTGGACAGACGAATCGAAATTTGAAAGCTTTGGTAGTAATGGGAGCCTGGAGAAAAACTGAATAATCACCAATACACTGTAGTTATTGAAATGTTGTCTTTTATTTTTTTAAAAATTCAAATTCTTTTACTTTTAAAAACATCCAAATGTCTACTGAGGGGCTAATAGTGAAAGCAAAATATAATATTTCTCATAGAAAATATTCATAATTTAGCTAAATGTATTGTAGACAGGCGAATCCAAATTTGAAAGCTTTGGTAGTAATGGGAGCCTGGAGAAAGACTGATACACTGTAGTAATTAAAATGTTATCTTTTACTTAAAAAAAATTCAATTTTTTTTTACTTTTAAAAAAATCCATGTTTTTCCAAGTTCGAATGATATTGCTATTTTTTTTTTCCTGATTCCCTTGATCTGAATGAACTCTCCAGCTTTTTTGATAATGTCAAAATGTCTATTGACAGGCTAATAGAGAAAACAAAATATAATGTTTTTCCTATAAAATATTTACAATTTGAACTTTATGGCAGGAAGGGGAACATTGAAAAACTCTAAAAATTCAAATAAATACTCTGCACTTACCGAAATGTTATCTTTTAATTTTAAAAAATACAAAAATATCACATTTTAAGATTTTTTCTATCTGTCTATATTTCTGAGATGAGGTATTATGTACACTATTTACATTATTCGAACTATTGTCCTCATCTTTGTCGCCATATTTATTACAGCGTTTCGGCCGTTGTACGCTCCGGCCTTTTTCAGGTGGTTGGAATGTCGAACTGGACCCTTTATTTCGATCCCTGGGGTAGACTGTTCTAGTTCCACGTGCCATGTTTAATGGATGTCAGTTATCAGTTATCTCCTGTTAATTTCCTTCACACTGCGAATTTTTTCTAAGCTCTATGCTAAACATTAACTCTGTTACGAAAAAAGAACTAAACAAAATGAACACAAAACGTTCAGCTTTGAAAAAGGACTCGTAACTGAAAAAAATGAGTGAAAAAAGAATGTTAACAACAAATACTTTTTCACACCCAACCCAGTTCTGCGGAATCAGAATCAACGTTGAGTTTAAGCAAGCGAATGAGCCAAATGGAGTAAAGTTCCATGCAGATTTAAATTTTTCCCACTTGAAACGAATGCAGCTATCGATTTTTTCTGCATGCTAGTTAACATTCGCGTCAGTCAGTTGTTGGCTCTCACGCTGGCCAATAGAATCTTCCTGCCTATTCGTGGTATACATGAAAATTGCCGTAGAAGCATGAAAACATCGATTATTTCCATTATCGATGGGAGTTGGTAAATGCAAAGTCGGTCCTGGCCTTTCCGCTAACTTGGAGCATGTGCATGCAAATTATGGTGCAAATCCGTCGAAAATTGCGGCCGTGCATTCTTTACACACACACACATCCTGCCTTTTATAGATAGAGATTCATAATTTAGGAACATTTATTGTGGATAGACGAATCCAAATTGGAACTTTTTAGTACTACAAGAAACCTAGAGAAATTGTGAAAAATAAAAGAAAAAAAAAACAATGTCGTTAGTGAAATTTTATGCTTTACTTTTAAAAATATAAAAATTTCTCATTATGTTCCTCAAATTTTTGGCTATTCGTATGTCAGCAGCTCGCTCCTGTCGGAAGGAACAGACTTCATTTTAAGCTCCTGACGATCGATTCTATCCGATTAGATGAATTATAATGTGTGATCGATCACCGTGAAAGTTTAAATTACGCATATGCTAGTCGCCTTTTAATAAGATCTAAAAAACCCATTATATATATATATATATATATATATATATATATATATATATATATATATGTATGTATGTATATATATGTATACTTTATAGCGCTGTTATATAACATAGAGCACTGTTTCAATAACACCAACACTTTATGTGCAATTCATATATATATATATATATATATATATATGTGTGTGTGTGTGTGTGTGTGTGTGTTTGTGTTTAAATTAAAGTGTACTGAATTGTTGATAGTTTGTTGAAAAGAGAAGAAAAAGTAAAAAAAATAAAGAAAGAAAGAGTTTCTGATGCTACTAAATAATTCTCATCTATCATAGCTAATTGTCACGAGTGGCAGCCTCTATCGTACAGCCAACATGAGAAAACAGACAATATCACTCATGGCCGGGACTCTGAAGAGACGACCGGGGGCTCTGAAGGGACGGACAGATCTCGAACAGTATTAATTAATCAATGTTCGTTTCTAGCAGATCGGAAAAATTTGAAAGATTTTGGAAAACCATTTAGCAGTCGGCTTAAGTTGAGACAGGTAATTTATCCTCTCAGAAAAAAAAAAACTTATAAAATGCGACATGCTTAATACGAAGCTCGAAAAAAGAGCATCAACACATTCAAAATCGAAGACTATTCGACGTGGAATACGAAAAATGAGTTCGATCATTAATGGGTTCCCCATTGGGCATTACGTTTTTTATTCGAACACTCAGATCATATAGACTGTCACCACAACTGTAGAAACAAAACGCTATACCAAATAGGAAAAAAAACATTAAGAACAAAAGCAAGTATTATATTTACACTGTTTATATTGTTCGGACTGTTGTCCTCATCTTCATTTCGGCCGTTGTAACCTTCGGTATTATTCATGTGATATTAGGTGAAATTTTGAGATGATCTGAACTAATATCGCCCGAAGAAGACCGCAATGTAAACGCCGTGAATATGACGAGATGAGGACCACAGTTCGAAGATTCTAAATAGGGTAAAAAGTTACAATACCTGATATTGAGACGTTTCATGTTCCTTAAAACTTCTCCGGTTTCTTAAGATTTTATTCTGTTTCTTAAGACTTCTTCGATTTCTTAAGGCATTACCTGTTACTTAAAACTTTTACTGTTACTTAAGACTTTTCCGGTTCCTTTAGAATTGTCCTGTTCCTTAAGACTATTTCTTAAGACTTTTCCTGTTCCTTGAGACATTTCATGTTCCTTAAGAATTTTCATATTTCTAATGACATTACTGGTTTCGTAAGACATTCTTGTTCCTTAAGAGTTTTCCCGTTTCTTCAGACTTTTCCGACTACTTAAGACTTTTCCTTGTATCTAGAGACTTTTTCATTTTTGAATATCTTTGCTGTTCTTCAAGATTTTTTTATGTTCGTTAAAACTTTTCCTGTTTCTAAGGACTTTAATAGTTTCTTAAGACTTTTCCATGTTTCTTAAGAGTTTTCCTGTTTCTTAAGACTTTTCCTTTTCTCATTACCTTTCCTCTCCCTTAAGATTTTTCGTATTTCAACGGGTTTTTTGATTACAGTGTCACATTATCAGAGTTACAAAGATCTAATTAAGAACCTATCATAACTGCTAATTGCACATTGTTAAACATGGCAAAGATAAAAAATAAATTATTTCATATTTTTGTGGTTGATAATCAAACATGCATAAAAAAAACAGTATTTCATTTGGCAAGGACATTTTGAAAAAAGGATTTTAATACATTAAAGAAACGACTTACCCTTTTCTTATGAATGGTCTAAGTTTCTTTATGGAAAGCGGTGTCCTTTGATAGAATCTTTATTTCAACTGAAAATGCAAAAAAGAAAATAAATAAATAAAATAATAAAATCATCAACGAATCAATTCTTCACAAAACATGGATTAATTATTTTGCTTAGGAAAAAAAAGAAAATGATTATAATTATTATGACTTAACATTGTTGAGGCTTCAATAGTTTGAAGTCATGTAGAACTGTAAGGTTAATGTGTCCTTCCAAGAAGAAATCGCGTGAAATCATTTTTGGTTGCATTTATTTTACGGTATATCAACCTCAATGGATTATTTAAAGCCGACAACATTTTTATTGCTTGTTATATTTTCTATCTATCTATCTATCTCAGTATATATTGGTTTGTTTGATTTTTACGCCATATCAACCTCAATGGGTTATTTAATGCCGACAATATTTTTTATTGATGGTTATATTTTCTATCTATCTATCTATCTCAGTATATATTGGTTTGGTTTATTTTGGTTTACGGCATATCAACCTCAATGGGTTATTATTGTGAGACCGGAACTACCTAGACAATAGACTGTTCGAGGTCTATATTAAGTATGCGACACAACACTCTAGGGAGAGAGACACAGAGACAGTGAGAGCCGCGTACGACTACCAGTACTGGACACTAACATATAGTAAGCTCCGCTTACACTATCTCTGTAACCTGTTGTTAATATATCTTTCTTACATCTAATCCGTGTTCCGTGTTTTCTTTCTGTGGTCCCGACTTTGGTCCCACATCAGTGGCGACGAGGATTCGAGAAACGCACTCACGGCAAACCTCAATACCTTACCAGTTCCACATCTGTGTCGACGAAGAATTCGAGAAACGCATTCACGTCGATAACCGCAATACCTTGCCAGTCTCATATCAGCGGCGACAGAAAGATTCGAGAATTTAGTTTTCACCATATTAATAGCGACAAAGTACTCGAAAAATACACAGAAACTCCACGCGTTCCCACAGCAGTGTTGAACGAGAAATTAAGCTGGTATTACTAGATTAGCGATTTAAACGGAACACCCAGCGGCTACATATAAAAAAAATATATTTCAATAACAAACAGCGGTGACGAACTAGCGATTCGACATCTACGGAATATCAAAGTCTGTCCAAATAACATTACGAGAACGATTTCTTAGACATCCACACACAGAAAAAAAAAGTTTGTTCGTAAAACAAACTGACAACACAAGAGCAGAAGTACTACAATTATACTCAAGTTTTCGAAAAAAACTAATTTTTTTTTTTTTTTTATGTAACTGAGTTGAACTCGGACATAAAATTATTCTCCCCTCAAATTTACTGAGGTGAGTTTTCTCTTTTTGTACCTCTATAAAAAAATACATAAGTGTGGTGAAAATTTATTCAATTACGTTAAAATTAACGGATCCACGAAATCGAAAAAAAGCTAAACACATAATTATTTTAGTTTAACTAATTGTCTGTACATATTTTTTTTTGTAAAAGAAAAAAAAAGAGAATAAAAAAACCTATCAAGATTTTTTTGTGTACCTCCCCTTGGTACACGAGTCTCAAAGCAACAAAATATCGCTGTCATTTTTGTTTGTCTAAATATGGAAGATTATCAAAAAGTAATTGCCCAAATGCTAAAAGTAAATTTGGATCAGCAACAAAAATCAGAAGAAAGACAACAACAACTATTTTTGTTCCATTTCCAACGTTTGTGGAACAAACGTTGAAAATGCCTGAACACAGTCAAAGACAACCAGCAAGATTTTCTAACGTTTGCAGCATCGGTAAACAAGCTATGTAATGATTTTAAACTAGCCGAACTGACTGCCGATGATTTTAAGTGCTTAATTTTTGCACAAGGTCTAGTATCAGCAGAAGACGCCGAAGTCAGACGACAGGTACTGACCAAGCTTGAGAACGAACAAGGATTGACTCTCCAAAAACTGGCAGAGGACTGTCAAAGAGTAATATCTGTAAAACGTGACTCAAACACTATCGAGGAATCAGGTGTGACTCAGATTATTAAAATCAGAAGTAAGTCTACCTCCTATTCCCCTCAAAAAGACAAAAGGCAAATCTCATGTCCTAAATTCCGCAGTAACAAAAACCCAAATATGTTAAAGAAACCGCCCGGACCATGTTACTATTGCGGTAAATGGCATTGGATGAAATTCTGTCCAGTTAAGAACAAAAAATATTGCAAAAATTGCAATAAAAGTGGGCATACTTTAACTTCGTGCTGGTACGCCAACAGAACGAGGAAACCCAAAAATAAAATTAGGCAAGCTCAATCTGACAATATTGTTGATAGGAATTTAAGAAAATATGTAACTGTGGATATTTTCAATAAGTCCATTAAATTCCAGCTTGACTCGGGTTCCGATCTTTCAACCATTAACTGGCGTACTTGGCAAAAATTAAACAAACCGACCTTATTAAAAACGGATAAAACAGCAAAATCCGTAACTGGCGAAAAGATTAACATTTTAGGCGAGGTAATACTTACAGTAACACTAAATGGAGTTACCAAAAAGCTCAAAGCCTATGTATTGAAAACTACGGATAACTTATTTGGAACTGATTGGATAGAAAAATTCAATCTTTGGGATTGCCCAATGAGTACATTTTGTCGCAAGATACAAAGTACAACGTCCAATTTTGTAAATCTAAAAAAGGAACTCAAACAACAATTTCCCTAGGTATTTTCTGGCGGCCTTGGGAAATGTATTAAAATGAAACTATGTTCAAGGTGAAGGACGGTGCACAACCAGTATTTAAAAAGAAACGGAATGTCCCTTTCGCTGCTCTAGAACAAATCAATAAAGAGTTAGACAGACTCGAACAAGAAGGTATTCTGTCAAAAACAGATTTCAGCGAGTGGGCAGCACCTACGGTGTACGTAAAAAAAAGTTCAATCAAATACGAGAATGCGCAGATTCCGCAGGGTTAAACGATGCATTGCCAGATCACCACTATCCTCTCCCAAGCCCTGAAGAAATATTCAATAAACTCAATGGTGGAAACATTTTTTTCTAAAATTGACCTCTCGGACGCATACCTTCAGATAGAGGTGAAAGAAGAAAGTTCCAAATTGCTCTGCATAAACATCCATAGAGGGTTGTACAAATACAACAGGCTGGCTTTTGGAGTAAAGGTTGCGCCTGCAATTTTCCAGCAGGTCATGGACCCCATGCTGGGCGATCTTGACTACGCAACAGCCAATTTGGATGATATACTATTTACTAGTAAAACTACGGCAGAGCACCGGAACCATATAATAAACGTATTCTAAAAGATACAAGAATACGGATTTAAGGTTAAGGAGGCAAAGTGTGACTTTTTCTTACCGGAGATTAAATACTTAGGTCACATTATAAATAAAGACGGCCGTTGGCCGGATCCAGAAAGAGCCAACGCGATCAGAAACAGCCGGCCCCAGATAACGTTCAAGCGTTACAAAGCTTCCTAGGCCTAGCTAACTTTTACCAAGGGTTCATTAAGAACATGCAAAATTTGAGAGGGCCTCTCAACCAACTCTTAAAAAAGGACAAACCATGGTCATGGACCCCGGAATGTCAAGACGCATTCGAGAAGATCAAGAAAACTCTTCAGACCTCTCCCTCACCCATTACGACCCTAGTCTCGACATCATAGTCGCAAGTGATGCAAGCTCGTACGGCATTGGTGCTTGCATTCTGCATAAACTGCCAGATTGTTCGCGAAAAGCTGTGGCTCACGCATCAAGATCTCTACTTCCAGCTGAGAAACAATAAATCCCAAGAGGAAAAAGTATTAACAGTTTTGTTATTTTTTCTCCTTTTCAAAAAAAAAAAAAGGAAAAAAAAAGAAAACTCTTTGAAATGGGGTATTGTCAGACCGGAACTACCTACACAATACACTCTTCCAGGTCTATATTAAGTATGCGACACAACACTCTAGGGAGAGAGAGACAGAGAGACAGTGAGAGCCGCGTACGACTACCAGTATTGTTGTTAATATATCTTTCTTACATCTAATCCGTGTTCCGTGTTTTCCTTCTGTGGTCCCCACTTTGGCCCACATCAGTTATTTAATGAGACAAGATCTTTATTACTGGTATTTTTTTTATATCTATTGTTGAAATGTTTTTTTTTTTTCATAAATGTATTGTTGGTAATATTTTTTCAAATATATATGGCTGAATTTCTTTCCAAACATGTATTGCTGGAATTTTTCAAAAATGGTAATATTTTTTTCAAAGATTAACTCTTTGCCCATAGCTTGTACCTTAACAGGGTCAGAGTGGATTTGGCAACACCAGCAATTTAGAGGTGGTTCCATGCTCCTCAGAACCTCTTAATCAAAGGCTTTGCTGTCGTGTGTCGTTTGTCATTTGTCGTCTTACCCAGGACGCGGATGTTGTTTATCGTCATACACAGGACGCGAAAGTATTATTGACGTAAAGAGTTACACAAATCTAGAACCATCCACGCAACATTTAAACTCATCCTAACGATGTTTCCCGGTGATAACTGTTACGACATACCCAACCCTTTAAAACAGTAACGGCTTTTACCATTATCTGTCTATATCTCTGAGATGAGGTATTATGATTACTTATTTTATTTACAATATTCGGATTGCTATCCTCACCTTCACTGCTGTTGACCATTTTTCACCATAGTCTATGAATATAGAATACAGCGCAGTACGTAATCTGTTCACTGAAACAACAACGTTAAAGATTAACACTCACGAGTCAGACACTCTACTGAATCTGACTATATCGCCAATACCACCAGCAGCTGTTCCGTAATTCTTCAGTCTTCGATATCAAAGGTTGGCAGTGAATATTCGGAAAAAAACATGGCCGCCTTTATACACGTCGCATTTAATATTTTGAGCCTTCTGATTAGTTAACTCTTCTATTGGTGAACTCTAAAATGAGTCAGCTCATATTGGCTGGCTCACTAGCATAACAGGGTACCCCAAAACTCCAACAATTGCAATATTAACAACATTTCGGCCTCTATATCTTTTTATGATTACTTGCATTATTTACATTATTCGGTTTGTTATCCTCATCTTCATTTCCATATTCACAATGTTTCGACCTCTATATCTCTGAGATGAGGTATTATGATTATTTACATTATTCGGACTGTTATCCTCATCTTCATTGCCATATTCACAACGTTTCGGCCGTTGTACGCTCCAGCCTTCTTCAGGTCATTGGAATTATTCTTCAATATTTGTCTATATCTCTGAGATGATGTATTATGATTACTTTCATTATTTACATTATTCGGACTGTTATCCTCATCTTCATTGCCATATTCACAACGTTTCAGCCGTTGTACACTCCAGCCTTCGTCAGGTCATTGGAATTATTCTTCAATATTTGTCTATATCTCTGAGATGATGTATTATGATTACTTTCATTATTTACATTATTCTGACTGCTATCCTCATCTTCATTGCCATATTCACAACGTTTCGACCGTTGTACGCTCCAGCCTTCGTCAGGTCATTGGAATTATTCTTCAATATTTGTCTATATCTCTGAGATGAGGTATTATAATTACTTTTATTATTTTCATTATTCGGACCGTTATCCTCATCTTCATTGCCATGTTCACAACGTATCGACTGTTGTACGCTCAGGCTGTTGCATTGCTTTTGTCAGCTGGTAGTATGAGGATTGTTTTCATTCCACTGTAGGTTCCTGACTGCTAGCATCTCCAGTTTCGTGATGTTTGATTTGGGCTGCTTAACTTTCACCAGTGTCTGTCTCACTTTCCATCTTAGTTCATCCACTAGGTCCTAAGAGAAGTTCAAAGCTATTTCCTCGATTCGAGCAATGATGTCCATGTATGGTATCCGCTTGATGGTTGTGGCGAAGTTAAGACGCCCGGACGAAGCATGGCACATGGAACTAGAACAATCTACCCTGGTGGACGAAATAAACTGTTCGGTTCGAAATTCAAATCACCGTGAGAAGGCCGAAGAGTATATTGGCCGAAACGTTGTAAATATACCAATGAAGATGAGGATAACAGTCCGAATAATGTAAATAATGAAGACTTTTGTCATTTATTTACAAATATGGCGTCAGAAAGAGTGGTCGTCTCCAGAAAAAAAGAAGATTGCCGAAAGTCTTTGGAACACTTCAAAATTTATCCCAATTGTGTTAGGCAGTACTTCCTCTCTTTGTGTGGGCTCACAACTGCAGGTATGCTTTTTTAAGATCTAGTATGGATACTTTTAATCCCTGCTGATGGCACTCTCTCAATTTGACTATTAAGCTCCTCATTGGAACTTGGATCTCGCAAAAGTTTGATCCATTTCCTTCAGTAGGATCAAACTTTTGGGAGATCCAAGTTTCTCCTCATATCTATTGTCCATCCACTCATACTCATAAATGCCCCTGATTTATTTGGATGTGATCGGCTCTGACACTCGATTTTGCAGGTTTTCTGGAGGCTGATCAGATCATTTCCCATATTATGGTCCAAATGTTCTTGGGTTGATCAAACTCTGTACTAAAATCATTCTCATGTATCCAAATTGCTGCATACACAATTACTTTAGTATCTGTCTATATTTCTGAGATGAGGTATTATGTACACTATTTACTTTATTCGGACCATTGTCCTCATCTTTGTCGCCATATTTATTACAATTTTTCGGCCTTTCAGTATCTGTCTATATTTCTGAGATGAGGTATTATGTACACTATTTACATTATTTGGACTATTTTCCTCATCTTTGTTGCCATATTTATCACAACGTTTCGGCCTTTCAGTATCTGTCTATATTTCTGAGATGACGTATTTACACTATTTACATTATTCGGAATATTTTCCTAATCTTTGTGGCCATATTTATCACAACGTTTCGGCCTTTCAGTATCTGTCTATATTTATGACATGAGGTATTAGGTACACTATTTATATTATTCGGACTATTGTTCTCATCTTTGTCGCCATATTTATCACAGTTAATAAATCCGTTGGTTAGATCCAGTGACAGACCCAAAGAGTGTGAGTTCAATGGTTACCTGTTTAAGGCGGTGGAGAACTTTCAGAGGGGAATGAACAGGAGATAATTGATAACTGACATCCATGAGACATGGCACATGGAACTAGAACAACCTGCCCCAGTGAGCGAAATAAAGAGTTCAGTGCTTAGCATTTGAATTTTAATTCTAAATTTTGTTTTGTTCACTACAGTCCAGTAATCTTGCAATGAATGCACAAGACGCGCCATATTCAGGCATGCCACTAAGCAGAACTAACAACTTTTGCGACCCTGCCAAACATACATCAATGGACTTTACTGCGTTCAAGCGCCATGCTATGAACAGTTTGTATGCTACAAAACACTCAGTGGCAAAAGCTGTTTATCGGGCACTCATTATGGGTTAATATTGTTTATGTGCTCTACACTTTACTGCTGGTGTATGGAAGAGGTTTAGTTTGAAGTCTTCAAATAATAATCCACGCGAAAATATGTTCTACAGTTCTTGTGAAGAAAATGTCTGATTGAGGCTCGTCAGATCATTTGCCATGCAGATAACGACGAAATAGCAACAGCGTTGCAACGATGCATCTGTAGAAAAGGGGTTGCAGATTGAAGAATAAGTCTTCCTCCAAAAGACCACGTAAACTATTTTGAATTCTAACAAGACTGGAAATTGAAGACTGAGTAAATCCAGCCCAGAGAAGACAGCAATACTCCATTAGAATCTAATCTAACTCTTGTAAATATAAAGATAAAAATGGAAAAAGATAGCCTAAAGATAAAACAGAGATTATAATCAAAATCTTATCTTGTAAATTATAGTGATTTTCCAAGCGTAGATGCGGCACAAGGCCGAAAGTATGGAGCATCGAACTCACTAGTCAGCCGTAATTGTTCTAGAGAGACAAGCTTGCTAACCATTACACTACCTGGAGGTGCCCGAAATTTTTTAGATATGGCACAAGGCTGAGAATATGGGGAACCCTGTGAGGATCGAACTCACTAGTCAGTCGTAAATGTTCTAGCGAGACAAGCTTGCTAACCATTACACTACCTTGAGATGCCCGAAACTTTTCAGATGTGGCACAAGGCTGAAAATATGGGGAACCCAGTAAGGAACGAACTCACTAGTCAGTCGTGAATGTTCTAGCGAGACAAGCTTGCTAACCATTACACCGCCTCGAGGTGCCTGAAACTTTTCAGATGTGGCACAAGGCTGAAAATATGGGGAACCCAGTGAGGATCGAACTCTCTAGACAGTCGTAAATGTTCTAGCGAGACAAGCTTGCTAACCATTACACCGCCTCGAGGTGCCCATATCCTGTAAGTTATATGCCACCAATCGAAGTGTGTTCTTAACTGACCAAAAGTGGTAACTACTAACGTTTTCAAATTTAGATGCTTTCCGATATTACTTCAAGGTCTTCTGGATATGGACGATAAATAACGATTGACTCGTCCTCGGCATGACGATAAACTTCATCCGGCAGCAAAGCCACTGATATGGAGATTTGAGGTTTTAAAGACCGCGGAACCAACACTTAATTGCTGTTGTTCCCAGGTTCACCCTAACAAGGGTGGTATCACCTGTTATGGTTGCAGCTCTGAGCAGATAGTGACCCCCACCTCCAAAACAAATCAAAATACAAGGAAAGTATAAAAAATACTTACAGTAAAATTACAAGCAATGCATTTTTATTTAAAAAAAAATTCCAGCAATATATATTATAGCAAAAGGCCAATCATTACCACACTGAAGTATAAAAAATATCTAATATATGATAAAAGATATAATTTTAAACTAAAATAAGCAAGAAATAACCAGGAAGTCATCTACAAAATATACATTTTTCGTGAAAGGATAAAATGATGTAGAAAGTATCTGTAGTTGAAGCCATAAGAATTACATTAAAAAAAATTAGATTTCGGCATTAAATAACCCATAGATGTTTTTATGCCTCTAAATGTAAACAAAAACAAATAAAAACAACCAAACTAATAACGTTAATATTGAGATTTTCAAAGAAGAATCCGTGCGAAAAAGTCTACAGTAAAACTGTAGTTCTTGTTAAAAAGGCAAGTGGAGCACATTCGAACGTTTGTCATGGATATAGCGATAGAATGGGTATAGGATAGCAAGGTTGATTCTGTAGAAAAGAGGTGGCAGAGTAAAGAATAAGGCTTCTTTCACAAGATCTCGTAAACCATTTTCTAGAGCACACAGCCGCAAATAACATCACGAAGTCCAAACCAATAACTACTACAACGCAAAGAAGATATCTAGCTGTTTCAATTTTAATATATACTAAATATATATACCGCATACACAATTCCGGAAGATCCTCGTTGAAAATACAACTATACTTAAACAGGAAAACAATAAACAGAAACTAAAAATTCTTGAAGCTATATACATAAAACAGTTGAAATCTAACCTGAACAAAATAAACTATGAAATCTCCGCAAATATTCTTAAACGTCTATAATTAATAATAGAGGCCATTGGTTTATACCAACGGCTTCCCATACTTAATACTTCTCGTATTCACTCTCGCGTGGTCATGTGTGACGTCACGAGCTGCTTCCACGTCTCGTATACACGGGTTTGTCGTTGCTTTGAAATTTTCATGCAACAATAACAGACTATCATTATTGATTCGTCCGTGTATTGTTTGATATATTGAAATGTAATTGTCGTCATTGATAATGGCTTATGTAAGCCGAAAGCTTAGATCGGATGTATCAATATGGTGATTTCCTTTCATCTTTCAAGGATAATGTTATTAAGCTTATCAGACAATATGAAAGGAACTTACTTAAAATAGACAAAACTTGTCTATATTATTTAATGAAACATGCACCAATAGTATATATTACTATATAAAATCTATTGTAGAACAGGTATATTGACATTGACTTGTATAAAAATAAGTATGCTGTTGACATACTGAATGATTTTAAAACCCTAAGTGGGCACATTGTCAGCAAAAGGTTGCTAACCCCTGTTCTAAGCTACGCTTAGATGTGGCCGAATGTATGGAGAACCCAGTGGGGATCGAACTCACTTCTCAGTCATAATTGTTCTAACGAAAAAAGCTTACTATATCATATGCAATTTAAGATACCATCTTATGTACTGAATGATATTTCAGTTGTTTATTTTGTATAATAATAGCTTCTAGGGTTTTGAGTCTTTCTTTGCATAGGGTGCTGTAGGATAGAGTTCAGCAACTTCCAATGACTACTACAACGCAAAGAAGATATTTAACTGTTCGGGGAAGCATCCGCGCGAGTAGCTATCTCTAAAGTAGCAGTTGTTTATTTTGTATGATAATAGCTTCTAGAGTTTTGAATCTTTCCTTGCATCGGGTGCTGTAGGGCAGAGGTCATCAACTTCCAATGGCACGCAGCCGCAAATGACATCACAAAGTCTGAACCAATAACTACTACAACGCAAAGAAGATATTTAACTGTTTCAATTTTAATATGTACTAAAGTATATATACTATATATTACTATATAAAATATATTGTAGAATAGGTATATTGACCTTGAGTAGTACAAAAATATGTATGCTGTTGGCACACTGATTTTAAAACCCTAAGCCGGCATAGCAAAGTTTGCCGACCCCTGTTCTACAGCAACAGTATAACAGCAATAAAAGAAACGCCCCATCTTCAGTTTAATCAGACTCTTGTACAGATAAAATTATAATAGGAATTTATAAGATAAAGATCACATATATATTATTATTGAAATTATATGTTGTACTTTATATCATGCACGGTAACTGTATAGTAAATGACTAAGGCTAACAATCTAAATTTTCCTGGAATACGTTGGACATCTAGAGGTCGACGGAAACCTCATTACTTTACGGCAAAAGATCATATCAAAACTGTACCCAGATCAGGCCCAAAATGGTGTACTGTTACCATATATGGTCAGTAGCTGGTCAGCCTTCATTTTGAAGTTTTTTCAAAAAGCGACAAATTATTTTCCACATTTCAACCCCTTTTCTCACAGACGAATTATTGCAAGATGTCTGCTGCTTTATCGCTATGGTAACTGCTCAGACGTACTACATTCTTCAGTCCCACTAGCAATTCTACTTGGTCTTTTAAATAGGAGTAGAGGTTTATCACTATTTTATTCTATAGTTCTGGGTTTCCGGTTGTTTTTTTTTTTTTTTTAAATTCTTCTCATTTTTTTTCAGTCCAGTAGACCACTGCATCTTGGTGAAATTATGGCTTTGCTTAGATTACATTGGTTTAAAAAAAAGACTAGAAAAAAAAATGGTGTAATAAAAACACTGTGTCTTCTCAATGCATTTCTTCAACCTTTACATCGTAACAGTCCGAAAAGATCACGAAGTCTTATAAAGATTTATTATTGACACCCAATATAAAAGATTCAAATGACATAGTCTTGATAGCAGACACAGGAAGAAAAGAGATGAAATTCCGAGATAATGTAATAATAGATCGAAGGAAGAAAGGTCTAACCATCACGGAAAACTACATTGCTAGCACACATCGGCCATCTAGAGTTCGACTGAAGCCTTATTACTTAACTTTAAAAGATATTTTAAATATCTCCAGATCAGGCCCAAAATGGGGTAATGTTGCCATATATAGGCAGGAGCTGCTCAGTCTTCACTTTGAAGTTTTCCAAAAAACGACAAATTATTTTCCACCCTACAACCTCTTTTCTCACAGACAAAATGCCGCAAGACTTTTGCTGCTTTATCGCTATTTCCATGGAAAGTGCTCAAACGAACTATATTCTTTAGTCCAGCTAGTTCTTACCTACAGGTTAAGATCCGCCATGCCACACCCATTGTAGGGAATCACCCTCATTCCATTCGCATTCTGTTAGTGAGATATAAACTCCAGTACAGCATTATTTTCCTACGAAGCACTCCTTTGTGAAAGTGCCTCCCAAGGTGTTGCTTCCCCGATCTCTACGATCTTAACTTGTTCAAGATAACGGTTAACAATTATCTTCCCCTAATATAAGCATAAACTGTTTCTTACTGTGAAACTCATTAACTCGAGTGGCTCCCGAGCCTTGTAAGGGTGAATATCATTGTAAAACTCAAAGCAGTAAATGTGAAATTACAATGTAGAAAAAGAATTATCTCCCCTTCTTGTGTCTTGTTTCCGCCATTTATTTTAACAGAATAATATGCAGATGATACAGTGTTGATAGCAGACACAGACAAAAAAACTACAGGAACTCTTACACCAAGTAGTAAAAAAAGTTTCACGAAAGAACTATATATATATATATATATATATATATATATATATATATATATATATAACAGCATTTGAATACAAATTGCCCTGGTATATGTCCGCCATCTAGAATTCAACAGATGATGCAGTGTTGATAGCAGACAAAAAAAAAGAACACTTCAGGAACTCTTAAAGCGAATAGTAAAAACAAATGAGAAAAAAAAAGAAAACTAAACGGCAATTCTAAGAAGATAAACTTGAAGCTCTCAAGAGCTGGAACATTCTAAGATGAGAATTACGAACTGGCGATAAACAATTCACATGCGTATCGACAAAATAGATTTAAAATATTTTTTTCGAAAACGATTATTCGAAAACAATTATTCGAAAAACATTTATCCAAATTGTAAATTGTTTGAATGAAAATGGCTGAGTTATAGAATGAGATAGATTAGCTTATCGTCCTTCAATTCTACTCGGTCTTTTAGAAAGGAAGAGAGGTTATCAATTTTTTTCCTGTATAGGACTGGATTTCCGTTTTTTTTTTTAAATCTTCTCATTCTTTTTCACTCCCAGTAGCCCCTTACATCTTAGTGACATTATCGTCTTGATTGGGGTGAATTGATTAAAAAAACAAGAAAAGAAAGTTGCGTAATACAAAAACTGTTTTCTCACCAGATTTATTCAACTTTACATCGTAGCAGTTATTTAAGAATATAACACGAGTTTTCAGTTTAAAGTTTTGGTTTCGTAGCAACATGTGGTATTGGGCGAAACTATCTCTAGCTTCCTCTATTCTATGTTCTGTTTGTTATAAGTATTTACTAATTCCACGACGATGCATCAAGAAGAGTTACACTTTTTGATCAGGACCAAAGGAGGCCCTGAGGACGTCCCAACGGTCACGCAATGTTTCCAAAAACTGTGATGGTTCCAAGAGCCGTGGGCAACTAGGGAGACGTCTTGCGTCCTCATTTCTATCCTCAGGGCTTAAAAGTCTATGCTGTTAACTATAAGGAGATCGAGAGTCTTGTGATGCTTTGGATAGAAATCCTGAGCAAAAGTAAATCGTACACCTATGAACGAGTATGCAGTCTCTTTAGTATAAGACGACCTAAAAATGGAAGAGTTACAATTTCAACCATTCCGTCACACCAAAAATATGGCCTCATAGCTATTCAGACTTGAACCCGTTAGACTACACCGTATAGGGCATAGTCGAGATCAATCAACGTCCCCATAACATTATAAAATTTATGAAGTCTACCATACCAGGTTTGTGTGTGTGTAGTTTTAAAATGTGCATGATTTATGGGATAAAATGCTCACTATCAGAGATTGAGCGTATTTAAATGTAAAAGTGGACATTGACGTCAACCCTCATAGGCGACAGGCTGTTTCATGCAAGACGCTTACATGCCGTTTACTGTTAATATATATATATATATATCAAATCAAATTCTTAATGTTGATATTAAATTAATTAAGGAAAGCGCCTTATTTTTTCCATTTCCTTTATTTTCCCAAGTACTTTCAGTCTCATGAATGATCATTTTCAGGCATGAAATGCTAAGACAAAAAAAAAATTAAAGTAATTGATTTTTGCTAATTATTTTATAAATGCGCATGTAACGCTCTATGTTATAATTATTAGGTTGGTGCAAAAATAATGTCGTTTTCTCACGTATGTGAGAAAATGACATTATTTTTGCACCAACCTAATATAAACACGTTATAATTAAATTAAATTAATTTAAATATAAATACGTTATAATTAAATTAAAAATTAAATGTTAAAGCAATGCTTTTTATAATGTTCTATCTAACAGAAGCAACTTTATTTTATATAACTGTATTTTTTTCTTGTATAAGATTGAATGTACTTGTAAAAAAAAAAAGAAATGAAAAAACTACAACGCCTTCCTTAATAAATTTAATATCAACATTAAGAATTTGATACGAGAATCTAAGGGGGTTAAAATAAAAAATAAATACATATAATATGTCCAGATTATTCAACCAAAAATGATTGAATATATATATATGTATATGTAATAATCCGTTGGTATAATCCAGGCAAGTCCTATTAACACAACATAGAATTTGAAATATGTTAAAACTGACTTACAAAAGAGCGCTTAGTGTTTATTTTCATTAAACAGAGCAAATTTTCTTTAGAATTCGAATTAAGATACTTTAATTCAGGTATCTTAATTCCAATTGTAAAAAAAATCTATCTATCTATCTATCTATCTATCTATCTATATATATATATATATATATATATATATATATATATATATATATATATATAGGTAGTAGGTAGTAATCCGTTGGTATAATCCAGGCGAGTCCTATTGACACAACATAGAATTTGAAATATGTTAAAACTGACTCACAAAAGAGCGCTTAGTGTTTATTTTCATTAAACAGAGCAAATTTTCTTTAGAATTCGAATTAAGATACCTTAATTCAGGTATCTTAATTCCAATTGTAAAAAATCTATCTATCTATCTCTCTATCTACCTATCCATCTACCTATATATATATATATATATATATATATATATATATATATATATATATATATAGGTAGTAGGTAGTAATCCGTTGGTATAATCCAGGCGAGTCCTATTAACACAACATAGAATTTGAAATATGTTAAAACTCACTTACAAAGGAGCGCTTAGTGTTTATTTTCATAAAACAGGGCAAATTTTCTTTACAATTAGAATTAAGATACCTTTAGTTAATGACCATTTTCACCTATGAATTTTAATTTTAAAATTCGGAGGATTTTTCAAACTGTTTAAGATATCAGTTTGTAGTGGGTTACTGGTTAGATGGGGAAAGACAGAATTTACGGACCCTATTTACTATATTCTTAATACTTCATATAACACAAAACTATCACAATGATAAAATCGGTCAATAATTATTTATAACTATTTATGATGGAATTCATGCATGCAATTATATGTAATCCATAATAATATTTTAAATTTGGAATTCATATTTATTTTTTACATATGAATTTTTTGAAACTCTTCCTAATTCTATGATTTTCTTTCAATGATTCCGCCTCACCTGCTATCCTCTTCCGCCTCCCTTGCTATCCCTTTCCGCCTCACCGGCTACCCTCTTCTGCCTTACGTGCTATCTCCTTCCGCTTCGCCTGCTATCCTCTTCTGATTCACCTGCTATCCTCTTCCACATCACCCGCTATCCTCTTCCGCATCACCGGCTATCCTCTTCCGCCTCGCCTGCTATCCCCTTCCGCCTCATCTGCTATCCTCTTCCGATTCACCTGCTAACCTCTTCCGCCTCACCTGCTATCCTCTATCGACGCACTTAGGAGGCCGTACTGTGCCGCTTGAGAAACTGGTCTAGTCTATGTAGATACTGAGATATTTACATCTCGAATGATATCAGTTTTGGAAATACCCTTCGTAATCTGCATACAGTATTGATTTTTTAAAAGTCTTCGGTACTAGGGAAAACACAATAATCGGAAACGCAAAAAATGAGTGGCTGTGAATTGCATCAAATTTACATCTGAAAGGTTATTTAAAGCCAAAAAATATTTTTAGACTGTAAGAATAATTTTTTTTTTAATGATAATGTTTTGTTGATACAAGTTCTACTGGTGAAGCCATATCTGGGAGAGAAGACGAGGGTTCTTAACCTTCCCAATTGTAATTGTGCGAATGTGGATATAATGAACCCGACTAGAACTGGAACTTGGGTCTCTGTTTGCTAATTCCAAAACGTTATCTCGTCCTGGGTATGACGATAAACTACACCCGTGTCCTGGGTAAGACGATAAACTACATCCGCGTCCTGGGTAAGACGATACACTACATCCGAGTCCTGGGTAAGGCGACAAACTACATACGAGTCCTGGGTAAGACGATAAACTACATCCGCGTCCTGGGTAAGACGATACACTACATCCGTGTCCTGGGTAAGACGATAAACTACATCCGCGTCCTGGGTAAGAGGACAAACTACATCCACGTCCTGGGTAAGATGATAAACTACATACGCGTCTAGGTAAGAGGACAAACTACATCCGCGTCCTGGGTAAGACGACAAACTACATGCGAGTCCTGGGTAAGACGATAAACTATATCCGCGTCCTGGGTAAGACGATACACTACATCCGAGTCCTGGGTAAGACGACAAGTACATCCCGTCCTGGGTAAGACGATACACTACATCCGTGTTCTGGGTAATACGACAAACCACATCCGGGTCCTGGGTAAGACGATAAACTACATCCGCGTCCTGGATAAGACAGTAAACTACATCCGATAGCAAGGCCTCTCATCAGAATTTTTTGAGGATCGTGGGACCACCTCTTACTTGCTGACATTCCCAAGTCCACTCTGTCCCAGTGTGGCATCACCTGTTATGATCCCAGCGATGGGCAAATAGTTAAACCCCAAACTGAGGTCAAAATGTTTAAAAATAGGTTTTAATACCAGCAAAACATTTTAAAAACTGAATTAAAATTGATGCAACTTGTCACTAAGTTTTTTATGGTGTGTGCATTTTGGCATGCCATACATTTCGAGGGGTTCTTCCTGTTTTAAGATATACAAATGGGCTATGGTAGTATGTCCAATATGGAACCTGGACATAATAACTTGGTTACTTCTGGACTGAGCACCAAGAAAAACAATAATCGGAAATGCTAAAAATGTGTGCTTGTGAATTACATCAAATTTACACCTGAAAGGTTATTTAAAACCAAAAAATATTTTTAGACTGTCAGAATATTTTTTTAAAATGATAATGGTTTGTCGATACAAGTTCTACTAGTGACGCCATATCTGGGAGAGAAAAGGAGGATTCTTAACCTTCCCAATTGTATTTGTGCGAAAGTGGATATAACGAACCCGACTGAAATTGGATCTCCGTTTAATAATTTCAAAACGTTATCCATTGCATACAAAAAAACGGCCATGAGTCCCTTAATACTTTAGATTTGTAAGGGCACCACATATATTTTATTTAATCACCAAAGTTAAGCAACATCAAGACTGGTCATTACCTAGATGGGAATACCAGGTGCTGGAAGTTTGGATATGCAGTTAGTGCAATGGATAACCAGCAAAGGTTTGATAAAACGTAAATGAAAAAAATGGATAGTGTAGACAACGGAAAATGTGACAGAAATCTGAAAATGCCTTTGAGAAACTAAGCAAAATAATAAAACCCCAGAGAATATCGCTAGAACAAAAACAAGATGCTGAATAGCTATGCAAGAATACTTTTTTGAAATAATAAAAGTTTGCTAATACAAGTTCTACTAATGAGGCCATAGCTGAGAGAAAAGAGGGGAGACCCCCCAGCTCTAGTTGATCGATACATTAATCGATACGTTCCGTAGATTCAGAACTTCAAAGGCGGTTTCTAATGGCTGAGAAGAGAAAATCGCTATTTTTTCGGTCATATATTGATATGAGGCAAACATAGCAGGTAAACAATTTCATGTTAGGTAAGTACGTAATTTCATGGGGTCGTTTTATATCATGTCTGCCATCATTACATCTCTTGCCAGAACGAAAACAAAACTTTCGTAAAACGACAATAGCAACAAGCAAATTTATAATTGCAATCATAAATAGACATCTGAATTTTCTGGTATCCGTAATGAGGAAAGAGGACCTGATGAATTTAGCACTCACAAGAGAAGCAGGAGGAAACAATGAATAATTAGTAAACTCGTGTAAATAGATAGCAAACCAGCGAGAGTCAAAGACAGAGGCTAAAGCGTGAAATCTTGCTCAGAACAACAAAAGATAGTAAGATAGTCGTTGATTTTTTTTTTCATTGAAAATAACGCAGCGGATTACAGAAAGTGAAAGTGAAAGTGAAAGTGAAAATGAAAGCCTGCGAATGGGGAGAATTGAAGAAAGGACAAAATAAAAAAAAAACAGTGTTCAAGAACACAGAAGATGGTATCTGATGTTGCATTTAAATCTATCAAGATTTTTTTTAACAAGGAACAAGAAAGTTGTAGGGAGTTCTACAGGTGACATATGCCAGAAAAATATGGCAGGTGCATCTAGCTATTTCAACAGTGAAACAGTAAGAACTAGCTGCCAATGTAATAGCACGCTTAGATTCATGTAGTTCTCTGCACATGTGGAAAACAAAAATCTCATTAGAGCAGTTGTGAAAATATTTGTGGAAAATCCAGAGGGATGTCACGTCGGCAAGAAAGTGACTGAAGTATGTAGAAATTCCCACAGAATATCTGTCATTATCTAAATATGTTCTACACAAATAATTGCTTAAAATCTTTGGCATAAAACCCGCCACGACTTTATGGAAATGCGCAAGAAGATCTTGGTAATATTTATCCTTAAATTTGGAATAAACGAACAGAATAAGTCATAAAGATAAATAAGCTATATGTTTATTTAATCAACTTATAGTGAGGTGATTCCTCTTGTAAATCGGGTTGGCTAAAGTTCGTTCGGCTGGGTGATTGCTAGTTTCCGAGTCAGACTTTAGTAGTAATCGGGATGTGATTACTTCAGAAACGTCAATCTGTTGTGATTTCTCGCTCCTCAAAAAAGGGCAGAAAATTTCACAAGCACATGACCGCTTAGTTCTTTGGCTGACACGCTTAGACCAATTTCTAGCTATGTCCTCTACTACTGTCTGTCGCCTGTCTCTTTATATACAATTTTGAAAGGCTCCAGACCACTTGGCTCAAAGCTTGCTTTCGGCTAACATAAAAAATCTCGTTGTTCATCTGATTGGCCAAAATTCTTTTCTGTATTTTCCAGTGTTCCTTTCTTTTTCTCTCTCTTTTTTTCCAGCGGAAGTTATGCGTGGAGGCATCTTGTGTTAGTAGCTTTCGAGTCCCAATAACTAAACCCTAGACTAGCGAACTTCCGTTTCGGACCTAACATTTTTTCTTTCTCCTCTTTTTTATATGAGAGTTGCCTTCTCCTTAACTGAGAGAGAAGTATATATTCAGAGAGATATAGAGAGAAAGAGATGGGTTTTTAATGAAAGCAAATGCTTTCTTTTAATTTAAAGGAATTTAATATTTTATTTTCATATTTGATTTTTACATTTGGGCAAAACATTAAAAAAACATTTAATTTCTCATTCACTGCTTTTTGTAGAGAAAGTACAACGATTATTTAAAAAAAAATATAGCATACATTAGTTGTTTTAAAAAATAAAGCGTTAAGACGTCATTTGGTAAAAATCGACTAAGGATACCTTAAGGTTGAAACCAAGGTAGCGGCTTCAACTGATCTCCTGATTTTTAAAAGTATATATATATAGAGAGAGAGCAAGTTAATTCAGAACATCATGAATCCATCCAACGCTTATCTCAAATAACATCTCAAAAGCGACTGTTTGACCAACACAAAGACTGACCAAAATTCACGCTAAAAAATAAAAAAACAAATGAAAACTAGAGAAAAAAGTTCATTTTCTCCATCAAGACATTCATTTCTGTAGTCCATTGCTACCAGCAAGCAGAAAATTATTTTTTCTCCTGATGGCGGCCATGTTGGCCGAAACTAGTCGAGGAATCTAAATAATAATAAAAACGAAGGAATATTAATATACAACCCAGATTTTAATTTTTTAATATTTTTATTGTTCAATATATATATATATATATATATATATATATATATATATATATGTATATATATAATTAAACAAAATAAATGGACACGATACAGCTAACATCCCAACAAACCAGGAAACACAACAGCAACGCAGAAACAATGACGGAATATTTCAAAACTCAGCGTGGATACCTAGAAAATATCAAAAAAATTACACATCAAGAGGAAGTGTACAAAACGGAGAAACAGAATCTCTAGATGTCCCAACCTATTTAATCAAAGAAAAATAGCATTTTTTTCAATGC
>OZ010592.1:84084451-84184451 GCA_963932145.1 Acanthosepion lycidas | reverse complement strand
GAGGTGCCCGAAGCTTTTTAGATGTGGCACAAGGCCGAAAGTATGGGGCACCCAGTGAGGATCGAACTCACTACTCAGTCGTAATTGTTCTAGCGAGACAAGCTTGCTAACCATTACACCACCTCGAGGTGCGCGAAGCTTTTTAGATGTGGCACAAGGCCGAAAGTATGGGGCACCCAGTGAGGATCGAACTCACTACTCAGTCGTAATTGTTCGAGCGAGACAAGCTTGCTAACCATTACACCACCTCGAGGTGCCCGAAGCTTTTTAGATGTGGCACAAGGCCGAAAGTATGGGGCACCCAGTGAGGATCGAACTCACTACTCAGTCGTAATTGTTCTAGCGAGACAAGCTTGCTAACCATTACACCACCTCGAGGTGCCCGAAGCTTTTTACATGTGGCACAAGGCCGAAAGTATGGGGCACCCAGTGAGGATCGAACTCACTACTCAGTCGTAATTGTTCGAGCGAGACAAGCTTGCTAACCATTACACCACCTCGAGGTGCCCGAAGCTTTTTACATGTGGCACAAGGCCGAAAGTGTGGGGCACCCAGTGAGGATCGAACTCACTACTCAGTCGTAATTGTTCTAGCGAGACAAGCTTGCTAACCATTACACCACCTCGAGGTGCCCGAAGCTTTTTACATGTGGCACAAGGCCGAAAGTGTGGCGCACCCAGTGAGGACCGAACTCACTACTCAGTCGTAATTGTTCTAGCGAGACAAGCTTGCTAACCATTACAACACCTCGAGGTGCCCGAAGCTTTTTAGATGTGGCACAAGGCCGAAAGTATGGGGCACCCAGTGAGGATCGAACTCACTACTCAGTCGTAATTGTTCTAGCGAGACAAGCTTGCTAACCATTACACCACCTCGAGGTGCCCGAAGCTTTTTACATGTGGCACAAGGCCGAAAGTATGGGGCACACAGTGAGGATCGAACTCACTACTCAGTCGTAATTGTTCGAGCGAGACAAGCTTGCTAACCATTACACCACCTCGAGGTGCACGAAGCTTTTTACATGTGGCGCAAGGCCGAAAGTATGGGGCACCCAGTGAGGATCGAACTCACAACTCAGTTGTAATTGTTCTAGCGAGACAAGCTTGTTAACCATTACACCACCTCGAGGTGCCCGAAGCTTTTTACATGTGGCACAAGGCCGAAAGTATGGGGCACCCAGTGAGGATCGAACTCACTACTCAGTCGTAATTGTTCTAGCGAGACAAGCTTGCTAACCATTACACCACCTCGAGGTGCCCGAAGCTTTTTACATGTGGCGCAAGGCCGAAAGTATGGGGCACCCAGTGAGGATCGAACTCACTACTCAGTCGTAATTGTTCTAGCGAGACAAGCTTGCTAACCATTACACCACCTCGAGGTGCCCGAAGCTTTTTACATGTGGCACAAGGCCGAAAGTATGGGGCACCCAGTGAGGATCGAACTCACTACTCAGTCGTAATTGTTCTATCGAGACAAGCTTGCTAACCATTACACCACCTCGAGGTGCCCGAAGCTTTTTACATGTGGCACAAGGCCGAAAGTATGGGGCACCCAGTGAGGATCGAACTCACTACTCAGTCGTAATTGTTCTAGCGAGACAAGCTTGCTAACCATTACACCACCTCGAGGTGCCCGAAGCTTTTTAGATGTGGCACAAGGCCGAAAGTATGGGGCACCCAGTGAGGATCGAACTCACTACTCAGTCGTAATTGTTCTAGCGAGACAAGCTTGTTAACCATTACACCACTCCCAGGTGCCCTATTTTAGTTCTTTATTCCTCTGTGTGTTGTTGATTTTTGTTAAAGGTTCATTACTTTCGGTTTCTCGGCCTCGTGGACCAACCCGTGTCCATGTAGTTGTGGTTATTAAGGTGGGATTCCTCTATACTGTGTCTAATGTCAGTGTTTTTATGTTACATTTCTGATTGTTGTGTAATTTTTATTGTCTTTGTTGTTTTGTCCCTGTACTTGTCTTTTTTATGTGTTGGCTTTGTTTCAGTCTGGATGGCTTTGTGGAAACAATTCCCAAAACAATGCTTCCCCGATCACTCTAATTTTAAGGTTAGCTGTTATCTCACCAACATATTCCCATAAACACTGCTTCTTACTCTGTAACCCTCTACCTCGAATGGCTCTTGTGACTTTTACAGGATGAACGTCCTTGTAAGAAAATGGAGTTCCCCAGTCTTCACTTGCCTGTCTTGATTGAAGTTTAAAAGCGTCTACGCGGATTTGTGAGGATGAATATTTTTCTCACTCTACAGCCCCTTTTCTGAGGACGAAACGTTGACATCTCGCTACTTTTTTTTTATACGAAGGCTACATTCCTTGGTCTCACCAACCCTGACTTTTGCAACTGAAACCCACCATGCCAGGTACATATGGATAAATAATTTTTATTGTCCCCGTATTTCATTCGTAAGAAGCAAGCTCACTGAAACGTCTTCTTAAGAACTGTTGCCTTGTGGAACAGACACCCAGCAGGATGATTTCCCGATCGCTATAACCTTGACGTTTTCAAGTATAATGTTATCTTTTCTGCATAGCCTAATGACCCATGGTGGTAGCACCTGTAAGGGTCCCAACTATAGGCAAATAAAGAACCGCCCACAAACTTTGGTAAAAAATACAAGCAACAATTAAAAAAAAAAAATTACAAGCAACAGATTTTTGTAAAAAGAATCAAATTACTCAAGCTCCAAAAAAATTAAATTTCGTCATTCAATGACCCATGAGGAGTTGATATGCCGTTACCAAACAAAGAACAGGAAGTTGTGGAGAATCATGATCACCTAACGTCCGAACTGCATGAATTTAAGCGTGCTACTAGGTTGACATCTCGGTCCCACCATTTCATTGTCGATAAAGTTTAATCTAACCGCCTCTTCTATCCCAACAGCTTCTTGTCTCTCACTTCCCGACAGTGGAACTCCCTTCCTCTTACTTGCTTCCCTGATAGATACAATCTTTAAATATTCAAATGTAATGTCAATCGACATCTTCTAATGCCTTAATCCTGATCTCTGTCCATTCCTCCAACACCCCTCATTCCTCTTGCTCTCACTTGCGTCCTAGTGACACTCCCACGCTTTTTGGGGTGAAATGATTTAAAAAAAGATTAAAAAAAGATCTTTGTGAAAAGAAAGAAATTACTCAAGCTCCCAAGAAAATGAAATTGCGGCATTAAATGACCCTTGAGGAGTTGATATGCCGTTGAACAAACAAACAAACATAGAGGGAATATACATTATTTACATTATTCGGACTACCGTCCTCATCTTTGTCGCCATAATTATCACAATGTTTCGCCCGTTGTACGCTCCGACCTTCTTCAACCACCTGAAGAAGGCCGGAGCGTACAACGGCCGCAACGTTATGATGAATATGGCGACAAAGATGAGGACGGTAGTCCGTATAATATAAATAATGTACATAATATCTCATCTCAGAAATATAGACAGATACTGAAAGGCCGAAACGTTGTAATAAATATGGCGAGAAAGATGAGGACAATAGTCCGAATAATGTAAATAGTGTACATAATACCTCATCTCAGAAACATAGACAGATACTGAAGGGCCGAAACGTTGTAATGAATATGACAACAAAGATGAGGACAATAGTCCGAATAATGTAAATAATGTACATAATACCTCATCTCAGAAATATAGACAGATACTGAAAGGCCGAAACGTTGTAATAAATATGCCGACAAAGATGAGGACAATAGTCCGAATAATGTAAATAATGTACATAATACCTCATCTCAGAAATATAGACAGACTTTATAGAGGGAACATGTGTGCGTCGGAAAGATTGGGAAAGAAAGAAATAGCTGAATGTATTAGGTTGGTGCAAAAATAATGACGTAATAATGTCGTTTTTTAACGTCAAAAAACGACATTATTACGTCATTATTTTTGCACCAACCTAATAACAACAAAGAAACAAAGATTGAACAAAGATTAACGCAAAACTAAATATTCGGTGACTAAATTTTTGATCAGTAGTAAATTCCTCAGGAAAAGACGTGTGAACTGGCATTACAAAATGGCGGTTCTACACAGACCGTCGAATGTTTTTAGTTTCTTTTCCCTTCCCCAACTTGATTTCATTAAAGTTTATCGTAACTTTTGACAGCTGTCTGTCCCATTCATGATTTTCCTTGCGTTTCAAGACGATTGTCTCTTGAAAGTTTGACATCTGACTACAAAGTCTGAACTGTTTATAGCTGTATCGTACCTTTTTTTTATAATACCGTTCACCCAATACAAGACCTACCAACCACCACTCAAAGGTTGCCTAATGAGGTTATTGATTGAATGTAAGAGAAGGAGAGAAGAAGTGAGGATATGTATGATAAATAATCGCTGACCCAAAACTCAAAGAGGGTGAGATGGAGTGAACGGGAAAGCATCCTCTTGGGAGTTCGTTTCACAAATTATCGATTCTTCAAGTGGAACTCATTTATTGCGAATGGAATAGCAAGGGAAGCTATGATTCGAATCTGTCTCGCAGATCTTAGGTAAAATGTCTGAACTAGTGAAACTATAGAATGGAGCGCTAATCTGAACAATTGCCGTTAAAAAAAAACAATATAAAAATGTTACGTCTGAGAGAAAGGAGCTGTATTATGTAAATTAATTTATCACCAAAAAGACCACATAAATGAAATTTTCTCTCCAAATCTTGGACAACTTAATAAAGATCACAATGGTAGGGTGAGATTGGAGTGATCGGGAAAGCATCCTCTTGGGAGTTTGTTTCACAAATTATCGTTTCTTCAAGTGGAACTCGTTCATTGCCAATGGAATAGCAAGGGAAGCTATGATTCGAATCTGTCTCGCAGATCTTAGCTAAAATGTCTGAACTAGTGGAACTATATAATGGAACGTTAATCTGAACAGTTGCCGTTGAAAAAAAAAGCGTTACGTCTGAGAGAAAGGAGCTGTATTGTGTAAATTAATTTATCACCAAAAAGACCACATAAATGATATTTTCACTCTAAATTTTGGACAACTTAATAAAGATCACAATGTTAGGTCTGTGAAGTTATTTTAATAGTTTATATTTTTGTTATGAGACCTTACCCATAATAACATAATGGACTATTCCATACGTAATAAATACTGCGCCTCAAGAGGAAGCAAGGAGTTCAGCCCGAAGTCGGGCGACCGGCTGATCGGCTGATCGGTTGAACTCTCTGCCTACGGCCGGGGAGGAACCCGAAGGAGGCTACGCCGAAGGGCGGAGTCTCTTTCGGGGATGTAGACCGACCCTGGACCCGTTTATACGGGTTCAAAGGGCCTATTTTTGCCCGAGCCCACGAGCTCGGAAACCCCACGTTAAACCGGCCTTGTGGCACATGACGCCCTCGTGGTGGGGGGTCACTAAATACTGTTCAGTCTGAAGTCGGGCGACCGGTGGACCGGCTGATCGGTTGAACTCTCAGCCTTCGGGCGGGGAAGAAGCCGAATGAGGCTACACCGAAGGGCGGAGTCTCTTTCGGGGGGGGGGGAAACCGACCCTGAACCGGTTTATACGAGTTCAAAGGGCATATTATTGGCCGAGCCCACGGGCTCGGAGATCCCACGTTAAACCGGCCTTGTACCACATGATGCCCTCGTGGTGGGGTGAGTAAATATTCTTCAGTCTGAAGTCTGGCGTGAGGTCCGTCAGGAGTCTGTCAGTCAGCCATGCGAGTCAGTCAGTCGAGTCAGGAGCAGTCCGAAACAGAGTCGCGTTCAGACAATTACTACTAAACCTGATTGTTTGTACTAACACTTTGTATAACACTTTCTGTATATATTCCTGTTTGTAATAGATTTGTGTTATTCCATCTTCTTTATTGGTTCTACCTTGGTCTATCACCCTGGTACAATGAACCGGGCCATAAGAGTGGCAACGAGGATGAGATAATCACAATCGTAACATTTAACGGAATAACGAAAAAACTAAAAATGTACGTCTTAAGAAATACAGAAAACCTATTTGGGACAGACTGGATGCAAAAATTAGAATTGTGGGATCTACCTATTGGCACCTATTGCCAGAATATAAAAAGCTTATCAACCGAGGTAGACAAATTAAAAGGAAAACTAAAAACGAGTTTCCCCGAAGTATTTTAGGCAGGTCTCGGAAGATGCAAGAAAATGGCAGCAAATATCAAAATAAAGGATAACGTTCAACCTATTTTTAAGAAAAAAAGGAGTTCAGTCTGAAATCTGGAGTGAAGTCGAGTTCTTCTTTATTGGTTCGACCTTGGACTATCACCGTGGTACAAGGAACCGGACCATAACAATTTTAATTTTTTTTTTCTTTGATCAGTAAGCATTATTTCCTAATTACTTCTGTCTACAAAAGAAATGACTATTATTTCCTTCTAACTTTGCTTTCATGACCTGAACATCGATATTTTGAAACTAATCAATTTTTCCAGACAGATTCAGCGCTGACTTGAAGGAAAATTTTCTAGAACTTTCGAGTAGTTTCTAAAAGTTTCAATAATGTCTACAAAGTCCTGGTAACATAGATTGCCGTATAAATCCATTTTTTTATATAATACCGTTCGCCCAATGCAAGATAAATGTTATTTTCTCTAAATTTTAGTCAACTTAATAAAGATCACAATGATAGGTTTTTAAAGTTATTTTACGAGGTTATATTTTTATTTTTTTTTCTCTTTTGTCCGTATGTGTTATTTCTTAATTGTTTCCGTCTAGAACCCAAATCAAATGATTATTATTCCCTTCAAACTTTGCTTTCATGACCTGCACATCGATGTTTTGAAACTGTTATGGGACCTTACCCATAATAACATAATGGACTATTCCAAACGTAATAAAGACTGCGCCTCAAGAGGAAGCAGGAAGTTCAGTCTGAACTTTGGAGTTCCGTCTGAAGTCTAGAGTTCAGTCTGAAGTCTAGAGATCAGTCTGAAGTCTGGAGTGAAGTCCGTCAGGAGTCTGTCAGTCAGTCAGAGCGAGCGAGTCAGTCAGTCAGTTGAGTCAGAGGCAATCCGAAACAGAGTCGCGTTCAGACAATTACTACTAAACCTGATTGTTCGTACTAACACTTTCTACTTCTCTGTATATATTCCTGTTTGTAATATATCTGTGTTATTCTATATACGTGTTCGACTTCTTCTTTATTGGTTCCACCTTGGACTATCACCGTGGTACAAGGAACCGGATCATAACAATTTTAACTTTTTTTTTCTTTGACCAGTAAGCGTTATTTCCTAATTACTTCTGTCTACAAAGGAAAAGAAATGACTACTATTCCCTTCAAACTTTACTTTCATGACCTGGATATCGATGTTTTGAAAATAATCCATCTTCCATTACATTCCAGACAGATTCAGCGCTGATTTGCTGAAGGACTTTTTTCTAAAACTTTCGAGAAGTTTCTAAAAGTTTCAAGAATGTCTACACTGTTCTGGCAGCATAGTTGACAGTATAAATGCAAAAACCTATTCTCAAGAGTTTAATTTACGTCTAGTTTCTCAAGTACAGCCGAGTTGTCGTTGATAAATGCATTAATCACAGATGGCACCAAGAGGTTGTAAATATCCGGAAGACACTAATGTCTGCGCCGAATCTATCAAGAAAAGAGGGAAAAAGTACGCTGTAGCAACATCTGCTCAAAATGTATGAGACCTACGAGGTATGCCTGTCGGGGATCAGAACAAACCTTCGGTATGTCTGTCGGGGATCAAGACAAACCTTCGGCATGCCTGTCGGTGATCAAGTCAAACCTTTAGCATACCTATCGGAGATCAAGATAAAGCTACGGCATACCTGTCGAGGATCAGTATAAACCTTCGGCACGCCTGTCGAGGATCAAGAAAAAACTTCGGCATGTCTGTCGGGGATCAAGACAAACCTTTAGCATGCCTGTCGCTGATGAAGACAAACCTACGGCATACCTATCGGGGATCAGTATAAATCTTCGGCACGCCTGTCGAGGATCAAGACAAAACTTCGGCATGTCTGTCGGGGATCAAAAGAAACCTTCGGCATCCTGTCGGGGAGCAAAACAAACCTTCAGCATGCCTGTCGGGGATCAAGATAAACCTTCGGCATGCCTGTCGCGGATCAGTATAAACCTTCGGCATGCCTGTCGGGGATCAAGACAAACCTTCGGCATGTCTGTCGGGGATCAGGACAAACCTTCGGCATGCTAGTCGGAGATCAGGACAAACCTTCGGCATGCCTGTCTGGGATCAAGACAAACACTGGGGTCTTCTTTTCACACGCAAACTCTGGAAGGTAAGTTTTACTTGTTTGAATAGTGGAATTTTTAACTGATTAGAGAACTGGAAAAGATCAGTATAAATATAAATAGACATAATACTTCTAATTCAATGAAACATGATGGCTAACACAAAGGGGAAACTACAGAACCTTCTAGACAAGATAGAAAAGGAAAGCAGGAAGAAAGGACTATCACATGTACAATGACAGAAAATATGGTTGCCACCAAAAGGAAAAACCCAAGATGCAAAGTACGAACTGGAAATGCCAAATTTAAATAAGTACAGAAGTTTAGATATGGGGGAAGGATTTTAACATAGGATAGAAGAAGAGACAATGAAATTCGAACACATATTGGAATAGCAAAATATACCTTCCAAAAGATAAGAACAGTGATTATGAAACAGGAAAATTTGGTTAGTTAGATTATTAAATAGCCTTGTCATATTTTGACTCGTATCATATTTGTACAATCATTTCTTCAGATCAATGATTAAAATGATTTCTACTGAGGGAGATCTTTACGTCTTAAAGAAGTCACACTTTCATTAGACCCTAAAAGACAGGCGCTGCCGAAAGTCTTAAGCAAAGAGCTGTAGCAAATAAGACATTAGACCCTAAAAGACAGGCAATGCCGAAAGTCTCAAGCAAAGAGCTTTACCAAAAACATTAAACCCTAAAAGACAGGCGATGCCGAAAGCTTCAAGCAAAGAACTTTGTCAAAGACATTAGACCCTAAAAGACAGACACTGCCGAAAGTTTCAAGCAAAGAACTTTGTCAAAGACATTAGACCCTAAAAGACAGACACTGCCGAAAGTTTCAAGCAAAGAACTTTGTCAAAGACATTAGACCCTAAAAGGCAGACGATGCCGAAAGTCTCAAGCAAAGAGCTTTGCAAAATAAGACAACAAAATTTGGCAAGACTTCTAAATGGAAAATAATGATATAACTAAATTGTTCGCTTATAACAATGCCTTAAACAAAAGGCTAGGAAGGAAATTCGCAGCAATAATAGAAAGAGTAATATCAGTAGACGTGAGAAATATTTTATCATGAAATAATTTTAAGAAATATATTTTATAAATTTCAACTCTTTGTTCAAGGCATTCTGTTTTTCGAGTGATTAATTAATTTCTTACGCTTTATCAGATCACTGTGGGTTATTTATAGCCGGAACATGTAGGAGATTTCTTACCATACTTGGTGTTTGCAAGTGATCATCCTCTAAGTACTGACCTTCCTTTACACTGTTTTACTTTATTGAACGAACCAGAAAAACAGATGTTTTCAGCGCGATTTCATTATACCAAGGCACGTTAAATGTTTTTCGTTGAAGAATGCATTATCAATGGTTTTCATACAAGAATGAATTTTAATAGACTTCATTTTAAGAATTTATTGTAAATTACTTTACTATAAGAAAGTATAGCAATAAATTTGCAATAGAATTACATTATAAATCATTTCACTATGACAATGAATTGTTAATGATATTCTTATAAGAAAGTCTTGTAAAAGATTTTACTGTAAGAATAGATTGCAAACGGTTTTAACGTAAAATGCATTGTAAATAATTTTACTATAAAAATGCATTGTAAATGATTTTGCTATAAGAATGCATTGTAAATAAATTTACTGTACGAATGTATCGTAAATGATTTTAGTATAAGAATGCATTGTAAATGATTTTATCATGAGAACGAATTGCAAATTATTTTACAATAACAATGCGTTGTAAATAATTTTAATATAAGAATTCATTTTAAGTCATTTTACTATAAAAGTGCATTGTAAATGATAAGAATGAATTGTAAATTATTTTACTATGAGAAGTCATTGAAAATTATTTTACTATACGAATGCATTGTAAATAATTGTACTATAAGAAAGCATTGTACCTGATTTTGCTATAGGATTTCATTGTAAATAATTTTACTATGCGAATGTATTGTAAATAATTGTACTATAAAAATGCATTGCAAATTATTTTACTATATGATTTCATTGTAAATGATTTTACTATAAGAATGTATTGTAATAGATTTTCCCATAAGAATCCGTTGTAATTGAATGTTGAACGTTTCTTATATATATAAACGCCTTCATTTTGTATTCCCTGTGAAACGAAGTTAGCATTTGCATGAATATTTGATAAAATTACGGAAATTTTCGAAGCTGCTTCCTCGGGCGTTGTCAAAACAGATATTCCAACTTTCAGGTTGAACAGGAAGCTTCAAAATTTTTCAAATCCGTTTATCCCCGGTACATCCTTAATCCTATTTTCAGATGAAGAAAGATAATGTTTTATTAAGGCTTTTCGAATTTGCAGTTGCTTCACACGGCATACGGTAGAGACACGAGGATACCACAGAACACAGCACTCCACAGAAAACTGAGCATTCTATAGAACACCCAGAACATTCTAGAAAACACATAGAATTCTATTGAACACCTAGCATTCAATTGAACACCTAGCATTCCACAGAACACCGAGAATTCCAGAGAATACTCACCATTCCATAGAACACCTAGAATGCCACAGAACACCTAGAATTCCATTGAATACCTAGAATTCCACAAAACAGCTAGAATTTCATAGAACAACTAGAATTTCACAGAATACCTAGAATTTCATAGAATACCTAGAATTCCATAGAATACTTACTATTCCACAGAAGACCTAGAATTCTATAGAACACATAGAATCCCACAGAATACCCAGAATTCCATAAAACACCGAAAATTCCACAGAACACCGAAAATTCCATAGAACATCTAGCAATCAACAGAATACATAGAATTCCATAGAACCGCTAGCATTCCGCTGAACAGCTAGAATTCCACAGAAAACATAGAATTCCACAGAACACCTAGAATTCCATAGAACACCTAAAATTCCACAGAACACCTACAATTCCATAGAACATCTAGCATTCCGCAGAACACGTAGTATTCCACAGAACACCTAGAATTACATAGAACACCTAGAATTCCATAGAACACATAGAATTTCACAGAACACCTAGAATTCCATAGAACTCCTAGAATTCTACCGACTCAATAATGCTTTCATGCAGCTTCTTTGCATAAAATTATCTTTTGGTGTAGAAAATCTTCAATATTCTTGGGTAAGTGTAAAATTGCAATAAAACCACAGATATCAAAACGAAAAGAATGTCTACATAAGTAAAACTTATCGTTGGAATTTAATAACACTTGGATGGATACATAGCTTGACCGGTTCAACCCCAACCCAGTTATCTTTTTAATGAGTCTAGAGATATATACCTTGCTTTCTGTTTAGGACTGGGTTTCCACTTCCTTCGAAAGTTTACTTCCGCACTATAATTTTAACGTCTTTGACTGAGCGCTGAAATATTATTCACTCATTCAATCTTGACGACTTCAAGTCATGATTTATTGTATAAAATACAAGGGTGAAAATCAGGGGAAAGTGTTTATACCTAGCTAATCCGATTCACGACACAATCACTCGTTAAAATTTGCACATTCATCACAAGAACTCACCTTCATCAATTAATACTCCATATACCACAACACCGCATCCTCTCAGGGTACGTACAAAAACTTTTCAAGTCTAGTGTTAGCTGTTAATCATTTCAGGATAGCCACAAGAACTTCACTACTTGCCCTTCTTACGTTCATAAAACACCACACAGCAACATTCTACCTCGAATGGTTTTTGTGACTTGTATTGGGTGAACATTATATATATATATATATATATATATATATATATATATATATATATTCCGGCTTGAAGCAATCGGACGTCTAGCCACACTGGGAAACTGTGATACAGCGAAACATTCTGTCTGTAGATGACTATATATATATATATATATATATATATATATATATATATATATATATATATATATATATATATATATTTAAATAAGTTTTTGCGTGGCACAGAATTTAATAATAGATAGGAAAAGACAATATTTATAGGCATTTTTTAAAAGCAAAAGCTAATATAAAAACAACCGGTTTCGTCCCCGGACTTATCGAATGGGGGGAAAAAATTATGAATTTCAAGAAACTAGAATCCAATAATATTCAGACCCAGCAAGCATTCCCTCTCTTTACAAAGGGAAGGCTCACGAGATCTGATATACAAAGACTCTAGAACCTTGAGGTGAAATGTGGAGTGGGACCTAGATAAAATTATAAATCGGTTACCACTAAAATTTTCCACACATTTCCTTCTATTTATTAAATGTCCATCAATAGCAGAACCAGAACTGTTAGTCAGTTGGCCTTTCCTGGAGGATGGATTCAAAATCCTGAGGTGTGGGTAAATGCTGTTTTATTCTCGAATCCATATATAGATAGATAGATAGATAGATAGATAGATAGATAGATAGATAGATAGATAATGAACGAAGATAGATATATAGATAGATAGATAGATAGATAGATAGATAGATAGATAGATAGGCAGCATATCTTCATTCAAGCATGTTTAGTTGAATAATCTAAATATATTATGTCTATTTTCGTGTAATCTTTCAATTTCTTAGTATCCGTACGTAAACAAACTGATCAGGGCAAAAGCCGTAATGATCCGTATTATATATTTTCCCAAATACTTTCTATCTCATCCAAGATCATCTTCAGAGATGAATTTGACAAAAAATTGATATAAGTTATGAATATTAGTGCATGAACGCTGTAAAATTCGAAATATATATGTATATATACGTGCGTACGTGTGTGTGTATGTATGTGCGATTAATTGCTAGATCTGCTGCTAGGAAACTTAGTTCACTCTGTCATACTAGAATCTATCTCACACATAAGTTTACCATTCATCGATACATTTCATATTGCTGTCACATTTGTGTTGGTAGTTATGTTATGCGTTTGCAGATGCTTGATAAAATCCAAAGAATCTGCAGCATCTTGACCCTGCATCTCGGCTTCAGTCACTTTCCCACCTCCGTAATTTAGATTCTCTGTAGCTTTTCTATAAATCTTTTCATGGTAACTGGTAGGATGTACTCTCCTCTTTGGTACCCAGACTTAATGATTTTCAAGCGCAGTACTAGATTGACGCCAAGGTCTCATCATTTTACAGTTGAAATGGCTAGACGTAACCGTAAGTTCTATGCTAATAGTTTCTTCCCTCGGACTTCTTGCTTGTGGAACTCTCTTCTGACGTCTTGCTTCCCAGCCAACTTTGACCTTCAAACTGTCAAATACAATATCAATCGTTATCTTTTGTCTCCTTAATGTTATTTTATTGTTGTCTCTCCTTAATAAAGTTTTTTTTTTTTCACACATTATTTCATATTCACTAATCAATTGCGTCTTAGAGGTTATATTGCCTTGAAATGTTTTTTTATTAAATGAGGTAAATTGAAAAGACGACAAAAAAGCAAACAAAAATGATTATCGTCCCTAATTTATCAGACTCCTATCGAGTGGTGTACAAAGAATAGAGTAGATGTCCCAGTGTAGCTATAGATAAATAGCCGGACGGTCTTGGTTGTATAGCCTTGGTTAGCGTCAAATCTAGAAGGAAAACTTTGAATTAAAACCAACCTGGAGATGGTTAGGCCATCTTCCCCAGGAAACACCTCTGCTAGTGTGGATGAAGTAAACGTGATGTCTCTACGACCCTAATGGGTTATGGAACTTGGGATCATGAAAACCAAAAAAAAAAAAAAACATTGTATATATTTATGTATATACGACATGAAAGGCAAACGGCATTAAGGCCTAAAAACCTTCTTAAAAAAGAACGATAATTATATCTATTTATTTTATATCCAAGGTCCAAGAATGCCTCAAGCTAGAGGATTACTCTGTAATGTTTTATTAGCGTAAGAAAACAAAAGATGTGAAATTCATTATGGAACGCAAGAAAGAAAACAGTTAATTTTATACTTGAAAAGGTCAAGATTATAGTGATCGGGAAAACATCCTGATGGGTGCTTATTCCACAAAGCAACAGTTCTTAGTAATATTATTTTTTCAAAAACGTATAGCTGGTAATATTTTTTTTTCAAAAACGTACAGCTGGCAATATTATTTTTTCATAAACGTATTATCAGAGGCCTTGCTGTTGGACGTAGTTCATCGACTTACCCAGGACGCGGATGTAGTTTATTGTCATACCCCGGACGCGAATGTAATCTGAGTGTTAACTATTTACCAATAGCTGAGGCCCTAACAGGTGCTACCACAACGGGTCAGGGTGGATCTGGGAACATCAGCAATTAATTGTCTCTATGAAAGACTTAACTAGTTCCCATATGTACAATTCATTATCTGTGGGGAAGGGAAATAAAATAACAATTTAAAAATCTAAACCCCAATGAATATTAAAAAAATAGAAGTCACATCAGAACAATTTCCATGAAAGTATTTATAGAAAAGACACAGAGAAGTGACTTATGTTGAGATGCCAGGTCAAGACCAATAACATAACAAACACTAATTTGGATGAGAACCTCGAGGTATACACCAGGAGCACCAGACAAGATATGGAAGAAATATTCAATGCACGGACAGATAGTAAATTTACAAATGTGTAAGATGGATTGTGTGAGAAAATTTGTCTAGCGTGACAGAGTGAACCAACTCTGCTAGCAACAGACCCCACCAATTAATTCAATATAATCACTCCATTTCTTGACAGTGGGAATCTTGAACGTAACAAGTTACAACGCTGCTTTCATGGTGGTAAGCATCAAACATGCTGATGGAAGACAAAATCATTTTGCTGGGCATTTTCATCACATATAAATAAGAGACTCGATGCAAAAGAAATGTGGTTCTACAGAAGGATGCTGAGAATACTATGGACTGAACATGTGATTAATAAGAAATTTAAAAAAAATAGGAACAAAAAGGACACTTATAGTTAATATCAGAAAGTGACCATTGGAATTTGTAAAAGCACATAATGAGGAAAGAGGCCTCAGAAAAGATGACACTCACAGGATATTTTGAAAGAGGGAAGTAGCATACTTACCAAAAGGGCAGGAAATTGTGGAGAGCTCTGATCTCCCAAGTTCAGAAAGGAGACGGCACAAAAAGAGTTTTAGCGTACCGACAAAATGAGGATTGCATTTACATAATTTTGCAATTGTATTGGTTTTATTTTCTGTATGAGGAATCTAGCATTTTTTTATCTACTAAAATTTGTTTGTAAAAAGCGGTGGCGTGCCTTTACAGCATTGTTGAAATTATCACCGGTATATTTCGTTCAATTTTAGAAACCATTCGATAAAATTTGAATAAGCTGATTTATTTGGAAAATACTTTGACAAAACCCCTACTTCGCGTTTTAATAATTTCTTTAATTTAATTTAATTTTATAAGAATTTTTCGTAAATATTAAATTCTTAGGATTTCTTCCTCTAGAGCATGCAACGTAAAACTGCCATGCGTAAATATTTCTTTTTTGTGTCAAATTTCAACTTTTTGAAGCGTTTGGCCTTGTGATTTGTTTATAGTTATCACATACGCAAGACCAGCTGAAAACTGGATTCCTGTATATATAAAAACTTAAAGAAAAGATATACAATAACATTATTATTTATTTATTTTTTTAAGCGTTTCGCCCCAAGCAAGGCGAGAAGCCACTAAGACGCAAGGGTTTACAGAAAATTTGGAGCAAGATCAGATAGGAGTGATAGAGGAAAAGATGAGGAGAAGGATAGTGGATAGATCAAGGCAACTGTAGATGTCGATTGACATTACATTTGAATAGCTAGAGATAATAGCTCTCAGGGAAACTGGAATAGGGAAGGGTGTTCCACAGGCGAGAGTTACAAGACATGAAGCTATTGGAGTAGAAGAGACGGCTACATTTAGTAGTTTCGACAGTGAAGGTGTGAGAGCGGGAAGCCAGCCTCCTAGGGCGCTCGAACTCATTAAGTATGGGAACCAGCGAATGCAGCTCCTCGGAGCAATTTCCATGAAAGTATTTGTAAAAAAAGACAGAGAGGGGCGACTGTAGACGAGATGCCAGAACAGGGCCAATTATATTGCATATCCGCCTCTGGAGCCTATCAAGAACCCCGAGGCAAACAGAAGGGGCTCCAGACTATATATGGCAGCAATACTCCACGCAAGGGCGAATTGTTGATTTGTAGATCTGGAGGATCGATTTCGGGGAGAAAATTTTCCTGGCGTGGCACAAGGAGCCAACTTTCCTTGCGGTGGACGAAGCAATTGACTCAATGTATTTGTTAAATTATTAAATAGATATTTATATTTTAATCCTTAAACTGTTTTCTTTTTCTTTTTTTTTTTTTTTTTTTAGAGTGGGAGTATTTGTATTTTGCATGTTAAATAAAATAAATAAAAATAAATATAAATAATAAAAATTTTAATTTTTTCAAAAAGCTTAATGAAAATTCATCATACTAACTAAAACCAACTGTACTTAGTCCCTATCCCTTACATGTTTGAATTTCTTCCCAAAATTTTGTTCCGACAGGTCAATATATGGCTATTTTGATGTGCGACGGACAGACTGGCGGAAGTCACAGACTTTCATATATAGATAGATAAAATTAATTCTATTGTCGCATAAAATAATTTTTAAATGATTAAAAGTATAAAAAAAAACATTTGGTTGAGATTATGTTTCATGACCCATAAACTAACTAAATTTTTATACTTTATATTATAGATGTTCATTTTAACATATTTTTATTAATCAATAAAAGACTCGCAATGGTCGTGACATTAGAGATCATTAAGCCTGAATGTATTTTGGCAATGTCGTGACTTTTACTGTTAAAAGAGAGACCTTGTCAAATAAATAACCATGGAGCAAGACTTAACAAAACTAAAACAAATCGTGACTAGGTTTCTAGAATAGCCAGATATCATCCGAACAGTCACAAAATAACAAATCATCAATAAATAATCCTGTTCTTTCTGTGCTATTGAAGACTCTCTGTTTCCTCATGGCTAGAAATTAACACTGTCTCTTCGCCCCAAGGATGATAAAACATTCATTTTGAAAGATTTCTTAGGGTTTGGATATTATACTGAGGCAATATAAAGATACAACCGTATTCTATTATATTAATTCTAAAAGCAACTATTTCTGAAAATTGTAAGAACAAATTCTACAGCTCGTCAATAGAGGCGGGTTTTTAATAAATGCTGTACATCCACGCACAAAATGAATAAACACTTAGCGTTTCTTTATAAACTAATGAATTAAACGTGGGTATCACCATAGATTCACGATACCTAAGGTTTAAAACGATTTATTAAAAATGAAAAACTTTATTGAAACTTTTAGTTTAGTTTTAATTTCAAGCTAAAAGATTAAATTCAATATTTCCAAGTAAAATACTTTGCTGGATTTCAAAACTAATTAAAATTGACAAGGAGTTTTAGTTTTGAAATTGCTAAAATCACTAATTTTAGCGCCACTTTAGACATCTTTCAACACAATGTAATTCTCCTTATTAAAAAAATCTTTCAAATGTACATTTCTGAAACATTATTTAGAGAATATTAGCTGATTTAAAGTTCAAATAATCTGATTTGAAGCAAATATTACTTGAAGTTTAAAGTATCGCAGAAATCTTGAATGACATATGGATGTTTATGTAATGTTTTTCTACGATGGATATGTCTTTAAAATCTACTTGAAGAATATAACGTGAGCGCCTTTTTATGTGACTTTTAACTGCCCAGTAATCTTAAGAATTTAGGAAAATATTCTTCCTTAAACTAACGTTTTATTGAATTTTCGATGCTTTAGCTTTAAATTTACTATAGTTATCGTGATAAATTTACTAGTGTTGTCGCTCTTAATTTCTGATAATGTCGTGTATAGGCATCCGTATTTACAAAAATCGGCAGGTTTGTACACAAAAAAAAATTGCAAAAATTATTTTGTAAATATTGTTCTTCGATGACATTTACAAAACTTTTCGATTTATGATTATTAAATATAGTTTTTACTTTGTAGCAATACAACCTAACCTACAAAGTAAGAATTTAAAACTTTCTAGATTATTATAATTAAAAGTTTTCAAAAAATGAAAAAAATTATTGTAAAAATTCATAATTCATCAAACAATTTTTTTTTCCGAAGATAACTGTGTCCATAATATGTCTTATTCCTAAAAGCAATTAAAAACTGTTCTAATTAATTAACATCTTAGTTTTATGGCGTTTTTTCTTAGGATACATAGCAGATTTTCAGTAATTTTCTGTCTTGTTATACAAAAAGAAACTGACGATTTAAATTCTCAAAGGCTTTCTGCTTTTAATTATTATAAACATTAAGCTCTACAAAATTTAATTGTTCATATTTTGGTTTCACGTTTCACGATATTATTTTTGTTTTCCGTTTTCTGTTACTATGTAAAACCCATTTTCCGTGACCTGTAACAATGCGAAACCCATTTTTCATCACCTGTAACAATGCAAAAATGAAAGGCTGACCTGGTTAAAATACTGTTGCAGATGCTGGAAAGTTTATAACGAATCCAAATTCCATCTTTACAATGTTTTCTCAGATCGCTTTAATGTTCGTGGTTAGTTGAAGGTAAAACGTTAGGTATTTGCCCGAAATCTTTGGTGGTTCCAATTCAGTAGTAGTCCAAGAGGTTTTTACTCAGAGTTAGTTGTCTTCGGATATGTCACATTCTCCATTTTAAAACGTTTTGAAAACCGTTGACATGTACGAGTCTTCACGTCATCCATCTACACATCACAAATGCTTTTAAATGTCTGTGTAGCAGTTCTACCCTTTTCAAAATACAATGGCGTATAGATTGCTTTTTTTAATTCATAATCCTGTATGTGGCTAATCTCTAAAATATGCTATAAAAGACACGATATCGGTGCGATGAGATGAACAACTAATTCTAGATGATGAGCCAAGTCATTTGACCTTTCTTCTGCCTTGGTTGTGTGATTCATACTTCATAGCGGAGATATACTTAAATACATACCGAACAGCCAAATAAAAGAAATGATAAACATTCCTGATGCAGTTTCCCACAATTCTACGTTGATTCTACCTTGTTTCCGCTACCATTCAATCTTGGTTCATACGTTCCCAAGTAGGCATCTTCGCGGACGACACTACTATTTACTCTTACTTCAAAAACAAATCTAGTGTCACTGACAAAACTAACCTGGCCGTTTGTCTCGAAAAGGACCTCCAATCGGTTGTGAACTGGGGCAAGTATTGGCTGGTTTACTTTAAATGTCCCCAAAACAAAACCGCTTTCTATTACTCACCACGGAGAACCATCCCTGCTCCCATTAGAATCTCTGACGCTCAACTCCACGAGAGCACCTCTTTCCGACTGCTCGGTTTCACATTGACTGCTGACCTGAGATGGAACAAATACATTGAGTCAATAGCTTCGTCCACCGTAAAGTTGGTTCCCTGTGCCGCGCCAGGAAATTTTTCTCGCCGGAGTCGATCCTTCAAATATACCAATCAACCATTCGCCCTTGCATAGAGTATTGCTGCCATATATAGTCTGGATCCCGTTCTGTTTGTCTCAAGATCCTTGATAAAATCCAAAGACGGATATGCAATGTAATTCGCCCTGAACTGGCATCTCGTCTGCAGTCGCTCTCTTTCACAGACGTGCCGTCGCCCCCCTCTCCCTTTTTTACAAATACTTTCACGGTAACTGCTCCGATGGACTGCTTTCGCTGGTTCCCAACCTTCATGAATTCAAGCGTTCAACGAGGCTGGCATCTTGCTCTCACCCTTTCACTGTCGAAACTGTTAAATGTAGCCGTCTCTTCTACTCCAATAGCTTCATCTTCGCACTTCTCGCCTGTGGAACTCCCTCCGATTTTCCTGTTTCTCTGATAGCTATAATCGCCAACTATTCAAATGTAATGTCAATCGACGTCTCCAGATGCATTGATCTATCTACTATCCTTCTCTTCATCCTTTCCTCTATCACTCCTATTTGCTCTCGCTGCAACTCTCTGTAACCCCTTGCGTGCTCGTGGCTTCCCGCCTTGCTTGGGGTGAAATGCTTTAAAAAACAAAACTTGATTGGGTGACTCAGGATTTATACCGGTAAAATATTCTAAACACACTAATTAAAGATTATAAACTAATTCTTGATGCAGTTTTCTACGATCCTTCCTTGATTCTGCTTTGATTCTATCACCATTCAATGTTGGCTCGAACTTGATTGGGTAACTCGGGATTTATACCGTTAAAATATTCTAAACACACTAATTAAAGATTATAAACTAATTCTTGATGCAGTTTTCTACGATCCTTCCTTGATTCTGCTTTGATTCTATCACCATTCAATGTTGGCTCGAACTTGATTGGGTAACTCGGGATTTATACCGGTAAAATATTCTAAACACACTAATTAAAGATTATAAACTAATTCTTGATGCAGTTTTCTACGATCCTTCCTTGATTCTCCTTTGATTCTATCACCATTCAATGTTGGCTCGAACTTGATTGGGTAACTCGGGATTTATACCGGTAAAATATTCTAAACACACTAATTAAAGATTATAAACTAATTCTTGATGCAGTTTTCTACGATCCTTCCTTGATTCTCCTTTGATTCTATCACCATTCAATGTTGGCTCGAACTTGATTGGGTAACTCGGGATTTATACCGGTAAAATATTCTAAACACACTAATTAAAGATTATAAACTAATTCTTGATGCAGTTTTCTACGATCCTTCCTTGATTCTGCTTTGATTCTATCACCATTCAATGTTGGCTCGAACTTGATTGGGTAACTCGGGATTTATACCGGTAAAATATTCCGAACACGCTAAATGTAAACATTATAAACTAATTCTTTACGCAATTGTTTACAATTCTAACATGGTTCTGTGGTTTCGCTGCTTGACCCATAATTTATAGCGACGATATACGGAATTATAATATAAGAGGAGATGATGAATTTATTTTAATTACAACATCCTACATTTATACCTTGCTTCAGCCTTGATTGTTTCACGTAGGATTCATATTAGTGAAATACGTCATCATTTTCCGAACACTCTAATAAAAGAGATGATGCCCTAATGCAAGACTCAGTTTTCTTTCATTCAAGCTTGGTTCTGCTTTAATTGTCTTTTCATTTCATAATTGGGAATACGTTATTATTTTCTAAACAGGCTAATCGAAGACACGATAAACTAATTCTCGGTGAAGCTATCTTCCATTAAACTATTATTCTGCCTTTGTTGGTTAACTCACAATTCGTAGTTTTGAAATACGTCACTATTTTCGGTGCAGCCTAATAGAAGAGGAGGGTAAACGAATTCTAGATGCATTTTCCGACCATTCTACTTGAATTCTGCCTTCGTTTATTGAAATTCATTGCCGTGAAACACATAATTACTTTTCTGGCCAGCCTTAATATATGATAAATTCGTTCCCAGTTGTTCAGCTATTTTGGTAAAACTTTCTTCGTTCGTCCAATTATATTTCTTTCTTTTATTTTGATTATTTAATACTTTATACTTTTAATCCAATTTTCTCTAGACCGTAACCTTTTTTTTTAAATTTCTTGAACCCTCTGCCATTATTACGGTTTCGCTACTGTTCAGCGTCCAAATTTTCATCTTTATTTTCTAATTCTTTTCTACCATTCAATTCCCGTCCAAAATTGTCATTCGTTATTCCACGTTTTTTGTACGTTGCCTATATTTATCGTTCTTCTGATTAACTGCCCTTTCAAGGCACTTTTTATTTGCTAATTTCATATATATATATATATATATATATATATATATATATATATATATATATATATTAACTAATATATATATATATATATATATATATTAACTAGTATATATATATAGAGAGGTTATCTAAGTGGTCAATATATATATATATATATATATATATATATATATATATATATATATATTGACCACTAATATTATCTATCTATCTATCTATCTATATATATATATATATATATATATATAAGTGAATATATATATATATATATATATTCACCAAAATATATATATATATATATATATATATATAGAGAGAGAGAGAGAGAGAGAGATAATATTAGCGGTCAACACACACACACACACACACACACATATATATATATATATATATGTATATATATATATATATATATATATATATATTGAATTTGTAGGGCTGAGGAATTGGATCGTGATTACGATTCCAATGTAATAAATTATATCCATGGAATATTAGTGGTTGAGCCTTTTATATGATATATATATATATATATATATATATATATATATATATATATATATATATATTAGTGAATATTATTCAGAATAAAGATAAATGTCTCAATACGTTGCCAGTCGTTTTTAATGAAAATGTTATATATATATATATATATATATATATATATATATATATATATATATATATATATATGTGTATGTATGTATGTATGTATGTATGTATAGATAGATAGATAATATTATGAAACAAAATCCCAAATTATTGGTGGGGTATAGATCTATTCCAACCGACAAAACTACGTCAGTCTCATTTATTCCCGGTGTATAGACGATGAGAAATTTCGTAGAAAATATGCGTTCTCCGACAGGAATCGAACTTGGATTCTGATACGGAAAACATCATTTGATCTGACGTGCTATGCTATTTTGCTACAGACTAACGTCTGGTTAGCAATGTCCAAATTACTGATTTTAAACACACAATCTTCGACGATTTTTCTCGATCGAACATATCTGCTCACGAAATGTATATTAACGTAAACAATGACAACATATAATGAAATGGATTGATATAATGGAATATGCATACAACTGAGTACCCCCTCACTGGAATATGATTGGCTGGTGTCCGTCATAAATACAGACGGACACGTAGGTATGACTAAGTCTATGACGACTCCCATTGGACTACGCCATTGGCTATCCTATTGGACTACACCTATTACCTGCAACTACGACGAGTACCTGTCGATTACTGCTACCGTGTACTACTTGATTACAGTAGCCAAAACCACTTAGCTACTTCGATCAAATATATAACCCTTTTCCGGGATATATCATCGAGAATTATTTAATATATTTTCTAATTACACCTTATTTTTATAGATGCAATTTATTTAAGTAAATGCTATGTTTTTAATGAAGCAGCATTAATTATATTAATTGTATGAATTCGATTCCTTTTGGAGAAAGCATATTTTCTACGGAATGTGTAAACGAAATGCTACAGCACATGTCTTCAAAATTGAATGTATCGTTCTTTTTGTCATGATTTCCTTAATCTGAATGAAATCTCAAAACCGTTTTGAATATTTTTCTTGTTGAAAGGAGATTTTTTTCCCAAAATGGATGCGTAAACCAGATGGTATATCATGCCTTTGAAAAAATTTCCTGATTCAAATCACGTGAAGCAAATCTCAAGCCCTCTCTCCACCAAAACACCTTACATCATAACAGACCCACAACCCTGCATATTTTTGTGGGGAATCACACATTCATCAATCAATCTTTCGCCTAGCGTTCTTCTCGTGTACACTCTCTTCTTACGTCTAAAAAGTTCAAATTTAAACTCGTTTTCCCAAATACACCCTTGCCCAAATTAATTGAAACAAAACGAATAATTTCCTTATTATTCACTTTTTCGAATTTTTCTAATGAATCATGATCCACTGCACATTTCATTTTATTACTTTATATGTTCATTCTACGAAGTTGCATCTTGCAGATTGACCACAGTTTCTCGGTTGGATTTAAATCAAGAGGGTTTCCAGACCAGTCTATAGGACTTTGATTTGCTCACTGGTAAGGCTTGGCAGTGTGGACGTGCAGTGTTTCAATTTTCATCCGCTTCCTTGGAATAACGTCTATCGCAGACAATAGTCATAGGACAACTAATCGATAGTCGAGACAGTCGTGTCTGGGCGTGATAAAAATCTCATGCAATCACGGATGACGCAAGATTTTTCAGGGCCAAACAAATTTTATCATACACCTCTTAAATAGATTCATATTACTGCACACCACTGTAAATGACCTAATCTTATAGAGAAAAAAAACGATATCGATTACACCCTGTCACTCCAGTGGGTGTAAAAATGACCGTATGTTGAAAGAAAGGAAACTAAAGCGGTTGTTTCAGTTAATTTGCACATGGCTGTAAATTTTGTCACTCTTTCAATGTTCACTTCTTACGCTTTTTTTTTTTTGGCCTATAACAGTCTTTTCTGCATATTCACTTCCCGAAGCTGGGGTTTCTTGCTAGCTATGCATCCTCTGAGCTCTCCTTGATCTAATTTAATTTTTCACAATTGAGAACGATACTGGTTGCTATCGACAGGAATTAAGTTCACCTTTCAACTCTGAAGCAGTTTCTATTTCTTTTGCTCTAAATATTAAAATATTTCTCAGCAGCAGCAGTTACCATTCCACCATATTTTCTGTCAATATTTGTACCAGTTTCTAAATACAGATATAACGAATATTGCGCCTCATGTTTGAAATATTCAATTTCTTGGCAATTTGTCTTTGAGAGTCGACTTCTTTGAAAAGAAAATTCACTTTGTGCCCTCACCTCAATGCTTGACTGCCTTGATTTTGTCATTTTGCACAAATAACTTCCAAATTAAAAACACATAAAAATCGCTAAAAATGCTAAAGTATTGACACAACCTTTTTCTTCATAAGTAGCTACATATGTATTGTTTACAACATTAGTCAGTGATATATATATATATATATATATATATATATATATATATATATATATATTAGGTCGGTGCAAAAATAATGTCGTTTTCTCATATATGTTGCTTTTATATATGATTTCTGAATTAATTCATTGATATATATAGACATGTTATATATCATTTTGAAGCGCGTTTTTCGCTCTATCGAATCGTGTTATTCGTTACCGTTTTCAATCTCTTCATTCATTCTTTGCAGGCTTTTCGACAGCATGGACAAAATTCAAATCCGCACGATTTTCTCGTTCCAGTTCAAACTAGGCCGAAAAGCTGCCGAGACAGCTCGTGATATCAATGGTGCGTTTGGCCCAGGAACCACTAACGAACGTGTGGCACAACGGTGGTTCAAGAAATTTCGCAATGGTGACGAGAGCCTCGAAGATGAAGACGGTCGCGGCCGGACGACTGCGGTTGATAACGAATATTTGAAAGCCTTAATTGAAGCCGATCCTCGCAAAACCACACGAGAAGTTGCTGTTGAACTCGAGGTCGACCACTCAACAGTCGTTCACCATTTAAAGCAAATAGGGAAGTCAAAAAAGTAGGATAAATGGGTGAACGACAATCAAAAAAATCGTCAAAAAACGGCATTATTTTTGCACCAACCTAATATATATATATATATATATATATATATATATATACACATACACACACACACACACGCACGCACTTAGTCCTCATAAAAATATAAGGACACAAGGAAAATGCTGTTTGGAACGAGCCTTGGTTCAAAAAAGACAATGAACTCTAAACTGTGATTATTTAAAACAATATATATAAAGATATTTTTATACATTTTCTCTCATGTGTTCATATCTGCTCGATACGTATCCAAATGTAAACAAATGACGTCACACATGAATTGGACAATGTCCGACAATTATTTTAAGACACTTTTATGTTTATACATTCTTTTTTATAGATACAAATATTTAAGCAAATTCTCTGTTTATTATAAACAGTATTAATAACATTTACCGGCCTGAATGTCCGAGAAATTTTAATAGGAAATATGCACCCTCCGACAGGAATCGAACCTGTGTTCTACACGGGACAGCCATATAGCCTGACGTGTTTTACCAATTTAGCCACAGAGGAGCGTTCGGTTATCGAGGTCGATTTTACTGTCTTTAAACTACAATGTTCCATGTTTATATGTAGATATGAATATACATAATTCAGAGAAAGAAATAATATAGATATAGAGAAAAGGGAGAGATATCAAGAGACATTGAAACGTAAAGACATATATATATATATATATATATATATATATATATATATATATATATAAACCTAGAGAGCCAGACAATATATATATATATATATATATATATATATATATATATATATATATATATATATATATATATATATATTGTGTGTGTATTTAGGGAGCATCTTTTCATTCATACACGTCTTATATGCGCGTGTTTATCGTTGCTTAAAAATCATCTATGTAAACACTGACAGACTATCATCACTGTCGTGTCCGTATATTGTTTAATATGTTGTAATTGACATCTTTGATAATGGCTAAAGTAAGCCGAAAGCTTAGATTGTATTAAAAAAATATCGATCACTACTGTGAATTTCTTTCTTCTTTCAACGATAATGTTATTAAACTTATCAGAAGTTACGAAAAAAATTTACATAAAATAAATAGACAACACTTGTCTATATAATTTAATGAAACGTGTATGAATATATATATATATATATATATATATATATATATATATATATATATATATATATATATATATATATATATATATATATATAGTTAAACCTAGAGAGCCAGACAACCTACCACGGTTTCAGCTTAGCGGATCGTCGGGGAAGGCTGCGTACTCTTATTATTTTTTTTTTCCTGAGATACATAGATAGATAGATAGATAGATAGATAGATAGATAGAAAAAATATAACCAGCAATAAAAATTTTGTCGGCATTAAATAACCCATTGAGGTTGATATACCGTATGACAAAAAAAACAAAACAATATATACTAAGATAGATAGATAGATAGATAGATATGAAGGGATTGAGATAGATAGATAGATATATATGAAGGGACTGAGATAGATAGATAGATAGATAGATAGATAGATAGATAGATAGATATGAAGGGATTGAGATAGATAGCTAGATATATATGAAGGGACTGAGATAGATAGATAGATAGATAGATAGATAGATAGATAGATAGATAGATAGATAGAAAATATAACCAGACATAAAAATCTTGTCGCCCTTAAAATAACCCAATGAGGTGTTGATATGCCGGAAAACAAACCAAATCAAACGAATAGACTGAGATAGATAGATAGATAGATAGATAGATAGATAGATAGATAGATAGATAGATAGATAGAACATAAATTGTATAATTCTAGGGCATCCTGGAAATGAAAACCAACAAACTTTTGAAATATATTCATTTATTTCAAGACATTTCTGGGTTTGTCATATTGACGTATAAGCCCAGAAATCTATCCTTGATCCACGGTCACCATTTGACGTAGATCTTTTCATATGACTTGTAACTGTTTCCACAGGAGATGTTGTATGAATTTATATAATGTTTACAAACTGGCTTTATTACAAGCATTGAAATCCTCACGACTGCCTGTGGAATGAGTATTAAGTATATATCAGGACAGAACAGATATTCAGGAGGAATACTAAAATGTCCTTTTTCAGAAATCTGGTCTTTGATCTGCATAGGAGGGGAAGACCAAAAAGGCATAACGATTCCGCCAATAGAAACTTCATCTTTTGTGGAATTGAATACCACCAGATTTAGTGCCATAAAGGCGAATATTTTCTGGTTATTAACACTTTTCCTGTAGCCATTTTTAGGGACTACATTTGGCACATGTGAAGCACAAGTAAGCACAGGCATAAACATGAAACAGTTCTTTAATACATATATATATATATATATATATATATATATATATATAATTATTTGTTTAAAAATATGATTCCAACGCTACATAAGAGTTCTCAAGTTTCAAAACAAGAGCCGAAAACTTCAATATAATTATTTGAATTAAATTGAATTAAAGTACTAAGCTCTGTTCCAGGTTCAAGCAAAATTTTATTTGGAATAACTTATTCCTGAAATTTACGCGTTTTATAAGCATATTCATTATTGAAATTAAAATTACTATGGTAACGGCTAGAGGAATTGTTTAAAGAAAAGGGGCGTAAGGCTTAATAATTTGTATCAATATCTCAGTTACATTCACAGAACATCAAGTCAGGGTAAGGTTGGGGTGTCTAAATTTAAAGCGGAAGATGACATCATCTAGTCTGGTTAAGTGTCTATGGAGATTTTTTTTTTTTTTATTTTTATTTATTTTTTTCTGAAAGGGTTTTGTGTATATAAAAAAACTGTCATAAGTCGCTAACATTTGTTTTTTTTTCACGACTTCATAAAGGGCTATCGTTTTTGTTTTTTTTTTGTTTTTTTATAGGGCATTTAAACTATTTATTTTTGTATCGAGCACTATTTTTTAAAATAATAACAAAAATACTAAAGAACTTTGGATTATTTACCTAACAAGTTCTTTCCTATATATTTTTACACACACACACACACATATATATATATATATATATATATATATATGTTAAGTAATTGTTTCATATATATATATATATATATATATATATATATATATATGTTAAGTAATTATTTCATATATATATATATATATATATATATATATATATATGAAATAATTACTTAACATATATATATATATATATATATATATATATATATATATATATATATATGTTAAGTAATTATTTCATATATATATATATATATATATATATATATATATTAGGTTGGTGCAAAAATAATGTCGGTTTTCGACGTATTTTTTAACGTCAAAAACCGACATTATTTTTGCACCAACCTAATATATATATATACGAAGTGTAACAGCAAAATTGTACAAATCGTGTAACAGCAAGATTATACAATTGTTAGATTAAGCCTCGAACTCTTATATCTTAGAAATGATTAAAGATATCTTACTGGAATTATCCGAGGTTTTTATGGAACTATTGAACTCTACTTTGAATAATTAGAATTTATTTAGTTCTTAGTTGAAATGATAATCCCTCTTGCTGTTGTGACCTCCTGATTTAGTTTTCCTACATTTTAAAACTTATTCACTATTCTGTTGGTTGAACGTTCTTGAATGGACTTTGAAGATGGAAGCCAGAGTATGAATGTTCGTAAGATTACTGAGGGATTTAATGATCTTCTTCGTCCCACAAAACATTTTTAATGTGTTCTCTTTCTAGCTGAATAACTCAAAAGGAAGATTTGAAATAATCATAATTAAGTAATTCATCGAGTCTAGAAGAAAACTCAGTAGAATGCAGAAAGCACTGGACGGTCGTTTCTTCCTATATTTGGGACTCATCAGCAGTGCGCATCCAGTGTGCACACGAGAATTAAAACCCGGACAGTTACGATAGGAGGCAAACACCATACCAATTGTAATTAGTATCTATCGTAACTGTCCGGGTTTCAATTCCCGGGTGCACACTGGATGCGCACTGCTGGTGAGTCCCCAAAATAGAACGAAACGGCCCTCCAGTGCTTTCTGCATTCTGCTGAGTTTTCTTCTAAACCTGCTGAATTACTTAACAATGATTATTTCAAATCCTCGTAAGTATATATATATATATATATATATATATATATATATATATATATATATATATATATATATATATTTAGCTCGGAATATGTGATAGAGCGGCGCTCTATCGAGTCTAATTCGTTACCTCTTCGTCAACGAGGCCCGTTTCCCTCCTATCATAACTGTCCGGGTTTCAATTCTCGGTAGTGGATGCGCATAGGACGAAATGGCCGTCCTGTGCTTTCTGCATTCTGCTGAGGTTTCTTCTACACTCGATGAATTACTTAATTATCATTATCTCAAATCCTTCTAATTTTTATCACTTATATATCCTTGCTTGAACTGGCTTCTAATCCTCTGGACTGAGCGGTTTGGGGATAGTTGTGGCTCGTGGAGGCACAGTCCTATGGGTAAAGAGAAACTCAGAATATGTAATAGAGCGGCGCTATATCGAGTCTAATTCGTTACCTCTTTGTCACCGAGGCCCGTTGGTACAGTTGGTATGGCGCTTGCTTCGTATCGTAACCGTTCAGTGTTTCAATTGCTGGTAGTGGATGCGCACTGCTGACGAGTCCCAAATATAGGATGAAACGGCCGTCCACTGCTTTCTGCATTCTGTTGAGGTTTCTTCTAAACTCGAAGAATATCTTAATTATGATATATATTTATGTGTGTGTTTCTATATATATATATATATATATATAATTAACTGGACTATATTTGATAAATATTTTAATATATTTTTTGTTTATAAGTTGTTTTTATACATACAATAATTTATAAATACTCTGTTTATAATAAACAGTATTAATTAAATTTACCCGCATGAATGTCCGAGAAATTATGTGTCCTCTGACAGGAATCTAATGTCTGTCCGACACGGAACCGTCATATGATCTGACTCAGCTACAGAGGAAGCGTCGAGTTAGCAAAGTCCACATTACTTTTTTTAAGCAACAAATTTCCCAGGATCTTTCTCGAACGATCATATCTGCTCGAAGTGTATTTTAATTTCATTACAAACTGTGCATTTTCCTTAAATAATTGTATCTATAAAAATAACGCATAAACAATAAATATATCCACACACACACACACGCACAATTGGAAAAAAGATCTTAGATTTTGCCGACGCGTTTCGTCTTCCGACTTTTTCAAGGCAAAAATGAAATCTAAATGTTCTTGTTGTTATAGTTACATTAAAAAATCCAAATTTAAAAAGATAGACACTTCTGTCTTAGCCTTTTTTTCTGGTTAATGTAAATTACCTTTATAGTAAGAGATTTTTTTTTTGATTTTTTAATGTAACTATAACAACAAGAACATTTCGATTTCATTTTTGCCTTGAAAAAGTCGGAAGACGAAACGTGTCGGCAAAATCTAAGATCTTTTTTCCAATTGTCATTTTATACCAATCTGTCTTGTCCACAGAATTGATCTGGGAATTTAACTATATATATATATATATATATATATATATATATATATATATTGAAGCATGATCACACTTATCCAAGAATGTCCGTTGTAGACGCCTACTCAGGCACATTTGTGATTGTTTAACACTCAGAAATCCCACCTGTTTATACTGTAACTATGATGAGAGGACCTTAGTTACGGTTTCTGTGAGAGAGAGAGAGAGAGAGAGAGAGAGAGATAGTGTGTGTTATCTCGCGTGACCAACAATCTGATTAAGTTCAGCGCGCTAAAAACCCTCGTAAGATCGTTTTAGCTGTCAAGGAGTTGAAGATTTCAAGGTTTGTTCCATTGTTTCCGCAGACCGATAAAATTAAGAAAACACCTGACAAATCGACCATGGTGAGATTCGAACCCGGGCCTCATGGCCAGAAAGCGGACATCCTAACGTGTATGTATGTATGCATATGCGTGTGTGTACATATATATATATATACCTAATGCGGGAAAAATCTGACTCGTCAGTCATGTATCGAAAGATACATGATCGCCTAAGCGTGTATCACGCATGGCACATAACTGAATGAATGAGGAAAACGAAACAGTCGCTGGTATAATTTGGCATGGACACAAACGAGAATTCCGTCTGAAGTGGTGACTTCTCTGAGGCAAATATTACAAGTCTCTCCTTGCTCTGTCATCAAAGGACTGGAGTTAACGGTTCCTGTCCAATTATCGGAAATCACCGGCATCCGACAATCATCTTCAAAATGCGATGCCACAAGTAGCTTCTCAAACTCAGGTTAAGCGGTTCATTCCAATGTTTGACGTCTGTAGAATTGCGTCCGCGCCATGTTTACGTAACGTTTACACAGAACAGGCTTAAACAAAGGTCACAATTGTAATCACAACAATAATATTTAACTATATATAAGGATTTGACGAGTTTGTCTGTCTCGCTATGTATATGCCTATTCTCTTTTATAACATAAAAGTATATATGTCATTTAGCTACTGTTTTTTAATGGTATAGCACGTCAGACTATATGACGGTGCGTGTAGGATACAGGTTCGATTCCTGTCGGAGGACATATATTTTCTATGAAATTTCTCGGACATTCAGGCCTGTAAATGTAGTCACTACTGTTTTTTTATTTTCATTTTTATTTTTTTGTATTTATTTAAATATTTGTATCTATAAAAATAACGTACAAACAGAAAATATATTTAAATAATTGTCCATTTCATAATATATATATATATATATATATATATATATATATATATATATATATATATATATATATATATATATAACCGTTTAAATGTGTCAATATATATATATATATATATATATATATATATATATATATAACCGTTTAAAAGTGTCAGTATCTGCTAACACACTCATGTCTTCTCCCCCCCCCTCACTTCTTCACTTCGTTAATTTACATATGTTTAATACGGCCGGTCAAAAATGTGTAAATTTTCTTTTCATTTTTGTTTGGAAGTAAAGTCTGATTATCCGCACTCTTTTAAAAGGGCTGTGGTGAAATAATTTATTATATGGAACCTTAAAGTGGTCTGTTTTTATTTAAATTATTTGCTCTGGATTTACATTGAGCTCTCTGGATTTTATCCTCCTTAGGTTTACCCATACGGATTACCTTGTTTATCATAAACTATATATATATATATATATATATATATATATATATATATATATATATATATATATTTGGTTGGATTGATGTGAGTTTGTGACCCTGAGTTTCACGCTTTTGCGATCGTCAGACAAACTGATTAATTTTTAAAAATTTTGGGTTAATGTAGATTTCGTGTATTGGTGTTATTATGGAAGTGTGGGGGAAATCGTCATCGTGGTGTCATCGTGCTAACGCAAACATCGATGTATGTTCATACGCCCAATGAAGTACGCAGACACACATACATACTTGGTCGTCCGTCGGGACTCATACATATATAAACATATGTGCGCAGTTTCGGATATGACATATGTATGTATACAGGTGGTGTTGTGTCTATCCATACGCATTTGTAATCAATCAACTCTTAACCAACAAAATTACACAGAAGACAAACACGAACACAATAAGCATTATAAACCAAGAAGCCAAAAATATAGCCACCAAATTGAATATAGATGGAAGAGTAAACAAACTAGCTGAACAACATGCTTTCATGACGGCAAAGGACCACAAAACCAGCTTCGTAGAAAAACCCATATTCAGACTAATTAACCCGGCGAAGACTGAGATAGGAAAAATCAGTTAAAAGATACTAGAAAATATCAACACCAGCCTAAGAGAAAAATTAGGTCTCAACCAGTGGAAGAACACCAAAGCTGTCATAGAGTGGTTTAAAACGATAGATAACAAAAACAACTCCACTTTCATCCAATTTGACATTGTGGAATTCTATCCTTCCATTACAGAAAGCATATTAAATGAAGCTATACAACTGGCAAAACTCACGGACGGAGATATAAAAATAATCAAACATTGCCGAAAATCCCTACTGTTCCACAATAATGAACCATGGGCAAAGTAACAAAACTACAACCTGTTTGACGTAACAATGGGTAGCTACGATGGTTCAAAAATTAGTAGGCATACTCATCCTATCATACCCGGCCAGAATCCTGGAGAGAAAGGACACAGGATTATACAGAGATGACGGTCTTATCTTAATAAGGGAATCCAATGGCCCCAAATTAGATAAATTCAGGAAGAAAATAGTGAACGCCCTAAAAAATATCGGATTCAAAATAGAGATAAACGCAGGCACAACAACAGTAAACTTCCTTGACGTCACTCTTAACCCGATCAACAACACATACGAACCGTACAAAAAAGAAAATGACACCCCAACTTACGTACACACATCCTCCAACCACCCACCTTCAATCATCAAACAAATACCTAAATCAATCAGCCGCAGACTATATGAGAACTCATCTAACATACACATTTTCAATATCAAAAAAGCACCATACAACGAAGCACTAAAAACAAGTGGTTACAAACAACAACTACAATATATACCTCCACAGCCAAAACGCAAAAAACAGAAAGAGAAACATTATCTGGTTTAATACAGAAACAACAAAACCTTTAACACGAACATTGGCAAGATATTCCTAGACTTAATAGAAAAACACTTCACTGAATCAAATCGATTATCAAAAATATTTAACAAAAATAACGTAAAAATCAGTTACAGCTGCACAAGAAACATAACAGAAATTATCAAAAACCACAACAAAAAATGACAACCTACAAAAATGAAACCAAGGATCCAATATGCAACTGCAGAAACAGAACAACATGTCCACTCCAGGGAAATTGCCAACTTACAAACACAATATACAAGGCCAAGGTAAGTTCAAACAACAACATAATACACTACATCGGTGCCACCGAAGGTCCATTCAAGATGAGGAATAACAATCACAACCTTTCATTCACCAACAGGAAATATTCGAACAGCACTACACTTTCTACATACATATGGCAGCAAAAAGACAAAAATATCACACCAACAATAAGTTGGGAAATATTGAAAAAAGCTCCTGCCTACAGCAACATTACAAAAAATGCCTACTTTGCCTACATGAAAAAGTAGCAATAATATCACACAAACCGCAAAAGAATTTACTAAACAAAAAATCAGAGATAATCTCCAAATGTAGGCATGAGAACAAGTACCTATTATCCGAATTCATACCAAACGGATAAAAAAGACAAACCACCAACAATCACATTTTAATTTCAAGATACCATCACAATATTTGCATTTATCGTTATTATCATTGCACCACCATTAGTAATCACTTCTACCACTTTACAATAACTATTAACTAATAATATTATCATTACCACCAACACCCAACACCATCACTAACACACCACATATACTATTAACATATAAATCCACTATAATCATTAACGTATATTACTCCCCCAGCACAGAATACCTATTATCAGGATTTATACCAAAATAAATTAATACATATAACAAAATAAAATAAAAGACCAACAACCACTTTTTAGTTCAAGCTACCACCACTATAACTACATTTATGGATTTATCATTCTCCCACCACCATTACTAATCACTTCTACCAATTAACAATGACTATTGGCTAATTATATTATCATTGTCTCCAATCCCTTACAACATTACTATCACATCACATCTACTATTAACATATAGACCCGCTATAATTATTAACATAAACTACCCTCTTGCCCAGCATATTAAATATTAAATATCACCATATAAAATAACCAATAAGGATTACAAACCGAAATTTCTACCTGCTACATATACACAGTCATCAAAAACAAACAAATAACCAGCTTTAAATATAACAAATAAAACCCCTTTTTTCAAAAATTTAAAAATAAATATAAATAAAAATAATAATAATTTTTACGTATCATAATTTTACACAAACCCCACCACACGTATATACATACATGCGAGGAAATATTATTCAGTGGAAAAATAGAAAAATGACATGAATACATTCACGAGAAATTTTCGCTACACTTCGAATCTTTGAATTTCAACATAGAAATGGGTATGTATAGACACAACACCTCCCGTATACATACATATGTCATATCCGAAACTTCCCACATATGTTTATATATGTATGAGTCCCGACGGAAGACCAAGTATGTATATGTGTCTGCGTACTGCATTTGGCGTATGAACATACATCGATGTTTGCGTTAGCACGATGACACCACGACGACGTTCCCCCCTCCACTTCCATAATAACACCAATACACGCAATCTGCATAAACCCAAAATTTTTTAAAAAATTAATCAGTTTGTCTGACGATCGCAAAAGCGTGAAACCCAGGGCCACAAACTCACATAAATCCAACCAAATATGTTAGCTCTATCTCTGATATTGAGCGCTTTCTAATAAGTACCGCGCATATAATGTGTAAATAATTATATATATATATTTATTTATTTATATTTACACACACACACACACATATATATATATATATAACCAACCTGCCTGTTACCGTGATTTCTGGCAATTAGGAATCGTCAAGTAGGAAAATTGTATTTTTCAAACCAAGACACTCTTATATACATAAAGATTCCTGTAATAAAGGAGAGGAGGAAGAACGAATTAAAGGCGGAGCCATATATATATATATATATATATATATATATATATATATATATATATATGAAGAAAAATATACGGAAAAAACAAACAAAAATCCTTATATGCAATTATGCTGTTTTAATGTTAATATAATGTCAACGTCGGACGTTTCGGTCTAATAAACCATCTTCAGGACATATTCATAAAATATAATTAACATTATCAATTCAACATGACAAAGACGATGGACATAAGAACAAGACTTATCCAAACAGATAAGTGAAAGTTTTATATAAGTTTTAAGTTTTTATCTGTTTGGATAAGTCTTGTTCTTATGTCCATCATCTTTGTCATGTTGAATTGATAATGTTAATTGTATTTTATGAATATGTCCTGAAGATGGTTTATTAGACCGAAACGTCCGACGTTGACATTATATTAACATTAAAACAGCATAATTGCATATAAGGATTTTTGTTTGTTTTTCCGTATATTTTTCTTCATACTGTCGGATCTATATCCATATATTTGCTTACATATATATATGTATATATGAAATATATATATATATATATATATATATATATATATATATATATATATATATATATAGGATTAATACAAAAATTAAATTGTCACTAAGCTGATTGATTTAGCACCTCGTCTCCAGAGTTTTGTAAACGAACTTTTGATCAGTGCATTCTTCAACAGGGAAAATTATGACAAAGTGAATTTTTTCCCCTGTAGGACTAAAGTGATGTTTACGTTGGTCCGACTGCACATGCGCACGAATGAGACGAGGTTGGGCGCTGAGAATTTGAAACTGAAATTGATTTTTTTTTAAGTGCGTGTTTTCAGTATATAATCTAGCAGATTTCATTTAGTTTCTCTACACTATATAACCGATTTTATTTAGTTTCGGTTAGAATGTAAACCCATACGGTTAATTTTCAGTGTAACACCAGCACTCAGTTCGCATTAAAAATATCCAGAATCCTTACATTTATGTGTAATTGTGCATTCTCCATTTGAATCTGGATTGATAAATTTGATAAAAATTTACCGTTTTGGAGTTATCGACAGTGAAAGTTCGGATTCATTCGCGTCGTTGGCGGCAGTCATTACTCGCGTTGTTTGCATCCATTCGCCGCGGAAAGCTGAACGCGGATGACTACGGAAAGTTAGGCTCGGAACTGATCTTTCTTGTCTAAATTTGTCTCAATTACTGCGCACGAGGACTATTTACGTAGACACGCTCAATTTGCGCAATGATACCTACGCTGATAGCTATTCTGCAGCGAATGTATACAAACAACACCAGTAATGACTGCCCGCGACGCGAATGAATCCGAACTTTCACTGTCGATAATTCCAAAACGTTAGATTTTATCAAATTTATCAAGACAGGTTCGAATTGAACATGCACAATTACACATAAATGTAAGTATTCTGGTAACCTTTAATGCGAACTGTGTACGGGTACTACACTGCAAATTAACCATCCAAACAAAGTTAATATAAATTTTAAGTTCACAGCGTGTATTTTTCTCATCGAGAATATTTTCGTAGTATATAAAGATATTATTTTTATTGCTTTAAAAATAAGTTAGTCTTAAATGTTTAATCGTCTACGTTATTTTTGTGCACGTGTTCTTTTGAGAAATGTGTAGTTTTAAAATGCCAGATGATTTGTGAAAAAAATGTTACGTGTCTATATCTTTTGGACTTACCAGTTAAAAAAACCCAAAATTGATTATAATTTGGTAAGGATTCATTTAGAATTTATGGAAAAATATTTTCTCCTATTTACTGGTCAATGAGAGACGTGGTCTCTCGGTCTTGGGAAAACCTGGATGTGGCCTTTTGTGATTCACTTTTTAAATAAAAGAACTTCGATTAGCAGATAACTCCATAAGGTATTTTGACATGATCCAAATTGAGATTCCCAACCTCACCAGTTTGTTTTTGGCCCCACTTTTTTCATCTTGAAAGGGTAGCTATCTTTTTTCCCCATGGCCGAATTTATTTTATTATTTCCCTCTCCCTTAGGAAGAGGACCAGTTGATTTTTCCCAAATAATATAGCGATTTCTCTTAAATCTTTTTAAGGGTTTGACGGGTCTAACTACCATCAGTTATGTTTATTTTGTACATTTGTTTTGATATGTTTTGTTTTGGGGGTTCATACACTTCCCCACCTTATTACGTACTAGCAGTAGAGCCGGGCGTTGCCCGGGGATGTAACAGTAAGAGATAGATCAAAAAAGACTGAAAAATAAAATTGACAAAGATTATTGTTTAAGGTTGACGTAAACGCATGTCTTAATTAGTTTTCTTTTAGTTTTGTTTCGTTTTGTTTTTTGTTTTTTTTTACAAATTGGTCAAACCCAAAGTCAAAGAAAAACATTGTTTTCAATCGTTAAGAGTCTACCGATTGAATAGAATTTTATTATAAACAATTGTCCTGTAAATGGAATCTTTAAAGCATTCTGAATGTAAAAATAAAGAAAAAAGTGTGCAAGACAATAAGAAACACTACCTGCCAAAAGAAAAGTGAAGTTTTATTGAAATCGGTTGAAAAATGTAGGAAATCCGATCCCATATATAAACGAACATACACACGCTCACACACACACACACACACACAACCAACCATCCTTGGTTTTATAATAAGTATAACTCGATGTGAGTTGTCCCCCTTTCATTAATGCCTCTTAATTGTGTTTTCAAATTGATTTCGTGCAATAAAAATTGTGTTTTCTAATTTTTTTGGCGTTGTCAGAACCACCGCAAGGTAATTTTACGTAGACCTGTGAAGTTTTGTTGAAATCGGTTGAAAAATGTAGGAAATCCGATCCCATATATAAACGAACATACATACGCTCACACACACACACACACACACAACCAACCATCCTGGGTTTTATAATAAGTATAACTCGATGTGAGTTGTCCCCCTTTCATTAATGCCTCTTAATTGTGTTTTCAAATTGATTTCGTGCAATAAAAATTGTGTTTTCTAATTTTTTTTGGCGTTGTCAGAACCACTGCAAGGTAATTTTACGTAGCCCTGTGAAGTTTTGTTGAAATCGGTTGAAAAATGTAGGAAATCCGATCCCATATATAAACGAACATACATACGCTCACACACACACACACACACACACACACACAACCAACCATCCTGGGTTTTATAATAAGTATAACTCGATGTGAGTTGTCCCCCTTTCATTAATGCCTCTTAATTGTGTTTTCAAATTGATTTCGTGCAATAAAAATTGTGTTTTCTAATTTTTTTGGCGTTGTCAGAACCACTGCAAGGTAATTTTACGTAGCCCTGTGAAGTTTTGTTGAAATCGGTTGAAAAATGTAGGAAATCCGATCCCATATATAAACGAACATACATACGCTCACACACACACACACACACACACACACACACACACACACACACACACACACCAACCATCCTGGGTTTTATAATAAGTATAACTCGATGTGAGTGGTCCCCCTTTCATTAATGCCTCTTAATTGTGTTTTCAAATTGATTTCGTGCAATAAAAATTGTGTTTTCTAATTTTTTTGGCGTTGTCAGAACCACCGCAAGGTAATTTTACGTAGACCTGTGAAGTTTTGTTGAAATCGGTTGAAAAATGTAGGAAATCCGATCCCATATATAAACGAACATACATACGCTCACACACACACACACACACACACACAACCAACCATCCTGGGTTTTATAATAAGTATAACTCGATGTGAGTTGTCCCCCTTTCATTAATGCCTCTTAATTGTGTTTTCAAATTGATTTCGTGCAATAAAAATTGTGTTTTCTAATTTTTTTTGGCGTTGTCAGAACCACTGCAAGGTAATTTTACGTAGCCCTGTGAAGTTTTGTTGAAATCGGTTGAAAAATGTAGGAAATCCGATCCCATATATAAACGAACATACATACGCTCACACACACACACACACACACACACACACAACCAACCATCCTGGGTTTTATAATAAGTATAACTCGATGTGAGTGGTCCCCCTTTCATTAATGCCTCTTAATTGTGTTTTCAAATTGATTTCGTGCAATAAAAATTGTGTTTTCTAATTTTTTTGGCGTTGTCAGAACAACCGCAAGGTAATTTTACGTAGACCTGTGAAGTTTTGTTGAAATCGGTTGAAAAATGTAGGAAATCCGATCCCATATATAAACGAACATACATACGCTCACACACACACACACACACACACACACACACACACACACACACAACCAACCATCCTGGGTTTTATAATAAGTATAACTCGATGTGAGTTGTCCCCCTTTCATTAATGCCTCTTAATTGTGTTTTCAAATTGATTTCGTGCAATAAAAATTGTGTTTTCTAATTTTTTTGGCGTTGTCAGAACCACTGCAAGGTAATTTTACGTAGCCCTGTGAAGTTTTGTTGAAATCGGTTGAAAAATGTAGGAAATCCGATCCCATATATAAACGAACATACATACGCTCACACACACACACACACACACACACACACACACACACACAACCAACCATCCTGGGTTTTATAATAAGTATAACTCGATGTGAGTGGTCCCCCTTTCATTAATGCCTCTTAATTGTGTTTTCAAATTGATTTCGTGCAATAAAAATTGTGTTTTCTAATTTTTTTGGCGTTGTCAGAACCACCGCAAGGTAATTTTACGTAGACCTGTGAAGTTTTGTTGAAATCGGTTGAAAAATGTAGGAAATCCGATCCCATATATAAACGAACATACACACGCTCACACGCACACACACACAACCAACCATCCTTGGTTTTATAATAAGTATAACTCGATGTGAGTTGTCCCCCTTTCATTAATGCCTCTTAATTGTGTTTTCAAATTGATTTCGTGCAATAAAAATTGTGTTTTCTAATTTTTTTGGCGTTGTCAGAACCACCGCAAGGTAATTTTACGTAGACCTGTGAAGTTTTGTTGAAATCGGTTGAAAAATGTAGGAAATCCGATCCCATATATAAACGAACATACACACGCTCACACACACACACACACACACACACACACAACCAACCATCCTTGGTTTTATAATAAGTATAACTCGATGTGAGTTGTCCCCCTTTCATTAATGCCTCTTAATTGTGTTTTCAAATTGATTTCGTGCAATAAAAATTGTGTTTTCTAATTTTTTTAGGCGTTGTCAGAACCACCGCAAGGTAATTTTACGTAGCCCTGTGAAGTTTTGTTGAAATCGGTTGAAAAATGTAGGAAATCCGATCCCATATATAAACGAACATACACACGCTCACACACACACACACACAACCAACCATCCTGGGTTTTATAATAAGTATAACTCGATGTGAGTTGTCCCCCTTTCATTAATGCCTCTTAATTGTGTTTTCAAATTGATTTCGTGCAATAAAAATTGTGTTTTCTAATTTTTTTGGCGTTGTCAGAACCACCGCAAGGTAATTTTACGTAGCCCTGTGAAGTTTTGTTGAAATCGGTTGAAAAATGTAGGAAATCCGATCCCATATATAAACGAACATACATACGCTCACACACACACACATACACACACACACACACACACACACACACACACACACACAACCAACCATCCTGGGTTTTATAATAAGTATAACTCGATGTGAGTTGTCCCCCTTTCATTAATGCCTCTTAATTGTGTTTTCAAATTGATTTCGTGCAATAAAAATTGTGTTTTCTAATTTTTTTGGCGTTGCCAGAACCACCGCAAGGTAATTTTACATAGCCCTGTGAAGTTTTGTTGAAATCGGTTGAAAAATGTAGGAAATCCGATCCCATATATAAACGAACATACACACGCTCACACACACACACACACACAACCAACCATCCTTGGTTTTATAATAAGTATAACTCGATGTGAGTTGTCCCCCTTTCATTAATGCCTCTAAATTGTGTTTTCAAATTGATTTCGTGCAATAAAAATTGTGTTTTCCAATTTTTTTTGGCGTTGTCAGAACCACTGCAAGGTAATTTTACGTAGCCCTGTGAAGTTTTGTTGAAATCGGTTGAAAAATGTAAGAAATCCGATCCCATATATAAACGAACATACATACGCTCACACACACACACACACACACACACACACACACAACCAACCATCCTGGGTTTTATAATAAGTATAACTCGATGTGAGTGGTCCCCCTTTCATTAATGCCTCTTAATTGTGTTTTCAAATTGATTTCGTGCAATAAAAATTGTGTTTTCTAATTTTTTTGGCGTTGTCAGAACCACCGCAAGGTAATTTTACGTAGACCTGTGAAGTTTTGTTGAAATCGGTTGAAAAATGTAGGAAATCCGATCCCATATATAAACGAACATACACACGCTCACACACACACACACACAACCAACCATCCTTGGTTTTATAATAAGTATAACTCGATGTGAGTTGTCCCCCTTTCATTAATGCCTCTTAATTGTGTTTTCAAATTGATTTCGTGCAATAAAAATTGTGTCTTCTAATTTTTTTGGCGTTGTCAGAACCACCGCAAGGTAATTTTACGTAGCCCTGTGAAGTTTTGTTGAAATCGGTTGAAAAATATAGGAAATCCGATCCCATATATAAACGAACATACACACGCTCACACACACACACACACAACCAACCATCCTTGGTTTTATAATAAGTATAACTCGATGTGAGTTGTCCCCCTTTCATTAATGCCTCTTAATTGTGTTTTCAAATTGATTTCGTGCAATAAAAATTGTGTTTTCTAATTTTTTGGCGTTGTCAGAACCACCGCAAGGTAATTTTACGTAGACCTGTGAAGTTTTGTTGAAATCGGTTGAAAAATGTAGGAAATCCGATCCCATATATAAACGAACATACACACGCTCACACACACACACACACAACCAACCATCCTTGGTTTTATAATAAGTATAACTCGATGTGAGTTGTCTCCCTTTCATTAATGCCTCTTAATTGTGTTTTCAAATTGATTTCGTGCAATAAAAATTGTGTTTTCTAATTTTTTTGGCGCTGTCAGAACCACCGCAAGGTAATTTTACGTAGCCCTGTGAAGTTTTGTTGAAATCGGTTGAAAAATGTAGGAAATCCGATCCCATATATAAACGAACATACATACGCTCACACACACACACACACACACACACACACACACACACAACCAACCATCCTGGGTTTTATAATAAGTATAACTCGATGTGAGTTGTCCCCCTTTCATTAATGCCTCTTAATTGTGTTTTCAAATTGATTTCGTGCAATAAAAATTGTGTTTTCTAATTTTTTTGGCGTTGTCAGAACCACCGCAAGGTAATTTTACGTAGACCTGTGAAGTTTTGTTGAAATCGGTTGAAAAATGTAGGAAATCCGATCCCATATATAAACGAACATACACACGCTCACACACACACACACACAACCAACCATCCTTGGTTTTATAATAAGTATAACTCGATGTGAGTTGTCCCCCTTTCATTAATGCCTCTTAATTGTGTTTTCAAATTGATTTCGTGCAATAAAAATTGTGTTTTCTAATTTTTTTAGGCGTTGTCAGAACCACCGCAAGGTAATTTTACGTAGCCCTGTGAAGTTTTGTTGAAATCGGTTGAAAAATGTAGGAAATCCGATCCCATATATAAACGAACATACACACGCTCACACACACACACACACAACCAACCATCCTGGGTTTTATAATAAGTATAACTCGATGTGAGTTGTCCCCCTTTCATTAATGCCTCTTAATTGTGTTTTCAAATTGATTTCGTGCAATAAAAATTGTGTTTTCTAATTTTTTTGGCGTTGTCAGAACCACCGCAAGGTAATTTTACGTAGCCCTGTGAAGTTTTGTTGAAATCGGTTGAAAAATGTAGGAAATCCGATCCCATATATAAACGAACATACATACGCTCACACACACACACATACACACACACACACACACACACACACACACACAACCAACCATCCTGGGTTTTATAATAAGTATAACTCGATGTGAGTTGTCCCCCTTTCATTAATGCCTCTTAATTGTGTTTTCAAATTGATTTCGTGCAATAAAAATTGTGTTTTCTAATTTTTTTGGCGTTGCCAGAACCACCGCAAGGTAATTTTACGTAGCCCTGTGAAGTTTTGTTGAAATCGGTTGAAAAATGTAGGAAATCCGATCCCATATATAAACGAACATACACACGCTCACACACACACACGCACAACCAACCATCCTTGGTTTTATAATAAGTATAACTCGATGTGAGTTGTCCCCCTTTCATTAATGCCTCTAAATTGTGTTTTCAAATTGATTTCGTGCAATAAAAATTGTGTTTTCCAATTTTTTTTGGCGTTGTCAGAACCACTGCAAGGTAATTTTACGTAGCCCTGTGAAGTTTTGTTGAAATCGGTTGAAAAATGTAAGAAATCCGATCCCATATATAAACGAACATACATACGCTCACACACACACACACACACACACACACACACAACCAACCATCCTGGGTTTTATAATAAGTATAACTCGATGTGAGTGGTCCCCCTTTCATTAATGCCTCTTAATTGTGTTTTCAAATTGATTTCGTGCAATAAAAATTGTGTTTTCTAATTTTTTTGGCGTTGTCAGAACCACCGCAAGGTAATTTTACGTAGACCTGTGAAGTTTTGTTGAAATCGGTTGAAAAATGTAGGAAATCCGATCCCATATATAAACGAACATACACACGCTCACACACACACACACACAACCAACCATCCTTGGTTTTATAATAAGTATAACTCGATGTGAGTTGTCCCCCTTTCATTAATGCCTCTTAATTGTGTTTTCAAATTGATTTCGTGCAATAAAAATTGTGTCTTCTAATTTTTTTGGCGTTGTCAGAACCACCGCAAGGTAATTTTACGTAGACCTGTGAAGTTTTGTTGAAATCGGTTGAAAAATATAGGAAATCCGATCCCATATATAAACGAACATACACACGCTCACACACACACACACACAACCAACCATCCTTGGTTTTATAATAAGTATAACTCGATGTGAGTTGTCCCCCTTTCATTAATGCCTCTTAATTGTGTTTTCAAATTGATTTCGTGCAATAAAAATTGTGTTTTCTAATTTTTTTGGCGTTGTCAGAACCACCGCAAGGTAATTTTACGTAGACCTGTGAAGTTTTGTTGAAATCGGTTGAAAAATGTAGGAAATCCGATCCCATATATAAACGAACATACACACGCCCACACACACACACACACAACCAACCATCCTTGGTTTTATAATAAGTATAACTCGATGTGAGTTGTCTCCCTTTCATTAATGCCTCTTAATTGTGTTTTCAAATTGATTTCGTGCAATAAAAATTGTGGTTTCTAATTTTTTTGGCGCTGTCAGAACCACCGCAAGGTAATTTTACGTAGCCCTGTGAAGTTTTGTTGAAATCGGTTGAAAAATGTAGGAAATCCGATCCCATATATAAACGAACATACATACGCTCACACACACACACACACACACACACACAACCAACCATCCTGGGTTTTATAATAAGTATAACTCGATGTGAGTTGTCCCCCTTTCATTAATGCCTCTTAATTGTGTTTTCAAATTGATTTCGTGCAATAAAAATTGTGTTTTCTAATTTTTTTGGCGCTGTCAGAACCACCGCAAGGTAATTTTACGTAGCCCTGTGAAGTTTTGTTGAAATCGGTTGAAAAATGTAGGAAATCCGATCCCATATATAAACGAACATACATACGCTCACACACACACACACACACACACACACACACAACCAACCATCCTGGGTTTTATAATAAGTATAACTCGATGTGAGTTGTCCCCCTTTCATTAATGCCTCTTAATTGTGTTTTCAAATTGATTTCGTGCAATAAAAATTGTGTTTTCTAATTTTTTTGGCGTTGTCAGAACCACCGCAAGGTAATTTTACGTAGCCCTGTGAAGTTTTGTTGAAATCGGTTGAAAAATGTAGGAAATCCGATCCCATATATAAACGAACATACATACGCTCACACACACACACACACACACACACACAACCAACCATCCTGGGTTTTATAATAAGTATAACTCGATGTGAGTTGTCCCCCTTTCATTAATGCCTCTTAATTGTGTTTTCAAATTGATTTCGTGCAATAAAAATTGTGTTTTCTAATTTTTTTGGCGTTGTCAGAACCACCGCAAGGTAATTTTACGTAGCCCTGTGAAGTTTTGTTGAAATCGGTTGAAAAATGTAGGAAATCCGATCCCATATATAAACGAACATACATACGCTCACACACACACACACACACACACACACACACACACACACACACAACCAACCATCCTGGGTTTTATAATAAGTATAACTCGATGTGAGTTGTCCCCCTTTCATTAATGCCTCTTAATTGTGTTTTCAAATTGATTTCGTGCAATAAAAATTGTGTTTTCTAATTTTTTTGGCGTTGTCAGAACCACCGCAAGGTAATTTTACGTAGCCCTGTGAAGTTTTGTTGAAATCGGTTGAAAAATGTAGGAAATCTGTTCCAATCTATAAACGAACAGACACACACAACCTGCGTTTTATAATAACTATGATAACGTACAGATTTTATATGAAAATTAATTTTTTAATTATGGCATGTGTTTTGTAGGTTCCCTGAGTGTATGCGGTATTTTGGTAGGTAAAGGATTGACTGATGAAGAATGAATTCTCGTGGTGGAATTGGAAATTGGAACGAATGAATGGGTCGGGAATCTGATTATTTAGGTAATAAGATAGTAAATGACGACCAGCCTCACCCATTCTCACTTTTAGGCCTTGTGCCACAATTGTATTTTATATGCATTAAATCTTGAAGGGATTTTGAGACCAAGCAGAAAGCAGCTAGCTATCAAGTTATTCAGGTTACAAGCCAGCTGCAGATAACCGAAAGAAATTTTGAAGTTCACAAGCGAAAATTCTCTTGCAGTCGAACAAGAGGCAAAAAAAAAAATGAATTCGATTAAAATTTCTCAAACGCCTCAGTGAAAAACGTATAGTGTGAATAAAAAAACACATTTCAAAAATTGCTATATATCCCTAATGCACCCGAGAGATGGTTAAAAGGTTGTTTGTTTTTTTTTCGGTTTTTTCAAAAATGGAGTTACATCTTCGTTTTTCTATTTTCCTGATTATACTTTCTCGTTTCGCCATTTTCGAAACTCTAATCCTTTTTTTTCCATTTTCGGCAGTAATCCTTTTTTGCAACATATCAAAAATTATTTGTCTATATTTCAGAGATGAGGTATTATGTACACTATTTACATTATTTGGACTATTGTCCTCATCTTTGTTGCCATATTTATTACAACGTTTCGGCCTTTCAGTATCTGTCTATATTTCTGAGATGAGGTATTATGTACATTATTTACATTATTCGGACTATTGTCCTCATCTTTGTCGCCATATTTATTATAACATTTCGGCCTTTCAATATCTATCTATATTTCTGAGATGAGGTATTATGTACACTATTTACATTATTTGGACTATTGTCCTCATCTTTGTCGACATATTTATTATAACATTTTGGCCTTTCAATATCTATCTATATTTCTGGGATGAGGTATTATGTACACTATTTGCATTATTTGGACTATAGTCCTCATCTTTGTCGCCATATTTATTACAACGTTTCGGCCTTTCAGTTTCTGTCTATATTTCTGAGATGAGGTATTATGTACAATATTTACATTATTCGGACTATTGTCCTCATCTTTGTTGCCATATTTATTACAACGTTTTAGCCTTTCAGTATCTGTCTGTATTTCTGAGATGAGGTATTATGTACACTATTTACATTATTCGGTCTATTGTCCTCATCTTTGTTGCCATATTTATTATAACGTTTCGAACTTTCAGTATCCATCTATATCTCTGGGATGAGGTATTATGTACACTATTTACATTATTCGGACTATTGTCCTCATTTTTGATATATTTATCACAATGTTTCGACCTTTGTTCGCTTCCGCCTTCTTCAGGTGGTTGGAATGTCAAACTGAACCCTTTATTTCGCTGACTGGGGTAGACTGTTGTAGTACCACGTGCCATGTTTAATGGATATCATTTATCACCTGTTAATTCCCCTGTGAAAGTTCTCCACTGCCATAACCCGGTATTGAACACATGGCACATGGGATAAATGCGTTAGTTAGATCCAGTGACAGAACCCAAAGAGGGTTAGTTCAATACCCGGTTAAGGCAGTGGAGAACTTTCAGAGAGAAATTAACAGGAGATAACTGATAAGTGACATCCATTAAACATGACACGTGGAACTAGAACAGTCTACACCAAAGAGCGAAATAAAGGGTTCAGTTCGACATTCCAACCATCTGAAGAAGGCTGGACCGTACAACGGCCGAAACGTTATGATAAATATGATGACAAAGATGGGGACAATAGTCCGAATAATGTAAATAGTATCAAAAATTATTATACTGCTTTAATAGCTGAAGGTTTTCTGCAAATTTTGTATTTTTATGTTTTTTGTCTATACTGTCGTGATTTTTCTTTAAGATTTTACACAGCGCTTTTGTTTTCTTATATGCGCCTATTTTAACTCTAGGGTGAAGACAAACACATGTTCTCTTTTCTCTTTATATTCCAACTAACTAGTTTTTTTATTATTATTATTATTTGGCACAGCAGTTTAGGATTTAATAGGCAGTTAAATTTTTTATAAGTAACCGTTATTTAGAAGAAAAAAAAAATGACAAACCGGAAAGGGTATGGCTCGCGTTTCAGCCGTTTCATTGGAGTCGGCTTTGTTAACGTTGACACGTCTACGCATGCGCACGAAAAGGGAGACGCAAATAACAGTTAACATTTTTCGGTATATATATATATATATATATATATATATGTTTTTAATTATTGAAAAAAGTTTTTGTTTGAACAAATCTATGAACAATTTTTTTTTTTTTTTTTTTTTTTTTGCTATCCTCTGCCAGCGACAATGATGGAGAAAGCATTACCTTGCGTCATCACCAGTGTGACACGCTGCAAAAGCCACTCTGTTTCGCGAGGCTCGTCCCTTAATGGAGACGTAATGTCGCCAACCCTGCCGAAAGAACGTCATCGAACGAGGACCAATAACCCCAGAAGTCTCCACTGCCACTGAAGTAAAAATAAATCTGTCAGCAAAAGAAGAATATTTAAATATTTTTTTTTTTTTGTATTTTTATTTTATTTTTGTTTTATTGCTATGTTCGGACAAAAATATACGTGACATATCAAAAAGGCTTCTTTACTTAATTTTTTTTCCGGGAGATTTTTATTATTATTATTATTATTATTATTATTACTATTTAGTTTTCGTAGTTTTTCTGTATGTTTGTTTAGCGGCATATCAACACCATATGGGTCATTTTATGCTGAAATTTAATTTTCTTGGGATTATTATTAATTTTCATTCCAAAAATTTATTACTCGTATTTTTTTTAAAAATGTATTGCTGCTTTTTTTCAAAAAATTATTACTGGTATTTTTTTTAAATGTATTGTTTTTTTTTCAAAAATTTATTACTGAAATTTTTTAAAATTGTATTGCTGCTTTTTTTCAAAAATTTACAACTGGTATTTTTTTTAAATGTATTGCTGCTTTTTTTCAAAAATTTATTACTGGTATTTTTTTTAAATGTATTGCTGGGTTTTTTCAAAAATTTATTACTGGTATTTTTTTTAAATGTATTGCTGGGTTTTTTCAAAAATTTATTACTGGTATTTTTTTTAAATGTATTGCTGGGTTTTTTCAAAAATTTATTACTCGTATTTTTTTTAAATGTATTGCTGGGTTTTTTCAAAAATTTATTACTGGTATTTTTTTAAAATGTATTGCTGGGTTTTTTCAAAAATTTATTACTGGTATTTTTTTTAAATGTATTGCTGGGTTTTTTCAAAAATTTATTACTGGTATTTTTTTTAAATGTATTGCTGGGTTTTTTCAAAAATTTATTACTGGTATTTTTTTTAAATGTATTGCTGGGTTTTTTCAAAAATTTATTACTGGTATTTTTTTAAATGTATTGCTGGGTTTTTTCAAAAATTTATTACTGGTATTTTTTTAAATGTATTGCTGGGTTTTTTCAAAAATTTATTACTGGTATTTTTTTTAAATGTATTGCTGGTTTTTTTCAAAAATTTATTACTGGTATTTTTTTTAAATGTATTGCTGGGTTTTTTCAAAAATTTATTCCTGGTATTTTTTTAAAAATGTATTGCTGTTTTTTTTTTAAATTTATTACTGGTATTTTTTAAATGTTTTCTTTTTTTTTCCCAAAAATTTATTACTGGTATTTTTTTAAATGTATTGCTGCTTTTTTTTTCAAAAATTTATATATGTTTTTTTTTTTTTACTATGAAAATGCATTACTGATATTTTTACTATAAAATCTATTTTTATCTATTTTTATACTTTCATAGTGTTTGGACCTAGTTTGGGGGTTAACTATTTTCGGATAGCTAGGACCCTAACAGATGCTAAGACCCCGGGTCAGTGTGGACCAGGGAATAAGAGCAATTAAGAGATGGTTTCACGTAGCTCAAACATCGAATCTCTTGATCAGAGGCCATGATGACGGATGTAGTTTATCGTCTTACCCAGGACGAAGTTTCCATAGTCATTTTTTTTCTTTGGAAATTAACCAGGAAGAAATTCAGTGTTTTTTTTTTCTTTTATGCTACGTAGAAAAATCGAAAGTGATGTAAGTCAAAATTGTATCTACTTACAAGATTTATTGAATCTATGTAATGAGGCGATTCAGAGAAAATTAGAAGTCGTACCAAAATTCATTAATTGCTGCCACAATCTTAAGAACGTAAGATATGCAGATGACACTGTTAATGGCTGACACAGAAGGGAAAGTACAAGTACTCCCACAGAATTTACTTAAGGCAGGTGACAAAAACAATTTGAAAATCTATCTATCTATCTATCTATCTATCTATCTATCTATCTATCTATCTATCTATCTATCACAGTCAAGGACACGGCACATTCAAATAGAACTGCTATGTATCTGTGTATCTCAGTCTGCTCATTATCTATCTATCTATCTATCTATCTATCTATCTATCTATCTATCTATTTCAGTCTTTTCCTATCTATCTATCTATCTATCTATCTATCTCTTTTCATTATCTATCTATCTATCTATCTATCTATCTATCTATCTATCTCAGTCTTTTCCTTCCTATCTATCTATCTATCTATCTATCTCAGTCTTTTCCTATCTATCTATCTATCTATCTATCTCAGTCTTTTCCTTCCTATCTATCTATCTATCTATCTATCTATCACAGCCAAGGACACGGCACATTCAAATAGAACTGCTATGTATCTGTGTATCTCAGTCCGCTCATTATCTATCTATCTATCTATCTATCTATCTATCTATCTATCTCAGTCTTTTCCTTCCTATCTATCTATCTATCTATCTATCTATCTATCTCAGTCTTTTCCTTCCTATCTATCTATCTATCTATCTATCTATCTATCTCATTCTTTTCCTATCTATTTATCTATCTATCTATTTATCTATCTATCTATCTATCTCAGCCAGGGAGACATTACATTGAAATAGAACTGCTATGTATCTATGTATCTCAGTCCGCTCATTATCTATCTATCTATCTATCTATCTATCTATCTATCTATCTATCTATGTTAATTCATTATCTATCCAACTGTCTCAGTCAGGTGCACGGTGCATTCAAGAATAACTACTATCAATCTCAGTCTACTCCTCTCTCTCTCTCTCTCTCTCTCTATCTATCTATCTATCTATCTATCTATCTATCTATCTATCTAACTATCTATTTATCTATCTATCTATCTATAACAGCCAGGGACATGGCACATTCAAGTAGAAGAACTGGTATTTATCTATCTCAGTCCGCTCATTATCTATCTATCTATCTATCTATCTATCTATCTATCTATCTATCTATCTATCTATCTCTGCTAGAGACACAAAAAATTCAAGGAGAATAATTGCTATTACGTAATTTACTGTACAGGAGTAGTATTTGTAAAAATGACACCAGTTGCACATGAATACCAACAGTAAAAAAATTATGAGGAGATACATAATTATCGACTATACTTTTCGTTTCATTCACCTTCATCTTTGAATTAATGCGGGGTCACATTTCAGAATTTTATATTATCCATATGTTTCGTATAACATGACCTTGACAGTTCTAAGTAACCATTTTACTGTCATTATAACTAGCCCTAATCGAATTCCTGACCTGAAGTAGACGGGTACTTCAGCTACTTACTGATAAAGCTGTTAGGTGAAGTGCTTTAATCGCAGAAGTAGTGGTTATCGATTTTATTATATTAGCACTTGAGAGCGTGCTTAATCGACTTGACGATTTTAATGACTTGGTTTGAATCTGTTATTTGCGAATTTTATAAACAATCGTGTCAATCAGGCCGAGTTTGAAACTGTTCCAGCCAATCATATACGCTGTTTGTCTCCTGAACCCTCTACCCAATCCGGCGCTAAAAGGTCGATAACACTAGTTCTTTTCTTGGGAATAACCTTCGCTTGTTGATGATAGTGTAAAAAACGAGCGTACTCGTAATTATGAATGAATTGGGCGTCCAATCAAGGTCCCATTAAGAAAGAGGGAAATTTATTAGCTTCAGTCATAAATCATTTCCGTTTTTGATTATCAACTTCATTCATAAAAAAATATGAAATACAATGTCATTCAGTTATATATTCACTATTATTTGCAATGATTTGTTGACACTTATCGGTCAGACCTTCGATGGATTTGGAGTAAAATTTCGACGGACCCTAAAATCTGCTTTGCATTACAGAATGTTTTCCCCGCCAAAACATTTTCGAAAAAAAAGTAATAATCGATTGGTGCAGGAACAGGCGAACATGGCGGCTGTCGCAGAACACACGAATCGAATGGCAATTTTTATCCTGCTTTATTCTTGCTCTATGTGGCTTCGCGTTGGCATAGAGGGGACAATCATTTTTTCCTATAGTTGGGTGCAGGACGTCTTTCAGCCAAACTTTTATAGTCACGTTGTAGCTGCTGTCTGTATAAATGTGCATTTAGTGTTTCCGTGCGAATTAAGAATTCTAAATGAATAATAGTCCGACGAAAACATCAGGCTCACAACATTTACTTTTCTTCCATGAAGTTCAGCTTTTCGGGTCGGTTGTAGAGTTTCACTTCTATCAATGCACTCCATTTTGCGTTAAACATTATTGTATGGTACCCCGTCTTCATGACCTGTTATGAAATGACGGTTAGTTAGGATGACTTATTAGTCATGACTGGTGGTTCCTCAAAAGAGAAACTGCTTATGAGTCCTATCTCTGTCCGTTCATTATCTATGTATGTCCGTTTATTACCTATGTCCGCTCATTATCTATCTATCTATCTATCTATCTATCTATCTATCTATCTATCTATGCTCATTATCTCTCTCTCTCTCTCACTCTCTCTCTCTCTCTCTCTCTCTATATATATATATATATATATATATATATATATATATATGTATATAGATAGATATTAGGTTGGTGCAAAAATAATGTCGTTTTCTCACATAGTAACATATGTGAGAAAACGTCATTATTTTTGCACCAACCTAATAGATAGATATAGATATCTATGTCCGCTAATTATCTATCTATTAGGTTGGTGCAAAATAATGGCGTTTTCTCACATATGTTACTATGTGAGAAAACGGCATTATTTTTGCACCAACCTACTATCTATCTATCTATCTATCTATCTATCTATCTATCTATCTATCTTTCTATCTGTGTCCGCTGAATATCTATCTATCTGTTGGAATGCTAGTCTATCCCATTTAACGTTCATGGTGATTTTCTAAGCGAGCCTTAGATGTGGCACAAGGCCATAAGTATGGGGCACCCAGCGAGGATTGAACTCACTACTCAGTTGGAATGTTTCTAGCGAGACAAACTTGTTAACCATTACACCACTACGAGGTGCTCACAGTGTCATGTATGATTAGCAGCCAGGATGATACATTTGTCATTAAAATAGCTTCTTCAAAACAGAAATTACTCAGTCATAACCTAATATAAATATGACGGCTAATAATGTTTGTAGAACAGATAAATAGCGAAAATGATGCTGTTAGTTTATTATTTAACAATAAACTACATTTTATTCACTATTATTTGCAATGATTTGTTTATACAGGGTGACCCCAAAAAACGGGAATTTTTGAAGTGCGTATTGCCAGACATGAGCAAGTGGCAACACTGCGAGACAGTGACCTTGAGCAAGTAAACATTTCGCCATTTAGAATTCAAGATGAAATTCACAGTATCCCAGCTGAGATGTTGCAGCAGTCAATGAGGAATCTCAACAGCAGATTTCAAGAATGCATTCGTACAGGATGACGCCATCTACAGGACATAATTTAAAAAAAAAATGAAAATTCCATCATTGTTTCTTAAATGGCATGTTTTAAGGTTTCAATTTCTACGGAACCCATTGCGCGTCAAAAGATCGGTTAGAAGACATCACACCTACATTGACCAACTTGTAGATGACTGTGGATGCCATTTGTAGGACATGCCGACGGCGATGTCTGACAGAGATGGTTGGAAGGAACGAGTCGAGAAAATCTGAGAAGAATTCTCAACCTGAAGAAGTAGAATAAGTATCTGACAATCTTAACATGTGAGTGATACCTTCCTATGGAACACATTGCACGTCAGAAGATCGGTTAGAAGACCTCATCACACCTACATTGACCAAATTGTAGACGACTGTTGATGCCATCAGTAGGACCTGCCGACGGCGATGTCTGAGAATCAAGAGAATCCGAGAAGTATTCTCAACCTGAAGAATAAGAATTAGTATCACATATACTTAAGGGTATTTTTTGCCCGAACTTTGCTTCCCTTTTTGCAGTGGAAATCAAGAAACTGTTCGTTTTAGCGTTTCTTTATATTTAATTGTCACGTGTTTTGCAATGCTGAGATTTTAACCGGAAAACTGCTTATTTTAGCTTTTTATCTATATTTAATTGTCCTTTCGATGATGTTTAGAATATCCTAATTACCTCCCCCGTAGCACAGTAAGGTACTAATTAAAATAAATCAACCATCCCCTAATCAAAATGAGATCTATTTAAATATTTACTATTCAAATAAACTGTGTAACTGCTGCTTTATTAATAGTTATAATTATAAATTTTGTAGATTAGCATTTCTTAGACTTTAACTTTGAAATTCATCTGAATCCAAAATATATAGACTTTTTAGCAATGCTTAACCTGAGTAGCCTGTAACAATTGACCTTTTACTTGAAGAGGTCAAGGTTAAAGTGTGCAGCGATGCACCAACGCAGAAGTGTATTCCACAAGACAGTTCTGTAGAAAAAGCTGTTTGATTTTTGTTCTTCTTAAATTTGTAATACGGGGGAAATGGAGATGATTCAACTTCGTGGAAGTGTCATGATTTGTCCTAATTTCAGCTTTTTTTTTTTTTTTAGATTAATGGAATCCATTTGATAAATGGAACTAATTATTATAATGTCAATGCTTAACCTGTGTACCTGTAAAAGTTGACCTTTGACTTGAAAAGGTCAAGGTCAAAGTGTACATCAGGAGAATCCGAGTAGAATTCTCGATCTGATGATGATGATGATGATGATGATGATGATGACGATGATGACGATGAGAACGACGATGATGATGATGATGATGATGATGATGATGATGATGATGATGACGAGTTTCTAATTACATTTTAGGGACTCTAAATATATAATTCCCCGACGAACTCATCACACGCACAACATTACATCTCTTTCATGCAGTTCAGCTTTTGGGGTCGTTTATAGAAATTTATCCTCGTCAATCCAATGATTTAGGCCTTGAACATTGTCGTAGTTTAGTGATCTCCAGACTGATTCTAGTTTGTCCTGTTATTTAACCCATAGCTGGGAGCAAAAGAGATTGATTCATATCTTCCCCAAGGGTATATGCGCTTGATCTAACCAACGTCTCTATCCACTGGGCCATACCAGGCCATAGCAGTGCTGACCTAAAAAGTTGGAGATTTGAGTTAAAGGGAAATAACTGAAACATCCGGAAGAGGCATGGCACGTGGAGCTAGAACAATCTATTCCGATGTACGAAATAAAAGTTTCGTTTAGAAATTCCAATCACCTGAAGATTTGCAAATCATTTTTATAGAAAATCTAGCAGCATGGTCCGGCGTTGACCATGCTTGATTCAAAAATCGTACGACTCATACAGCAATCGCTATCACTTGACTTAAAATATTTTTGCCCTTCCTTGCCTTTAAAGGAGTGACCTTTGCCGTGCTGATGTTGCTACATGCTTTACTTCTTGCCTATCTCACACTGCGAATTTTTTCTAAGGTCTGTACTAAACATTAAATCTGTTACGAAAAAAGAACTAAACAAAATTGAAAATAAAATGATCAGCTTTAAAAAAGGACTCATAACTGGAAAAACCGAATGAAAAAAGAATGTTGACAACAAATACTTTTTCACACCTAACCCAGTCCTGCGGAATCAGAATCAACGTTGAGTTTAAGCAAGCGAATGAGCCAATTGGAGTAAAATGCCATGCAGATTTAAATTTTTCCTACTTGTGACGAATGCAGCTATCGATTTTTTTTTTTTTTTTTTGCATGCTAGGATGCTAGTTAACATTCGTGTCAGTCGGCTGTTGGCTCTCATACTGGCCAATAGAATCTTCCTGCTTATTCGTGACAGCCAGCTATAGGCTCTCACTCTGGCCAGTAGAAAATGGCCGCAAACTACATGAAAATTGCCGTAGAAACATGAAAAAATCGATTATTTCCACTATCGATGGGAGTTGGGAAATGCAAAGTCGGTCTTGGCTTTCTCGCTAACTTGGAGCATGTGCATGTAAATTTTGGTGCAAATCCGTCGAAAATTGCGGCCGTACATTCGTTACACACACACACATCCTCCCTTTTAGAGAACATTTACTATATATTCTTATTGTAAAATCATTTCCAATGCATCTTAATAGTAAAATATACCAAAGTTTATTCTTTCTACTAATGATTGCAGTTTCGTTCCTAACCTTTTGTTTAAGGCAGTGAGGAAAACCAGTATCTTCATCACGTGATTAGATTCTCTCCTTCTTATCGGGAAATTCCATTTTAGATTTTTCTGTTGCTTTCTATCATCAAGTGATGTCATTTTTGTTATTTAGGAAGATCTTTGTGGTTCAATGTTGCAGAAAAAATATCGATAGGAAGCAAGAACATCAATTAACGCCAATGATTAGGATCTCAAGTTTTCAAGGCGACCTGTCAGAAGGACCTTCCATACAATTCATATATGATGCGTCGAGGTCGCTCAATTTCTGCAAAGTCAAAAGAAAAACGTCTGATCCGAGTAAAGCGTATGCTGCTTAAGTTGAAACATAAAGTTGCTTCAGTTTATCCCTTGTGGGAAAAAAAATTGATGAGGGCCCAAGGAACTACTGAGAGATGAAAAATGGTTATACAATGACCCTAAGGACGTTCCAGTGGTCATGAACACAAATTTTCCGAATTGATCGGAAAAGCATTTACAATGCATTCTTATAATAAAAATATTTACAATGAACGCTTATAGTAAAACCATTTACAATGCTTTTCTATAGTAAAATAATTTCTAATGCATTCTTTTAAGACAATCATTTACAATGCATTCTTATAATAAAATTATTTACAATGAACGCTTATAGTAAAACCATTTACAATGCTTTTCTATAGTAAAATAATTTCTAATGCATTCTTTTAAGAAAATCATTTACAATGCATTTACATCGTAAACACCTTTACAATGCATTCATATAATAAAATGCTTTGCAATACATTCTCATCATAAAACCATTTACAATGCATCTTTATAGTAAAATATTCCAAACTTTATTCCTTCTAGTATTGATTACAGCTTCGTTCCTAACATTTTAAGTTACTGCGGAAAGCCAACATCTTCATTACGTGATTCGATTCTCTCCTTCTTATCTGGAAATTCCATTTTAGATTTTTTCCCTCTATTTTCTATCATCAAGTGATGTGATTTTTCTTATTTAGAAAGTTCTATGTTGTTTAGTAGTGCCAGTCTGTAAGATCTAATGAAGTATTTGTTCGTTTGACGTCATCTTAATCATTGATCTGGAAAAAAAAAAACCCAAAACGTTTGCATATAGCTGATAGCCATTTCTGAACGAGTAAGACTCCACGTATGATATCCATGATATCTGGATCTACCGAGGTTATTTAAGAACATGTCTGGACTTCCTTGGTTAATTTACTAGTTTTGTGGCTTCTTGCCTTGTTTGAGAAAATCCTTTGTTTTAATTTCTACTAAATTCGTTATGACGTATTCATACAATGAACAGTGTTTGTCATCCTAAAAGGTGGCTCAGATATTACAGGGTACGTCTTTTAATAGTTCTAAATTGTTTCTTTTAATAATTATTGTTTTTTATTCTTCAGATAAATGAAAGACAAACATCAAGCCAATATGATAAATGAAAAAGCAATCGTTGCTTTAAAGGAAGGTCATAGTGATTTAGAGAGTACCCCTCTCCTGAATGCTGCAGAAAAATATTGATATGAAACTCAGAAAATCAATTAACGCCAATGTCAAAATCTCATGTTTTCAATGCGCTCTATCAGAAGTATTGCACATTGGGACCTTCTATAAAAGTCATACGTGATATTGAGAGGTCAATTAATTATTGCAAAGACAAAAAGATAAACGTCTGATCCGTGTAAAGCGCTTGTTGAGTAATTTGAAACATAAACAGCTTGTAATGTGTTGCTTTGGTTTTCCCCTGCTGAGAAAAAAAAATTTTAACCAATACTATAAGGTAAACCAAGGCAATGACAAATGGTTATACGAAGACACTAAGGATGTTTCAACGGTCAGGGAGACAAAGTTTCCAACAGCTGTGATGATTCTGAGCGTATATTAACGTGGGGGTTGTCATGCCTTCTCACTTCTTTCCTCGTGTTTTAAGAGTCTATACTGCTGACTATAACGAGATATTGTAGAGGGTTGTGAAACCTGGGATAGAAAGCCTGAGCAAAAAAAAAAAAAAAAAAAAACCCGTACACCTATCAGTAATATCTGCGCCATCTTATAAGGCAAAGACAACCCAAGAATGGACGAGTTACAATCTCCAAACATATGGCCTCGTACTTCTCGAAACCTTAATCCTTTAGACTACTACGTATAAAGCGTAGATGAGAGGGAAATCACTGAACGTTCTCATAACGCTATAAAATCTCTGAAGTCCGCCATAACTAGCACAGTGGCCCAAATAGATCTCCAGTTTCGAGCATGTGAACGTTTCAGAGCTCGTATTGAAGAATTCATTGATGATAGCGGCGGATCTATTATTGAGATGTGCCAAGAAGTTTCTCACGACATTTCACATCAACTCTTTCTCAAATAAAGATCTTCCTTTTGCTAGATTCATTCATTTGTTCACAAAGAACTAAGCAACCTATTTTATCCATGTGGGCGTCTCGCGATAGACATGTTTCATTTGTGTGGTACTCTTTTCAATTTTAGAAGTAATCCTGTTTAATAAAGTCATTTATTAATTTTTATAAATGGAAACTCTTTTGTTTGAGTTCATTTTTAATATTGAAAAAAAAGCCAACCGGGATCGAATTGCGAGTCTGCAAAAGAATTGCGCGCAAAGAGCGCTCATCAATTTACATTTTACTTGACGTTCGTAGAAAATGAATTTGATTACCTTCGAATATTCTTATAAAATACGCTTTTCGAATCAATATAATCAAATTTCGTTTAACAAGACTAGACATAAGTTCCACATAGAGAAAGTGTACGCAATATTCTTTTCAAAAAAGTTTTCTTCACTCAACAGCACGTAATTTTCAGTACAAATCTCATAAGTACACACACACACACATATATATATATATCCATATATATATATATATATATATATATATATGTGTGTGTGTGTGTGTGTGTGTGTGTATGTATATATATATATATATATATATATATATATATATTTCTACATACAACGCCGCCAACCAAGGGAGGTTACTGCCTTAATCCTATATATAAGTGAGGTAACTGTCTCATATATATATATATATATATATAAATATATTGTAATAAAACGAAAGAACAATAAGATATATAATCCGGTGTTCTTATTGATATTTTTATTTTTACAAAACAGTGCTCAATGTAATTTGACAGAGCATAAATATTAGAAATTAACTGATTTAATATATTTTAAATCATTTAATTTATAATATATATTTATATATATATATATATATATATATATATATATATATATATATATATATATATATATATATAAATATATTATAAATTAAATGTCATGCAAACGATATGCAATGTCCTGATCTGACATGTCGTCTACAGTCACTTTCTCACGATCACCGAAGGTAAGTAACGTCGAATCTGCTCAGTACCTAGATGGGTGACCGCTTAGGGATACCAGGTGCTCTAATCTTGGATATGATTGTCGTGTAGTGGATAACGGCTCGGAATTGTTAATCGGAGAGTCGAGTTCCTTGGGAAATATATGAATGCGCTCATTCTCCCCAAAACTATGGATTAATTAGTAAGATTTGTAACACTAAACAATTATCGCCAAAAAAAATTCTTAGAATCTAAAAAAGTATTTTTTGCGTTTAAATAAGTTGCAAAAGGTTGATAAGCCGTAAAAAACGAATCAATAAAGCTTCATTGTTGCTCACACGTCCGGCCTATGGTATTCCCAGCTTCCTTATAAATAACTAGATTTCTGTTGCTTCATGTCTTCGTCTTTGAGGATATTTTCTGGCATTCACTGCCATATAGAAGAAAATATATTAGTGAATAGTTCTGTGTTCTTTTACAGGATTTTTCTGTTTCTTAAACGTCAAAATTAAAAATGAAAAACAGCATTGTTTAATCAAATTATTGAAAAGAAAAACAGTAGAGCCAGATGGAATTGTAATAAAAATTCTGACAGCCTTAAGTGATATCTTCACATTACAGACATAATGAATAAAATTTACGAAAGAGGTGATATATCGGTAGATCTAAGTAGATCAATTTCCATAGTGCTGCCTAAGAAACCAGGTGCAAACGAATGTAAAAGCTATCGGACAATCAACTTAATGAGCCACATAATGAAAACTTAACCGAATTCTGATGAATAAAGTTTGTATCAGAATCAGGCCGGGAATACGACAAGAACATTACGGTTTCGTTAAACACACTGGAACCAGAAATGCGATATTAACGCCCAAAATGATATCAAAAAGAGCTTAACAAATGCAAAAGGATCTATACGTATGTTTTACAGATTATGCAAAAGTGTTTGATGAAGTATTACATTCACTTACGAGTACTAATACCTTTGGATATGACTCCATCTCTTCTTGCTCCAGCTATGGGTAAATAGCAGGACAGAATATTTTGGCTGTCAATGGGTCTAGCAGAAGGAAATACCTGAATTCAAAATCTCCAACTATAGGCAAACAGTAGAGCAGTCTGGGTTCTGTAGCCATGGTTGGCAACCAGACTAGGAGAAGGACAACTCTGAATTTAGAATCTGGATTTGAAGTTCCTCAAACAGTAGAATGTTTATTTCATCTCGACTGGGTCAGATTTCTTCTCTCCCCACGACCGTATTTATTTTATCTTTTCCTTCTTTCTTATCGCGAGATCCACTTGATTTTGTATAGAATACAACGAACTCTCTTAAATCTTTTTTGAGGGTTTAACGGATCCAACTAACATCAGTTATCTTTATTTTTTACATTTGTTTTGATATTTTTTTGGGGGGGGGGTCATACCCTTTCCTCCCAGATTACGCATCATGTACAGATTTTATATAGAGATTTTTTATGCTAATTCAATTTTTATGTCATGAGATGCGTTTTATAGGGTCCCTGAGTGTATGTGGTATAAATAAACTTCTAAAAGTAGATAAACACAGTGGATAAAGCGTTGGTTAAATCCAGTGACAGGACCCAAAGAGTGTGAGTTCAATACCCGGTTAAGGCAGTGGAGAACTTTCAGAAGGAAATTAACAGGAGAGAACGAACAACTGACATCCATTAAACATGGCACGTGGAACTAGAACAGTCTACCCCAGTGAGCTAAATAATGGGTTCTTTTCGACATTCCAACCACCTGAAGAGGCCGGAGCGTACAACGGCCGAAACGCTGTAATAAATATGGCGACATCGATGAGGACAATAGTATAATGTAAATAATGTTCTGTCCTTTAGTGCAGGTCGAAACCCTGGTACTGCACTCGATTTGAAAATTGGAGGCTTTATTTGAATAAAGTGTTATTCTATTTTGATTTTAAAAAAAAGAAATTGATAAGCATAATCGGGATTTTATTTATGACTCAACCTAAGAAATATCTCAGATAAAATAATATATAATTAGAATTTCCTGTTCAAAGAAACGTGACATAATCATATTCGCTAAGAAATGATGACGCTAAGCCAAACAAGAGAATTGACATTCTGATAACAAAAGAACATGGCCACTCATGCGGAAATATATGAGACAGCAACCCACAGTTATGAATATTGGTAGCCGACACAGATAATAAACAATATTTCTTTTAGAACAAATAATCTAAGTAAAGGTTACGCCCCTTCTGAGCATAGTCTAGTGACCGGAAAGAAGTTAATATTTAATTCATATGTATAATACTCACCCGTACCTTTTGTACATAAAAATATAGTGAAAAACTGCGTATTAACGAGAATAACCAAGATAGATTTCCACTGGCTTAGCTTAACTTCGGTATATACCCGAAGTCTCCCCACAAGGCGGGATATGGCAAAAGGCCGGTTTTTAACGTGGGGCTTTCCGAGTCCTTAGGCTCGAGCAAATATATCCCGTATACACAGGGTCGAGTTTGTCTAACTCTCGAGACATAGCTTCGTCTGGGTTACTCTCTACCCGAAGGGAGAGATTTCGACAAGCGACTTAACATAACTTCCCTATGCCATTTCTGTAAATACTTTCGTGGTAATTGTTCTGAATAGCCTTCCTATTTGGCCCTATTTGGTTTTCTTATATAAATTGTATTCATTGTAAATATTGGAGTTTCATTTTTAAATGTTGTTATTTTCTCCCCCTAGACAAATTGTAAATATTGGAGTTTCATTTTTGAAAGGTTGCTTTTTTATCCCCCTAGACAAATTGTAAATATGGGAACTAGTTAGGACTACAAAGAGAGACTTTGAAGTAGTATGGTGCTCGTAGTAACAATGAGCGTGGCCGAGTGGTTAGAACATTCGTTTTCTGACCATGAGACCCGAGTTCGAATCTCACCATGGTTGATTTGTCAGAAAGGTGGCTTCTTGATGATATTGGTCTGGAGAAGGCGAAACCAAAGTGCGGAGAGTGCCTGAAAACAGTCGATGGTTGTGCTAGCACGAAGTCACAAGTCATCGTGACCGGGGGTTTGAGTATGCTAGCCTTATTCAGACCACTGGTCACACTAGATAACGCACTCTCTCCCAGAAACTGTAACTAAGTGTAGTTGCAGTATACACCACAGCTAGGTGTTGAACAAACAGAAATGTGCCTGAACAGACGTTTACAACAGAGATTGGTTAGCCGACCGCTCGGTTTCAATGGCTGCCACTTTTACTTGGTAAGAATGTGTTGTTTTTGTGTAAGGAATACTGTGCTATATTTGGGTCAATTAGCTAAATTTAAGGTAAGTCAGAAGATCAGACTCCCCCCTTTAGCCTTGCGCCATACTTTTCTATTAAAACAAAATATATATTGCTTTCCTCTTTGGTACGTCAACTTTACAAATTTAAGCGCAGTTAGGTTGTATCATTTTACTTTTTCTAAGTGTAACCGTAAGTTCTATGCTAATAGTTTCTTCACTTGCACTTCTTCCTTGTGGAACTCTCTTACTTCTTTGGCTTTTCTTTCGACTTTTACATGCCACGTCTCAGGTATGTATAGCTGGCTACTCGTATTCGAAGATATCCGTCTAATAAGGCGGCCAGCTAATCCCTATTGTAGACGCTTGCTCAGGCGCATTTGTGCTTATTCGACATCCACAGAGCCCGCTTGTGGTTTATACTGCAACTATGCTGAGCAGACCTTAGTTACAGTTTCTGGGAAACAGCGTGTTATCTAGCGTAATCAACAATTCGAACGAGGCCAGCATGTTCAAGTCCTCAGCCACAATGACTTGTGACAATTGATGGCACCCAATCTAATAACGTCTATACAATTTATCTCACAAGGCATTGATCAACCAGTGATTCAGGCACTTTCGTAAGGTGCCGCACGCTGCGATCCACCCCTCCAGTCCGATAACATCATGAGGCCCCTTTCCTGACAAATCGACCGTGGTGAGATTCGAACCCGGGTCTATTGGTCAGAATGCGAACGTCCTAACCACTCGGTTACATGCGTCCCAGGACATAGACGATAATGCCTCTCTACTACTTCCTATTCTTTGTGATCCTTAGCAGTTTTTCTCCTTTTGCTAAGGCTCCTGCATCACCCGCGTTCCGCCATCCATTCACACAAACTCGTCAGTTAAGTGGCTAACTACTTTCCTATATCTCTCAACATGCTCGTGAGTGTTAAGTTCTCCAAGGCTTCCTTCCTCATTATGTCTTCAGGCAATTACAGCTGTCTTTTCCTTATTCTGAATATATTTCTTAGACTTAATGAGTTTAAGCACAGTGCCAGATTGGCTACAGGGTCTCCTCATTTTACAATTGAAATGACTAGATGTTACCGTAAATTCTATGTATGTCGCACTTCTCGCTTGTGGAAATCTATTTTGACTTCATGCTTCACAGTCATCTTTGATCTTCAAAATTTAAATACAATGTTAATCGTTATCTACTGTCTTCTTAATACCTGTTCTTTTATTGTCCTCTGTCCTTAATAGTGGATTTCTCATATTCTCTCACGCTCAGTAACACCTTGCGTCTTAGAGGCTATATTACCTTGTTTGGCGTGAAATTATTAAAAAAAGGGTACTTTCTGTTATCGTTTAAAACTTTCTTGTTGCTTACTCGATCTGATGGAATTTTCCATATCCTTCCGTAGAACCACATTTCAGCTGTCACAATTTTTCTCCTCGTCCGTGGGCAGATTCTCCAGCATAACATTTTTTCTTTTTTATGTGCCGTCTCACTTCAGGACGTATGCGACCATGGCCCTCCACTTCATCCTATCCCTTATAGCTCTTAATTAGTTTTGTCCTTTTGCTATTACTCCAGGCCATGTTCTGTCATCCACTTGCTTAAGCCCGATAGGTATCTCATGCGTTGCTTTCCCTTGTCTCTCTTCCCCTCTATTCGACCTGTGAGTATCAGATTCTCTAAGCCTTTCTTTCTTATTACGTGTCCCAGAAACTTCAGCTACCCATTCCTGATGTTAATTACAAGCTCCCTACTTGTTTGTATCCTCTCCAAAACCACATCTTTGCTCACACGCTCGGTCCATGATATCCTTAGCATCCTTTTGTAGAACCATATCTCCGTTGACTTGAGTCTCTTCTTCGTCTTTGAGGAGATCGTTCAACATTTGCTGCCGTAAAGGAAGTCAAATGTCACGTAGCAGCTAAGTACTACTTTCTTTGTTAGCAACGAAATCCTTCTGTCTTGTAATTCTTAGCCTAGCTTTTGGAATGCCATCGAAATACGTCTTCGGTTTTCAGCGTCGCACTTAACGTCAAAACACCTTCCTGATATTTGAATTTCCGCACCTGCTTGATTTTAGTGTCTCTGACCTGTAAATCGCATTTCAAGCTCATTCTTTTACTGATGACCATGCATTCTGTCTTCGTAAACTTCATGCTTAGTTTCTACGATCTTCAAAAATGTAAATGCAAAGGTTCCTAACGTTTATTATCTTCGTTCTTTTTTAAAACTAATGGTTTCTAAATTCCTCCGCTTTCAATAAGCCCTTGCGTCTTCGTGGCATTGTCGAACAAAAAGATGGCGTCCTATTTCGGTTATTAATTTGATTATAATAATATTTACGAAAGACTGCAAAAGGGGAATAAAAATTTGATACGTTCCACAGGTATAAATATCTGTTGACAAAAGCTAATTTGTAGACGCATTTTGATTTTAAGCACCCGCTGTTTTTTTCAGTTCGAGGCTAATTAAATGTAATGCAGAAGCGGTAATAATACGGGGTTAATCTGACACTGGTCGCCATTTTTTAGCGCTTTCATCGATCTTTTTAGTGTTAATTGGCGGGAAAAGTAAAGTTTTTATTGTTCATTGATTGGATTCAATGATGATTTTCTTTCTTTCTTTTTCCTTTAATCTTACATGCTTAGTGCCTTTGCTTTCCGTCTTTCTATTTTATTTCCTTCTTTCTTTCTTTCTTTTTTTCTTTCTTTGTATGATCATTGATATCTTTCTTTTTTCCTTTCTTTTTCCTTTTCTTTTTCCTTGCATACTTAGTGCCTTTGCTTTCCCTCTTTCTATTTTATTTCCTTCTTCCTATTTTCTGTCTTTCGTTCTTTTTTTCTTTCTTTCTTTCTTTCTTTCTTTCTTTCTTTGTATGATCATTGATATCTTTCTTTTTTCCTTTAGTCTTACCAAGGTTAGTGCCTTTACTTTTCTTCTTTTTTTCTTTCTTTTTTCTTTCTTTCTTTGTTGATATCTTTCTTTTTTCCTTTAATCGAACAAAGTTAGTGTCTTTGCATTCCTTATTTCTTTCTTTTTTCTTTCTTTTTTCTTTCTTTCTTTCTTTCTTTCTTTCCTTACTTCTATGATCATTGATATCTTTCTTTTTTCTTTTAATCTGACAAGATTGGTGCCTTTGCTTTCCTTCTTTCTTTTTTCATTATTTCTTTCTTCCCTTCTCAATGAAGTTTTTATCTTTTTCATTCACTCTAATTCTTTCATTCTTTCCTTCTTTCTTTCTTTTTTTTCTTTCTTTCTGTCTTTCTTTCTTTCTGTCTTTCTTTCTTTTTTTTTGTTTCATTCTCTTTCTGGCTAGTCCGCTTTCATCTTACTCATGTCCTTTCCTTCTTTCTATTCACGTCTTTTCTTTCTATCTATTCATGTCTTTTCTTTCTTTCTTTCTTTCTTTCTTTTTGCTTTCTTTCTATTCACTTCTTTTCTTTCTATTCACGTCTTTTCTTTCTTTCTATTCATGTCTTTTCTTTCTTTCTTTTTTCTTTCTTTCTATTCAAGTCTTTTCTTTCCTTCCAATCACGTCTTTTCATAAACACTTTTTTCTTTCTTTCTTTCTTTCTTTCTTTTTGTTCACTTCTTTTATTTCTCTCTTTCTATTCACGTATTTTCTTTCTTTCTATTCACGTCTTTCTTTTTTTTCTTTTTCTCTTCATTTCTTTTCTTTATTTCTTTCTTTCTATTCACTTTTCTTTCTTTCTATTCACTTTTCTTTCTTTCTATTCACTTTTCTTTCTTTCTATTAATGTCGTTCATTTCTTTCTTTTTTCCTATTCACGTTCTTTCTTTCTTGCTTGCTTGGCTGCCTTCTTCATTGCCTGTTGTTTTAAATCTTGTGGCATTCTTCCACCGGTCTTATAATTGCTTCGTTTATTCACTTTAACAACAGACAACGGCGGGGAATCGCATAGAAATCGCGGATGCCTAATCAATTAGCGGAAGGAGACGGCTGAACAACGCTATTCTAATCTCTCCCAAATTATATGAGAATGCATCTTCTTTTCTTTTTTTTCTATTAGGTTGGTGCAAAAATAATGACGTAATGATGTCGTTTTTTGACGTTAAAAGTACCTCAAAAAACGACATTATTACGTCATTATTTTTGCACCAACCTAATACTTCCTGGTGCTTCCTTTTGTGGCAGCAGATTTTTTTTTAAATACAGCATTTTGTCACCACTTTTCCTCTTTCTCGTAATCCTTGTATATTGCTTCATTTCCTTCTCATACGTTGATGGAGGAATACACATAGTGTATGTGATATCAACGTGGATAAATGCAAACTATAGCCTGAGAAATTTTCCACCAATATATATATATATATATATATATATATATATGCACGTTTCATTAAATAATATAGACAAGTGTTGTCTATTTATTTTATGTAATTTTTTTTCGTAACGTCTGATAAGTTTAATAACATTATCTTTGAAAGAAGAAAGAAATTCACAATATTGATCCATATTTTTTTTAATAATATTTTTTTTTATATAAAAACTGTTCGAATGTTCCGAGGGCTTTATACATATTTATATGAAAGCGCTTGGGTAAAAAGAACATTTGGATAGTTTTTACATAATTTATCACCTGAAAAGTAAAAAATATTGTATAAAAAACTAAATAAAAGCACTTTGTCTGTCGTATTCAATGAAATGTGCATGAAAGAAGGATTGCTGCCTAAACACACGCACACACACGCGCACACACAGACACACACACACACACACATATATATATATATATATATATATGTAACCACGTATAGGATTGGTGTATACGGAATAAATTCCAATAACCAAAAAATACTACTCTTAAAAGAGTGCTCAATACAGAGTAGAGCAAATATAATTTATACGAAAATTATAATATAAATATTATAAAATCACTACAAAAATAGCCATTTTGTTTCAACGCTTCTGGTGTCTTATCAAGTGATGGTGTTGAATGTAATATAAGGGTTTATTCTAAATGATATATATAAAGGGTTTATTCTAAATCATATATATACATATATATGTGTGTGTGTGTGTGCGTTGCATATATTTAGGTAGCATATTTTCATTAAAAGAGTTTGGGTTAAATAATTTAGACATATCATTATTAGTTTTCGTTGTGGTCATTTAAATTCATGGATTAATTTCTTGGGAGCCTTGGAAAAGTGATTAGGAAATATACCAACATTTTCTTTCAAATAGTTTTTATTTTCCCAAGTACTTTCGATTTCATCTGAGACTCTCGTCATGGGGTATATATATATATATATATATATATATATATATATATATATATATATATATATATATATACAAAGAAATAATCACACATAGAATCAATCAGCAATATTAATGCTATTATTGGCGATATCCATCGCTAGTAGTTTATAACGTATGCATTAAAATACTGTTAATCCATAGAGTGAAGTGATCCTTATTTATAAAAATCTTGTCTGTTATTTATGTTTATAAAAACTATCGATCCGCAGTACAAAAAAATCCTATAAAAAACTACTACTAAGACATTACACTACACACGACAGTTCAATTACAACAACGATTACAACTCCTGAAAGCCCTTTACATCATAAGAAAGCAGACTACTATAAGAAACATGTGTTGTAATCTAGGCATTCTAATTTTGAAATGCCTTTGAACTGTAAAGTCATTTTTAAACCCGATACTAAAATATTTTCCAGTCATACCCTGTGAAACCCTGTGTTTGAACAATATTTGCTATTTTTGTATAATATCAGAAAATTGATTGATAAGGTAAATTATGAGTATGTGTTACTTGTAAAACAAAGATATCAATGATGTCTTTGTCAGAGGAGAAGGTGATTGATCTGAAGAAGCACGCATTAAGACAGTATGTGAAAATCGCATGCCACAGAAATCCAATGTTTAATCAAGAGCTTACCGTAATTCATTGCATTTATTAAAGGAAAACATCAGCTAATACATTCAAAATCGCAACAGTGAATCTGGAGAATTAAAAGATTTCTGTGAAATATGGTGTATTTACTCATGTCTTATTGGAGTGATCAATTCGATAAGATCAAATTGGCAGCAGATTTCTAAAGTGATCTAAAATTTGCTGTTAACTCGAGCAAAGAATGGCGTGTTAATGTTTCACCCACCCATAAAAACGAAACTATTCTCTTTTAATTTTCTGAGAGAACCGTTTGTGTTTTCTCTCAGCATTGCTAATAGAAGAGTAATTCATTGCGACTTCTGACATGACATGGGAAGATTATATAGAATCAATTCATAGGCCAGCTGCCGTGTCGTGCTAGACAACGTTTCTCTCCAGAATCTATCATATATATTTATCAGTTATTTTTTTTTATTCGTCCATGCTTAGAACATTAGACATTGACATCCAAAAAAGTATTTTCAATGTTATTGAACTTGACCTTCAATTCCTACTTCAGTCCCTTTAGCACCGACGTAATATAGTTTCGCTATGCATTTTTCATCGTAATTGTTCTGATGAACGTTTCTTATAGACCCCATGAATTTAAGCGCAGTACTCGATTGGCGGCAAGGTCTCATCATTTTGCAGTTTAATTGGTTTCTATGCTAACAGTTTGTTTTCTCAAACTTCTTGTCTTCCACTTGTAGGGCTTCTTGCTTTCCCGCTAACTTTGGGCTTCTAAAATTTAAATGCAATGTCAAGCGTTATCTACTATCTTCTTTTTTCCTCTTTTTTCATTGCTCAAACTCCTTACTAATGTTTTACTTTTTCTTATTCTTTCACACTCACCCCTTATGTCTTAGTGGATTTATTGCCTTGCTTCGGATGAAATGATTACAAAAAATATTTGTGTTTACTATTCGAAATGGATACAAAAAAGATTTTTTTTTTAGATTTTTAATCATTTCATTCCAAGCAAGGTAATAAAGCCACTAAGACACAAGGGATAACTGATTTTCAGAGAATATGAGAAAAATATTAATGAATATGACTATTTTATGAGCAAGCTTTTCTCATCCCAAGAATGATATATGTATATACGGCATTCGGTTAAAAGTAGTACAATTTCTTCTTCAATTTCTTTCTTTTTATGTGCTATGTACTTTCAGGACGTAGGAGATCATGGCTCTCGACTTCCCTCTATCCCTTGCAGCTCTCAAGAAGTTCCTTCCCTCTGCTTCCTCCCCCAGACCACATTCTCTCATCGCGTGAGTATCAGATTCTCCAAGCCCTCCTTTCTCATTATGTGTCCCAGAAATTTCAGCTGCTTCTTCCCGATATTAAGTATAAGCCTTCTCCTGGTTTTGCAACCTCTCTAAGATCTCATCGTCGTTCACACGCTTGGTTTATGATATCTTTGACGTCCTTTTCTAGATCCTCATCTTTGTCACCTCGAGTCTCTTCCTCATCTTTGTGGAAATCGTCAAACATTCGCCGCCGTAAAGAAGGTCAGATGACACGTAACAGTTCAGTATTCTTTTGTTACCAACCATATCCTCCTGCCTTGCAGTACTCGGAACCCAGATTTTGGAATGTGTCCTTGGCCATCCCAAAACGCCTACGGATCTCAGTGTCGTATTTTACCGTCCTCTGTCAAAAATATTTAAACCTCCGCGTCTGCTTTATTCTAGTGTTCCTGACCTGCAAATCGCATTTCTAACTCTTCAACTTACTGATGACTATGCATTCTGTCTTCTTGTCTTCATACTTTTCTTATTTTTTTTTTTAAACGTATTACGAGTTTCTGTCAAAAATTAATACCTGCTTTCAACATCGCCTCCTCTGGGCGGGTCAAGTTCCCAGAATGCGCCCCACTGGGTTTCCTCGTATCATCCTATTTTGAGAAAGAGGCTGCGCGGAAACCCAAGACGACATTTCAAGGGTCAGTTGAAGACATCCCTGACACAGGCTAGAACCATTCCCTGAATCCTGGGAAACCATTACTGCAAATCGGCCTTACTGCCGTAGGAAGATCCCAATCGGGAGCGAGACATACGAGTCCAACCCTGATCAAGATAATGATTTTCGATACGCATCCACCACCACCACCTATACTCCCCTGCGACTCCTGCTCACGACTTTTCAAGGGGTGAGTGTGCCGTCACAGCCATCTCTGCCACTGCTACCAGGTGGAGAAGAAATGGAATAAGGAGATAGCATGACGATCCCGATGACCGGATACGAGCGGGTGCCAACTGTTATTAATATCTGATCATCTTTAATTACTGTTAATAATAAAAATACGCGAAACATAGAAAACGAAATCTTAGGAATTCTAATCTAGTTCTCAATGTAATTGCTCTCTTTCGCAGTAAACGAAATGAAAACAAAAGACTCAGGATTCCCAAACCTGTTTTTCCATATAGTCTTTTTCGTTAACGCCTGAAATTCATTAATTACAACGGATTTAATAAAAGAGGAAATCAAAAAATAGCAAAATAGATATTAAAACACTCAGCATTCCAAATCCAATGGTACTCAACGAACTCTCCTTCCTTCATAAAATTGGTACGATGTCCATTCCAACAGTAATGGCTACACTTTTGTAATTACACCTAACTTAATGGAAGAATTCAAAGCAAACTAAAAGAGACACAAGGGGCACCTCGGCGTGGTGTAATGGTTAGCAAGCTTGTCTCGCTAGATCAGTTACAACTGAAAAGTGAGTTCGATCCCAGTAGATGCCCCCATACTTTCGGCTTTGTGCCAGATCTAAGCTACGCTTGGAAAATAACTACTAAAACAGACAGAAAACTCTAAAAATTTAAAATCTGTTCCTAACCGTGGTGTTCTTCGTTCTTAAACTCTTTGAGCCCTGTGTTCCTGAACAATTGTAACCCTTCTACCTTCAAAATTCGCAAATATTTGTTAGGTAATGTTTCATGGTATTAGGTTTGGTGCAAAAATAATGACGCAATAATGTCGATTTCTGACGTATTTTTAACATCAAAAAACGACATTATTACGTCATTATTTTTGCACCAACCTAATAAATATGAAAATAGTTACCAAAAAAAACAAAAGCATTATCCTTAGCAGGGAGAGAGTATAATTGCATGTCTTCTCTTTATCGCTAGAATTCTTTCTTTATGTGTCAGTCTACCCAACAGGTGCTGTCTCTCTTCATGCACAAGAATAGAAAAACACGACGCAAGGGTTTAACCACCGTTCAATCGGTGGTTGGGCATTAAGTCATTTTTTTCGGTAAAGCAGTGGTCACGGCTCAAAATTCGCTCAAACAGTAATGTCTGCACTTTTTTTTAAAATTCCAGCTAACTTAACAGAAGTATTCAAGCGTCGTTCTGCGCCTGCTCGGTCTCACGCTTTACACTGATCTGAGGTGCAACAACTACACTGAATCTATAGCTTCATCTACCGCCGGAAGAGTGTTCTGCTTTCCGACAATTTATTCAACTAGTTATGTGCCATACTTAGACGATCATGTATCTTTCGATACATTACTGATGTTGCTATTTCTTTCTGTGGAAGACCAGTTGCCGTCCAAGACTACAGAACCCGGTCTGCTATTTACCCATAACGGGGGGGGGGAGAAGAGGATTCATACCTTTCCCAAGGGTATTAGCACATAAGTGAATGCAATGGAATGGAATTCGAACTCGGCTCTCCGATTCCTCAATCCGAGCCGCTATCCATTATTCCATCGTGCCCCCTCTTTGGGAGCCGTCTTTGCTTATCTGTTATAATGGAACACACCTATTCTATAGTTAATAGACTCTCCCACCTATAATAAGTAGGAGTAGTAGTAGCAGTCGCTGGGTCGGCAGGGAGTCGCTCGGTCAGTCGTTGTTGGACGACCGTTAGTCGGATATTAAGTATCACCCACCACAACTAGATTGCTGCGTCATTACCTATTATATCAAGTTCCTAACGTTTTGTACGTCGAACCTATTTTAGGACCGACTTAGTACAAATACAAGCCTCCACTGTGAAACCACTACATAACAATTTGGCGACGAAGGGTATGAAGATACTTCGCCAAACTGCAAACGCTATCAACTATAACTCGAATTCTTGCACATAATTTGCAACAGTAATTCTTCAGTCTGCTATAATGAAGGAACCGGTCTCATTGATCCTATCATGAATCCCATCGCGTGGCTTATCAGTAAGGTGGTTCTGTGTCCGCAAAATAACTGTTGACTATAGAGGCATGAACCCTACGCGACCTGTACAATTTCCTCTATCTTTTATCTTTCTAGCTTTTATTCGCTTTCCTTCGTTTCTTCCCTTACAATAACCATTATCTCCGACAGAGATCCAACCTGGAAACTTTTCATTTTAACGAATTTCTGCCCTGTCTGTCAACGAGACAAATGAAAGTATTTAGAATTATTGCTCTTACTCTTTGTAACCCCTTGCGTGTTAGCGGCACTACAGCTTTGCTTGGGGTCAGACAGACAGTTATGTCCCATGTGTGATACACGCTTAGGCGATCATTTATCTTTTGGTAATGAAATGAGGCAGATTTTTCCTGCAGTAGACTGGCATTTCTTTCTTCAGTAGACCAGTTGCCATCCAAGGCTATAGAACCCGGTTTATCCTGCTATTTACCCATAGCTGGAGGGAGAAGAAAAGCATTAATATCTTTCCCAAGGGTATTAACACGTAAGTGAATGGAACTGACTGGGATTCTGAACCGTTGTATCGTATAAATGATTAAAGATATCTTACTGAAATTCTTGAAGGTTTTAATAACCCTAGTGGACTCTACTTGGATAAATAAGAATGTATAATTACTCTCCAAACTTAACAGAAGAGGTCTTATGATATCAATTATAAACGGAAATGACATGTTTATCATTAATTAATCATAGCTAAGGATAGGGAGCTCGCGAAGGATTGGAATAAGTTTTGCACACACACACATACACACACAAATATATATATATATAGATATATAAATTTTAAGTAAGAAAGATTACCCATATAAAAATAATTACAAATCGCATTCATAAATTACATTCAAACTGATAAAGATGTTGCCGTAACTGTTTTTTACAATATTAAAAAAGTACGATTGGTCGGGTAAACAAAGTGTTATAATTTAAAATATTTTTTAATATGTTCTCTATAAATGTGTTAATAAATATAGTATTTAACTTATATTAAATCCCTAAACTACTTGTTTAAAAAAAATTAAATGTTTAAATTGATAGCAAGCATCATATTAATTTCTTCCCGTTTTTTAGACATCTAAATTAATATCAAGCATTAAAATCTATTCTTTACATAAATTGCTAAAACCCAATTACAGCCTCTTTCTCTTTACTTCCCTCTCCTTCTTCTTTCTTTTTCCTTTATTCTTTTCTCCCTTCTCCCCTCCCATATCAATATATCACTTCCGTTAAGTTAACCGTCTAACTAGGTCACGGTCTGGTCACTCCTCCTCCTCCGATATAAAGTATACTTGAGAGAGATATGAAATTAATCCCTTCTTATATTCTAACATGTCTCTTTAACTACCCCTTTTACACTCTCTGTTAAATTACAAAAACTTACACTAGCCATCAATTTTAATTTCATTTTTCGTTTCATTTCATTTTTGGAAGTGCTATCTGATGATCCGGCGTCCTTTCAAAGGGCTCTGGTGAAATAAATTATTATAATGGTACCTTCAAGTGGTCTGTTTTTCTTTTATATATATATATATATATATATATATATATATATATATATATATATTTGATCCCATCATGATTCCCATTGCGAAGCTTATCAGTAGGGTGGTTCTGTGTCCGCAAAATAACTGTTGACTATAAAGGCATGAACCCTACGCGACCTGTAATATTTCCTCTATCTCCTCTTTTTCGTCTTTTTTTAGCTTTCTAGCTTTTTTCGATTTCCTTCATTTCTTCCCTGTTTTCTTGTCATTTTCTTTTGCGCCATTTCTAATAGCGATTTCTTTTTCTTTGATTCAAATTTTCAGTCACGTGGGAAATTACAATAACCATTATCTCCAACAGGGATACAACCCCGAAACTTTTCATTTTAACGAATTTCTGTCCTGTCTGCCAACGAGGCAAATGAAAGTGTTTAGAATTAATCAAGCGAAAAGCTATTCGATTATATTGATTCATTTTACGGTTCGATGGAGTAAAGCACATCTTTTTTTTTTATTTCATGAGTCAATGGATAATATCGCAATCAGAGATTATACGCTGAAACGAACAAACGGCAGAAATCGAATCGTTTATTTTAATTTGGCGGACCTTCTTTAATTCGGATTCTAGCTGTTGAATAGCTTTTCGGTTATTCATTCTACTCTTTCAGAAGCGATCAGTAAAGTGACTCCTTTTCAAGTTAGCTCATGTAGTACTCCAACCCTACTGTAATTAGCAACATTCGATTATATATATATATATATATATATATATATATATATATATATATATATATATGCAAAAATTTATAACTTCATTTGTATTTGCGAGAGAAATAATCTGTAAAAATGTTATAAAGTTTAATGTACCTAGTTTTAAGTATAGCTAAAATAACTAATGTGATTTCAGGCATTACTGTAAATCAGTTGGCAAATATTTTCCGTGAACTGCAAAATAGTATTACTCTTTGTATTGCTAATGACGGAGGACATGTGGAAACTTAAATAAAATTTCAATAAAACCTTAAAAAATATAGATTTACTTCTTTCTAATTCTTTTTTACAAATTATTTCTATCGCAAATACAAATAAAGTTATAAATTTTTTAAAGTGCACACGAACCTTATAGCAACACTGCATATATATGTATATACATACAGATTATGATTCCAACGCTACATAAGAGTTCCTTATATTTTTATACAAATATATATATATTCAATTGATGGAGCTTCAATCTGAAAATAACTTCATTTTGGTAAGATTCGAACCCGGGTCTCATGGTCAGAAAGCGAACGTTCCAACCACTCGGCCACGTGCCCATAACAAACATGCCGGAAAGGTGCCTTCTTGACGTTATCCGTTTGCAGGCGGCGATCACCTTTAGAAAGCACCTGAAAGACATACCACGGATTCACCCAGCCCAAGCCTTGTAAGTGAAAATTGGGTAGAAGAAGGCCCTTTGGTAGTCGTCGATTCTTCTGTTAGCACGAAATCACAAGTCATCGTGACCGAGGTTTTCAGCCTGCTGGCCTTGTTCAAACTGTTGATCACACTAGATAACTCGTAATCATTCAGAAATTGTAACTAAGGACAGATCAGCATAGTTACCGTATGAATCAGAGATGGATATTGTCGGTGTTGAACAAACACAAATATGCCTAAGCAGGCGTCTGCAACGGGGATTAGCTAGCCTCCCTATTAGACTGGTATCCTCAGATACGAGTAGCTGTGTAATTTACACACATTATTTTCGTGTAGTGGATCACAAATCTTTTCAAGATGCCTGTTCCCCATTGCCTTAGATACCGAGCCACATCTCTAACGCTACCTGCTTCCCAGGACTCATTTCTAATACTACCTGGCTCCCAGTCTTCATCTCTAATCATACCTGGTACCAAGGCATCATCTCTAACGCGACCTGCCACCAAGGATTCATTTCTTATGATACCTGGCTCCCAGGTTTCATCTCTAATGATATCTGGTACCAAGGCATCATCTCTAACGCTACATGGCTCCCAGGACTCATTACTAATGCTTCCTGGCTCCCAGTCTTCATCTCGAATGATACCTGGTACGAAGGCATCATCTCTAACGCTACCTGATTCCCAGGCATTTGGTTCGCAAGTTTCACCTCTAAAGATGCCTTGCACCCAGGACTCATCTCTAACGCTACTTTGCTCCCATGATTCATTTATAACGCTACCTGTCTTCGAGGACTAATCACTGAAACTACCTGCTACCCAGGCCTCGTCTCTAACGCTACCTGACTCCCAGGCTTCATCTCAGACACTACCTGGTTCGCAAGTCTAATCTCTAACGCTATCTGACTCCCAGGACTCATTTCTAATGATTCCTTGCTCCCAGTCTTCATCTCTAATTATACCTGGTACCAAGGCATCATCTCTAACGCTACCTGCCTCCCAGGATTCATTTCTAATGATACCTGGCTCCCAGGTTTCATCTCTAATTATACCTGTTACCAAGGCATCATTTCTAAGGCTACTTACCTCCCAGGATTCTTTTCTAATGCTACCTGGCTCCCAGTCTTCATCTCTAATTATAGTTGGTACGAAGGCATCATCTCTAACGCTACCTGCCTCCCAGGATTCATTTCTAATGATACCTGGCTCCCAGTCTTCATCTCTAATTATACCTGGTAATAAGGCATCATCTCTAACGCTACCTGTCTCCCAGGATTCATTTCTTATGATACCTTGCTCCCAGTCTTCATCTCTAATTATACCTGTTACCAAGGCATCATCTCTAATGCTATCTGTTTCCAAGAACTCATTTCTAATGCTACCTCGCCCACAGGCTTCATATCTAATGATACCTGGTACCAAGGCATCATCTCTAACGCTACCTGCTTCCCAGGATTCATTTCTAATGATATCTGGCTCCCAGTCTTCATCTCTAATTATACCTGGTACCAAGACATCATTTTTATCGCTACCTGCCTACCAGGATTCATTTCTAATGATACCTGGCTCCCAGTCTTTCTCTCTAATTATACCTGGTACCAAGGCATCATTTCTAAGGCTACTTACCTCCCAGGGTTCATTTCTAACGCTACCTGGCCTCCAGGTTTCATCTCTAATGATACCTGTTACCAAGGCATCATCTCTCACGTTACCTGGCCCCCAGGCTTCATCTCTAATGACACCTGGTACAAAGGCATCATCTCTAACCCTACCTGCCTCCCAGGATTCATTTCTAATGTTACCTGTCCCGCAGGCTTCATCTCTAATGCTACCTGGTTCCTAGGCCTCATTTCTAACGCTACCTGGTTCCCAGGCATTTGGTTCGCAAGCTTCACCTCTAAAGATGCCTTATACCCATCCCTCATCTCTAACGCTACTTTGCTCCCATGATTCATTTATAACGCTACCTGTCTTCGAGGCCTCACCTCTAACGCTACCTGGATCCCAGGCCTCACCTCTAACGCTACCTGGATCCCAGGCCTAATCACCAAAACTACCTGATACCCAGGCCTTGTCTCTAACGCTACCTGACTCCCAGGCTTCATCTCAGACACTACCTGGTTCGCAAGTCTAATCTCTAACGCTACCAGACTCCCAGGACTCATTTCTAATGCTACCTGTTTCCTAGGCCTCATCACTAACGCTACCCAGACCTCATCTCTAACGCTACCTGGCTCTCAGGTCTCGTCTCTAACGCTACCTGTTTCCCAGGCCTCATCTAAAAAAACTACCTGCTACCCAGGCCTCATCTCAAACGCTACCTGGTACCCGGGCCTCATCTTAAATGCTACCTGGTACCCGGGCCTCATCTCAAACGCTACCTGATACCCGGGCCTCATCTTAAACGCTACCTGGTTTCCAGGCATCATCTCTAACGCTACCTGGTTCGCAAGCCTTATCTCTAACGTCACATAGTAACAGGCCTCATCTCAAAAACTACCTTCTATCCAGGCCTCATCTGAAACGCTACCTATGATAATATTAAGATACTATTGAAAAAATAAATAAAACAACTTAAAATAAAAGCCTATAAATAATAAAAAAAAATAAATAAATATAAAAATATACTAATAAAAAGAAAATATTTGGCTGATAGTAATAATAAAATAAAAGTAGGATAAAGCCAAAAACAGAAATAATTGTTATATTGTAAAATAGTAATAATACTAATATAAAAATAATAATATTAACGTAGATGTTAAATGAATTACATTCTAATGTAGAAGTTGAATTAAACCCAAATTTACATTTAAGAGAGAAAATAGAAAATGCATAATGTTAAAATACGATGCGAAAAACAGATGCTAATATTAAAAACTGTATTAGAAAATAAAGGGAGGTAACCCGTATTTTTCCTTGGGAAAGGAATTGTTATTGATGAAATAATATTTGCAGTGATAAAAAAATGGTAAAAAAAAAATAAACATTATATTAAGGATAATGGTGTATAATATATATATATATATATATATATATATATATATATATTGAACAATAAAAAAAAAATTAAAAAATTAAAATCTCCAGACACACTGGGTTGTAGATTAATATTCTTTCGTTTTTTTATTATTATTCCATTTAGATTCCTCGACTAGTTTCGACCAAAATGGCCATCATCGGGAGGAGAAATATTTCTGCTTGCTGCTAGCACTAAACTACAGAAATGAATGTCTTGATGGAGAAAATGAATTTTTGTCTGTAGTTTTCATTTGTTTTTTTATTTTTTTATCTTTTTACCATGAACCTTTTAACATTCCTTGTGTTGGTCAAACAGTCTCTTTTAAGTTGTTATTTGAGATAAGAGCTGGATAGATGCATGCTGCTATGAATTCTCTGGTCAGTTTGACAGTTTTATTGGACTTGGTGAGGGTATGTGTCTCTGTTTAGTGTTTGTGTGTGTGTTATTCGGTTCTTAGGGAGTGAGTGAGTATGATATGTGTAAGCGTGTGTATTGCTGTGGGTGTGTGTTATCATTTGGCTCGTCAGAGAGTGAGTGCGTATTATGTGTGTAAGTGTGTATATTCGTGTGGGTGAGTGTATAAGTGTGAGGCCTCCACACCTCCGTAATATATATATATATATATATATATATATATATATATATATATATATATATATATATGTATATATATATTATGAAATGGACAAAGTCCGACAATTATTCTAAAACATTTTTATGTTTCTCCATTCTTTTTATGGATACAAATATTTAAGTAAATACTGTGTTTATAATAAACAGTATTGAACAACATTTACCGGCCTGAATGTCAGAGAAATAAAATAATTGTCGGACTTTGTACATTTAATAATGTGTGACGTCATTTGTTTACGTTTCGATACTCTTTAAGCAGATATGGATGTACGTGAGAGGTTAATAGAAGATAGTTTAAAGGCATTAAATTCGACCTTGCTAACCGAACGCTCCTCGGTGGCCAAATCGGTTAAAGGCACATTAAGCTAAATGACGGTTCCGTATAGAATACATGAGTGATTCTTGCCGGAGGACGAATATTTTCTATGAAAATTTCTCGGACATTAAGGCCGGTAAATGTTGTTAATACTGCTTATTATAAACAGAGCATTTACTTAAAAATGTGTATCTATAAAAAGAATGTATAAAACATAAAATGATCTATTTTGTTTAGAGAATTTTTTTGACAAACTCATGGCAGAAAACGTTCCATTAAATTTTATCCCAAACATATGGTTTTGATATAAGATTAACTCGTCGTCCTGGGTAAGACGATAAACTGCACACGTGTCCTGGGTAAGCCAATAAACTACATCAGCATCCTGGGTAAGAAGATAAACTATGTCCAACAGCAAGGTCTCTGATCAGGACATTTTGAAAAGCGTGGAACTATCTCTTAATTACTGGTGTTCCGGTACTCTCTGACCCGGGGTGGTAGCACCCGTTAGGGTCCCAGCTATGGGCAAATAGTTAACCCCGAAACTGGGGTAAAAACTCTATGAAAGTGTTAAAACAGGTTTTAATATTAAAAATACTTTGTAAAAATTTATTTCCAGCAATAAATTTATGAAGTAAAAAACTGTTACCAGCTGTACATTATTGAGAAAAAATATTACCAGGAAATAGTTTTTAAAAAAAAAATTATAACCAGAAATTGATTTTTGTGCAAAACAAAATATTGCCAGCAATGAAAATTTTGTCGGCATGAAATAAACCATTGGGGTTGATATGCTATAAAACAAACCAAACCAAACCAATATATACTGAGATAGATAGATAGATAGATAGATAGATAGATAGATAGAAAGAAAGAAAGAAAGAAAGAAAGAAAGAAAGAAAGAAAGAAAGAAAGAAAGAAAGAAAGAAAGAAAATATAATATGCTATAAAACAAACCAAACCAATATATACTGAGAAAGAAAGAAAGAAAGAAAGAAAGAAAGAAAGAAAGAAAGAAAGAAAGAAAATATAATATGCTATAAAACAAACCAAACCAATATATACTGAGAAAGAAAGAAAGAAAGAAAGAAAGAAAATATAACCAGTAATAAAAATCCTGTCGGCATTAAATAACCCATTGAGGTTGATATGCCTTAAAACAAACGAAACCAAACGAAACCATTAACCCTCTACTTTACGTGGCTTTTGTTGTTTTTGTTAGATGAACATTAGCAAAAAATAAAAAATAAGACATTTGAAACTCAAAAGAAGACGGATAAACGCAAATAACCTCTGAAGTAAACCAAATCTTACAGATTTCTAAGTCTACCATTCGTCATTAAGGAAATGCTAAGTATAGAGGTTATGTATCATATTTAGTAATCATAAAAGCAGGTTTTATGCGCCTATATAATAAATAAACAAATAAAGAACGATATGTATAAAACTAATAATGAAAACGGCAATTCATTAATAGTGAGGTTATCTCTTCATTTTTCTAAAGTAAATGACTTGGATAACGCTAGAAATGTGGGATGAAATATATTAAAGGCTGATGAGAAGTCAACTGTGCTTCGCACTATTTTTTTCTTTCATTTCTCCCTAAACAAGGCGATAAAGCCACTAAGGCGCAACGGGTACAGCTTGGAGGAAACTGAAGAAAAAAAAAACATTACTGACATGAAAAGACAATAAAAAGGATAGGATTCACAGAGGTTATATGACAATTGACGTTGCATTTTCATTTCTGAAGATTGTATTTTACAGGAAAATCTAAGAACATCACGGAAACTATTTTGGTAAACCCTGTGTTAGTGTACTCAAAATTTATTCTTACGTTGCTGGTAGGATTAGTAAGACGGTAAATTCTAAAGAAGGTGTATAGATAGATAGTAAATATTACCAGTTATGAAAATTTTGTCGGCATTAAATAACCCATTCGGTTTGATATGCCGTAAAGCAAAACAAACGAAACTAATATATACTGACATAGATAGATAGATAGATAGATAGATAGATAGATAGATAGATAGATAGATAGATAGATAGAAAATATTACCAGTTATGAAAATTTTGTCGGCAAAAAATAACCCATTCGGGTTGATATGCCGTAAAACAAAACAAACAAAACCATTATATACTGACATAGATAGATAGATAGATAGATAGATAGATAGATAGATAGATAGATAGATAGATAGATAGATAGATAGATAGGTTAGTCCGTATTAGCTGTTGTCGGTCTTGGATATTGATTTTCTGTTTAAAAACTTTCACTTTCAGTCGATGACACATCTAGAGTAGGTGATGACGGGGCAGATGCCCTACTACTTCTTGCTTCTGTGGAGAAATTGTTTGAGATTCGTGAAGTTTGCCGAAAGTGGGGAGGGTTGTGACTGATCAGGACAAAGAGCCAAATCACGAACTGGTACAGTTCATTGTCTTCAGTCAGGATACTTGATATTGGTAAAGTCCGGATTGCTATCAAACAGTTCAACTTTGTCTTCTAAGGGATCGGACTTTGCTAGTACGGATAACTCGCCTGAAAAGTATTGGACCAAGATAGGTGTGAGCTATCACCAGAAGTACACCTTTGAAACTTGAAGAGTATATATATATATATATATATATATATATATATATATATATATATATATATACAGAGACGTGTACATATATATATATATATATATATATATATATATATATATATATTAGGTTGGTGCAAAAATAATGACGTAATAATATCGTTTTTTGACGTAATTTTAACGTCAAAAAACGACATTATTACATCACTATTTTTGCACTAACCTAATATATATATATATATATATATATATATATATATGTATATATATATATACATATATATATATATATATATATATATATATATATATATATATATATATATATATATTGAGACATTATATGTCATTCGCACAAAAAATATGTGGTAACTACTCAGACAACTCCTCTAGCTCTTGATCGTTCACTCACTTACTTCTACTTTCCTATTTCTTTCTTTCTTTCTTTCTCCACTTGCTCACTTCCTCTCGCGATCGTTCACTCACTTTCCTTCTACTTTCCCATCTCTCTCTCTCTCCGCTCATTTTTCCCGATAATATTTCTGCTGTCGTATACACCTATCTACTTAATCAGAAACACCTGAAACATAATCTCCATTTTGTTGACTTTATATTCGACAAATTTCATTAAGAGGCCTATTAAATCTGCGCGCGCGCACACACACACACACACACACATATATATATATATATATATATATATATATATATATATATATATACATATATATATATATATACAAGTATAGGATTGGTGTATACGGAATAAATTCCAATAACCAACAAATACTATTTTTAAAAGAGTGCTCAATACAGAGTAGAGCAAATATAAATATTTATTCGAAAATTATAAATTAGCCATTTTGTTTCAACACTTCTTATGTCTTATCAAGTGATGATGTTGAATGTAGAATTCAACATCATCACTTGATAAGACACCAGAAGTGTTGAAACAAAATGGTTATTTTTGTAGTGATTTTATAACATGTTTATGTTAAAATTTTCGAATATATATATATATATATATATATATATATATATATATTTAAAAAGTTGCAGTATGTTCGTTCGCAAATCGTAAGGTTTGATTGGTTGATAAATAGGAAAGCAAAGAACAGCATACAAAATGGCTGAGTAGAAATTCCTAAGATTACGTGTAAGAAGATTGGTTGTTTTCTTTAACAATATATGTAATTAAACTGATCTTATTCGACTTTACAAAAATCAAAAATATCTAATTACCCTGTTAAATGTGTTACTGGAAATGTGTATGATGTAGGTGTAACTATATTAACTGTTGTAATTAATATACAACTTAACAGTATTTAATGAAATAAATAAAGGGTGATAATCTTTGAAGTTGAAAAATACCTACTGACTCAGATTAATGAGCTAGCGAAAGAAAGAGAAGACAGAAGAGCAGCGGACACGTAAGCGAAAGGGAGAGGAGACAGGAGAGCAGCGGACACGTAAACGAAAGGAAGAAGAGACAGGAGAGCAGCGGACACGTAAACGAAAGGAAGAAGAGACAGGAGAGCAGCGGAAACGTAAACGAAAGGAAGAAGAGACAGGAGAGCAGCGGACACGTAAGCGAAAAAAAGAGGAGACAGGACAAGCAGCGGACACGTAAAAAAAAGGAAGAGGAGACAGGTAAGCAGAGGATATTGTAATTGAAAGGAAGAGGAGACAGGAGAGCAGCGAACACCTAAGCGAAAGGAAGAGGAGAGAGAAGAGCAGCTAACACGTAAGCGAAAGGAAGAGGAGACGAAAGAGCAGCGGATACGTAAGCGAAAGGAAGAGGTGACAGAAGAGCAACAGACACGTAAACAAAAGGAAGAGGGGAGAGACACGTAAGCGAAAAGAAGAGGAGACAGGAGAGCAACAGACACGTAAACAAAAGGAAGAGAAGCGGACACGTAAGCGAAAAGAAGAGGAGATAGGAGAGCAGCGGACACGTAAGCGAAAGAGAGAGGAGACAGAAGAGCAGCGGACACGGAAGAGAAAGGGAGATGAGACAAGAGAGCAGCGGACACGAAAAATGAAAGTAACAGGAGACAGAAGAGCAGCGCACACCTAAGCGAAAAGAATAGGAGACAGAAGAGCAGAGGACACGTAATCGAAATGAAGAGGAGACAGGAGAGCAGTGGACACGTAACCGAAAAGAAGAGGAGACATGAGATCAGCGGACACCTAAGCGAAAAGAAGAGCAGACAGAAAAGCAGCGGACAAGTAAGCGAAAGGAATAGGAGAGAGAAGAGTCGCGGACACGTAAGCGAAAGGAAGAGGTTACAGGAGAGCAGCGTACACGTAAGCGAAAAGAAGTGGAGACAGAAGAGCAGCGGACACGTAAGCGAATGGAAGAGGAGACTGGAGAGCAGCGGACACGTAATGGAAAGGAAGAGGAGACAGGAGAGCAGCGGTCACGTAAGCGAAACTAAGAGAGAGAAGAGCAGCGGACACGTTAGCGAAAGGAAAAGGAGACAGGAGAGCAGCAGACACGTAAGCAAAAATAAGTGGAGACAGAAGAGCAGCGGACACGTAAACGAAACGAAGAGGAGAGAGAAGAGCAGCGGACACGTAAACGAAAGGTAGAGTACACAGAAGAGTAGCGGACACATGAGCGAAAGGAAGAGGAGAGAGAAGAGCAGCGGACACGTAATCGAAATGAATAGGAGACGAAAGAGCAGCGGACACGTAATCTAAAGGAAGAGGAGATAGTATAGCAGCGGACACGTAAACGAAAGGGAGTGGAGACAGGAGAGCATAGGACACGTAAGCGAATGGAAGAGGAGACAGATGAGCAGCGGACACGCAAACGAAAGCAAGAGGAGAGAGGAGAGCAGCGGACACGTAAGCGAAAGGAAGAGGAGATAGGAGAGCAGCGGAAACGTAAGCGAAAAAAAGAAGAGAGAGAAGAGCCGCGGATACGTAAGCGAAAGGACGAGGAGACAGGAGAGTAGCGTACACATAAGCGAATAGAAGAGGAGACAGGAGAGCAGCGGGCACGTAAGCGAAAAGGAGAGGAGACAGAAGGGCAGCGGACACGTAAGCGAAAGGAAGAGGAGACAGGAGAGCCCCGGACACGGAAACGAAAGGCAGAGGGGACAGACGAGCAGCGGACACGTAAGCGAAAAGAAGAGTAGACAGAAGAGCTGCGGACACGTAAGCGAAAGGAAGAGGAGACAGAAAAGCAGCGGATACGTAAGCGAAAAGAAGTGGAGACAGAAGAGCAGGGGACACGTAAACGAAAGGAAGAGGAGACAGGAGAGCAGCGGACATGTAAACGAAAAGAAGATGAGACATAAGAGCATCGGACACCTAAGCGAAAAGAAGTGGAGACAGAAGATCAGCGGACACGTAAGCAAATGGAAGAGGAGACAGGAGAGCAGAGAATACATAAAGGAAAAGAAGAGGAGACAGGAGAGCAGCGGTCACGTAAGCGAAAGGAAGAGGAGGGAGAAGAGCAGCGGACACGTAAGCGAAAGGAAGAGGAGACAGGAGAGCAGCGGACACGTAAGCGAAAAGAAGTCGAGACAGAAGAGCAGCGAACACGTAAGCGAAAGGAAGAGGAGAGAGAAGAGCAGCGGACACGTAAACGAAAGGTAGAGGACACAGAAGAGCAGCGGACACATGAGCGAAAGGAAGAGGAGAGAGAAGAGCAGCGGACGCGTAAACGAAATGAAGAGGAGATAGAAGAGCAGTGGACACGTAAGCGAAATGAAGAGGAGACAGATGAGCAACCGACACGTAAACGAAAAGAAGAGGAGACAGGAGAGCAGCGGACACGTAAGGGAATGGAAGAGGAGACAGATGGGCAGCGGACACGTAAACGAAAGCAAGAGAAGACAGGAGAGCAGCAGACACGTAAGAGAAAAGAAGAGGATACAGAAGAGCAGTGGACACGTAAGCAAAAGGAAGAGGAGACAGGAGAGCATCGGACACCTAAGCGAAAAGAGGAGCAGACAGAAAAGCAGCGGACAAGTAAACGAAAGGAAGAGGAGACAGGAGAGCGGCGGAAACGTGAGCTAAAGGAAGAGGAGATAGTAGAGCGGCGGACACGTAAGCGAAAAGAAGTGGCGACAGAAGAGTAGCTGACGCGTAAACGATAGGAAGAGGAGACAGAATAGCAGGGGACATATAAACGAAATGAAGAGGAGACAGAAGAGCAGCGGACACGTAAGCGAAATGAAGAGGAGACAGATGAGCAGCGGACACGTAAACGAAATGAAGAGGAGTGGACACGTAAGCGTAAAGAAGAGGAGACTGGAGAGCAGCGGACACGTAAACGAAAGGAAGTGGAGACAGAAGAGCAGAGGACACGTAAGCGAATGGAAGAGGAAACAGATGAGCAGCGGACACGTAAACGAAAGGAAGAGGAGACAGGAGAGCAGCGGTCACGTAAGCGAAAAGAGGAGGAGACAGAAGAGCATCCGACAGGTAAGCGAAACGAAAAGGACACACGAGAGCCACGGACACGTAAACGAAAGGAAGAAGAGACAGGAGAGCAGCGGACACGTAAGCGAAAGGAAGAGGAGACAGGAGAGCAGCGGACACGTAAGCGAAAAGAATGGTGACAGAAAAGCAGCGGACACGTAAACGAAAGGATGAGGGGACAGAAGAGCATCGGACACGTAAACGAAAGGAAGAGGAGACAGAAAAGCAGCGGACACGTAAACGAAAGGAAGAGGAGAGTGAAGAGCAGCGGGCCCGTAAGCGAAAGGAAGAGGAGAGAGAAGAGCAGCGGACACGTAAACGAAGGGAAGATAAAACAAAAAATCAGCGGACACGTAAACGAAAAGAAGAGGAGACAGGAGAGCAGCGGACATGTAAGCGAAAGGAAGAGGAGAAAGATGAGCAGCGGACACGTAAGCGAAAGGAAGAGGAGACAGGAGAGCAGCGGAGACGTAAGCGAAAGGAAGAGGAGACAGGAGAGCAGCGGACGCGTAAGCGAAAGCAATAGGGGAGAGAAGAGCAGCGGACACGTAAGCGAAAGGAAGGGGCGACAGGAGAGCAGCGGACACGTAAGCGAAAGAAAGAGGAGACAGAAGAGCAGCGGTCACGTAAACGAAAGGAAGAGGAGACAGAAGAGCAGCGGACACGTAAGCGAAAGGATGAGGAGACAGAAGAGCAGCGGACACGTAAACGAATGAAGAGGAGACAGAAGAGCAGCGGACACGTAAGCGAAAGGAAGAGGAGACAGAAGAGCAGCGGACACGTAAACGAAAGGAAGATTAGACAGGAGAGCAGCGCTCACGTAAACGAAAGGAAGAGAGGACAGAAGAGCAGCGGACACGTAAGCGAAAGGAAGAGGAGACAGAAGAGCAGCGGACACGTAAACGAAAGGAAGATTAGACAGGAGAGCAGCGCTCACGTAAACAAAAGGAAGAGGAGACAGAAGAGCAGCGGACACGTAAACGAAAGGAAGAGGAGACAGAAGAGCAGCGACAACGTAAACGAATGAAGAGGAGACAGAAGAGCAGCGGACACGTAAGCGAAAGGAAGAGGAGACAGAAGAGCAGCGGACCGTAAACGAATGAAGAGGAGACAGAAGAGCAGCGGACACGTAAGCGAAAGGAAGAGGAGACAGAAGAGCAGCGGACACGTAAACGAAAGGAAGATTAGACAGGAGAGCAGCGCTCACGTAAACGAAAGGAAGAGGAGACAGAAGAGCAGCGGACACGTAAACGAAAGGAAGAGGAGACAGAAGAGCAGCGGACACGTAAACGAAAGGAAGAGGAGACAGAAGAGCAGCGGACACGTAAGCGAAAGGAAGAGGAGACAGAAGACCAGCGGTCACGTAAACGAAAGGAAGAGGAGACAGAAGAGCAGCGGTCACGTAAACGAAAGGAAGAGGAGACAGAAGAGCAGCGGACACGTAAGCGAAACGAAGAGGACAGAGAAGGGCAGCGGACACGTAAGCGAAAGGAAGATTAGACAGAAGAGCAGCGGTCACAATGTTTGTCTCAAAAAAGGGAAAAGCATGTTAAACATAGGGAAGAGGAAACCGAAGTACTGCTGTCACAACGTTTGTCACAAGAGAGGAAAATTCTGCAAATAGGCATGATGAATGTCACATCAATATATTTAAAGAGACATACAATATTCAGAGAAAAAAATATAGATATAGAGAGAAAAGGGAGAGTTATGAAGTGTCATAGAAAGAGAATGACATATATATAATGAAAAAAAAAACAGAGACTGCGTATCTTTGCTTTTAAGCATTCAAAAATTATTAGAAAAGGAAAAATAGATTTTTCAAAAATGAGGTTCCTTTCATTTTGTTGCTGAAGCCAAAATAATCAATACAAAGATATAACCATATTCATAAGTGTCATCTTTGTTGCAAAACTATGACTGCTGTTTTTTCATTCTTACTCCCCTTCACTCGCAGATCTTAAACAATGGACATAAGTTCAATCCACGTTTGGTGACCGACACTTGCAGCGAAATTGAGGTGCTTCTTAGTGCGTGTTGGTTTTGAAATTCTTCTCGATGGGAAAGGTGCCTTCTAGTGCAGCCAATTCTATTTTCGAGGAGTGACACATGACCCTTGCTTTGTTGCAATTAAAATGATTTTTACCATTCAAAAACTAAAAAAAAAAAGAAGAAAAATATTTATTTTTTAAAAATGGGGTTTCTTTCGTTTTGTTACCGGAGACAAAACAATAATTACAAAGATAAAGCCATATTTATAACTGTCATCTTTGTTCCAAAACTACACCTACTGCTTTTTCCTCCTTACTCTCCTTCACTCGGAGAGCTTAAACAATGGACGTAAGTTCGACCCACGTTTGGTGACCGTCACCTAAAGCGAAAATGAGGTGCCTCTTAGGCCGTGTTTATTATGAGGATCTCGATGGGAAAGGTGTCTTCTAGTGCAGCAAATTCTATTTTTGATGAGTAACAGGCAACCCTTGCTTTGTCGCAATTGAAATGATTTTAAACATTCAAAAATTTTTAGAAAAGACAAAATAATTTTTTTTTTAATTCTTCTCCTGTCATTTTGTTATGGAAGAGAACGTAATAAATAGAAAGATATATTCATGTTCATAATTCTTGGTTGCAAAACTATGACAATTGCTTTCAGAATTATAAATACTACAGAAAAGAAAACAGGGTACAAGATAGGCATAAGGTAAAAACAAGATCAATATTTCGACTGAATTATTTTTCTTCGTGTTTCTTTTAAATTAAACGTCTATAATTTCGACAAGTGTTGTTGCCATCGTCCTGGGTAAGACGATAAACTACATCCGCGTCCTGGGTATGACGATAAACTACATCCGCGTCCTGGGCAAGACAATAAACTACATCCGCGTCCTGGGTATGACGATAAACTACATCCGCGCCCTGGGTAAGACGATAAACTACATCCGCGCCCTGGGTAAGACGATAAACTACATCCAACACCAAGGTATCTGATCAGAATGGTTTGATCAGCGTGGAACCACCTCTTAATTGCTGGTGATCCAACGTCCACTTAAATCGGTGGTGGTAGCACCTGTTAGGGTCCATCTAAAGGGAAATAGTTAACACTACCTAACTAGGGTCAAAACACTATGAAAGTGTAAAAATAGATTTTAATACCAGAAATATATTTTTGTAAAAATATTACCAGCAATGAATTTTTGAAGAAAAATTATTACCAACAATATATTTTTGAAAAAAATTTACCACCAATACATTTTTGAAAAAAATTTACAAGCAATACATTTTTGAAGAAATATTATTACCAGCAATACATTTTGGAAAAAAATATTACCAAAAATACATTTTTGAAAAAACAATATTATCAGCAATACATTTTTTAAATAAAAATATTATCAGCAATACATTTTTGAAGAAAAATTATTACTAGAAATACATTTTTCAAAAAAAATTATTACCAGCAATACATTTTTGAAGAAAAATTATTACCAGCAATGTTTATTTAAAAAAATATTAACATCAATATATTTTTGAAAAAAAAATTATTACCAGCAATACATTTTGGGAAAAAATATTACTAGCCATAAAAATCTTGTCGGCATTAAATAACCCATTGAGATCGGTGTGCCGTAAAACAAAACAAAACAAATAAATCATTGAAACAACACCATCTTACATTTTATAAATAGAACGTGCTCAAGCACGCCTGTCAGGTTGTAATAGATATCGAAGCACCAATCACTGATATTAACTTATCATCCACGCAAGCAAGATGAAGGATTCGAAACAATTTGTCAAACACGGAGGAAAATGCTGATAGTGTCAGACGTTTATTTAATGAAAACCAATGATTCAAACAATTTTCGAGTTGCAGAACAAGCCAATCGTGCGCCAATGCGGAACCAAATTCAACTTCCTATGCGAGATCAATGACAAAGAACAGTACGAACAACAGCGTTGCTTCCTCCAAATAGAACGGACACCCCTACTTGGGCGAATCGACGTGTGATATTTTCATTGAAAATTCATATATGTTTTTACAGGAACGGATAGCACTGTCTTCCCGTCGCAATCGACGTTTTCATTTATGTCGTAAAGAAAGAAAAATGAAATCTTCCACCAGTTTAACTGCCTTCAAATGAATACATGTCTCTTCTGACCGAAGACACTGACAAAGCAAAATACTTTCGAAGATACATTCGTGTATACAACAATGCATTTGCTTTACGTCAAGCGGGGCCAATTTTGATCGAGATCTTGCCAGTGGACGACAAGGGAGTTTTCATAATCTAACATCATGACATTGGATACCAGAAGACGGTAAATTGACACGGTTTTCACAGATCTATATCTACGAGACTGATGCACAAGAAAAGGTAAATGATTCGTTCAATACTCCAACTGTAGAAATGCTTACCCACTTGATCAATCAGCACAATCATTACGTTGTCAACTAGGTCCCCAATTTAGAGCAGCTTCAAATGCGTTATGAAATACGTATTCAGCCAATTCGGTACAACGACCGCCGCTATGGTTTGTCAACAGGAGGGGAACTAGCAGCCATTATCCCATACAGTTCTCTAGAGAATGAGGCGACAAGTGAGTATCGTGATAATATATTCTGTAAGCGCAGTGGTAATGGCATCCAATTTCAGCGAATTAGTCAATTGCGTACATCTTATGATCCTCTTCATTTTGTATATATTACATTTCAATGGGGGAAATGGTTGGGCTGACGGCAAATGACCCGACAGCAATATTTCTCCTATAGGGAGGAGGGTGATACGGGATGGTAATTTCACCCCGTGTCAATTCCATGGGCGTCACAGTCAGGAATGTGCAGTCGATATTTTCTGCAATATCGAAGAAGCAAGACTGGATACAATCACGCGCAACTGTGCAGTGAATGCTACATGGAATTGATTGACTAATTGCTGCAAAGCGAATGCTACATGGGATTGATGGATCAGCTGCTGCGCAGTGAATTCTACATGGGATTGGATGATCAAGTGTTGCTCAGTGAATGCTACATGGATTGATGGATCGAATGCTACGCAGTAAATGTTACATGGGATTGATGGATCAATTGTTACGCAGTGAATGCTGCATGGATTAATGGATCAAATACTACGCAGTCAATGCTACATGGGGTTGATGGATCCGTTGCTGCACAGTGAATACTACATGGGATTGATGGATCAAATACTGCGCAGTGAATGCTACATTCGATGGATGGATCAAATGCTGTGCAGTCAATGCTACATGGGATTTATGGATCAAATGCTGCACAGTGAATGCTACATCTATGCATCTCAACATGCAATTGTAATATTATCTATCTAACTTGTCATATTGTACCCGTTTATCTCAGCCACAATATGACAACAGACGAGGCTCTGCCAGCAGCACGAGTCAGTGAAGAAACAACGCTAGAACATCTTAATATTTCTCCTATAGGGAGGGTGGTACAGGATGGTTATGATCGAGTTAATGATGCTACGACTAGTTAGCAAGACAGATACGATATCGAGATTTTCCGTTAACTTTTACTTAGAATCAATCCACAAAAACCTGAAGTAGAAGATGCAGAGGATATGCCAATCGAAAGGATTTACTATGAATCCCCAAAAGACCGCGAACGGTACCTCCTGAGAATGCTGCTTTGGTACAGAACAGAGCCGAATTCTTCTGAAGAACTGTCGTACTCTAAATGGTGAGCTTTGTAGCACGTCTTAAGAAGCATGTGTCAAGATGGATCTTATTGCGAAAAACGAAGAATACGATCAGAATATACGTGATGCCGAAGCAACAATCACATCTCCTGATCAAATGCTGAGACCGTCCTGGGTAAGACGATAAACTACATCCGCGTCCAGGGTAAGACGATAAACAACATCTGCGTCCAGGGTAAGACGATAAACTACATCCAACAACAAGGCCTCTGATCAGAAGGTTTTGAGGAGCGTAATTGCTGGTGTTCTCAGGTTCACCCTGACCCGGAGTGGTAGCACCTGTTAGGGTCCCAGCTATAGGCAAATAGTTAACCCCGAAACTGAGGAAAAAAGCAATATGAAAGTGTAAAAATAACTTTTAATACCAGAAAAACTTTGTAGAAAATTATTACCAGAAATAAATTTTTGAAAAAAAAAAACTATTACTAGCAATATATTTTTTTTTTAAATAATGTTGCCTGCTATAACTTTTTGAGGAAAAAATATTACCAGAAATAGATTTTTGACAAAACAAATTACTACCGGGAAAAAAGTTGTCGACATTAAATGACCCATTGTGGTTGATATGCCGTAAAACAAACCAGACCAAACAAATACTGATATAATTCTCATACACTGTGAAATTCCTGATGTTTTGACGTTCTACAACAATCACAAGACAAAGATTCTTGATTGCGATAGACTCATCGTCGATGAGAATCAGTTATTACGCCAAATGGCAGAATATAATCTGGCCAATGGCTGATTTCTTTCAGATTCTACAAATTATACCTGCATATGACGACGTATCATAACCAACAAATGAATTGAACCTCCAAATATGGTTTTGGTTTGATTTGGTTTGTTTTACGGCATATCAACCTCAATGGGTTAATTAAGATTTTTAGGAGAGCTTGGTTTAGTGCTACATTCAAGCTACACTTAGAGAAAAAAAACACCATTTTAACGTTATTGAAAAGTATTCATTTTATTTTTACAATGATGTTCACCCTGTACAAAGCCCAAGAGCCATTCGAGGTAGAGGGTTACAAAGTAAAAGTCACATGTTATACGGATATGTGTGGTAGATAACATTTAACGCTAGACACGAACAGGTTAAGATTGTAGTGATTGGGAAAACATCCACTTGGGAGTCGGTTCCACAAGGTAGCAGTTCTTGGGAAAAAAGCTGTTCGAGTGGAACTTACATTTCCCCTGGTGTTATGAAGGGAATGAGGATGGTTGGCTACAAGGAGAGGCCCTGGCCATAAAGCTCAAGACTGACGGAACTAAAGAATTTAGTTGCTCTGAACACTCTTCATAGAAATATCTATAGAGCAGCAAGAGGCTTACAACATTTCGTTTGTGAGAAAGAAGTTGTAGGGTGGAAAATAATTTGTCACTCACATGAAGGTAGAGACGCTTTTTGGATTCTATTTTAATGTCTGTTTAATATTCTTCCATTTTTGATATTACAAGTTGAGGATCCTTTATCTAAAATTCTTGGGACTGTAAGTGCTTTGGTTAGATTTTTTCGTATTTTGGAATGCAAACTATTTAATTTGTATACAGCATCTATGAAATGGGGAAACATGGTTTGGTTTGTTTTATGGCATATCAAACTCAATGGGTTATTTGATGCCGACAAGATTTTTATTGCTGGTTATATTTTCTATCGATCTATCTATCTATCTATCTATCTATCACAGTATATATTGGTTTGGTTTGGTTTGTTTTACGGCATATCGACCTCAATGGGTTATTAATTCCGACAAGATTTGTATTGCTGCTAATATTTTTAATCTATCTATCTATCTATCTATTTATATATATATATATATATATATATATATATATATATATATATATATATATAGTTTATGCAAAACTAGGTAATCCGTATGGGTAGATTATATATCAGTATATATTGTTTTGGTTTGTTTAATAATTTTCCTTCAAATATGTATAGCTGACAAAAATTTGTTTTGAAAAATTTATTGCTGGTAATATTTTTTCTTCAAAAAATATATTGCTGTTAATTTTAATTTTTTTAAATGTATTGCTGGTAATATTTTATTTTCAAAACTGTTTTACTGGTAACATTTTTTTTCCAAAAAAGTATTGCTGGTATTAAAATCTCATATCACGAACCAATATAAAACACAAACCTACTAACAAAAAATCTATAAATATTTACCAACATTACAAAAATACTAGGACAGGTTGAGAAACATTTATCGGACATTCTCTGGGCCGTATGTGCTTCAGTTTTCAGATATTTTCGGATTTTGAAACACAGGCTATTTAATTTCTATCCAGCGTCCATAAAATGTGGCACCATGGTTGCTTTCGTTTGCTTTCGTTTGTTTTACGGCCTATCAACCTCAATGTGTTATTTAATGCCAATTTTTATTGCTGGTAGTATTTTTTTCCAAAAATGTATTACTGGTATTAAAACCTATTTTTATACTTTCATAGTGTTAACTATTTTCCCGTGGCTGGGACCCTGACAGGTGCTACCACCCCGTGTCAGGGTGGACATAGGAACACCAGCAATTAAGTGGTTCTTCCACACTCTTCAAAACCTCCTGATCATAGGCCCTTGCTGTTGCGTGTAGTTTATCGTCTTACCCAGGACGGTTCAAATATGGAATCGTCGCGATGCAAGAATTGCAACATTAGAATGCAACAACGGCAAATATTTTATTCGATTACGGCAGCCACTCTAAATTACAACATCAACATCGCTGAATCAGAAATGTTCTTCATTGATGGCCCAAGTGGCTCAGGCAAAATTTATTTAATTCAAACAATTATTGATGCTAGAGAGAAACAAGGAAAAAAATTCGTTGCTGCATTTTCTGGAATCGCCTCGCTGTATTTTCCAAATGGCACCACGACACATTCAGCTTTCAAAATTCCCCTCAAGTTGACCCGAACTTCCATGTGCGACATATCTCCCAAATCTAGAATAGCAAGGTCATTACAGCAAACAGCTCTGATTGTGTGGGTTGAAGCTCCAATGCATTCGAAATTTGTTTATGAAGCTGATAATCGAATCTTCATAGACATTAGACAGCACCTACGACCTTCAATGGAAACAATCGATTTTGGTGGGATTCCTATGATATTTGCTGAAGATTTTAGACAGCACAGCAGCAGATTTGGTTTGGTTTACGGCATATCAACCTCAATGGGTTATTTAATGCCGACAAGATTTTTATTGCTGGTTATATGTTTTCTAAAAATGTATTGCTGGTAATAATATTTTGTTCAAAATTCATTGCTGGTAATCATTTTTTACAAAAAGATTTAAAAGCTATTTTTACACTTTCATGTTTTTTGAGACATTTTAGGGGGTTAATTATTTACCTAGAGCTGAGACCACAACATATGTTACCACCCTGAGTCAGGGTGAACCTGGGGACACCAGCAATTAAGAGTTGATTTCACGCTCCTCAAACCACGATGATCAAATGCCTTACTGTCGTCTTACACAGGGCGCGGATGTAGTTTATCGTCTCACCCAGGACGCATATGTAATTTATCGTCTCACCCAGGACGCAGATGTAGTACATCGTCATACCCAGGACAAGAGAGCGTTAATGAATGACGTTTTTGTATATACCTAAGAGTATGTAAGTGTTTATGATACAATGGAATATGCATACACCTGAGTTCCCTCTCACCGGAATATGATTAGCTGGTGTCCGTCATAAATACAGACGGACGTGTAGGTACGACAGAGTTTAAATCTATTACGACGCCCATTGGTCTACGCCATTGGCTATCCTATTGGTCTACACCTGCGACTACGACGAGTACCTGTCGATTGCTGCTACCGTTACAGTAGCCAAAATCACTTAGCTACTTCGATCAAATATATCCCTTTCCGAGACATAACAGTTTATTACGAGGATATCTAGGAGAGATAATGGTTGATACTAGACATGAAGATGTTATGTTTGTAGGAGGATTATCCACGCGGGAGTCTGATCCTCATTAGAATGGAGTTGTCTGGGTTTAGCTTCATTCTTACTAATTATTCTTACAGTCCAAAGTATGTTTCTGCTTTAAATAACCTACAAAGTGTTGATAAGCCGTAAAAAAACAAAACAAATCAACTTTTCTTACTAAAGGTATATGAAAGGAAGGAGGACGATTTTTAACACAGGACGCGGATGTAGTTTATCGTCTTACCCAGGACGCCGCCACTCCTGCAGGTTGTACAAATATCATTCAATCGAGGTCTAGTTTGGGAGAAAGTCTAGCAATTCACTCTTTCAGAAAACACCCGGCTATCGGCTGGGAAAGCAAACTGGGTAGAATTCTTGCTGATGGTTGGGGAGGGCAAATTTGCAACAGATATAGAAGGTAACATTAGATTACCTGAAGAAATTAATATTGTGAATTCCCCACCACAAATGGTTCAGGGAGTATTTGGCGAGTATATTGAAGAACAGTATTTTGCATCGCGTGCCATCATATGCGTCAAGAATGACAACGTTGATGAAATAAACGACCTATTGAAATGGCTGCAGCTTCAAGACAGTTTCTAAATGAGTATGAATTCATCAATGAGAAAACCTTTGACAAACCTGAATATATGGACATTTGGTGGTGACCACCTCAAAAACTCACCTTGAAACTTGGACGTGTGGCTATGTGCTTCAGAAACAATGACAAAATAAGGAAGACTTCGAGTTGCCAAAATGCATCAAAACAGGATTGAAGGAGACATTATCGCGAAAAGGATCGCATCATGGCAAGCAAGTACTAATTCCACGAATTAAACTCATGCCATCGGGCGAAGACATACTGTTCCAGTCCTCTAGACGTCAGCTTCCAATAAAGTTGGCATTTGCAATGTCAGCAAGTAAATCGCTAATCTCTTGGAAAGATAGACATCTATCTTCCATCACCGTCCTTCACACATTCCCAGTTATATATCACTCTGTCCAAAATAAATGGACCATCGGCAATTGTTGCATTGTCCCGAGAGATCCGCAATATCGTATTCGAATCCGTATACCATGTTGGAGTTTTTGGGTACCCTGGTGCACTAGTTAGCCAGCCAAAATGAGCAGACTCATTTTATAGTTCACCAACAGAAGGGTTAACCAATCAGAAGGCTCAAAATATTCAATGCGACGTGCATAAAGGCGGCCATGTTTTTTTCCGAATATTCACTGCCAACCTTTGCTATCGAAGACTGAAGAATTACGGAACAGCTGCTGGTGGTATTGGCGATATAGTCAGATTCAGTAGAGTGTCTGACTCGTGAGTGTTAATCTTTAACGTTGTTTCATTGAACAGATTACGTACTGCGCTGTATTCTATATTCATAGGCTATGGCGAACAGGGTCAACATACCAAAGTACAAGGAGCAGCTAAATACAGTAATATGATACGTTCGAAAAAAAATCTATTCAACAGACTCATTGGTTAAAAAAGTGGAACCAATCAGTGGTATAAAGAACCTAACACCATTGAAGGATATTATGGTAACTAGGCCTAATTTGTGACTTTATCTACTAACTAGTTACCAGGTAAATGCCCAGTATATTTTGGATTTTTCACTTACTATAGTTTAACACGTTCTACGAGTGTAGCACTTTTTCCGCATATAACCAGTCGTTTAGCATCTGCTTGCTAGCTAGCTACTTGGTTCTACGTACTAGGTAATACGCTAGTTAAAGAAGGAAATCGACATACCCAGGTACTGTACCAATAACGCTCAAGGAGAGGGTACAACAAGCATATATATATATATATTAGGTTGGTGCAAAAATAATGACGTAATAATGTCGTTTTTGACGTTAAAAATTACGTCAAAAAACAAGATTATTACGTCATTATTTTTACACCAACCTAATATATATATATATATATATATATATATATATATATATATATATATATATATATATATACATAATTTAAATAAAAACAGACCACTTTAAGGTTCCATGTAATAAATTATTTCACCACAGCCCTTTTAAAAAGAACTGCGGATCATCAGACTTTACTTCCAAACAAAAAATGAAAAGAAAAATTTACACATTTTTTACGGGCCGTATTAAACATATGTAAATTAACGAAGTGAGGAAGTGAGGCGGAGAGAGAAGACATGAGTGAGTTAGCAGATATTGACACATTTAAACGGTTAACTTAACGGCAGTTATATATTGAAGTCGAAGGGGTGGAGAAGAAAAAACTAATAGAGAGATAAAGAGAGAAGGAAGTTAAGA